>CM022704.1:60615240-61317740 GCA_012295165.1 Asparagus setaceus
TCCTCTCCTCCTCTCATAATCCATCTCCTTCTTCCTCCTCTCCTCTCCTCTCCTCCTCTCATCTCCTCTCCTCTCCTCCTCTCATCTCCTCCTCCTCACCCCAAGAAGTTCTAGCACCACCTGAAGTCCCATGCTGCTAGAGGAGCAAGAAGGAGCTCGAGCCCAAATTAGACTTAACACGCAGTGAAATAGAACTAACATGAAGCGTAATAGAATTAACATGAAGTGGAATAGAATTAACATGAAGTGGAATAGAATTAACATGAAGTTGAATAGAATTAACATGCAACCTAATAGAATTAACATGAAGTTGAATAGAATTAACATGCAACCTAATAGAATTAACATGAAGTGAGATTGAATTAACATGAAGTGGAATAGAATTAACATGCAAGAAAATAGAATTAACATGCGATGAAACTAACAAGAACCTCAAGATTCTTGTTAAATTCAATTTGATTCATGTTAAGTCTAATTTAATTCAATTAAAACGCCAAAATGCCCTTATCTCCTCCATATTCTTGCATGTTAATTCTATTCAACTTCATGTTAATTCTATTCAACTTCATGTTAATTCTATTCAACTTCATGTTAATTCTATTCAACTTCATGTTAATTCTATTTTCGTGTTGAAAATAGAATTAACATGCAACCTAATAGAATTAACATGAAGTGGAATATAATTAACATGCAAGAAAATAGAATTAACATGCGATGAAACTAACATGAACCTCAAGATTCTTGTTAAATTCAATTTGATTCATGTTAAGTCTAATTTAATTCAATTAAAACGCCAAAATGCCCTTATCTCCTCCATATTCTTGCATGTTAAGTCTAAAAATAAGTTGAAATAGACTTAACATGAATCTATTTTCAACTTATTTTTTGTTTTGTTTTAATTGAATTAAATTAGACTTAACATGAATTAAATTGAATTAACATGAAATTAGACTTAAAAATAAGTTGAAATAGACTTAACATGTTTCATGTTAAGTCTATTTTCAACTTATTTTTTGTTTTATTTTTAATTGAATTAAATTAGACTTAACATGAATTAAATTGAATTTAATATGAAATTATACTTAAAAATAAGTTGAAATAGACTTAACATGTTTCATGTTAAGTCTAATTCGACTTGTTTTAGACTTAACATGCAAGAATATGGAGGAGATAAGGGCATTTTGGCGTTTTAATTGAATTAAATTAGACTTAACATGAATCAAATTGAATTTAACAAGAATCTGAGGTTCTTGTTAGTTTCATCGCATGTTAATTCTATTCAATTTCATGTTAATTCTATTTTCGTGTTGAAAATAGAATTAACATGCAACCTAATAGAATTAACATGAAGTGGAATATAATTAACATGCAAGAAAATAGAATTAACATGCGATGAAACTAACATGAACCTCGATATTCTTGTTAAATTCAATTTGATTCATGTTAAGTCTAATTTAATTCAATTAAAACGCCAAAATGCCCTTATCTCCTCCATATTCTTGCATGTTAAGTCTAAAACAATCTCACTAGGGTTAATTTATTTCATCGCATGTTAATTCTATTTCATCGCATGTTAATTCTATTTCATCAGATGTTAATTCTATTTTCGTGTTGAAAATAGAATTAACATGCAACCTAATAGAATTAACATGAAGTGGAATATAATTAACATGCAAGAAAATAGAATTAACATGCAAAGGAAACTAACATGAACCTCAAGATTCTTGTTAAATTCAATTTGATTCATGTTAAGTCTAATTTAATTCAATTAAAACGCCAAAATGCCCCTATCTCCTCCATATTCTTGCATGTTAAGTCTAAAAATAAGTCTAATTAGACTTAACATGAATCTATTTTCAACTTATTTTTTGTTTTGTTTTAATTGAATTAAATTAGACTTAACATGAATTAAATTGAATTAACATGAAATTAGACTTAACATGAATCAAATTGAATTAACATGAAATTAGACTTAACATGTTTCATGTTAAGTCTATTTTCAACTTATTTTTTGTTTTATTTTTAATTGAATTAAATTAGACTTAACATGAATTAAATTGAATTTAATATGAAATTATACTTAAAAATAAGTTGAAATAGACTTAACATGGTTCATGTTAAGTCTAATTCGACTTGTTTTAGACTTAACATGCAAGAATATGGAGGAGATAAGGGCATTTTGGCGTTTTAATTGAATTAAATTAGACTTAACATGAATCAAATTGAATTTAACAAGAATCTTGAGGTTCTTGTTAGTTTCATCGCATGTTAATTCTATTTTACTGCATGTTAATTCTATTCCACTTCATGTTAATTCAATCTCACTTCATGTTAATTCTATTCGGTTGCATGTTAATTCTATTCAACTTCATGTTAATTCTATTCGGTTGCATGTTAATTCTATTCAACTTCATGTTAATTCTATTCCACTTCATGTTAATTCTATTCAATTTCATGTTAATTCTATTCGGTTGCATGTTAATTCTATTTTCTTGCATGTTAAGTCTAATTTGGGCTCGAAATCATTCTACTTCCAAAGACTGCCCGATTTTCCTGCAGAACTTGCGGCGGAGGCGGAGGAGGAAGAGGAGTAGGGGAGGGAATCGGAGGGGAAGATGGAGTGCTTTTCGACGGTGTAATAATATTCTATATGTACGTGAAGGAGTAGTGGTTGTTTACTACCGTGGAGGGAGGAGCATGTGGTGGAGGCGGTGGAGGAGACACGAGAGTAGTGCCGGGTGATGGTGATGGAGGAGGAGGACGAAGATCTGATGGCGATGGAGAAGGGCTAGGCTGGACGACGGAGAGGAGATGGCGAGTGATGAAGGAGGATGTAGAGGTCAATGGAGTAATCAGGTGATGGTGAAGGAGAAGGGATGGGCAGTGATTTTGAGGGGGCCTGGATGGAGAGGAGGAGAGGAGAGGAGAGGAGAGGAGAGGAGAGGAGAGGAGAGGAGAGGAGAGGAGAGGAGAGGAGAGGAGAGGAGAGGAGAGGAGAGGAGAGGAGAGGAGAGGAGAGGAGAGGAGAGGAGAGGAGAGGAGAGGAGAGGAGGAAGAAGGAGATAAGGGTATGGTGATCTTCTCCATGCTTAGTTGTCATTCAATGATGACTAAAAAAGGGACACAAATGAGACGGGAAAATGAAACACAGGCAAAGCTGGAGGGGCCTCAATACGGCTTTTTGCTGCCTTGACAATTTTCCCAAAATATAAACTAAATATTTTTAGCATAAATGTCTTAACAATTAATTTAAAAAGTAAAAATCTGAAAATATAAACTAAATATTTTTAGCATAAATGTCTTAACAATTAATTTAAAAAGTAAAAATCTGAAAATATAAACTAAATATTTTTAGCATAAATGTCTTAACAATTAATTTAAAAAGTAAAAATCCGAAAATATAAAAACAATTAATATAAAAAAGTAAAAATCCGAAAATATAAAAACAATTAATATAAAAAAGTAAAAATCTGAAAAAATAAACTAAATATTTTTAGCATAAATGTCTTAACAATTAATTTAAAAAGTAAAAATCTGAAAATATAAACTAAATATAAAAAAGCAAAAATGTAAAAAATGGAAATGAATTGTTGAGATAAAATTTGCAAAATTGTAAAATTATAATTACTTAATTATCTTGTTTGATCTATCCGTTCTGAGCTCCTCTTTGAAAACCTCGATTGCTTACCTATAGCATAAGAAAAATAATCAAAATCCAAAAATATAATAACAAATAGTATAAAAAAGTTTTACAAATAATATAAAAAAGTAAAAATCCGAAAATATAAACTAAATACAAAAAGCAAAATTGTAAAAACGGAAATGAATTGTTAAGATAAAAATTATAAAATTATAATTAATTAATTACCTCGTTTGATCTATCCATTCTGAGCTCCCTCTTTGAAAACCTCGATTGCTTACCTATAACATAAGAAAAATAATCAAAATCCAAAAATATAATAACAAATAGTATAAAAAAGTTTTACAAATAATATAAAAAAGTAAAAATCTGAAATTATAACTGAAATTTTGTAAAACAATTTTCAAAAATATTTTCAAAACCGAAAATCAATAACTAATCTATCTAAAAATTATATGAAAACCGAAATTATAACTGAAATTTTGTAAAACAATTTTCAAAAATATTTTCAAAACCGAAAATCAATAACTAATCTATCTAAAAATTATATGAAAACTGAAAATATTTAAAATAAAAACGTAAATTTAAAATTAATTTCTATATTACTTCAATCTCACTTCATGTTAATTCTATTCGTTGCATGTTAATTCTATTCAACTTCATGTTAATTCTATTCGTTGCATGTTAATTCTATTCAACTTCATGTTAATTCTATTACGCTTCATGTTAGTTCTATTTCCTTTGCGTGTTAAGTCTATTCTCGCTTCATGTTAGTTCTATTTCCTTTGCGTGTTAAGTCTAATTTGGGCTCGAGCTCATTCTACTCCTCCAAAGACTGGCCCGATTTTCCGTGGTGCTAGAACATGGGGCGAGATGAGGAGGAAGAGGAGTAGGGAGGGAATCTGAGGGGAAGATGGAGTGCTTTTCGACTGTAATAATATTCTATATGTACGGAAGGAGTAGTGGTTGTTTACTACCGTGGAGGGAGGAGCATGTGGTGGAGGCTGGAGGAGACACAGAGTAGTGCCGTGATGGTGATGGAGGAGGAGGACGAGCTGATCTGGGGGCAAGATGGAGAAGGGCTAAAGGAATAACAGAGGGAGGATGGCAGTGGATGAAGGAGGATGTAGGAGGTCAATGGAGGTGGATGGTGAAGGAGAAGGGGATGGGAAGGAAGGAGAGGGAGGAGAGGGATGGAAGGAGAGGAGGATGAGGGAGGAAGAAGGATGGAAGGAGGAGGGAGGAAGAAGGGACAGGGAAGGAGGGTGAGAGAGGGAGGAAAGGTGAGGAGGAGAGGAGTGGTGGAAGAAGGGTGCTTATGCATGCAATGATGACTAAAAAGGGTGGGACACAAATTGGGGCATAATTGAGGGTCGAACACATGGGGGTTGGAGGGGGTCACATGAAGTTTTGCTTTGGGGCCTCGACACAATTTTCCCAAAATATAAACTAAATATTTTTAGCATAAATGTCTTAACAATTAATTTAAAAAGTAAAAATCCGAAAATATAAACTAAATATTTTTAGCATAAATGTCTTAACAATTAATTTAAAAAGTAAAAATCTGAAAATATAAACTAAATATTTTTAGCATAAATGTCTTAACAATTAATTTAAAAAGTAAAAATCCGAAAATATAAAAACAATTAATATAAAAAAGTAAAAATCCGAAAATATAAAAACAATTAATATAAAAAAGTAAAAATCCGAAAATATAAACTAAATATTTTTAGCATAAATGTCTTAACAATTAATTTAAAAAGTAAAAATCTGAAAATATAAACTAAATATAAAAAAGCAAAAATGTAAAAAATGGAAATGAATTGTTGAGATAAAATTTGCAAAATTGTAAAATTATAATTACTTAATTATCTTGTTTGATCTATCCATTCTGAGCTCCCTCTTTGAAAACCTCGATTGCTTACCTATAGCATAAGAAAAATAATCAAAATCCAAAAATATAATAACAAATAGTATAAAAAAGTTTTACAAATAATATAAAAAAGTAAAAATCCGAAAATATAAACTAAATACAAAAAGCAAAATTGTAAAAACGGAAATGAATTGTTAAGATAAAAATTATAAAATTATAATTAATTAATTACCTCGTTTGATCTATCCATTCTGAGCTCCCTCTTTGAAAACCTCGATTGCTTACCTATAACATAAGAAAAATAATCAAAATCCAAAAATATAATAACAAATAGTATAAAAAAGTTTTACAAATAATATAAAAAAGTTTTACAAATAATATAAAAAAGTAAAAATCCGAAAATATAAACTAAATACAAAAAGCAAAATTGTAAAAACGGAAATGAATTGTTAAGATAAAAATTATAAAATTATAATTACTTAATTATCTTGTTTGATCTATCCATTCTGAGCTCCCTCTTTGAAAACCTCGATTGCTTACCTATAGCATAAGAAAAATAATCAAAATCCAAAAATATAACAACAAATAATATAAAAAAGTAAAAATCCGAAAATATAAAAACAATTAATATAAAAAAGTAAAAATCCGAAAATATAAAAACAATTAATATAAAAAAGTAAAAATCCGAAAATATAAACTAAATATTTTAGCATAAATGTCTTAACAATTAATTTAAAAAGTAAAAATCCGAAAATATAAAAACAATTAATATAAAAAAGTAAAAATCTGAAAATATAAACTAAATATTTTAGCATAAATGTCTTAACAATTAATATAAAAAAGTAAAAATCTGAAAATATAAACTAAATACAAAAAGCAAAATTGTAAAAACGGAAATGAATTGTTAAGATAAAAATTATAAAATTATAATTACTTAATTATCTTGTTTGATCTATCCATTCTGAGCTCCCTCTTTGAAAACCTCGATTGCTTACCTATAACATAAGAAAAATAATCAAAATCCAAAAATATAACAACAAATAATATAAAAAAGTAAAAATCCGAAAATATAAACTAAATACAAAAAGCAAAATTGTAAAAACGGAAATGAATTGTTAAGATAAAATTTGCAAAATTGTAAAATTATAATTAATTAATTACCTCGTTTGATCTATCCATTCTGAGCTCCCTCTTTGAAAACCTCGATTGCTTACCTATAGCATAAGAAAAATAATCAAAATCCAAAAATATAATAACAAATAGTATAAAAAAGTTTTACAAATAATATAAAAAAGTAAAAATCCGAAAATATAAACTAAATACAAAAAGCAAAATTGTAAAAACGGAAATGAATTGTTAAGATAAAATTTGCAAAATTGTAAAATTATAATTAATTAATTACCTCGTTTGATCTATCCATTCTGAGCTCCCTCTTTGAAAACCTCGATTGCTTACCTATAACATAAGAAAAATAATCAAAATCCAAAAATATAACAACAAATAATATTAAAAAGTTTTTCAAATCATAAAATATTACAAACTAAAATTTTTCGAAATGAATTCTAATATAAAGCTCAAAATTTTATTTTTTTCAATTCAAACCATGGAGGTGATATATTTCGGTTTTGCATAAATTGAAACAATATTTTGAAACGATAAAATAGGTAGTATTATATTACGGTTATACTAAATATCCGAGATTTACCATATATTTCGGTTTTGCTTTAAATGAAAAGATATTTGGTAATAATAATTAGGTAGAAATACAAAATATCCTAGATTTTCACTAAAATTCGGTTTTGCATTTAAAAAATATGTTAGGTAGTTATAAATTTAAAAGATATTTAATTATGGATATTTACTAAAAGTAGTTACTAAAATTCGGTTTTGTTTATTTAGTATGTAAAGTTTTGGTTTAGATATGATTTATCCGAGATTTCTTAAACAAACTCAGTTTTGTTTATTTAGTATGTAAATATTTGGTTTAGATATTTATCCGAGATTTCTTAAATTATTTCGGTTTTGGTTATGATGTAAATATTTGCTTTAGATATGTTTTGTTTTTCAAATTTGATTATAAAAGATAATAAATTTGATTATAAAAGATAATAAATTTCAAAATTTGATGGATTTGATAGATTTAATTTATTTTGAGATGGGTAGATGAACGGTCAGGATCAATGACATATGGCGGTTTTATTTGAGAAGAGGAATGCTGACGTGTCAACACTAGTAGAAATCCGCTCATTCTTGACGGCCAACCCCGTCACGAATACCCAAAAACCAGTCACCAATACGCATTCCTGACGACTCGCCGTCACTAATAGGTCGTCAGCAACAATGCCGACAGCAATGCGCCATTGTCGACGAGCTCGCCGTAAATGCGTTCCGACGGCACAGATTGGACGAGCGTGATTCTCGACGGCTTCGTCACAAATAGGCATTGTTGACAGCAGTCGTTGTCACTAAAAAAACTCTATTTTTGACGAAACTATTCATCAGAAAACAACATTTATGACGGTATTTCCGTCAAAAATGAGCAATTGTGACGGGGTGCCGTCGCTAATGTAATAACATTGGTGACGGCATTGCCGTCACAAATGAGCAATTACACGCTGGCCGCCAATGTCCGTTTTCCAATTAAAAATAAACGCGTACAGCCTTCCCCTCAGATACAAAATACATATTCAAAGATCCACAAACACAACAAGAATATCATCACAATAATCAAGTTACAGATTGGTACCTTCACACTTGATAATACCGCCATACATGCAAAATATCAAATATCCACAATCTAATCAATCACGCCAAATCCAAAAATATCCATAACACAACATGACCATAATAAGTGAGCCCTTCCTACCATACAAACTTGATAACCAAAGTATAAATCTCATCATACACGAACGCCTAAAATTAAAAAATTAAAAAATCACTATGTGAGGCCTTCCTCATCTAAGTCCTCATCTCGATTGTTGGCGATGTCTCCTTGTCTCGAGTGCTACTCCCCACAACACATCACACACTAATAGTAAAACAAATTCAGATCAAATTCATGCATTTTATGTGTTGTGCATAATCACAAGTCATGTAGATAAGCATACCTGTCCACTAGTTTGTCCACCATGGGACCCACTAGTTGTAATCCGCGTTTGCGTAGCCAAAAATCGCATAAGAGACATGAATACCGACGGTTCAACCTTGTCTTTACAACACTTCAATATTTGCGCGGAGACCACCCCTCTAGTGGCATTAGAAGTGACTACAGACATACACTCTATTGAAATATCTATTACTATGTTCGCAGCAACATGACCCTCCAAAAAATTCATCGCTGTCAAGACAATTTCAAATGCCCTATTAGAGTAGTCTTCTTTGCGTGTGTGATGGTACCACCACGAAGTCTTGTCGAGTCCTTGTATATTGGGTGTGGGTGGAATGACCTTTGCAATCTTTGAGCTCCCACTCCCATCCACCTGTCTCGATTCTTTTTTGGTTCGCCTATTATCAAATCACCCACTCTGGAATTCTCCTCAATAGTTAGGCTATGTGGGTCCTGGCTACCTTTCACTATTAGAGTCTCAATAAAAGCAACATTCAAGGCATCCTAGGATATAAAAATCAACAAATAGATTAAATTATTAGATGCAGAAATAATCATATACTTCATAATTTATAGTCATGCATTTATCATAATTATATTACCTGCAGAAGTTTAACTATTTTCACTTTCTCCTTCCTTTTGTCAGTGTTGGCATAACCCTCCTTAGTTTTTCCAAAAACCCTCTTAAACATTAAGGGGACCGGCATATATGGGACATTCTGAGACAAAAAAGCATATTAAAAATAATATTCAATATAAAAAACTTATCAAATTCTATCTCCTGCATATTGAAAACATATTCCCAACAATAGCCTGTCAAGCTGCCAAATGCATAAGTAAATTGTAGAAAACATAAGTAAACTTTATACATGAACAACATCAAGTAGAAACAAGTACTTTATCATTCTTTCTTCTAATGAATCCAAGTTGATAGGTGGAATGAACAGCTCTGCAATTGTATTCAAGTATTTTGATTTGGCATCTGAAACTCCTGTCATCGCTATTGAGCTTTATGCTTCCAATAATGCATTTGTGGATCTGGAAATGTTTCTCCAACTTCATTAACTTACCATGCCTACATGTGCACGCTTTAATTTGCTAATTATCTGTTTGTGTACCCGGGCTTAGTTCAAGAGACTATCATGAAGCATATGTTCCTTTTGTCGACCAACCAGAAAGATTAGCATAGGCTGGAAAATCGTTAATTGTCCACAACAAAATAGCACGAAGTCTGAATGATTGTTTGACATGAGCGTCATATGTCATGACTCCCTCCTCCCAGAGTTGTTTTAACTCATTAATTAGCGGCTCCAAAAAAACGTCTATGTCATTGCCTGGTGCATGCTTGCCCGGTATCAGTAATGAGAGTATCATATATGGTTGCTTCATACAAAGCGAAGGCGGCAAATTATAAGGCATTAATACAACAGGCCAAGTAGATCAACCCGAACTCATAAACCCAAATGGATTGAATCCATCGCTAGATAAGCCTAGCCTGACATTTCTGCACTCACTAGCAAACTGAGGATAAGTTCTGTCAACATGCTTCCATGCCTCTGCATCAGCCGGATGTCTAAGTTTACTATCATCTATGCGTTCTTTCATGTGCCACCTCATGTCCCTAGTAGTGTCTTTGTTCATATACAGACGTTTCAATCTAGGCACCAAGGGAAAATGGTGAAGCACCTTTGCCGGAATCTTCCTTTCCTTAATAGCAGTCTCTGTTGCCAGTGTTGAATTGCGTTTGCGTTGTTCCCATCGCGACACTCCGCACGTTGGACACTCCTAAAGATCTTTGTTATCCTTATAGTAGAGGATGCAATCATTGGGACATGCATCGATCTTATTGTATCCAAGCCCCAGAGTGTCAACAATCTTCTTTGCGTTGTAATATTTTTCTGGTATATTCTCATTTCCTTCAGGAATCACCTTTCGCAGCAAATTAAGAAGCATATTAAAATATTTATCCGCCATTCCGCTACGGGTCTTGATGCGTAATAGCCGCAACATAAATGATAATCTCGTGAACTCAGTACAACCATCATAAAGATCTTTTTCATTATCTTCTATTAGCTTCATTATCCGCACCAAGTCTCCAGTATCACTCGCATCTTCGACATTTTCTGCAACTTTAATATTTTCTGCAACTTCAGTATTTTCTCAACTTCAACATCCTCAGCAACTTCCACATTTTTTGGAACCTCGACATTTTCTGCAGCTAAGATATTATCACACATTGTCTGTGTGTCATCTATTCTTACGCTGTCAGACGTACCGGTATGTGCCACTAGATCCATCTCTTCAAGATAACCTTCCCCATGGAACGTCCAATATTTGTACTCCTCATAAAATCCCCATCTTAAGTGTGCGGCCAACTCACTTTTTTTCACCAACCCTGAATTTTTACACCGAGAACAGGGGCAATACAATACTTCACTATTTAAATTCCTAGGATCCGCCTTGGCATACTCTATAAAGGCATTTATTCCGTCTTGATATCGACTATCCATGTATCTCTCAATACGAGGGATAGTGATCCAAGACTTATCCTAACTATCCTCATCCGCATTATATATAATTGTTAATTGAAGCAACTAATTTTAACTTTGGTCAAGTATATGCAGCTAATTAAGTTGTTGACCAAGTCTTTAGCTTGGTGAGTGGTGGCATATTGCTTCGAGGTTGTATTGTCTACATGCATGCAGAATAACTAAACTGCGAGATAATCAAACTACAAATATGATGTCTCTAAAGCTATTAAGAAAAATTAAGATAGTTTCTTAGGTTCAATTTGAGATGGTTTCATGGTACATGTTTTCATAAATTGAGATTTCAAGAGTGGAAAATCTTCTATTTTGAATAGTCAGCTACTTGGTTTGGAATTCTAAAGAAGCAGTTAAGCATCTCATGGGTCCATAACTGTAAGACAAAAGTCAAGAGCAGGCAGCATAAAAGTCAATAACTTAGAAGAATTATTCTTATTTTACCAAAACAAAATTGTTGAAAGTGTTTTAAAAGTGATCAAAGAAAATAATTTGCAATATGAAACATAGAATTGAAGACTCCTTGATCGTTCATGCACAAAGTGATAAATAGTAATAGACATACATTCATTCATATGTAAGTGCAGTTCAAAATATCTACGAGCTTCATGAGAATTTATTAAAAGTTCATTTGCTCCAAAAAAAACTAATTTATTTTCATAACATTGTATCAATTTATTGTTTACAGCCTCCTGAACTATTCTTATATATGTATATTATCGATCTTTTCTGAGCTCTGAACCTTCGTAGCTCACCAATCTAGATAACATTATACCAAAATTTTCCACAAAACTAAGAAAAATTTCAGAAATTACCTTAAATTTGTCGGCGGGAGTAGGAGTAACCGGCAGATAATTTGCTGTAAAAGGGAGGGAAATTAAGGTTAGAAATTGAAATTAAGGTTAGGGTTTTAAAGAAGAAGCTAGAGTACTTACATGTCAACGGCGGCGTGAATAGACGTGACAAAGGGCGTGAATAGATTTCCATGAGTGGGTAGGAGAACGAATTGATTTCAAGAAACCTGTACTAGTACGAAGTTTCAAATCAGTCTAGAGAAAGCAGCAAGATAATTAGTCAACAACAGCAAAAAACTAACATTAGATATAATTAAAATGTTATTAACATCTTAGATGATCGAACATAAAAGGATAGCCAGCAAATGGCAGAAAACTTGGGGATACATTCATATAAAAAAAATAGTGTAACTGATAGAAATAAAGGATACATTCAAATAAAAAAATAGTGTAACTGGTAGAAATAAACCAAATGCAAGAGACGATTGCGTTTTCTGTGACTACACTTTACATTTATATACTTGTGAAAGCAACCCTCAACAACGAAAACATTCTAAAGCATTTGGCTGTTGTTATACCAGTCATAATTTCTTTAGATCGTTGCCGATAACAAGCAATAACAAGCAAAATAGTGTCATAAAGATAACAAGCAATAACAGTGAGCCATGCTCGTGATAAGGATAAATTTATTTGCTTGTACCTTATATAGAATTGCTCGACAAGACTATACTTCTATATCGAGAAGAGTCTAAATGAATTTTTCCATTCATGTAGGTCCTCGTGTGCTTTAATTAAACTACTACTCTACTACCATGCAACTCTACCAAATAATTTGTCAGAAATCACCCCTTGATCTAAAATTTTGAAAATTTACACTCTTGTTAACACAAAACAAATTCTAAATAGCATAACCAGTTCAAACACAAAACCACTTTCCTCTAGTGCGTGGCGGTTTAACTTAGTCGCATATCTACCTAGACCACATGCGAGATGAGTTTCGATATATCAAGCAGCCCCATTTATATCAAACAAGCCTAATTGAGTACTGAACCCACCACAATACTTAAATTAGTTGCCAATCTAGTCCTATATCTAGGTGAGATTCTGTTGTACATCGAGCAACCTTATTGAAGGACAATCACATTCTCATTACAGTCCAAGCATTGCAAGGTTGATAGATAGTATAACAACTAGCATAACAATAAAATCAATAGATGAAAAAGAGTGAGGGTTTTAGGATGGCAGAAACGGAGAATTGGACAAGTAAACAAACCTGTACTAGTACGAAGTTTCAAATTAGTCTGAGAGAGGGGGTGGCGAAGGAGAGGGGGATGGCGATGCCGTCGCCGCGTCGGCGGTCGAAGGGTGCCAGCCGTCGTCGTCGATAGTGTCAAAGGAAGAGGGCGGCGCCGTCAGCGTGGACGGATGTAGGAGGAGAGGGGGTGGCTACCGCTGCGTCGGCAGTGTAGAAGAAAAGAAGAGGTGGCACGCCATGGTAAAGCATAGGGAGGGTTGGGAACGAGAGAGAACGAGAGATCAGGAGCTAGGTTAACGATTGATTTGGGAATGAGAGAGGCTTGGGTTCAAGTTTGGGGGCCCAAATAATTAGAGGGAAAAATCCCGCCCGTTTTTTCAGTGGGCCCACATTAAGTGTCAAGATAAATTTCCTCACCAAACCTTATTGCTGACGGGAAATAAAATGCATGCGGGTCCCGGTGTATTTGTGACGGTGTGGCGTCAAAAATGTTGAAAATCCGTCACAAATGTTAAACATTTGTGACGGCATATAGGTGACGGCTTTTGCTGTCAGCAATGTTTGTATTCGTGACGGAAACTTTCCCGTCACTAATGTGCCGTCAAGAATGAGCAGATTTCTACTAGTGCAAGTTGTGGGAGGGTTTGAGGGAGAAGGTTTTCGCTTAAAGTATACATATAGTAACAGATTTTATGTAACGTGCTTAACATGTGACCCATTTAGAAAATTTTTTACAATAAGTAACATATTCTCTCTAACCCATTATGTTTTCCTCGGTTTATTAAGGCCCTGGTAAGAACGAGTTTTGTCCAACTGTAATCATGAAGCGGGTTTAGGGTTAGGGGCAGGTACACTCCTAACAAATTGAAAACTTCATTTTGATTTCCTCTCTATTTACAACACACCTCCCATTTTAAAAGTCATTTTTATTTATCTATCACATTACACGTACAACGTTTAAGTCTTACTGAATTATATTTTTATCGGCTATTATAATTTTATAAAATTGTAAATTTATTTTAGGTAAATAGATACTCTTGTCACAGTGAAAAGGAAAGCACTAAAATTTGGGGCATTGAAACTTTTGTATCAACGCGTAGAAAAATATCGGTCCGTCAAAGTAAAATGTAACTTTATGGTAAAAAATTGGAAATAACGCTTAAAAAATCGAATATATTGAAGCAGTAGAAAGAAGAGGCGCAAATAATTTCCGAGGCTTGTTTCCTTGCTGTCTCGTCTCTTCCCTTTCATTATTATATATATATATATATATATATATATATATATATATATATATATATATATATATATATATATATATATATATATATATATATATATATATATATATATAAACTTAAGTGTATAGGGAATAGTCACACACCAACTTTTCTATCCATTGATGTTGCCTTGGGATCCGTGAAAGATATAAAGCCTACTTTGAGATTTTTGCATATCTTGATTTCATGGATCCCAAGACAACATCAATGGATACAAAAGTTGGTGTATACTATTCCCTATCAACTTAGTTTATAGGAGCATTCTCTCTCTCTCTCTCTCTCTATATATATATATATATATATATATATATATATATATATATATACACACACACATACATACATATATATATATATATATATATATATATATATATATATATATATATATATATATATATATATATATATATATATATATATATATATATATATATATATATATATATATATATATATATATATATATATATATATATATATATATATATATATATATATATATATATATATATATATATATATATATATATATATATATATATATATATATATATATATATATATATATATATATATATATATATATATATATATATATATATATATATATATATATATATATATATATATATATATATATATATATATATATATATATATATATATATATATATATATATATATATATATATATATATATATATATATATATATATATATATATATATATATATATATATATATATATATATATATATATATATATATATATATATATATATATATATATATATATATATATATATATATATATATATATATATATATATATATATATATATATATATATATATATATATATATAGAGAGAGAGAGACCATCACACACCGTGACACTACACACATAAAAGTAAAGAAAAAGGAACCTTCCTTTTCCCATTTATTGGCCCTAAGTACTGGTAAAAAATATGGATGTTGTTTGGAATTGGCTGCGTGAATGCAATCTGAATTTTTTTCCATCATAGTTGATCAAGTTAAGCAACACTAAGGTGTAGCATAAATTTTTAAACTATTGGGCCAAAGGAAGTTTGAATGTGACTGCTTCGTTCTTGATTTTATGAATCTTCACTGATCAATTATTTTAGCTCTAAATTTAGTTAACGATCTGTATTTATGACCAAGTGCTCGTTGTAATGTTGCATGTGGTCCTACTTATGTTATAGATATTTTAATTTAGTCCTTTTGCCTAAGATGATTTTCTCCTCAGTCACCTACTATGTTGCATGCGTACTTCTATTTGGAGTCGTGCGTGTGTCTGTACCCAACTGACCTGTGTCATACCTGTACTCAACACATAAACTTCAGTGGACACTCCTTGAGTACTTGCATATACTTATTCAAATGTTTACTCAATCATATAATACATGTTTTAATTTAAAACACTCGTCATGACTTCATATACTTCTTGGATGTATATCCTACATTTCACATGCAATCCTTGAAACTCATTGGACTTGGACATAAGTTGGGTTTATTTCAGCCTTACCCAGTTCAAAACTCTGATTATAAAGGGTCTTTTGGATATCAAGTTAAAAACGAGCAACTTTTCTAATTTATATATCTATATTAAAACGAAATATATAAATGTTATAGAAATCTTATTCATAGCACATGAAATGAAAAAATAATATTGAGGTAGTAGAAAGAAGAGGCGCAAATAATTTCCGAGGCTTGTTTCCTTGCTGTCTCGTCTCTTCCCTTTCATTATTATATATATTCTCCACTTTCTCTCTCATCTTCTCTCTCTCTCTCTCCATTGATTGCGGAGGCTGATCAAATATCAATGGGATCAGGCAGCAGCAGGATCGCGTCTCGGCCCCCGCGGCAGCGGTCGGACCACCGCCCGAAGCTCAACTTTGCCACCTTTCTCTGCGGCGGCGGCGCCTCCACCTCCGCTCCTCCTCCTCAGGTCTTTAATTTTAACCTAATTTTCTTTTTAATGTTCGTTTGATTTGTTGAATAAATTTGTGTCTTTGATTGTTGGATGAGCTCGATCTGTGTCTTTGGGCGAAAGTCAAAGAAAGAGTGGCGACGATGGTTAAGGTTGCAAGATTTTAGGTTGATGTTCATTTTCTTTCTTTGAGGGAATCAAGGTTTTTGTGGGAAAAAGTTGGTAAATTTCTTCACAAAATAATAGTGGTTGAAGGAATCAGATTCCATCTGTGCCTCCAGCAATGATATAAGCTTTTTGCTTAAAAAAAATCTTTTTTTTGGGTGAGATTTTAATGTATTGGAACTTGGAAGAAATAAAATGTTTGGGTATTTTTGTGTTGCTCAAGTGTTCTTCTTTAGTTACTCTGTGGGGTTTACAGTAATATAATTCCTTTGGTTATGAGTTTTGAGTTATGCTTCATTGACACAAGTAGTAGTTGAAAGGGGCAAAGTTGTTACTTGTCTTTTCAGGGAAAGGAGTTAGGAAGATTCTTGAAGGAAAGGACAACCCAACAAAATGGGAAAGAGTGTAGGCGATTGGCAAGGTAGAGGGAAGATGTATTTCCCCTAGCTCCTACCAGAGGGGAAAAAAGAGAAACAATAAGAAGAGAAATGTGTACAAAACCAATATCAAGTAAACATAAGGAAATAGGGGCAAGTCCTTGATGAAGTTTTGTTGTGTGGATAGTGCCGAAAGGAAGGGGACATCTTGATCTTTGAGTCGTAGGTTTTGAGGGTGAACCCTCAGAGTTTACCTAAGCCTTTGGGGATGTCTTGTTTTAGATAAAAGAAACAAAAGAAGAGGAAAATGAAATGAAGATGTTAAGAAGAGAGACAAAATCAATATGAAAACATGTTGTGAGTAGCCAATTGCAGGAACCAAAGTTGTTAGCAAACATTGACTTCATCATTCAATAAGACAAATTCTCTGGAAAAATTATGAGCATCTTTTATCATGATATGCATATAGGGCTGTTTAAGCTCCTAAATAAACTTTGAAGATGGCATATTGCATATATTTCAAGATGACGATGAAGTAGCAATTTAATAGATGAACTGGACGACATATTCTTGATTATTTGGATAATCTCCATCTGCTTCGAGTTTATCATCCCTTTACATTCAGAACCTTGTCATGCAAGTATAGCAATGAGGACACACAGTTGTTCCTTTAGTTATCAGCAACACTTTAAGACAATTTGAGGTTTGCTGGATGATACCATCGAACAAAATCCTAATTTAATGGTTAATGACGTCAGAGTAATTCATCAAACTTCAAACAAGACAATCTCTAATACCTTCATTGCCCTACAATCATCTCACATCATGTTCCAATCTAAAAGTTTATGCAATTTTGATTACATTGAAGTAACTCCATGCGAGCATTTCATTCAATCTTGATTGATATAGACATACTTAAGTGCTCCCCAAAACCCAGCTCATAACCTCCTCACCCTCTACACAGGCAAGCACATGAGAGTTATATATATATATATATATATATATATATATATATATATATATATATATATATATATATATATATATATATATATATATATATATATAGAGAGAGAGAGAGAGAGAGAGAGAGAGAGAGAGAGAGAGAGAGAGACCATCACACACCGTGACACTACACACATAAAAGTAAAGAAAAAGGAACCTTCCTTTTCCCATTTATTGGCCCTAAGTACTGGTAAAAATATGGATGTTGTTTGGAATTGGCTGCATGAATGCAATCTGAATTTTTTCCATCATAGTTGATCAAGTTAAGCAACACTAAGGTGTAGCATAAATTTTAAACTATTGGGCTAAAGGAAGTTTGAATGTGACTGCTTCGTTCTTAGATTTTATGAATCTTCACTGATAAATTATTTTAGCTCTAAATTTAGTTAACGATCTGTATTTATGACCAAGTGCTCATTGTAATGTTGCATGTGGTCCTACTTATGTTATAGATATTTTAATTTAGTCCTTTTGCCTAAGATGATTTTCTCCTCAGTCACCTACTATGTTGCATGCGTACTTCTATTTGGAGTCGTACGTGTGTCGTATCTGTACCCAACTGACCTGTGTCATACCTGTACTCAACACATAAACTTCAGTGGACACTCCTTGAGTACTTGCATATACTTATTCAAATGTTTACTCAATCATATAATACATGTTTTAATTTAAAACACTCGTCATGACTCGTATACTTCTTGGATGTATATCCTACATTTCACATGCAATCCTTGAAACTCATTGGACTTGGACATAAGTTGGGTTTATTTCAGCCTTACCCAGTTCAAAACTCTGATTATAAAGGGTCTTTTGGATATCAAGTTAAAAAACGAGCAACTTTTCTAATTTATATATCTATATTAAAAACGAAATATATAAATGTTATAGAAATCTTATTCATAGCACATGAAATGAAAAAATAATATTGATCTCATGTAAATTATTATGATATATACATTTATGTGTAGCTGTGCCGCCATATTATACCTTTTCCAAATTTGCCGTGTCCCGAACCCATTCACGCACTCGTATCCGTATCCGTGTAACTTAGGTCACCTATTATCATAACTTTGAAAGATCTCTTCTTGACTTGTATACCCTGTTTTCTAATTGCTGTTGTCTTGTCTGATGGTCTATTTTTTATTGTCCGGAGTTTGCACTGTGATATTTCTTTCTACAGTTAATACTTGCGCTACCTCATAATGAGTAAATTATTTATTGGTATAACATTTATAAGTAATAGGAATAGACTAATTAGTAATTATTATGTTTGACATACAGATCGAAAACCGGTCATCAGAGAAATTGGTTTTACCAGCAAGCCTTCATGGTCCCATAGAAGATGATGCTCTTGAATGTACGGTAAAGGAATCTCCTCTGACCTTATCTTCAGACAGCAGTTCCTCAAGCTCCATTAATGAACATCTGATGTCTGGTATAATCATTAGTAATGGTCACAAAGAAAACTCAGCCCTTCCAGAAAACGCTGAAACCAGTGATTGTGGTAAGTGTCTCACTGAAAGCAAGGAGCTTGTTCCTTGTGTATCAAGTGCAAGTTCTGCTTCCAACATGACTCATTCTAAAAGGACATGTAATCTTGCAAGTACTTCAAAACAAGTGGATCTAGAACCATCTTCAACGAATACAGATACCATGTTTGTTCCACTTGTGGAAGATGCTGACGGCATAAATGACAGTGTATCCCAACATTCTTCAGTGAGGTTTTCAAGTGGTATTTCTCGTCTGGAACCAAGAGATACTCCTGCAAGTGTGAACTTGACAAGTGAGATACCTGGTGCTGGTTCAACCATTGCCTCTACTGCAGCCATCTTATCCTCAATTTCAAACTTGCGGGCAGAGGAACCTCCCCTTGAGGCAACCTTATCAGGTGAAGACTTCCTCACTGTGGAAACAAGGAGTCATGGAAATGACCTTCATGTTGATGTTGTGAGTATCTCTTCAAACAATATACCTAGCGGCGCCTCGGATATAAGTAGAAATGAGGTAAGAAGGAATAGTAGAAGGCTATTTTGGGATGCCTTGTCAAGGCGCAGTACTAGAAGGAACTATGACTCAGAAATAGTGTCATCCACTGACGATGATGATGAACTAGGATTTAATGACAGGTGGTTACTAGATATTAGCGATGACCTTTTCAGAACTAGGTTTGATCATGATTCAGTATTTTTGCAACGTAGAAGGCATGGTTTCAATGGAAGAAGATGGCATTCTAGATCCGAGGTGATCTTTTGTCCAGTTTCAGTTTTATTTCTTCAAGTTGTGCATCAATTATTAATTAAGTCTAATCCTGGTAAGTATACAAACCCTTTATATTACATCACATGCATCTTGAAATTATTATAGCCCATTTTTTGTGGTGAATTCGCTCTAATATTATTTTTTTAACGCAAATTAATCTTCAATTTATTATTTGTTAATCGTACAATCTGCTTTGTAATTGATCCATTAGTATTCAGATATGGGATTTAGTTATTTGTTTCCTATAGGTGATTCATGTTTTGGTTATGTTTTCTTTTGTGAAGCTGCGGTTAATTAATTCCTCTGCTTTGTACTTTGCCTTTCATAATTTCTTCGTTCTTTTTCTTCAGTGGAACTTTCTACTAGCCTTCAATTCCCTGTTAAGACTCTCCGCTCTTCTTTTTTGTAGTCTCTAGTGGCTTATAAAATTAGATCTCCTTCATCTTTATTTTCTGGGGTTGCTGGACCTGATGAGTTCCTTGGTGCAGATAAGAGAACGACTCCGTGTTGGCTCTAATAATGACAGGAGACAAACTAACTTTTGCCCATCAGGGCTCCACCCAGATGGTAGATGTACTTGTGATTCAGTATTCATGCATGAGGAATCGAGTACTCGAGCTAGTATTTCAAGGATTGTTTTGTTAGCTGAAGCCTTATTTGAGGTAGGCCTTTAACAGTCAAGTACAGGATGTCTTTGATTATTTGTAGAATTTGATCCATGCTTTATGGATGATTGGCTGCGTAGGACTATTTCCTTAATAAGGTTATCACTGGTGGTCTACATTGTTCTGTGTTGACTGATACCATATGCTTCTACGGGTTAAACCTGAGATAAGGATTGTATTTAATGTTGCTCACAACCCAATTGAACTAACACACAAGCTATAAAGGTTGAAAGTGGCAAAAGTTCTACTAAATGAACTATTAGCCTAGTGTTAATCCTTTAAAAGGTTTTGTATTTGGAGCTAGGACCCATGAATCATGAATGCTGACACCTAAGCCCTAGTTTGATAGGGGGTTTGAAGAGGGAAGGGAAAAGGGAGTGGGAGACAGATTAACAAGTTGCGTTTGGTATGAGGGTTTTGGAGGGGAGGGTGGAGTGAAGTATTCACTGTCCCCTCAAATCTGAGAGACAGTAAACAGTAACCAAGGAGGGATAAAAGTGATGTTTCAAAATGACCTTTACATCCTCTTGTATTTCTTTGGACAACAAATATTCCCAAAGCAAAAGGGTACTATAGTATTTTAACCATTCACCTCACCTCACCGTCCCTTCTCATCTCCCAACTAAATAAGAAAATGTCATCTACCTTCCTTCACTCCACCTCCAACCAAACAAGAACCCAAAAGGGATGTCGTTCCCTCCAACCAAGCAAAAGGGTACTATAGTATTTTAACTATTCACCTCACCTCACCTTCCCTTCTCATCTCCCAGCTAAATAAGAAAATGTCATCTACCTTCCTTCACTCCACCTCCAACCAAACAAGAACCCAAAAGGGATGTCGTTCCCTCCACCTCATTGAACTCTACTCCCCATTCCATTCCCTCCTCAGTTCCCATACCAAACCAAGCCAACATCGCATGAAAAGACCATAGTTATTGCATCAAAGAGATGTCTTCTCTGTACTCAATATTATCACTAATGAAAGAAGAAAGTGAAGCACCCAGTCCCTATGTTAGATAAACACATGTCACGGGCGTCAAGAGAATGGTCTTGAGTGTGCGAAAAAGCAAATTTAAAACATGGGATACAGGGATACTTACAATTTTAACCGATTTGAGTTTTAAATTCAAAACATCAAATTCTTAATTTCAAGTAACCAAAAGTCATTTAGAGTTTAAATTGAAAATACCAAGTTATTTTTAACTTGAAACTACCAATATTTAGGAGTCTATTATCAAAGTTAGTAAAAGATGAAGTCTTATATAAGAATAAACTGTTATTTTTATCTTAAATAAACTATCTTCGCTTGCATAAGGCCATGCAAACATTTTTATTTAAATTTTAGTATCTATGGGACCCATCCTTTAGAGTTCATCCCTGCAGCCTGCTGTTACAATAAAATCTATATCATGAACTTACGGTTATTGCCTTGATAGATTATAATTGCTAGGAGTGAATCCTCTATTCCTTCAAAATTTTCCTACCCTTAGTTTTTTCGTTATATGCAGTAATATGAGTATCATGTGAAAAGCTGATGTGTGTGTGTGGGTGGGTGGGTGTGTGCACATGCTTGTGTGTGTATATGTAGTCACCCTGATAATTTCATATACAAACATATCTAGTTGCATCTGACTTTGAATATATAAGTCATATTATAATACTGTCATACTGAGTACTGATAATTCTCATACTAAGGTTATAATCTCTATTGTAACCTTGAATGCTGAACTAAGGTTATAATATCTATTGTAACCTTGAATGCTGAACTTGACCTACTTTGAATAGCTTCCTAGAATAATTTGCTGGCTCTAAAATTTTCAATTAAGAATTTACTTTTGCATACTGCACAATTGAAATGCTGCGCAAGTTACCTTGTTATACATTGCTGACTGCTTAGAGTTTTTCTGTGATGCAATAGTCTTATGCAATATGTATGCAGGTCTTGGATGAAATCCATCGGCAGCCTGTTTCCCTTTCACTTTCAATGGTGTCTCTTCCAGCACCAGAATCTGTTGTGAATGCTTTGCCTGTCAAGGCTCACATAAAACGTGATGCAGTTGAAACAGATGACTTAGAACAGTAAGCTTCTTGATTTGCTTTATTTTTATTAGATTCCAAGTGGAGATCTACTAGGTGCGTTCATTTATGCTAGTCCCTATGATGCTCTCTCCCTGTTTGAGCTATTCAGCAGGCATAGTGTATGACGCGTGAAGTTGTGAATGAAGAAATTGTTATTTTTTCTGTGGCGGTGGCCCATGTGATTCTCTGCTTTAGATGTACTGTAACTTTTTTCTTTTGATTAACTAGATGCCCCATAACTTGCATGAAGGATGTAATGCTTGGTACAAAATTTCTCAGTGTTTAATTGAGAATGGTAATATTACATGAAGAAATTGGGATGACATCAGTATACGTCATATGCACTAAATGCAAAATGACCCTTCCCATAAGAGATATTAATGCTTATTCTAGAGCATAATGCTATCTAAAAAGGAAATTCTCTTTTCACCCAATATGACAGGTTATGAGAAACCTATTTTGTTCGGGTCAGTGATTCCAAAATTCCTTGTATGCTTGGGTTTGTGGTACAGGTTTGGTTCACAGTATGCTAGTTTGAATGATATACAATATGAAAGTGTAGGCTTAATTGAATCAACATTTTGGGCCATAATATACTTGGAGCATCATTAAGGCCATCCCAATAATTTAGTATGTATGTGTGAATGTGGCAAAGAAGACACATACATAGACATTCAAAGACATGTAAAATTAAGGATTATGGTAATAGAAACTTTATTCATTTCTAAGAAATATCAAGCACAAATTTAAATTAGGAAATAGTTTACATGATTAATCAAAGTACAAATCCAATTTTGAAAGTCCTAGAATAAGTCTCAAAGGCTGCAAAATAAGTCTATTAACTGAGTTTAAGTAGTAAATACAGCAAAAGAATATTGGATCAATTAGTCATTGTTCTTTTACCGGATCATGAATTTGATGATCCGGATCAGGAATGCACCACATATCAGTATATGCAGAAACTGGATCGCATCTCGAGGGGGGTAGAGTGAATTAATTACACTGATCTGGCCCTCTCGCTGTTGTATAAAGATTTATGCAAGTCCTATATCAAATTCGTAACACTGGCTTGGCTCTCCTCGCTGTTCCATAACATACAAAAGGAATAAAAGATTCTAATTATGCAGGAATTATGATGGTCCCAGAGTTTGTTAAATGGTCTACTCACAATTGATATTGTGATTATTATATAATTCTGATGCATGTCTTTGTTGGCACACTTAGTCGCATATATACTTCACAAGGGACTCCAATGATTTTTTTTTGGTAACTAATAGTTCAAGATTTATTGTGACATGTACTCTTAGTGTCCTTGTCATGGTTCATAGCCCACCCCATTGTTAGTCTGACCTGTCTTCAGTCATACATTCCTTATGAAATTGTTATCTGCATTCTGTGAGTTTTATATCCATCACCCTGGGCTGTCCTTAGATTGCTCTCTAGATTTAAGATTTCTATCTTATTGTCGAATTATGTTGCTTTGCTGAAATTTTTTTGATATAAAATTTGTTACTTTCTAATTTGTGAACGATATGTGTAGTTAACACTTTCAGACTTACTTTGAAACATGTTTTCCATTATCCAATTAATACAGGTGTTACATTTGCTTGGCTGAATATGAGGAGGGCGATAGTATAAGAGTCCTTCCTTGTCGCCATGAATATCATATGTCTTGTGTTGATAAGTGGCTCAAAGAAATACACGGGTATGATTATCCGTATTCATTTTAAAATGCACTTTTCTATGATTTACTATCAAATATCATGATTGTCAAATATTGTTACAGGGTATGTCCGCTGTGTCGCCAGGATGTTTGCCAGGTCACTGCAGAAGTCACTACATAAGTCCTGTATAACATTCGCTTCACACACTAGAAGAATATGCGTACATAATGGTAATGTAAATAACTTTCTGAAAATGATATATTCTGTAGATATGTACACATATTCCACTGTCTAGCATTTCTCTTAATATTCTGTAATCTCCTGAATCAAGTTAGTTTTAGAGAAGGAAAAAAAAAGACCATTGGATCTTTGATATATTGTTGGTCATTAAACTTTGGGGAATATGCTAAAAAGGAATGGTGTACAGGTTTGCATGCATATTATACAGTCATTGCGTAAATTTGTTAGGCTTGAACACATATTAGTTAGGATACATTTGGATGTCCAATAGAGACACCAGAATATGTGATTTCTGCGGAATTTAGAAAAAATGTTTATGGTACCTCTTCAGATATACCTTTTAGATGAGCGTTTGGACAAGTAACGAAATATGAAAATCTTTTGAACTTGTGATATTGAAAATTTCTGTTATAATTAGAAAGCATTAATTTTGTAACTGCACGTGATTGTATTTCATATTTTTCTCCTTTTTTTTGGCACATGATTGTATTTCACATGATTGTCCTTTTGTGCATCCACCTAATCAGTATTTAGATTTCCTTAACTTTGCATTTTCCAAATCCTGAGCACTCGAAAGAAATATGATTTTCATTTCTTTTAAAAATTCAAACATGATAACATATTCTTTTTCTTTTTGTGTAAAATTTGGGTTTTGTATTGGGTTAAAGAGAATGCATAAGGTGAATGATAGGATGTGGTGATTGATTTTGGGATAGGGACGTTATTATGCCTACAACCAAGGGGAATTATGAAAATCTTATTCATTCATACAGATAGATTTTAGCTATAGTTAAAGATAATTCTAGTTCAGTGGAAAAACCAGAAAAGTTCATAAAGTAATTTATCAAATTCAACTAGCCACTAACAAATAACTTTTGCTAGGTCCCTCATTCAAGCCTGAAAATGATCAAGTCATGGCTGAACTCTCAAATTCAAAACTTCTTGCTGTCTTTCTAGATCATTTCAGCTTTGACCTTGGACATGGAATGATCTTATTATTCAGCTTTGCCAAAAAAAAGTCTAAGAAGCTATTCTAGTTCCTTCAATATCTAGTGATCATTTCTATGCTAAACCTTTATTTAATTCATTGGTTATGATTTTTGAGAGAGACCAAACTAAATAATTAATCAGTCTAGTACGAGTCATGGATTTTTCTCCCAACTTTCAGAGCAACTTGTGGCAAGCTTTGAAGCTCGAGGCTTGATTTCGTGTTGGCTTACATTTCTTGAACATTTAGATTTTGAGGGAGAGAGACCTATTTGTTTTAAAATATCCCAAGTCCTTTACGTTTCCTTTTTCTTTTACATAAATTTGGATAACCAAGTCCTTCATCATATTTGTGCTACTATCTAACAAAAATATGCAAGACTTGGTCAAGTGGAGGTTCCATTGATGACTAGTTGTCTCGCAGAGGGGGTCCTCTCTTGGGTGAAGGTGTTCCCATGTGAGTAGAGGATAATAACTTCGTGATGCCTTCTAAGGTGTGGCAAGGGCTCGAACGCGACTGGTCATCTGGCTGTAGCTCCTCCTGACCAAGGTTTTCCTCATAAAAAAAAAATTGCAAGAATTTTCCTTCAAACTTCATTATTTTTCTGTGTATAGACCCACATTTATGAAATTTTGTACAGATTTAAAGTATCACCGTTTTCATTGTTGGCTATAGTAGAGCTTCTATGTAGATGTTATTTAGCCTGTGCCCAAGATTCAAGATTGTCTCTCGCTACAAGAAACTATAGTTAAGAATCAAAATTCTCAATGAATTATATAAAGCTCCAGACCATCAACATTCAAAAGTGCCGCAGGAATGTAGCCAGAACTTAGTTGATCAAACTAATTTATAAATCTTAACACTCATCTTCTTGTGGGTTTTCATCATATGCTTGATCTTTTGAAGGTTTCACATTTGTTGTTAATTTCATCTAAACCTTTAAAATTTAGCAAACAAAGATAAATTTCCAAACAAATCAATTGTAGAAGAGATGAACTGGAGCATAAGAGAGGCTAGAGGAAAGAGTCAAATACATAGAAACACCTGGGAAGAGTCTGATTGATTAATATACAATATTGACGATTTGTCTTCAATCTCTTTCACTTAGCAAGACAGTGAATAATACAAAAACTATTTCTTTTTCTTTTACATCAAGATTTTAAGGTAAATTCATATCAGTAAGAATTTGACTAGAAAAATGTCTTATTAGTCCTCACAAGCTGGCAAGGGACTAGTGAGCCTCACAATCTATATGATTGTTTATGGGGTTTGATGAGTATGGCCGTATGGGTTGACGGCTCATTTAATAAAATGAGCTATTAAGATATAGGTTTGTGAGATCTATAATTTTTTATGTGATAAGTAGGATAGACCTCACCACATGACTATTTTTAATAGCTTATTTTATTAAATAAGTCGTCACCTCATACCATATTTTCCATGGTTTATGATCTCTTTCGAGCGGTGCATCTCAATTATTTTGCTATGCAGTTAATGGTGTCACCTCGAATGTGCTTATCAATTAGGCCCCTCAATAGATTATTGCTGGTTACAAGCCAACTACTTACAACTGGCTGTTGATGACTTGTGAAATATCCATTTACGGCACAAATTAGTAACTTAATTAATTAATAAATAAAACTATTTTAGCCTAAGACTTAATTAGTGTTATCTCACGACAGAAGATTTTGCAGAATCCTAAAAAGGGTTGATAATCTCTGAAGATTTCACACCTTTGTTTTTATTAATTTATTAATAAACTTTATTTTATAATGAACAAGAGATTCAGAGTCAATTTCATCTTAGGCTGAGTATTATAAAACCCCTCTTAACTTTCGATGATTATCAGAAAAACCCCTTAACTTTCAAAATATCAGAGAACCCCCCTTAAGTTTAGTGGTTATCAGAAGCTCTCTTTAACTTTGAGATTTTATCAGAAAACCCTCATAATTTAGGGGGCTTTCTGATAAAATCTCAAAGTTAAAGGGGGTTTTCAAGTTAAAATCTGAAAGTTAAAGAGGGTTTTTGTGATAATCCCTATACTTAGGAGGGTTTTCTGATATTTTGAAAGTTAAAGATGGTTTTCTTATAATCATCCAAAGTTCTGATATTTACCCTTTTTCTTACTATAGCTAGGACAAATTATAAGCTCATCATGATTGTGATGAGACTAAAAATAAAAATAAAAATAAAAAAATCATGTTTATCCCTATTTGTCTCCTTCGTGCCTTTTATCAAAGCTATTCATGTCCTTGCACACATAAATGTAACTAAACAATGATATCTCTACTTTTCTTAGAGATGGAGACTATGCAAATTATTCCATATAAAAAGCAACCCCACTAAATGTCTGACTCAAAAGAATGCACATAAAGTATATTTTTCCTTTATAAGACAGATCAAAAGAACACCAAGAGCATATTTGGTTCATGTATATACCACACAATTCATTTTAAGTCATTTAATGATTTTTTTTTTGAGGGGACAAGATACTTTGTGCAAACTATCAAGTCCTTAGCAATGTACTACACGCAAAATCATTGCAAAATTCACCAATTTACGACATAGATAACCAATCATTTGAGTCCTTTCATGACAAATGCAAACCTCTGCAAGCAACATCACCTTATATGGTATAATTTTCGAAGATCATTCATATTATTAACACTCATAATTCTAATTCATCTGAGAAGATATCGACATTCTGCAACAAGGACACTGAGAATTACTCTCAAGCCACGGCATCGCGCAGTTCCAATGGAAGCGATGTGCGCATGGAAGATGAACCAGGATATCACCGGTCTTGAAGTTCTCTAGGCAAACGGCGCATTCACTTTGTTCTGAGGATTTCCATCCTAACTTGCTCCAACTGAACTTTCTCGCGCTTTTCTTTAAGGAAAACACTTCTCTTTGTATGTTGCCGAGCATCATAGTTGATCTTAATCCATTGCTACTATCTCCACCTCCTGCGCTATTGTGCCTGAAATTTGAAAAAGAGAGCAAAATTCTAAGAAAGTGATCAATTTCGTATGCCTATCGATGATGAAGAATTTCGAGATTGATCATAGAAGAAAATTTTGATGTATGAAACTCTTTGACAGCACAAAGTACATACAATGGATCAATATAGTACTGAGAGTAATCAGACTTCCTTTTTGGGGGGGGGGGGGGTGTTCCAGCATTAAACTCAGTTTGGCAAAAAACTGGACCAGGACTTAAACCGGTTCCATTAAGCCAATTTTTGGTCTTAAACTGGGCCAAGATTGTTCCACCTCCTCTAGTTTATGCCAAAATTGATCTAAGAAAAGTTGCCAAAAACAATTTAACATAGAAATTCAAACTATTTTAGTATCGACTCAAACTTAATTTCTATTTAAGTATATATATCATTCTTTCACATGTTTACAATGTGATACTACTTATAAGAAATTTGAATTCTCAATCAACACAAAATTAGTTGTATACCCTATTCAATAAGTGTCTAGGTATATGCTATCATGAGTTCTTCATGTTCTTTGGGTACCACTCAAAAAGGAATAAGAAGAAATCACGAGTATTCTTTTAGATGCATAGGTATGCTATTGGCCTTAGAAACTAGGTCTCCTGATAAATTTACATAAAACAAATTAGAAATCGAATTTCTAATAAATACCCATCTAAAAAAGTTTCATAATTTGGATGACCGTCTTGAGAATTCTAAGAAAAACTTTTCAATAAAGCAGTAAAAATTAACGGTTCTTCTGATGAAGTAGTTAAATATATCACCTCTTAATCTCTGTAGATCTCAGTTGATTTCTCAATCTCTCATCCAATCTCTCCTTTGCCCCTCTAGCCACCTCCCCAAGCTCTCCACCATGAAATCCTTTACTAACGCTGCTCCTTATCTGCTCACGAATTTATATCCAAATAATCAATCAACAGTCATCTCAAAAACAACAACAACAAAAGAACAAAGCTACTCTATAAGAGTCAATACTTACAATTGAGCTGGTGTTCAAGTGAGGCTCAACTCCGGTTGTGTAAAGACAGAACGAGGACCGTCTCGATCCGGAGGCCGAATTCACCGAGCCGCCCTGATGAAATCTCCGGCGGCGGGCGCTCTCAACGCCGGGGAGCATTCCGGCCATGGCTTCTAACAAGTTGAATTCTAATGTAACAAAAGTACAAGATATGTGGTATATGTTAAACTAGTGAACGTTAGCTAGGAAATAGAGTTCATTTTGTGGTTGGTGCTAAAAAGGGGAATGAGATTGGGTGGGATAGGAGAGGAATAGAGCATGGGAATGGCATTCTTCAACTGCCCTTTGTTCAAGTGGATTGAGAGATTTAGGTGAGTCATGAAGAGAGAGAGAGAGATAGATAGATACTAAGAAGGACAAAGGAGGAGAGACGTGGTGAAAGAGACATGCATGTGGTTATTTCCTTGAAGGTTCCTCATTTGAATGTAACGGGGCATTATTTATCTTTGTTAGGGAACTCATGTGTTCAAGGAAGAATCGAGTTCAACTCTAACCCTTTCAAGAAAAACCCCGGGAATTAGATCTCATATTATATTCATCTCAATTTGGAGAAAAAAAGGAAAAAAAAAACTCATATGTTCAAGGAAGAGTCTGAGTTCGACTCTAACCCTTTCAAGAAAAACTCCGGAAATTGGATCTCATATCATATTCATCGCAATTTCAAAAGAGAAAAAAAAAAGCAAACATATTTGAATCGGGGACCGCTTCAAGAAAATTATTATTCTTAAGTTTCATTGTGATTTCGTGAGGTTTTGATAATAACGATTTTAAATTAGTATTTTAGATCACATTGATTCAAAGCTAATCAAGCGTGTACTTAAAAGTGATTTAAAATTAGCATAGTACAAAATTTCCAAAATTTCTATCCAAATGTAAATTCGTGGAAACAAATTCAGTGTATAATATATTACAATTTTAATTTAGAATATTACATAGTTATTTCTGTTTACTAAATTAAGATATTGTAATAATCCAAGGATAGACAGCTTCTGATGTAACATTAATTCAACAAGAATTATTGTTGGGTAGTTTTTTAAACTACTAAAACTTCAGAGCAAAGACATTAAGAATGTGCCATGTTGATTACATCACCACCATCTTGTTTCTTAGCCACATGTCTATGGATCATCTTGCTGATTTCTTTCTATTTTTCTTTTTCTTTTCGGTTACACTAGAGATTTTATATCAAAGAAAGGGAAGCATGAGGTGGTGGTGGGAAATTTGGAAGTTTGTGGGACACAAATGCAAGAATCCAAGTGTCATGTGGAAGAGATCCAACTAAAGGTCACTTTAAAGGTAAGAGCGTTACTTCTTCATATTTATTGCCTCTTGTTTTGTCGGGCTGGGTCTTGGGGGAGCCAAGACTTAGTTTGGGCCCACTCAGGTACATATGTTGAAATGAACATTTTATACTGACCGAAAATTTACTATTTGGCTTTCGAAAATGTGAATAGGTTAAATTACTTGAGATAGAAAGCATTTTCAAAGGAGGAACATTGTTCCAATGTCTTGCAAAATTTAGAATAAAAGCCAAATACCATAGAATTTGATTTTTTTTTCTAAAACAGGATAAATTTCACGAAGCCTTCTTAAGTTTGGTCATTTCTTAGATAACCCCCCTTAACTTTCAACATGTCACGAAACCATCTTAAGTTTTGCAGAAAACACCCCATAATTAATGAATGGTTGTTGCTTCTAACTTTCATTCGAGCATGTTTGGCAACGTACTTATTTTGACTTATAAGTACTGTTTACCTATAAGATGCCAACACCATGTTTGGTGAATATTTACTTTTTACTTATTGGTAACTTTAAAGTAGAAAAAGAAGAAGTTTTACTTATTTCAGCTTCTTTTTTTTTTGCTTTCTTATAAAGAGTTTTATTCCCCAACTTATTTATTTTGCTTACTTACAAGGAGTTTTACTTCTTCACGCCAAAGATCAAATTACCCCTCAAAGCCCCTTTATCATTCTACAGTGGACCTCTTAATATGAAATTAATTAAATAGTGTCAATATTAGTAATTAATAATAACAAATAGTGTGATATATAAAAATATTATATATATATATATATATATATATATATATATATATATATATATATATATATATATATATATATAATATTTTATAAAATATAAAAGATATTTTAATTAAATATATCATTTTATAAAATAATAATTATTAATTATTTATTTAACTAATAAATAAATTTATTGTTAATTGTTAATTTGTTAATATGAATTTAATTAATTAACTCAACATCAGTAATTAATAACCATAAATAATGCAATATATAGAAATATTTTTTCAAATATACTTCTTATTATGAGATAATTATTTTTAATTAAGTAATTAATAATTATTAATAATAATATTTGATTAATATGAAATTAATTAATTAATCTCATTAATGTGAAATGATTATAGTGTAAATATTAGTAATTAATAACAATAAAAAATATTTTAATTAAATTGTCTATTATTATAAAATAATTAATTTTAACTAATTTTTTAATTAATAAATAAATTTATTATTGATTATTATTTAATTAATATGAATTTAATTAATTAATCTAAAATATTATTAATTAATGATTAAATGAAATAATCACAGTGTCAATTTTACTAATTAATAATAACAATAAATAATGAGTTATATAAAATATTTTAATTAAATATTTATTATTATAAAAATTATTATTAACTAAATATTTAACTAATAAATAAATTTATTATTGATTATTATTTAATTAATATGAATTTAATTAATTAATCTCAATATTAGTAATTAATAACAATAAAAAATATTTTAATTAAATATTTATTATAATAAAAATTATTATTAATTATTATTTTATTAATATAAAATTAATTAATTAATCTCAATATTAGTAATTAATAATAACAATAAATAATGAGTTATATAAAATATTTTAATTAAATATTTATTATAATAAAAATTATTATTAACTAAATATTTAATTTAATAAATTATTATTAATTATTATTTTATTAATATAAAATTAATTAATTAATCTCAATATTAGTAATTAATAATTATAAATAATGTAATATTAGAAATGCTTTAATAAAATCTATTTGTTATTTTAGATAATTAATTTTAATTAATTAGTTAAATATTTTATAAAATATAATATTTGATTAATATGAAATTAACTAATTCATATCAATATTATGAATTAATAATCATAAAAATTTGAAATAATTTATTTTAATTAATTACTTAGTTAATTAACTAATAATTGACTAACATTAATTATCTAATTAATGTAAAATTAATTAATTAGTCACAATAGAGATACAACAATATGTTCTTTTGGTCATTTGACAATTAGAACAACCTTATAAGTTATTAGTTTACCAAACACATATCTACTCAAATATCCTTATAAGTTAAGAGTTTACCAAACATCTTACTTATTTTTTACATACTTATTGTAGGCAATAAAATTGCCTTAATCCCTACACAGAACTCGGAATGAGCAAAAGAGCTTAAGGGTCCATCGAGTGAAGTCAGTCCGCCTAAAGGTTAAGTTCATCCGAATGCTTGACTCTACAAAATAGACAAAAGTGCTGATATCTCTCGAGCCGGAAGGAATTGGGCAAAATGGCCGAAACAATTGGCTCCGTCTGCGTCGAGATAGTCGATTTTCATATATAATTCGTCCGGTTCCGGCGTGCGGCGAAAGTTACAACACGTTCGTCGTAGCATGTTCTCCGTAAGCCTTAAGCGCTAAGAGACAAAAGAGGAGGTTAAGCCACGGCTGCGAGGCTCGGCGTTCAACCGAGGTTCGATGCGTGGGCGGAGTTCGATCTTAACACGAGGTTCGCACGAAGCGAAGCTCAACAATGGTGCGGCGAGGTTCGCCTACGGCGGTGAATCTCGATACTCAACCGAGGTTCGCCTACGGCGGTGAATCTCGACATTCAACCGAGGTTCGCCTACGGCGGTGAACCTCGACATTCAACCGAGGTTCGCCTACGGCGGTGAATCTCGACATTCAACCGAGGTTCGCCTACGGCGGTGAATCTCGACATTCAACCGAGGTTCGCCTACGGCGGTGAACCTCGACACTCAACCGAGGTTCGCCTACGGCGGTGAACCTCGACATTCAACCGAGGTTCGCCTACGGCGGTGAACCTCGACACTCAACCGAGGTTCGCCTACGGCGGTGAACCTCGACATTCAACCGAGGTTCACCTACAGCGGTGAATCTCGACATTCAACCGAGGTTCGCCTACGGCGGTGAATCTCGACATTCAACCGAGGTTCGCCTACGGCGGTGAACCTCGACACTCAACCGAGGTTCGCCTACGGCGGTGAACCTCGACACTCAACCGAGGTTCGCCTACGGCGGTGAACCTCGACATTCAACGAGGTTCACCTACAGCGGTGAATCTCGATACTCAACCGAGGTTCGCCTACGGCGGTGAACCTCGACATTCAACCGAGGTTCACCTATAGCGGTGAATCTCGACATTCAACCGAGGCTAGACCGGTGCAGCTTCAAAGCGAGACTTGCTCAAGAGGCGAGACTCGACCTCAATCACGAGGTTCGCCGCGTGGAGCGGAGTTCGATCTTTACATGAGCATCAAAGTGTGACAAGGCTGCGCTGCGGCGTCGATGGTCGGCGAGGTTAAGCCCAGATGGCTTGCGAGGCCCGCCCGCGACACCAGTGCGGCGAGGTCCACTGCGGCGTTTCTTGTAGCATTGCGCTTTCGCATGCTGATCCCGCTAAGCGTAGCGGCCAGCGTTCTTTATAGACCAGCGATACTATGGCGATCAATAAATAGCTAAAAGCCTGGTGGCTAATAGAAAAAGTCGAGGGCTTTTGGGAATTTGGAGAGATCAACACTTGTGCACGAGAAAAAGATCAAGCTCTTCATCAGCAATCTCAAGATCATCTGCAACTCTGTTCTGATCGTCAACGGGAAGCAATCTCAACATGAGCATTGAGTGAAGCATCCTATCGCTACCGAGAACCCACCTTAAAAGAGAAGTCAAATCAATCTTCTCTTCCTCTGTAATCGAGAGAATTTGATTGTAACACATTCATTCAATCAATAAATATTTTTTCGACCCTACAGAAGATGGCGACCACAGTGGGAGCAACCATTCATTCCGATGAACTGGTGGTGGCGCAATCAGACAAGGTTGCAGTTGGAACCGAGGTTCAAACCTTGGTCCTTGAGTTTGATCAGAGTATCCATGAGGAGTTCCTCTCCACTGGGGCATCTAGCCCAGTGAAGACACGCAAGTGTCGACGAGTCTCGTATGAGACTTCAGCCCCCGTGGCTCGTGTTGAATCTTCTCGAGCGAATCTCGAGAACCAGCCTATGTCTCTCGACAAGGCTCCAAAAGCTAGCCAACAGGCTAAGAAGTGGGTGGTTAAGCAGCCCAACCCAACCTCGGAGGCCATTAGCCAAACTTTGGCTTCAGGCGAACCTCGCTGGCTTTGTGGAAAGGCGGGGATCCGCCAGGGTCCAATTTCACGGCGTGTCAAGCAGCGTCAGCAGCGAACCAAGCTCACCGTAGGGCTCGAGCTTTGGTCTCGTTGGGCGGGCTTCACTATCGTCCAAAGATGGCCAAACAGGCGAGGGTCGGCGAGGAGGAGCGTCCACGAACCTCGTCATTGCACCCCAAGTCGTGAACCTCGTCTTCATCTAAGGGTTCATTCAAAACAAGACGAACGTCGCCCCAGCTGCGAACCTCGTCCACATGGCAAACCTCGCCGTCAATGTGAGGTCCCCTCCAAAAGGGATGAGCCTCGTCCAAGTGGCGAACCTCGACAATGACACGAAGTCCGCTTGAAACATGGCGAACCTCGTCCAGTGGCGAACCTGCGCCAACAATGTGAGGTCCCCTCCAAAGGGATGAGCCTGCGTCCAAGTGGCGAACCTCGACAATGACACGAAGTCCGCTTGAAACATGGCGAACCTCGTCCAGTGGCGAACCTGCAACAATGTGAGGTCCCCTCCAAAGGGATGAGCCTCGTCCAAGTGGCGAACCTGCGCCAACAATGTGAGGTCCCCTCCAAAGGGATGAGCCTCGTCCAAGTGGCGAACCTGCGCCAACAATGTGAGGTCCCCTCCAAAGGGATGAGCCTCGTCCAAGTGGCGAACCTCGACAATGACACGAAGTCCGCTTGAAACATGGCGAACCTCGTCCAGTGGCGAACCTGCAACAATGTGAGGTCCCTTGAAGGATGAGCCTCGTTTGAGTGGCGAATCTCGCCCGGCAACATGAGGTCCATTCTAAACAAGATGAACCTCGTTCAAACAACGAACCTCGCCATCATCGGGGATTCATTTAAAACAAGACAAATGTCGCCTACCGCTAACCTCGTCTACAAGGCGAGCGTCGCCCCTACGCGAACCTCGTCCAGTGGCGAACCTCGCCAACAATGTGAGGTCCCTTGAAGGATGAGCCTCGTTTGAGTGGCGAATCTCGCCCGGCAACATGAGGTCCATTCTAAACAAGATGAACCTCGTTCAAACAACGAACCTCGCCATCATCGGGGATTCATTTAAAACAAGACAAATGTCGCCTACCGCTAACCACGCCCATAAGGCGAACGCCGCCTCACCGCAACCGCCCCAATGCTAACCTCGCTCTACAAGACGAACGCCGCCCAGCCTACTTAACTCGCCACAAGACGAACGCCGCCTCAGCCGCGAACCTCGTCCAAGTGGCGAACCTCGACATTCAACCGAGGTTCGCCTACGCAGTGAACCTCGACACTCAACCGAGATTCGCCACCGCGAACCTCGCCCACATGGCAAACCTCGCCAATGTGAGGTCCCCTCCAAAGGGATGAGCCTCGTCCAAGTGGCGAACCTCGACAACGACACGAAGTCCGCTTGAAACATGACGAACCTCGTCCAAGTGGCGAACCTCGCCAACAATGTGAGGTCCCCTCCAAAAGGGATGAGCCTCGTCCAAGTGGCGAACCTCGACAATGACACGAAGTCCGCTTGAAACATGGCGAACCTCGTCCAAGTGGCGAACCGCCAACATGAAGTCTCCTCTAAACAGGACAAACCTCGGCAGGGCAGTGAACCTCGCCGCCAAAACCAAAGGAAAAGGCAACCTCGCCAGGCTGGCCAAACTCGATTCAAAGAGTCTCTCTCATATGAGGCTCGTTTTTCAGAATCAACTGGGGGTACACCCACTTCTGATCTCCGTGATTATCTCACTCGCAAGCGTGATGCCAGTCAAATGCAATCTCATTGTTGCTGTGAGAAACTCATACGATCGCTGCGTGCCCGTGATCAGATTTCGAGGCCGCTCTCATCGAGATGTGTCGGAATAATCTCTCCATCAACATTTTGTCTAATATGGGCCACGAGCTCGCCGTGGAAAGACTTAACCCGCCAAGGAGAACAAGTTGAGAGCGTGCTCAAGCGTATGGAGGTTGAAGAGTTATTTGAATTTCGAGGAGGTGACGACCAAAATACCTTGGTGGTGGCGACCGCTTCCTCATCAAAACTCTTTTCAAGTAAGCCCACGATGGCACTAGAGCTTCGTAGCGGAACCAAGCTACGGACCGACGCAAGACTTGGCTACAAGCGGCCAAAGATAATCGTTGATGCTTATATGCATCAATCGCCGGAGGACCAGCGTCCGACGGTAAATTTTTAAAGAAGTACTACCCGTAGTCTTCTTTCAAACCCCTACTAAGTTGTCATGTTAACAATCACCTCTGATAACTAATTTTCTCTAAATTCCCTCGCCAATCCTCCTCAACAGGATGGCGGGTCCCCAAAACTATCATGTTAACAATCACCTCTGATAGTTCCCTCAAGATTTCCTCCGTCAATCCTCTCAAATAGGATGACGGGACCACTCCCATTGTCATGTTAATATTACACCTCTGACAAATCAACTTACCAATCCTCTTCAATGGGATGGTAAGTCCTCAAAGTCGCGCCGTCGCGACAATCCTGTCATGTTAACATTTTACCGCTGGCAAATTAACTTACTAAGCCTATTCAATGGGATGGTAAGCCTTCAAAGTTGCCCCAATCGCAACAAATTCTTGTCGGGTTAACAATCACCTTTGACAAACTCCCCTTCCAATCCTTGTCAGCGGGATGGGGCCACATAAGCTGTCATGTTAACAATCACCTCGATAGTCCGCGACCGTCATTCCCGCAAATGGCGTTGTCCAATCAAGTCGTCATACCCCTATTCCCATCATAGTTGTTATACTTCCGAGTTACTGAATGTTTGGGTCGAAAGTTGTTTCCATTTATAAAACTAGAGAAAATTACACTTTTGGTTCTCATGGTTTAGTCATATTTGAGGTTCTTCACAATTTTTGATGCCTACAGATACCCTCCAAAGTTTTCGACTGTATTTTGTCGAGGGTCCGGAATACTTTGATAAGATGCTGCTTTCGCTCAACGTTGAACTTTGTAGAAGAGGCCCATGTTTTGCTTCAGCTTGAATCCTCGGCTACCTGTCACGACCATACTTTGGGATCAATAGTCGCATTTGTATTTGGATTGATTGAAATGTCGAAGTCGATTTTGGACTAATCATCTTCATCTTGAAAGTCACCACTTGCTATGCCTTGAGAATCATTCAGAGAAAAGCGCCGCCGGTTTTCTCAATATCGATTTCCGTGAAAGCTTCTATATGTAATATCCGAATTGTCCCACTTGAAGAAAGCGAAGCGTGGCAACTGGGTGTCTCACTAAAGGACCGCCACGTAATCCGTCTGGAGCATGCTTGAGCTTCCTGGAGGCGCATGTAATGGCACGCTACAAAGTGCATTAAAATCACGGTAGAGAAAGTACTTGACCCCGACAGAAGAGTGAACCCACGCCTCAAGTTATTGCTTGTATGATATATATAGGATTTTTGGCAAACCCTCGACCATCAACGGATTTGATGAGCCTTTACCAACTACCGCTTGAGTTGGGCTAGCATGTAGATTATCGAGTCCGTTCTACATGTTACGTTGTGCTAAAAGAGTGAATTGTCTTAGACTTTATGCTACGATAATGAATCACGTAGGCTCGGTCAATTATCACGGAATTGATTACGGCGGCATGTGTTAGATGCGGACTTATCTCGATAAGGGGCGAGATAATATCCCTATGCATGAAGGCATAGTTTAGGTGTCATTAGGTAATGACATCTATGCTACGATTTTGAATACGAGGCTTGATCAATTATCACGGAATTGATTACGGCGGCATGTGTTAGATGCGGACTTATCTCGATAAGGGGCGAGATAATATCCCTATGCATGAAAGCATAGTTTAGGTGTCATTAGGTAATGACATCTATGCTACGATTTTGAATCGTGGGCTTGTGGAATTGTGTTTTCTCTTGGGGCAGCGAACCCGTTGTGTCTTCTCTAAAACGAACCTCGCTTGTGTTTTCTCTTGGGGCGAAAACGAACCCTTTGTTGGAGTAGACCTCTCATTCATAAAAAGAATCGAGAGAAGATTTTGACCATGGTCCTAACTGTAGGAAGGTTTGACCAAGTGGGAGTGAAAATTTAAAAATGATCCTAACTGTAGGAAGGTTTGATCGGGATAGGAGTTTTGAGACAATCCTAACTGTAGGAAGGTTTGATTGCTCAATGTGGAAGTGGACCTCTCGTTCATGGAAGGAATCAAGAGGGGATTTTGACCATGGTCCTAACTGTAGGAAGGTTTGACCAGGATAGGAATTTTTGAGACAATCCTAACTGTAGGAAGGTTTGATTGCTCAATGTGGAAGTGGACCTCTCGTTCATGGAAAGAATCGAGAGGGGATTTTGACCGTGGTCCTAACTGTAGGAAGGTTTGACCAGGATAGGAATTTTTGAGACAATCCTAACTGTAGGAAGGTTTGATTGCTCAATGTGGAAGTGGACCTCTCGTTCATGGATTATCCACCCCCAGCTTTCTTCGCAAAATTGGGCTGTCGGAGTGAGTAAGAAGGAAGAGCAGTTTAACCTCTTATATTCATCTGAGGAATTAGGAGGAGCAGTTTAATCTCTTGTACTCATCGGAGAAAAGGGAATAGTTTATACTGTGATATACAGTCTGAGTACGAGGGAGCAGCTTATACCAGATACCTCGCTGAGTCAAGTTTGATTCAAATTTTATTTCGGCGTTAAGACGCCGGCTTCGACCAAGGCTTGGATGATGGCCTTGAGAGCTAAGCAATCCTTAGTAGGATGGAGGATCCTCCGTACTTACGATTTAGGGTCCGAAGTTTTGCTAGCCTCCTCTTGATTTGTAATTGGAGGCAACTTGATTTTGTTGTTATCAAGGAGGTGTTTGAAGATGATTGGAACTTCTTCGTCCTTGAAAGAGTATGTCTGTGGAATTCGATTTAGAAGCTTTTACGCGGCCGTTGTTGCGACGTTTGACCAACAGCGATCCAGATGCCTTTCCTCTATTACGAGGAAAATTTACTTCGAGGGTCACCATCTTTTCGCCTCTTCGGCTTTCTTCCTTAGAAGCGTTCGGCTTGTTCTCCTCGTATTTTTAGGTCTTTCCACGTAGTTGGTGGGACGACCCCATGACTTCGGCAATTCTATAGAAAGATTGTTGTGGCAAGTCTTCAAGATGAACTCTTCAAGAATGGATCCTAATTATAGCTTTATTATGAATCGCTAACGAAGGTGTCGATTGTCTCCCACCTTCGCCTGCCTAAGAGAGTTCCAATTGAGACTTGATTGTCGTCATCGAAGAAGTTCTTTGAAAAGAACTTTCCATGTCCTCCAGCCAGCTACTCCTACTTGGAGTCTTCGATACCAATCGGCACTAAGAGTACCACAATGACCGAACCATCGAGGCTCGTTTCGAGATTACCCCAAATGTGATTTGAAGTAAATCGTGTTGTGAAGGTGACCCTCTCGTCAAATGGTGAAGTTGATCAAATTGAATTTGGCGGGTAAGGAATTGAATCCCACTCTCTAGGATACGGACACGGGATGCCGGTCCTTTTGACTTCTGTCGGACATCAAAACATTGATTTTATTTTCAAGCTCTTTCATCCTTTCGCCATCATCCTCCCTTGTTTTGGATCGCTTCTATAGGAAGAATTGGACCATTTCCACCTTGAGCATCAAATGGAGCTTTCTTTGGAGGTTGATCGGCATAAATGTGTTCATCAATCTCGAATCATTGTCTTCAACATTATGGTGGGTTACTCCACCTTGTTGACGGTTTCAGTTGGATCGACCTGTTGTTTGTGCAACTGGGTTTGCAATTCCCTCATCGTTGCATGGCTAGCTCCATCTCTGTTCTCATTTGACCTTAAGCTCTTCTCTTTGCTTAGCTAAGGCTTCTTGTAACATTTGAGCGGGACATCGGGAGTAATGGTAAAAGCTCGATGGGGACCAGCACTTGACATTGTGTCATCGAAGCTATCGCCGAATTGATGTCTAAACTCATCGATGACTCTCCTCATGCATCCTTCTATAGTCGCGCGCTGGGCAGCTCGCAATTGTAACCGACATTCTTTGAGAAATCTTAGACCCAACCTTTCCTCCGTGAGTGAAGTCGATCCAACCGCCGGTCCTTTCCTTTGTTCACCATGTTGATAGTCGCCGGAAACTCATCAAACCGGATGGACGATCTCTTTCTTCTTCGGCGTCGTCTTGGCGGTGGCTTGATTTTCCGTTCGGCGGGGAAAGCCGTTCGAATCTTGAAGCTCTTTGTGGTTGAGCCGCTGACGGAATGTGCACATCCCGACAACAACGCCTTGATTAGTTGTGCACACGAGCAAGAGCAATCTATTTCGTCGATCGTCCTCTTTAGGTGTGTTGCTACCCGACGATGATATGGTTGGTGTGGATTATTACAAATTGCACTTCCACCCCAAGTGTAACGTTGTCCTTAGCGGAGGACCGTCTTCTTTTGGGGACGTCGACTCTTTGACTTGAGAGACAACTTTCGCTTGGCTTCGCTATCCGGTTGCTCGTATGAATCACAAGGGTCCGGTCATCTCTCGTGATTTTGGCGAAGTCACTTGCCTCAACTTATTCTTCTCCAGACTCGTGGACCCCTTGTGGGATGCTCAAACGAGATGCAATTGGAATTCTAGAGACTGAGATATTTTAGCTTGTTCAGACTCTCTTTCCGACCTGTAATCCGCTTCACCGGTATTTTGCCTTTATTTCTGGTTGTGGACCAAGACGACTAAACGAAGTTGTCGGTTCGGACTTAAAGGTTGATACCTCATCAGGAGAAGTGGAAGAAAGGCGAATAGCCCATCTTTATCAATGCATGGAGGGCTGCCTGGCTTTTGGCGGCGCTCGCCGCTCACTGGTGCGAGATACACCGCCGCTGTTGGCGAGGCAACTCAGTTCATTCCGGCGCTGAGATTTTTACACCGCCTTCGCTGTTAGGCATTAGATCGTTTTCGGCGCCGGAGACGCTTTACACCGTCTCTACCGAATGTTGTTGGCGCAGGGCATTCTTGAGCCGATTTTGATGTTGCCTTCGAATCCATGCTTGGCGATTTTGAGCCGCTTGGTCGGGTTGCTTTTGACTCTGCGCCTTGCGAACAACGTGCGTGCTCGAGCAAAGCGTGCAGCGTTTTGAGCGCTCCTTCTTTGTCAATCGGGCCCTTTTGGCGAGAACCCATTCTTCCTTGGGAGGAGGCCGACGGATTGAGAGATTGCGGTTTGTTGATGCCTTTGATCACGTGAGTTCGATAGTGAACTCCATCCGTTGACTCGAGCCTTGGCGAGGCGGGCCATCTTTTGGCGTCGTCTTTGGCGAGCTCTCTTTGTCGATCGGTTGAGATCTTGTTGAGAGGGAATACTGCCGCAAGCTAACAAGAACGAACCTCCCTCTTAAGAGATGATATCCTCCGATGTTTGAGGGGTGAGGAGGACTTGATGTGGAAGAGGAGAGATACTCTTCAACTTGGCTTGATCGAAGAAGTAGTCTAGCCCATCAACCATGAGGTCGCTCGATTGCAAGTATCGCGACACAACGATCTCGGGCTCGAGACCGTTGGCTCCCAACGTAGTCGCCATCGTGTTTGGGTCGAAAGTTGGTTCCATTTGTAAAACTAGAGAAAATTACACTTTTGGTTCTCGTTACAAAGAAATTTCGACCCAAACACGATGGCGACAAACATCGTGTTTGGGTCAAGTGTAGAACGTAATGGACCAACTTTCTCAAACTATTTATGTGGTCGCCATCGTGTTTGGGTCGAAAGTTGGTTCCATTTGTAAAACTAGAGAAAATTACACTTTTGGTTCTCGATTACAATGAAAATTAAATAACTCTCTCACAAACTCGAACAAAAGGCGCTACAAGTGTAGATCTCTTTTTTTGTGGGACTTTGCTTGTCTTGGGGGCGTAATCCGTGGATCACCGAATGATCGTCGAATCGGCGGGGTTTAGTTAGTGCCGCAAAGGAAACAAGAACTTCAAAGAAATATCTTAGCAAGGTAAGATATCTACTCTTCTCAAGAATAAGTCAAGGCTTAAACTTCGAGGAATCTCGCGTGGATCGTGTTCTTGAACTCAGGAAGCTTGGATTTGATTTTCCCTTTCGATGGCCGACCCCCACTTGAAGTGGGCGTAGGAGGGTATTTATAGTCTTTGGGAAGCGTGCCTCTTGAAACACAAGTGTCATAAGTGCGAGAATTTTGCGGTTAAGCCGGCGACTCAAGCCGCCAGGCTTAAGCAGCTCGCCACCGGCGAGGGTATATCGGCCGGCCGCCGCGCGAAGAGGTGCCTCGCCGATCGGCGAGGCAAAGGCCGCCCTTCCAAATGGCCAGAACGGTTTTCCCCGCTAGACGATTAAATGCCTAAATTACGCCTAGTGGGCGATCTCGCGCGGTAACCGCTTATTAACGGTTCCAACGCCTCGCATTGATAAAGTCAAGTGGGCCCCATCGGCATTGATTTAGACCCTTCAAGAGCTCGTTCCAAGTATTACGGGTGTCGCTAGTTAGCGAGACACAAGTAACCTCGCCTATAGCGAGACACATCAAGGTGTCTCGCTTCGTCGCGAGGCACACACAAGTGTCTCGCTTCGTGGCGAGACACAATCTCCCCATGTGTTGACTTCTTGAGATTTCGGCGGCGTTGTTCTTCGATCTTCTCATGATTTAGTCATATTTGAGGTTCTTGGCAATTTTGATGCCTCTGAGATACCCCCTCAAAGTTTTGAGACTCCTCGTATTTTGTCGAAGTGCGGAATACTTTGGATAAGATCGCCTTGCTTACGTTCCAGCGTTGAACTTTGTAGAAGAGGCCCATGTTTTGCCGGTTTCTTGAATCCACGGCTCTGTGGCGTCGTGACCATACTTTGGGATCAATAGGCTGTTGCATTTGTATTTGGATTGATTGAAATGTCGAAGTCGATTTTGGACTAATCATCTTCATCTTGAAAGTCACCACTTGGGTTATGCCTTGAGAATCATTGAGAGAAAAGCGTCGTCGGTTTTGAATATCGATTTCGGAAAGCTTCTATATGTAATATCTGGAATTGTCCCACTTGAAGCGGCGGGGCAATCGAGATGTCTCGCTCAAAAGGGCCATACGAGAATCTGTCGAGCATGCTTGAGCTTCGGGCGATGTAATGCTTGCAGTTACAAAGTGCATTAAAATCCGCGGTAGGAGAAAGTACTTGACCGACGGGGAAGAGTGAACCATTTGTCTCAAGTTATTGCTTGTATGTTAGATATAGGATTTTGGCAAACCCTCGGTCATCAGCAGTTTGATGAGCCTTTACCAACTACCGTTTGAGTTGGGCTAGCATGTAGATTATCGAGTCCGTTCTACATGTTACGTTGTGCTAAAGAGTGAATTCTCTTAGACTTTATGCTACGATATTGAATCGTAGGCTCGGTCAATTATCACGAATTGATTACCCGGCGTGTGTTAGGCGTGACTTATCTCGATAAGGGGCGGAGATAACATCCCTATGCATGAAGGCATAGTTTAGATGTCATTAGGTAATGACATCTATGCTCGATTTTGAATCGTAGGCTTGATCAATTATCACGAATTGATTACCCGGCGTGTGTTAGGCGTGACTTATCTCGATAAGGGGCGGAGATAACATCCCTATGCATGAAAGCATAGTTTAGGTGTCATTAGGTAATGACATCTATGCTCGATTTTGAATCGTAGGCTTGATCAATTATCACGGGAATTGATTACCCGGCGTGTGTTAGGCGTGACTTATCTCGATAAGGGGCGGAGATAACATCCCTATGCATGAAAGCATAGTTTAGGTGTCGTCTTGGACCAAGTGGGTCGCCATCGTGTTTGGGTCGATCTGCGACATCTATGCTCGATTTTGAATCGTGAGGCTTGTGGAATTGTGTTTTCTCTTGGGGCAAGCGAACCTGTTGTGTTTTCTCTTGGGGCAAGCGAACCTGTTGTGTTTTCTCTTGGTAGCGAACCTGTTGTGTTTTCTCTTGGTAAAACGAACCTATTCTGGATTAGACCTCTCATTCATAAAAGGAATCGAGAGGGATTTTGACCGTGGTCCTAGCGTAGGAAGGTTTGACCAAGTGGGAGTGAAAATTAAAAATGATCCTAGCGTAGGAAGGTTTGACCAAGTGGGAGTGAAAATTAAAAATGATCCTAGCGTAGGAAGGTTTGACCAAGTGGGTGCGCCATCGTGTTTGGGTCGAAAGTTGGTTCCATTTGTAAAACTAGAGAAAATTACACTTTTGGTTCTCGATTACAATGAAAATTAAATAACTCTCTCACAAACTTCGAACAAAGGCGCTACAAGTGTAGATCTCTATTTTTGTGGGACTTTGCAATGCTTGGGGATGCGTGTCAGTGGATCACGGCGGCGATCGTCGAATCGGCGGGGTTTAGTTAGTGCTTATGAAACAAGAACTTGACAAATATCTTAGCAAGATAAGATATCTACTCTTCTCAAGAATAAGTCAAGGCTTAAACTTCGAGGAATCTCGCGTGGATCGTGTTCTTGAACTCAGGAAGCTTGGATTTTCCTTTTCGATGGCCGACCCCCTTGAAGTGGGTAGGAGGTATTTATAGTCTTTGGGAAGCGTGCCCACAAGTGTCATAAGTCTTTGGAGATTTGCGGTTAAGCCTTCAGTACCTAAGGCAGCTCCTTGGCGAGGCGATGTCAGCTGCCACCGGTGGCGTGGCGGTATGGTACCCTCATTGTTGGCGGCGATCTTAGTCCTTCCAGTAGCATAGCGGTTTTCACGCTTTTAGGCGCGATTAAATGCCTAAATTACGCCTAGTAGGTATCTTCGGCGATGTAACCTTTATAGCGTCACGAGCGTCTCTCGCATTGATAAAGTCAAGTGGGCCCCATCGGCATTGATTTAGACCCTTCAAGAGCTCGTTCCAAGTATTACGGGTGTCTGCCGGTTAGCGAGAACACAAGTAAATGCCTCGTCTATAGCGAGACACATCAAGGTGTCTTTCGTCGCGAGAGCACACACAAAATGTCTGCATTCGCAGAGACACATCAAATGTCGCTCGTGGCGAGACACAAACAAAGTAATCTCATAGCGTAGCGAGAACAATCTCCCAATGTGTTGACTTCTTGAGATTTCGGCGGCGTTGTCCTTCGATCTTCTCATGGTTTAGTCATATTTGAGGTTCTTGACAATTTTGATGCCTACAAGTGAAAATTTAAAATGACCCTAAGCGTTTCAAAGGTTTGGTCAAGTGAAGAACGAATAATGACCTCTTTGCTCAAGGTTTTGTCAAATCTTGGACCCACAGCTATTGAAATTAGCCATCGTGTTTGAATTGAAGTTGTGGCCCGAAGCGTCTTGGACCAAGTTTTACAAACTCGAACAAAGGCGCTACAAGTGTAGATCTCATTTTTGTGGGACTTTGCACTCTTGGGGATCGCGTATCCGTGGATCACCAGAAGCGGATCGTCGAATCGGCGGGGTTTAGTTAGTGCTTAGCAAGAAACAAGAACTTGACAAATATCTTAGCAAGATAAGATATCTACTCTTCTCAAGAATAAGTCAAGGCTTAAACTTCGAGGAATCTCATTGGATCGTGTTCTTGAACTCAGGAAGCTTGGATTTCGATTTTCCCTTCGATGGCCGACCCCCCCATGGGCGTAGGAGGTATTTATAGTCTTTGGGAAGCGTGCCCACAAGTGTCATAAGTCTTTGGAGATTTGCGGTTAAGCGGCGGCTCAAACATCCATTAAGGCTACCTAAGCTCACTGGCGAGCGATGTCGAGTACACCCTCGGTGGGCGGCGGTATGAAGTACCTCGTGTAGCGATCGCCCGTCCTTCCATTAGCATAACGGTTTTCTGCTTTTGGAACGCGATTAAATGCCTAGAATTACGCCTAGTGGCGTATCTTGGCGATGTAACCGCCTATTGCGATGTCACGAGCGTCTCTGCATTGATAAAGTCAAGTGGGCCCCATCGGCGTTGATTTAGACCCTTCAAGAGCTTCGTTCCAAGTATTACGGGTGTCGCCCGGTTAGCGAGACAAAGTAAGTGCCTCGTCTATAGCGAGACACATCAAGGTGTCTGCGCTTCGTGCGAGGCACACACAAAATCTCGCTAATAGCGAGACACATCAAGTGTCTCGCTTCGTGGCGAGACACAAACAAGTGTCTGCCTTAGCGAGACACAATCTCCCATGTGTTGACTTCTTGAGATTTCGGCGGCGTTGTTCTTCGATCTTCTCATGATTTAGTCATATTTGAGGTTCTTGGCAATTTTGATGCCTACAAGTGAAAATTTAAAATGACCCTACTTGTTCCAAGGTTTGGTCAAGTGAAGAGAATAATGACCCTAGCTGCTCAAAGGTTTGGTCGTCTTGGACCCTTGTAGTGTGAAATCGTGTTTGGATTGAAAGTTGGCGGGAAACGTCTTGGACCAAGTTTTACAAACTCGAACAAAAGACGCTACAAGTGTAGATCTCTAGTTTTACAAATGCTGCGTGTTTGTAAGCCATCGTGTTTGGGTGCGTCTTGGATACTATGGTCGCCATCGTGTTTGGAGTGAAAGTTGGTTCCATTTGTAAAACTAGAAAATTACACTTTTGGTTCGATTACAATGAAAATTAAATAACTCTCTCACAAACTTCGAACAAAGGCGCTACAAGTGTAGATCTCTTGTTTTGTGGGACTTTGCTTGTCTTGGGGCGTAATCAGTGGACCAGAAGCGTGATCGTCGAATCGGCGGGGTTTAGTTAGTGCTTAAAGGAAACAAGAACCCAGCAAATATCTTAGCAAGGTAAGATATCTACTCTTCTCAAGAATAAGTCAAGGCTTAAGCTTCGAGGAATCTCGCGTGGATTGTGTTCTTGAACTCAGGAAGCTTGGATTCGATTTTCCCTTCGATGGCCGACCCCTGCCCAAGTGGGCGTAGGAGGTATTTATAGTCTTTGGAAGCGTGCCTCTTGAAACACAAGTGTCATAAGTGCGGGAATTTTGCGGTTAAGCGTGGCTTCGGCTACCTGGCGCTAAAACGCCTCGCTGGCGGCGATGTTATTACGACTGGCGGCGAGGCGATATAAACTACCCTCGGCTGGCGGTCGCCGTCCTTCATTTGGCGTAGCGGTTTCCTGCCTTTTTAGACGCGATTAAATGCCTAAATTGCGCCTGGTGGTATCTTCGGCGTGTGCTAAGCCTGTAGCGTGTCACGAGCGTCTCTGCATTGATAAAGTCAAGTGGGCCCCATCGGCGTTGATTTAGACCCTTCAAGAGCTCGTTCCAGTATTACGGGTGTCGCTGGATTAGCGAGACACTGAAATTTTCATATAGCGAGACACATCAAGGTGTCTCGCTTCGTCGCGAGGCACACACAAATGTCGCTAATAGCGAGACACATCAAATGTCTGCTTCGTGGCGAGACACAAACAAGTGTCTCGCTAATAGCGAGACACATCAAATGTCTCGCTTCGTGGCGAGACACAAACAAGTGTCTCGCCTTGTGGCGAGACACAATCTCCCATGTGTTGACTTCTTGAGATTTCGGCGGCGTTGTTCTTGATCTTCTCATGATTTAGTCATATTTGAGGTTCTTGGCAATTTTGATGCCTACAGTTACCCCTCAAAGTTTTGGACTCCTCTATTTTGTCGAAGTGCGGAATACTTTGGATAAGATCGCCTTGCTTACGTTCAGCGTTGAACTTTGTAGAAGAGGCCCATGTTTTGCCGGTTTCTTGAATCCACGGCTGCACAATTCGCTGACCATGCTTTGGGATCAATAGGCATTTGCATTTGTATTTGGATTGATTGAAATGTCGAAGTCGATTTTGGACTAATCATCTTCATCTTGAAAGTCACCACTTGGGTTATGCCTTGAGAATCATTCGAAAAGCGTCGTCTGGTTTTCTGAATATCAGATTTCCAGGAAAGCTTCTATATGTAATATCTGGAATTGTCCCACTTGAAGAAAGCGAGCGGTGGCAACTGGTGTTCTCGCCAAAAGGACCGCCACGACCGTCTGAGCATGCTTGAGCTTGGGAGGCGATGTAATGTACAGTTACAAAGTGCATTAAAATCACGGTAGGAGAAAGTACTTGACCCTCGACAGAAGAGTGAACCCACTGCCTCAAGTTATTGCTTGTATGTTAGATATAGGATTTTTGGCAAACCCTCGATCATCAGCAGTTTGATGAGCCTTTACCAACTACCGTTTGAGTTGGGCTAGCATGTAGATTATCGAGTCCGTTCTACATGTTACGTTGTGCTAAAGAGTGAATTCTCTTAGACTTTATGCTACGATATTGAATCGTAGGCTTGATCAATTATCACGGGAATTGATTACCCGGCGTGTGTTAGGCGTGACTTATCTCGATAAGGGGCAGAGATAATATCCCATGCATGAAGGCATAGTTTAGATGTCATTAGGTAATGACATCTATGCTACGATATTGAATACGTAGGCTTGATCAATTATCACGGGAATTGATTACCCAGCGGCGTGTGTTAGGCGTGACTTATCTCGATAAGGGACGGAGATAACATCCTATGCATGAAAGCATAGTTTAGGTGTCATTAGGTAATGACATCTATGCTACGATATTGAATCGTAGGCTTGATCAATTATCACGGGAATTGATTACCCGGCGTGTGTTAGGCGTGACTTATCTCTGATAAGGGACAGAGATAACATCCTATGCATGAAAGCATAGTTTAGGTGTCGTCTTGGACCAAGTGGGTCGCCATCGTGTTTGGGTCGATCTTGACATCTATGCTCGATTTTGAATCGTAGGCTTGTGGAATTGTGTTTTCTCTTGGGGCGAACCCGTTGTGTCTTCTCTTGGGGCGAAAGCGAACCTGTTGTGTTTTCTCTTGGGGCGAAAGCGAACCTGTTGTGTTTTCTCTTGGGCTAAAACGAACCCCGTTATCGATTAGACCTCTCATTCATAAAAGGAATCGAGGGATTTTGACCGTGGTCCTAACTGTAGGAAGGTTTGACCAAGTGGGAGTGAAAATTAAAAATGATCCTAAGCGTAGGAAGGTTTGATCGGGATAGGAGTTTTGAGACAATCCTAGCTGTCGGAGGTTTGATTGCTCAATCTGGAAGTGGACCTCGTTCATGGAAAGAATCGAGGGATTTTGGCGATGGTCTTAAGCGTAGGAAGGTTTGACCGGGATAGGAATTTTGAGACAATCCTAAGCGTAGGAAGGTTTGATTGCTCAATGTGGAAGTGGACCTCGTTCATGGATTATCCACCCCGACTTTCTTTGCAAAATTGAGGCTGTGGAGTGAGTAAAAGGAAGAAGCGGTTTAACCTCTTATATTCATCGGAGGAATTAGGAGGAGCGGTTTAATCTCTTGTACTCATCGGAGAAAAGGGAATAGTTTATACTCGTATACTGTCGAGATCTGAGAGGGCGGTTTATACTCATTATACACAGCGAGTCAAGTTTGATTCGGCTTATTTGGCGTTAAGGCAGCTTCAACCAAGGCTTGGATGATGGCCTTGAGAGCTAAGCAATCCTTTGTAGGATGGAGGATCCTCACGTAGCATAGCATACAGTATTGGTCTGAAGTTTTGTTAGCCTCCTCTTGATTTGTAATTGGAGGCAACTTGATTTTGTTGTTATCAAGGAGGTGTTTGAAGATGATTGGAACTTCTTAGTCCTTGAAAGAGTATGTCTGTGGAATTCGATTTAGAAGCTTTTGGCGGCCGTTGTTGCGACGTTTGACCAACAGCGATCCGAGATGCCTTTCCTCTATTACGAGAGGAAAAATTTACTTCGAGGGTGACCATCTTTTAGCCTCTTCGGCTTTCTTCCTTAGAGGAAGCGTTGGCTTGTTCTCCTCGTATTTTTAGGTCTTTCCGCGTAGTTGGTGGGGCGACCCCATGACTTCCGGCAATTCTATAGAAAGATTGTTGTGGCAAGTCTTCATATGAACTCTTGATGGTGGATCCCTGCAATTCATAGCTTTATTGCGGATAAACCTTGAAGGTGTCGATTGTCTCCCCACCTTTACGCTTTTAGTCTAAGAGAGTTCCAATTGAGACTTGGTGTCGTCATCGAAGAAGTTCTTTGAAAAGAACTTTCCATGTCCTCGGCAGTTAATACTCCGGCCTTGAGTCTTGATACCAATCAAAGCTCGCGAAAAGTGAAACGAATGACCGAACCATCGAGGCTCGTTTCGAGATTACCCCAAATGTGATTTGAAGTAAATCGGTGTTGTGAAGGTGACCCTCTCCGTCAAATGGCGTGAAGTTGATCAAATTGAATTTCGGCGGTAAGGAATTGAATCCCACTCTCTAGGATACGGACACGGGATGCAGTCCTTTTGACTTCTGTCTGAGACATCAAAACATTGATTTTATTTTCAAGCTCTTTCATCCTTTAGCCATCATCCTCCCTTGTTTTGGATCGCTTCCTATAGGAAGAATTGGACCATTTCCACCTTGAGCATCAAATGGAGCTTTCTTTGGAGGTTGATCGGCATAAATGTGTTCATCAATCTCCGAATCACTTGTCTTCAACATTATGGTGGGTTACTCCACCTTGTTGGTAGTTTCAGTGTTGGACCCAGTTGTTGTCTGTGTTTGGGTTTGCAATTCCCTCATCGTTGCATGGCTAGCTCCATCTCTGTTCTCATTTGACCTTAAGCTCTTCTCTTTGCTTAGCTAAGGCTTCTTGTAACATTTGAGCGGGACATGGGAGTAATGGTAAAAGCTTCTGCAGGATGGGGACCGGCACTTGACATTGTGTCATCGGAAGCTATCGCCGAATTGATGTCGGAAACTTAGTCATCGGATGACTCTCCCTCATGCATCCTTCTATAGTCGATCGTTGGGCAACTTCGCAATTGTAACGAGACATTCTTTGAAATCTTAGACCCAACCTTTCCTCCGGGTGAAGAGGATCACGAATCCGTCGCCGGTCCTTTCCTTTGTTCACCATGTTGATAGTCGCCGGAAACTCATCAAGCTGGATGGGCGATCTCTTTCTTCTTCGGCGTCGTCTTGGCGGTGGCCAGATTTTCCGTTCGCGGCGGGCGGCTTCGAATCTTGAAGCTCTTTGTGGTTGGCGTTTGACTTCGGAGCGGGCACATCGACAACAACGTCTTGATTAGTTGTGCACGAGCAAGAGCAATCTATTTCGTCGATCGTCCTCTTTGGTGTGTTGCTACCCCGGGATGATATGGTTGGTGTGGATTATTACAAATTGCACTTCCACCCCAAGTGTAGCGTTGTCCTTAGCGGAGGACCGTCTTCTTTTGGGGCGTCGACTCTTTGACTTGAGAGACAACTTCGGTAAGCTTGGCCGTCATAGAAGTTGCTTGTATGAATCACAAGAGTGCGGTCATCTCTCGTGATTTTCGAGTCACTTGCCTCAACTTATTCTTCTCGGCGGACTTCGTGGACCTTGTGGGATGCTCAAGCGAGATGCAATTGGAATTCTAGAGACACGAGATATTTTAGCTTGTTGGGACTCTTGGTACCAATCAAGCGTTTCTTCAGGTATTTTGCCTTTATTTCACGGTTGTGGACCAAGGCGACTAAACACTGAAGTTGTCGGTTCCGGACTTAAAGGTTGATACCTCATCAGGAGAAGTGGAAGAAAGAGGCGGAATAGCCCATCTTTATCAATGCATGGAGGATGCCCGGCTTTTGGCGAGGCGATTCAGCTGTCTGCAGTGCGAGGCGGTTTCTACCTCGCTGTTGGCGAGGCAACTTCAGCTGTCTGGCGGGCGGTTTACTTACCACCTGTGGCGAGGCGGCTTAAACTGTCTTGGCGAGGGCGATTTGTATCTCGGTGAATGTTGTTGGCGGCGATTCTTGAACCGATTTTGATGTTGCCTTGAATCCATGCTTGGCGATTTTGAGCCGTTTCTTTGGGTTGCTTTTGACTCTTAGCCTTGCGAACAACGGCGCGTGCTCGAGCAAAGCGTGCGGCGTTTTTGGCGCGCTCCTTCTTTGTCAATTGGGCCCTTTTGGCGAGAACCCATTCTTCCTTGGGAGGCGGCGGATTGAGATTGCGGTTTGTTGATGCCTTTGATCCGTGAGTTCGATAGTGAACTCCATCCGTCGACTCGAGCCTTGGCTAGTGTGAGCCATCTTTTGGCGTCGTCTTTGGCGAGCTCTCTTCGTCGGTCGGTTGAGATCTTATTGAGAGGAAATGCCTGCATGCTTAGCGAAGATCGTTGCACATCACAACGAGCGAACCTCCCTCTTAGGGGATGAGATCCTCCGATGTTTGCGGGGTGAGGAGGACCGATGAGGAAGAGGAGATACTCTTGAACTTGGCTTGATCGAAGAAGTAGTCTATTCCATCAACCATGAGTGGCTTTGTCGGCGCAAGGCTGCGACACAGCGATCTCGGGCTCGAGGCGTTGGCTCAGCTGTGGTCGCCATCGTGTTTGGGTGAAAGTTGTTTCCATTTGTAAAACTAGAAAATTACACTTTTGGTTCTCAGTTACAATGAAAATTAAATAACTCTCTCACAAACTTCGAACAAAAGGCGCTACAAGTGTAGATCTCTTGTTTTGTGGGACTTTGCACTGCTGGGGATCGTGTCCGTGGACCACCGAGAAGCGTGATCGTCGAATGAATGGGGTTTAGTTAGTGCTTACAAAGAAACAAGAACTTCGGCAAATATCTTAGCAAGGTAAGATATCTACTCTTCTCAAGAATAAGTCAAGGCTTAAACTTCGAGGAATCTCGCGTGGATTGTGTTCTTGAACTCAGGAAGCTTGGATTTGATTTTCCCTTTCGATGGCGACCCACCTTGAAGTGGGCGTAGGAGGTATTTATAGTCTTTGGGAAGCGTGCCCTCTTGAAACACAAGTGTCATAAGTGCGGGAATTTTGCGTTAAGCTCGGTACGCCTCGGCGCTAAAACACCTCGCTCATGGCGGTGTCGGTACCTGTTGGCCCGGCGATATGGGCTACCTACGTGGCCCGGCGATCATAGATCCTCCATTTCTTTATGGTTTTCACGCTTTTTAGGCGATTAAATGCCTAAATTACGCCTAGTGGTATCTTGTGATGTAACCGCCTATGCGTGTCGAGCGTCTCTCGCATTGATAAAGTCAAGTGGGCCCCATCGGCATTGATTTAGACCCTTCAAGAGCTCGTTCCAAGTATTACGGGTGTCGCCCGGTTAGCGAGACACAAAGATGCCTGCCTATAGCGAGACACATCAAGGTGTCGCTTCGTCGCGAGGCACACACAAGTGTCTTCGCTAATAGCGAGACACATCAAGGTGTCGCTTCGTCGCGAGGCACACAAATGTCTCGCTAACGGCGAGACACATCAAGGTGTCGCTTCGTGGAGACACAAACAAGTGTCTCGCCAGCGTGGCGAGACACAATCTCCCCATGTGTTGACTTCTTGAGATTTCGGCGGCGTTGTTCTTCGATCTCGTTTCGAGACCGTTGGCTCCATATGTGTCGCCATCGTGTTTGGGTCGAAAGTTGTTTCCATTTGTAAAACTAGAAAATTACACTTTTGGTTCTCAGTTACAATGAAAATTAAATAACTCTCTCACTTCGAACAAAAGGCGCTACAAGTGTAGATCTCTTGTTTTGTGGGACTTTGCACGTGGGGGATCGTAATCCGTGGACCACGGCGGCGATCGTCGAATGAATGGGGTTTAGTTAGTGCCCGCCGAAACAAGAACTTCGGCAAATATCTTAGCAAGGTAAGATATCTACTCTTCTCAAGAATAAGTCAAGGCTTAAACTTCGAGGAATCTCCGTGGATTGTGTTCTTGAACTCAGGAAGCTTGGATTTGATTTTCCCTTTCGATGGCCGACCCCTGCCCAAGTGGGCGTAGGAGGGTATTTATAGTCTTTGGGAAGCGTGCCCTCTTGAAACACAAGTGTCATAAGTGCGGGAATTTTGCGATTAGCGGCGGCTTCGGCACCGCCTGGCTAAGCTGCCTCGCTCATGGCGAGCGGTGTGAGCACCTGTTGGCGGCCCGGCGGTATGGGCTGCCTGTTGGCCCGGCGGCGATGCCCGAATCTTCATTGGCGTAGCGGTTTTCTGCTTTTAGGCGATTAAATGCCTAAATTACGCCTAGTGGTATCTTCAGCGTGTAACCGCCTATTGCGTGTCACGAGCGTCTCTGCGTTGATAAAGTCAAGTGGGCCCCATCGGCATTGATTTAGACCCTTCAAGAGCTCGTTCCAAGTATTACGGGTGTCTGCGGCGAGACACAAATACCTCGCCTATAAGGGACACATCAAGGTGTTCGTGCGGGCACATGTAATAGCGAGACACATCAAATGTCTGCTTCGTCGCGAGCACACAAATCACCATGCTAGCTGAGACACATCAAATGTCTGGCTTCGTGGAGAGACACAAACAAGTGTCTCGCCAGCGTGGCGAGACACAATCTCCCCATGTGTTGACTTCTTGAGATTTCGGCGGCGTTCTTCGATCTTCTCATGATTTAGTCATATTTGAGGTTCTTCAGCAATTTTTGATGCCTACACTGAACAACTAGATTCTTCTTGGTCATATGTCGTCATACCCCTGTGTCACTGAACGACCTGATCATTTCCATATCGTCACTTGTCGGTGACTTTGGGTTAGATAGTGGTTAACCAAGCAATATACCCTATCAACTCCCTCACGAATAGTGGCCTACCATGCGATGTGCCTCTATTTTAACCATAGTCGTTATACTCTTATGTCCTTTGAGCGACTTCGGCTAACCCCACATGATCATTCCTCTAAATGATTTTGTTCGTAATCCTTGTTGTTATACTCTCCGTCAGCGAACAACTTGATTGCTTTTGATCGCGATCGTTATACTTTTATGTCAGCGAGCGGTTCGATCATTTCCACATGATGGCCTACCATGCGATGTGCCTCTATTTCAACCATAGTCGTTATACTCCCATATCAGCGAGCGACTTGACTACTCCCACATGATCATTCCTCTAAATGATTTTGTTCGTAATCCTTGTTGTTATACTCTCCGTCCTTGAACAACTTGATTGCTTTTGATCGTGATCGTTATACTTTTATGTCGAGCGATTGATCATTTCCACATGATGGCCTACCAAAGCATTTGCCCTTATCTTTTAATCCAGCGCCTTGAGCGGCTAAGGATAGAGGAGACTTTAGCACTAATCCTAAAAGAAACTCCTCGCAAACTCACCATCTTGATGGGAAAAGTATGGCTAGCCCGATTCAAGCGGTGTCGGTAAAGGCACATCAAATCCGTTGATAGGCGGGGTTTGCTAAAATCCTAGAAGGCGATCATTAGGCTGCAAGTGAAGAATTCAAATTTACCGTGTTAGTTAGAAGGTTCCTCGCCCGTCGCGACGGCACCATTTTACAAGTCTTCATATCCAAAGTGTTCGGACTCCATTCAACCACATTCAAGTACGGAAACTTTGGAGGGGTTTTGTAGGCAATAAAATTGCCTTAATCCCTACACAAAGAACTTGGAATGAGCAAAAGAGCTTAGGGTCCATCCGAGGAAGTCGTCCGCCTAAAGGTTAAGTTCATCGAATGCTTGACTCTACAAAATAGACAAAAGTGCTGATATCTCTCGAATCGGAAGGAATTGGGCAAAATGGCCGAAACAATTGGCTCGTCTCGTCGAGATAGTCGATTTTCATATATAATTCGTCGGTTCCGGCGTCGGCTTGAAAGTTACAACCTATTCGTCGTAGCATGTTCTCCACGTAAGCCTTAGAAAGCGCTAAGAGACAAAGAGGAGGTTCGCCTCGGCTGGCGAGGCTCGACGCTCAACCGAGGTTCGATGCGTGGGCGGAGTTCGATCTTAACACGAGGTTCGCACGAAACGGCTCAACAATGGTCGGCGAGGTTCGCCTACAGCGGTGAATCTCGACATTCAACCGAGGTTCACCTACGGCGGTGAACCTCGACATTCAACCGAGGTTCGCCCACAACGGTGAAGCGAGGCTCGCCTACAACAAGTTTGATGAGGCTGCGCCTACAACATTAGTTTGGCGAGGCTGCGCCGCGGCATCAAAGTCAAGCGAGGATGCGCCAAGCGTGGCTTCGACACTCAACCGAGGTTCACCTACGGCGGTGAACCTCGACATTCAACCGAGGTTCGCCTACAGCGGTGAACCTCGACATTCAACCGAGGTTCGCCTACAGCGGTGAACCTCGACACTCAACCGAGGTTCGCCTACAGCGGTGAACCTCGACATTCAACCGAGGTTCACCTACGGCGGTGAATCTCGACATTCAACCGAGGTTCGCCTACAGCGGTGAATCTCGACATTCAACCGAGGTTCGCCTACAGCGGTGAACCTCGACACTCAACCGAGGTTCACCTACGGCGGTGAACCTCGACACTCAACCGAGGTTCACCTACGGCGGTGAACCTCGACATTCAACCGAGGTTCACCTACGGCGGTGAACCTCGACATTCAACCGAGGTTCACCTACGGCGGTGAACCTCGACATTCAACCGAGGTTCACCTACGGCGGTGAACCTCGACATTCAACCGAGGCTAGACCAAGGCACGCTTCAAAACGACTTGCTCAAGATGACTCGACCTCAATACGAGGTTCGCGACGGGAGCGAGTTCGATCTTTACATGAGCATCAAAGTGTGACAAGGCTGCGCTGCGGCGTCGATGGTCGGCGAGGTTCGCCCACATAAAGGCTTAACGAGGCTCGCCGCAGCACTGTGAGTCCGACGAGGTCCGCCAAGCATCGAAGTGTACCGCTTATCAGAGCAGCCCCGCTGCTATCAGAATACCGCTGCATCGAAAGCGTACCAGGCTGACATCGGCAGCTCCAATAAATAGCTAAAAGCCCAACGGGCTGGCTAGCTAGAAAAAGTCTGAGGGCTTTTGGGAATTTGGAGAGATCAACACTTGTGCACGAGAAAGAGATCAAGCTCTTCATCAGCAATCTCAAGATCATCGCAACTCGTTACGATCGTCAGCGGGAAGCAATCTCAGCGTGAGCATTGAGTGAAGCATCCTATCGCCAATGGAGAACCCACCTTAAGAGAAGTCAAATCAATCTTCTCTTCCTCTCAGAATCGAGAGAATTTGATTGTAACACATTCATTCAATCAATAAACATTTTTTCGACCCTACACTTATAAGGAATTTTGAGAATAAGTAACTTATAAGAAGCCAAAAAATAAGTAGTTGCCAAACATTTTTAAGTACACAGAGGTATTGTGAAATGTGGTCGTTTCTGAGATAATCCCTTAACTTTCTAAATGTCACAAAACCCACTTCCAGTTTTGTTAGAAACCCCCCAAACTAACGTTGTTAGAGGGATTTTATGAAAAATGTTTAAAAGTTGAAGGGGAGTTTTCCAAAGAACCCCAAAACTTAGGGAGGGTTTGTGACATTTTGAAAGTTAATTGGGGTTATCTGAGAAATGCCCAAAGGTAAGGATGGTTTCGTGAAATTCACCAAAAAACCCCTTAGAGTTAGCCAAATGATTAGTATGACAATTGGATTGATAAAGAAAATAGACCTTAGTTATTAGGATGGAGCATTATGATTTTATATTGACATGTCCTTTCCTGTAGGTTAAGCGTTTTCTTTTCTTAGATCAAAATCAAAACTATTTTCCGCAATGATATTTTTCTACAACCCATTTTAAATGTATACACCTGTAGAATTTAAACTTGCACTGCTCAAATATCATCTTATAGTCATTTTACCGTATCAAAACTCTAAAATTATGAGAAGTGGATCAAGATTTTTAATTGTACAATCTGTCATGGAAACATGTCTTCTATATAAGAGAACAATGAGTGCTATATGGCATATAAAAAAAATTCTTGCATATATATAGTGATGTGATGTGCCCGAGTCTCACTCAAGTTAATAAAGGGGATTCTTTCTTAACTATGGAACTTAGTCCATATTATTTGGCTAAAATTCAACCACGTCATCATGCATGGTTTGGTTTGGTAGGAGGGAAAGGGAGGAAAGGGCAGAAACAAAAAAAAATAAATTTTCCTTTAACTAATAGAGAGTTTTTAGAGGTGATAGTAGAGTGAGGTGAGGAAAGGAGCATCACAAAATAAACTAAAAAGTTAGAGAGAAGAATCCTCTAAATTGGAAGGATACAAGATGAGAGAGAAAATAAATTATAAAAATATGCACATCTCCTCTCCTTTCCTCTAATCAAACATGAAGACTTAAAGAAATGTCTATCCCTCCACCTCATCGCATCTCTCTCACTCCACCTTTTCTTTTCAAACCCCCTCCCAAGGCAAGCCATATATGTTAGGGCATTGGCTCATATTTTGTACGATATCCATTATACATCTCATTCTATGTACAACTCAATCATGAGTCCAAACGTTGGCCATGTGATAGTGTAACGCATTCCACATGACAATGTTTGCATGTGAGATGGCATGGCATTCAAAGGTGAGCGCAATAACGTTAGCTTTGCTATCATCATCCACGGGTTTTCGCTTATATATACCCCTCAAATCTTTCATTTTTTCAAAATCACCCTTCAAATCTTGGTCTTTGCAAAATTGCCCCTCAATTCTCTCACATTGAATTTTTCTGCGCCTCTCAAATAACAATTTTATTCTTTAAATGGAGAAAATGCTACAACCTTATTGAAAATAATTGAAAATTTTTAAACCGTTTAAAAAACAACATTGTTAAGTAGAAGGCGTACAAATAGGGTGGAAATGAACCAAATAATTAACAAATAGTTTGATAATTATTTGAGTAACTATTCGGTCATATTTGATTCGGTAGTTCATTTCCTACTAAACAAATATTTTTAGTACTCGAGTTTACTAACAAATAGAATTTAACGGATGTATATTAGATTCGATTGTCTATCAAATATTAGTTTAAAATTTGATCACTTATTATTTGTATTATTGCACATATGATGTCATATTTTTAACCCACTTACCATTTCTACTTAAGTTTTATGTACTGATTTTTAAGGCTTAAATAATCTTAAATCGTTTTCTAATGAAAATTTTGATTTAAATATGTATACATCATATATTACAAAGGAATAATTTTTATTTATGAATTTAAATACTATTTGAAAATCAAATTCTTTAACGAATAAATATACTTTGATATTCGATAAGTATTCATGAATATTCATGAATATTTATCAAATACCAAGTATTGAGTTAATTGAAAAACTCCATATATGAATATTAAAATCCGCATTCAATTCGATAATTTTAAACAAATACAAATACGAACACCTTAGTATTCGATTTGATTCGATCGTTTACCACCCCTACGTACAAACAACCAATATGAGAGAATGAGTAGTAATTTTGCAAATATCAAGATTTTAGAGGTAAATTTGCAAATATGGATTAGAGGGGAATATATGCAAAAGCCCTTAGTCCATCATCAAATGGTTATAGTTGGACAATGTTGCCACCTACTCTTAAACCCGCATTTCACTTCATGGCGATCTTCATAGTGATGCAAAAGTTATAATGATCATGCTTATCTCTTCTTAGAGGTTGGTTTTTTAATTAAGAGCAGCGTGCTCAGATTAGGTTGGGATGGGTTAGGTTCTTTCACGGTTTGGTTCGAGTGTTTCGATCAATAGGATCCGGTGTTCAAGTCCAAGGGTCAATTTGACAACGCTCCCATTAATTTTTTGATGGTTGAGGACTGAGGAGTATTTTTTGCTCTGTTCAGTTTCATGCTCGACACGAGGCAGATTATACACATTTTAGGGGCTAAAGTGAAAAATCTTCAAGAAATTTAGCGGAATAAAAGAACTTTGGGTGAGTTATGTGCAAAACACCTGAAAAGTTTAAGGGTCATGTGGGATTAAAATAGTTAAAAGAGGTTTATTTGCAAAATTTCCAAAGTAATTTCTAAAATTAACCCTTTATTTTTCACCCGGCTTAATACTTGATACTTAGGGCTTGTTTGGCAATACACTAAAATTGGACCAGGTTGAACCTGGTGTAGTTTTAGTGTGTGTGTGTGTGTTTTTTTTTATTTTTATTTTTAAAGTTTGGTGAGAGAACTTCCCCACGTTCTTTTGGACCTTGGGTATCAAACCTCCAGGTGAGGTTAAGGGGCATCCCTCAACGCATGGCCTCGGGTATTCTAGGAAATTAATTTCTTGTGGGTGCTCCTTAGGAGAGTAGAACATGAGACCTTGGAGTACTACTCATAGATAGGGTTGTCCAAAAAGCCCGTGGCCCGAGCTCGACCCGATATTTTCCCACCTAGGCCGGAAAAGCTCAAAAATTGGGCCGGGTCAGGTTGGTTCGCTATGCTTTCGGGATGAGAGGTGTAGGTGCATATATAATTATTTAGTTTAAAAATATAGTTAAAATTGGTGATTTTGAGGTTCAAACCATGGCCATCTCTATGGGAGATTTAAAGCCTGTCAAATAGCCAAACTAATTTTGTGTTATATTTGATGTGGTTTTGTTATTTTTGTGTTAAGTAGTTTATATACTTATAAGTGTATACTTTAAGTATATACATGTATGCACTATAAGTATATATATTTATAACTATATACATATAAGTATATAGGTATAAATATATAAACTTAATACTTTTATATATATATATATATATATATATATATATATATATATATATATATATATATATATATATATATATTATATATATATATATATATATATATATATATATATATATATATATATATATATATATATATATATATATATATATATATATATATATATATATATATATATAATATATATATATATATATATATATATATATATATATATATATATATATATATATATATATATATATATATATATATATATTATATATATATATATATATATAATATATAGTTATATACTTATAAGTTAAATCTTTTTGCAAAATTTCTTAGTGATTTTTACAAAACTTACAACAATAAACAAATTTAATTCAAAATTTTACAAAAATCTAATCTATATTGATTTTTTGTTAAAAATTTTTAATCCAAATTTTTAAAAAATAATTAAAAATAAACCAATACTGCCCTAGTTGTTATCAATTTGCTAAACAAAGCCTTAACATGAATAGAGCATGGCCAGATGGGCTGAAGAGTCTCTTCTAATTGGGTTAAACGTTTGGAGGCTAAGAATTTTTTTACCTTTATTTTTTTCTTGGGGGTAAACTGTAAATACAGTGTGTAGAGCGAGAAGTAAATGGATACAACTTAGGCGCAGGCCACCTGTTGACATCATCTCTGGTAAGATTTCAGACTAACCATGTGGATTTAAGTGATTGAGACAGAAAAATGAAGGTCTTCTCCTAAAGTAAATCCATTTATATTAACAGAATAATACAAAATAAATTTGTTAATATTATTCAAGAAGGTAAAAGGAACTCTTTAATTGTAGGAGCATTCATACAGAAACGCGTTAAAATGTTTCTACTTAATTAACTAGTAAATGTTCATTTCATTCCCTCTGGAGCCCCTGGCCACTTTATTGGGCTGGGTTGATATCAAAATAAATTCAAGCCCAACTGTACTTGATATCTTCAGCCCTGGCCTACGAAGAATGCCATCTGCATCTTTCTTGTATTCTTGTATAATAATAATAATAATAATAATAATAATAATAATAATAATAATAATAATAATAATAATAATATATGTTTATTTTTCGGCTAAATTATCATATTGACATTTCTTATACAGCTCTTCTAACAATGTATTATTTTTTCTTGGGGTAAACTGTAAATACAGTGTGTAGAGCGAGAAGTAAATGGATACAACTTAGGCGCAGGCCACCTGTTGACATCATCTCTGGTAAGATTTCAGACTAACCATGTGGATTTAAGTGATTGAGACAGAAAAATGAAGGTCTTCTCCTAAAGTAAATCCATTTATATTAACAGAATAATACAAAATAAATTTGTTAATATTATTCAAGAAGGTAAAAGGAACTCTTTAATTGTATTTGTAGGAGCATTCATACAGAAACGCGTTAAAATGTTTCTACTTAATTAACTAGTAAATGTTCATTTCATTCCCTCTGGAGCCCCTGGCCACTTTATTGGGCTGGGTTGATATCAAAATAAATTCAAGCCCAACTGTACTTGATATCTTCAGCCCTGGCCTACGAAGAATGCCATCTGCGTCTTTCTTGTATTCTTGTATAATAATAATAATAATATATGTTTATTTTTCGGCTAAATTATCATATTGACATTTCTTATACAGCTCTTCTAACAATGTATTTATTTTTTCTAGCTCCGACGACGTTTTAGTATTTTTTTCTAAGCTAAATGTGCAATTAGAAAGAAAGCTGCAAAACATCTTTTCTCTAACAATTTTTGCCCTCTCACGCTTTCTCTTCATTATATTTGGAGGTAACCATGCCTTCTTTTTCATTCTCCCATAATTTATTTTTTTGTAGTAGATTCGACATTTTTGCATAAGCTTGGACATAGCTATTATCCTTATACCAATGTGCCAAATAATATTCTAACATTTTCCTCATGAATAATATGACATTAATAACATCGCTTGGGATTTTGCAGCTATTTTTCACGGGGACATAATTTTAGGGTCTAATTGCATATTTACTTAGAAAAAAATATATCAAAACATCATCGGAGCTAAAATAAATACAAAATTGATAAGATGAATATAAAATTACCGATCAGATAATTTAGCCTTTATTTTTCTGATAAGATATCTTTAGCCTACTTCTGGGTGGAGAGATGAGTCTACTCAAGCAAGGAAGTGGTGTTATTATTTTAATTAGCTCTCGTTCGAGATTAGCATGATCTTTGATATGACCTTTACAACATAGAGACTTGTTTAGTCTGAGGAGTTAGGAAAACATAATTAAGTCTTGAAAAGTTAGGAAAACTTGATTGTTAAACCGTGTTAACTTAGCTAAACTTCCCAAAAGTGTGATTAACAGGTGTTAGTTGCTAACTCATACTGACTTTTGTAAAATGTTCCAAAACCCCAACGTTAGCTCTTAATCATGGCATAGAGCAAAATCATTTCTTGAAAAATATGTATAGACAAAAACCCTTATATTTCGGCAAGAAGGCATATATATATATAATATATAGTTATATACTTATATGTAAGTATATACTTATAAGTTAAATCTTTTGCAAAATTTCTTAGTGATTTTTACAAAACTTACAACAATAAACAAATTTAATTCAAAATTTTACAAAAATCTAATCTATATTGATTTTTTGTTAAAAATTTTTAATCCAAATTTTTAAAAAAATAATTAAAATAAACCAATACTGCCCTAGTTGTTATCAATTTGCCAAACAAAGCCTTAACATGAATAGAGCATGGCCAGATGGGCTGAAGAGTCTTTTCTAATTGGGTTAAACGTTTGGAGGCTAAGAGTTTTTTTACCTTTATTTTTTTCTTGGGGGTAAACTGTAAATACAGTGTGTAGAGCGAGAAGTAAATGGATACAACTTAGGCGCAGGCCACCTGTTGTCATCATCTCTGGTAAGATTTCAGACTAACCATGTGGATTTAAGTGATTGAGACAGAAAAATGAAGGTCTTCTCCTAAAGTAAATCCATTTATATTAACAGAATAATACAAAATAAATTTGTTAATATTATTCAAGAAGGTAAAAGGAACTCTTTAATTGTATTTGTAGGAGCATTCATACAGAAACGCGTTAAAATGTTTCTACTTAATTAACTAGTAAATGTTCATTTTACTCCCTCTGGAGCCCCTGGCCACTTTATTGGGCTGGGTTGATATCAAAATAAATTCAAGCCCAACTGTACTTGATATCTTCAGCCCTGGCCTACGAAGAATGCCATCTGCATCTTTCTTGTATTCTTGTATTCTTGTATAATAATAATAATATATGTTTATTTTTCGGCTAAATTATCATATTGACATTTCTTATACAGCTCTTCTAACAATGTATTATTTTTTTCTAGCTCCGACAATATTTTAGTATTTTTTTCTAAGCTAAATGTGCAATTAGAAAGAAAGGCGCAAAACGTATTTTCTCTAACAATTTTTGCCCTCTCACGCTTTCTCGTCATTATATTTGGAGGTAACCATGCCTTCTTTTCATTCTCCCATAATTTATTTTCTTGTAATAGATTCGACATTTTTGCATAAGCTTGGACACAACTATTATCCTTATACCAATGTGCCAAATAATATTCTAACATTTTCCTCATGAATAATATGACATTAATAACATCGCTTGGGATTTTGCAGCTATTTTTCACGGGGACATAATTTTAGGGTCTAATTGCATATTTACTTAGAAAAAAATATATCAAAACATCATCGGAGCTAAAATAAATACAAAATTGATAGGATGAATATAAAATTACCGATCAGATAATTTAGCCTTTATTTTTCTGATAAGATATCTTTAGCCTACTTCTGGGTGGAGAGATGAGTCTACTCAAGCAAGGAAGTGGTGTTATTATTTTAATTAGCTCTCGTTCGAGATTAGCATGATCTTTGATATGACCTTTACAACATAGAGACTTGTTTAGTCTGAGGAGTTAGGAAAACATAATTAAGTCTTGAAAAGTTAGGAAAACTTGATTGTTAAACCGTGTTAACTTAGCTAAACTTCCCAAAAGTGTGATTAACAGGTGTTAGTTGCTAACTCATACTGACTTTTGTAAAATGTTCCAAAACCCCAACGTTAGCTCTTAATCATGGCATAGAGCAAAATCATTTCTTGAAAAATATGTATAGACAAAACCCTTATATTTCGGCAAGAAGGCATATATATATATATATATATATATATATATATATATATATATATATATATATATATATATATATATATATATATATATATATATATATATATATATATATATATATATATATATATATATATATATATATATATATATATATATATATATATATATATATATATATATATATATATATATATATATATATATATATATATATATATATATATATATATATATATATATATATATATATATATATATATATATATATATATATATATATATATATATATATATATATATATATATATATATATATATATATATATATATATATATATATATATATATATATATATATATATATATATATATATATATATATATATATATATATATATATATATATATATATATATATATATATATATATATATATATATATATATATATATATATATATATATATATATATATATATATATATATATATATATATATATATATATATATATATATATATATATATATATATATATATATATATATATATATATATATATATATATATATATATATATATATATATATATATATATATATATATATATATATATATATATATATATATATATATATATATATATATATATATATATATATATATATATATATATATATATATATATATATATATATATATATATATATATATATATATATATATATATATATATATATATATATATATATATATATATATATATATATATATATATATATATATATATATATATATATATATATATATATATATATATATATATATATATATATATATATATATATATATATATATATATATATATATATATATATATATATATATATATATATATATATATATATATATATATATATATATATATATATATATATATATATATATATATATATATATATATATATATATATATATATATATATATATATATATATATATATATATATATATATATATATATATATATATATATATATATATATATATATATATATATATATATATATATATATATATATATATATATATATATATATATATATATATATATATATATATATATATATATATATATATATATATATATATATATATATATATATATATATATATATATATATATATATATATATATATATATATATATATATATATATATATATATATATATATATATATATATATATATATATATATATATATATATATATATATATATATATATATATATATATATATATATATATATATATATATATATATATATATATATATATATATATATATATATATATATATATATATATATATATATATATATATATATATATATATATATATATATATATATATATATATATATATATATATATATATATATATATATATATATATATATATATATATATATATATATATATATATATATATATATATATATATATATATATATATATATATATATATATATATATATATATATATATATATATATATATATATATATATATATATATATATATATATATATATATATATATATATATATATATATATATATATATATATATATATATATATATATATATATATATATATATATATATATATATATATATATATATATATAGCTTAAGACTTGGATTATGAGGAATATTCTAGCTTAAGACTTGGATCTCTACTTATATTATTCTTTTAAGTTTACATTCATATTTAACCTTGTTTAAATCCAACCAAAATCCTCCTCTTCTCCTCAAATGGTCAACTTCACACCTAAAATTCATTTCAACAAGGGAAAAGAGATAATTTTGTTATTTTGGAATAAATGAGTCAATGGAGGGTGTAGCCTAACTTGTGGGGTTAACGGTTAACCTAACCAGAATTAAGAAAACAGAAAAGATAACAAAGAAATCAATTTGAAGTAACTTATATGAATTGGAGGCCAAATAGTAATTTCAAAGGTTTCTGATTAACTTAAATTATGAAAGATTCAAGGAACTAAAAAGATAGTCTAGATGTTAGGTTAATAAATAATCCAACTTGAATTATGAAACTAAACAAACTAAACAAACTAAATAGAAAGTCTAACAGAGAGACTAGTTTAAAGCAACTACCCCGAGGGAGTGAATACTTCAACGATGTGAGGACCAATTTAAACTTATGAAAGGTCTCGGGGACTAATATCTGAGCTCTTAACCCCAGGGGCCCCACAGAGTCATGGTCCCAAAAAGGGTCCCAATGCAAGTCAATTTACAGACAAAACCCGCTGCACTTAAGAGGCCTAGATCTCCTCCGCTTTCTTCTGTCCTCAGCAAGCAAAAATTCAGCCACAAGAAAAGAGAGCAAAAAAAGTTCCCAAAAATTCTGCTGTAAATAAATAAAATAAATAAATAAACAATCAAAATCAATGGCTTTGGATCAGAAAAATCTCCGGCCCCTAAACCTCAGCCCCCAGCTCCGCACCCAGCAGCAGCAGCAGCAGCAGCAGCAGTGGGCCCCGCCGCCGCAGACCCCGCCGTCGCCGAGAAAGGTGAAGCTTTTGTGCAGTTTTGGCGGGAAGATCCTCCCCCGGCCCAGCGACTCCGCCCTCCGCTACGTTGGCGGCCACACCCGCATCATCTCCGTCAACAGGGAGATCCCCTTCGCCGAGCTCATGCTCAGGATGTCGGAGGTCAACGGCGGCGTGGGCCCCGTGCTCATCAAGTACCAGCTCCCCAGCGAAGACCTCGACGCTCTGATCTCGGTCTCGTGCCCCGAGGATATCGATAACATGATGGAGGAGTACGATAAGATTGTTGAGTCGGCCGTCGATGGATCGGCCAAAATTAGGGTTTTCTTGTTCTCAGTATCAGATAATTCCGATTTGGGGGCGGGTGATTTGAGCGATACAGGTCAGAGGTACTTCGAGGCCGTCAATGGGATCGGGGGCGGAGAGAGTGGAGGTAGCAGCAGCGTTGGGAGCTTGAAGAGGAAGGATAGCGGATTCAGCGCTGGATCTTCGAATAGTGGGGTCGATGTTGTCGATGGTTTTGGTGAGCAAACCCTGAATTCTGGCTACTTAGATCCTAATCAAGTTCACTATTTGAATGTAAATGTAGCTCCTTTACAAGTTAATGCTAGTGTAGCAGCATCCTCGCCGGCTGCTCCAGTAAGTAATAGGATAGCGCAGCCTTTGTCACAGTTTCCGCCATTGCCACCGGCTTATCAACAAGCTTATGGGTATAATTTGAGTCCAGTGACAAGTCAAGAGGTGGGGATGAGAGTGGATGACTGTTATATGTATGAGAAAATGTTGCCTCATGCTCATTCGGATACATTAGTGTCGCCAAATATCGGGAGTGGATCACCAGGGAGTGTGATGAGCCCAGTGTTTTATAGTCAGCAATCGGAGGATGCGATAAAATCTAGGGCATTGCCTCAAATTTTGGGTGAGAGTCAATTGGGAGGGTTTGGGTTTTCGCAGGTTAGTGATGCACAGTATCAAGGAGAGAGACCCTTCGTTCAGAAGATGGAGAATGTGGATCAAGCTAGGGTTTTTGTTCCTCCGAGTACACAGCAATCTCCTTATGGGTTCTTTGGGAATTTTCCACAGTCTAGACAGCAGGATCCTCAAGTGCAGCAACAGCAGCAGTGGCAGCAGCAAAATGCGGTCTCATCTCATTATCCTGTTAAGCCTGAAGTCATCGCGAGACCCATGCCTACTGGTAATGATTTAGGTTCAGCTAGGAATATCGAGGGATCACCTGAATTTGCTAACGAATACGTTAGGCCTATCAATGGAATGATGGAGGGGCTTCATTTGAATGCGACAACTACTTCAGGGTTTAATGGACTGGGGAATGTGATGTTGCCAAATAGCTCACCTTTGGTTGTGGATGGAGTTTACAATTATGTGCCACAAGTTGGAAATGCGATGTTGCAAGGTAGGCCATTAGCTAATGTTGGAGTTCAAGAGAGAAGCTATGTTAGGCCTAATGATCAACTCTCAACAACTACTTCGGATTTTGGTCACATGCAAAATTTTCCAGTTGTCGATCCTGGTCAAGCATTTGTCATGGCAGGAAACCAGGACCCATTTCCTCAACATCTAGGAGTAAGAGAGCCACCGATTCCTAGTGAAGGTTTGCTTGCTATGCCAGGATATACTACCGATATTGATCCTGCTTACAATGATAAACTAATCAATAAGATGCCCATTAGGGAGACAAGGGATGATTCCAATCCGTTACACTTTGATCACCTTGGTGTGTCTCAGAGTGAAAATGTTCCATTTGGGATATCAAATACTACCAGTCCTACTGGGCTTGTTGAGACATTTCAAGAACCAGCTCCCACAGACTCGCTTTTCTGCAACCAGGACCCCAGGAAAATCTTAGGTGGTGCTAATCCACTGCCTCCAAAACCTAGGAAGGTGACTAGCAGAGAATCCATTGCTCGAAGGATTCGGGTGTTCAGGTTCATTTAGGAAATAGCACTGAGTCAGAGATAATTGCGCTGCTTGAGGAAGGTGGACTTCACCCCTCTCCTGACTCCCTAAAGAAGGAGTCACATCATCGGCAACCAGCAAAAGGTCTGTTTAATCACTTTAGTCCTCATATTGCAATGATATTGGATGGTTTTTTTTTTCTTTTTCTTTTTTCTTTTTTTGATTGCAAATGCTATCAGGGGAGGAACAAATCAAACAAGATTTGCAGGCTGTTGCTGAGGGTGTAGCATCTTCTGTTCTTAATTCATCTACTACTCCTGTTTTCTTTGATCATGATGCAAATGAAGTTAACATAGAATTTAGGGATGCAAGAAAGACTGCTGAGGGTGAGGGTAATGCAGAGCTACAAAGAGCATTAGCTTCCTCTGATAGAAAAATGGAGGTGAGAAGGATACAATGTGTCTTTCTTTTATATTATGTGGTCGTCATATTTACCAATGCACTGGATTACCATTCAGGATAACAAGCCCAAGGCTGGCCTTCACATTGCAGATGACATTGGACGGTTGCAGGTTTCAAAGGACTTCCTTATGCTTCTATATTATGCTATGTTTTTTACATATAATTTTGATCTTCTTTAGTTTTTATGCTTGCTTTTTATTTTTATTTTTTTAGATAATAAAGAACAGTGATCTTGAGGAATTGCGAGAACTTGGTTCCGGAACCTTTGGAACTGTTTATCATGGGAAGTGGAGAGGAACTGATGTTGCAATAAAGAGAATTAATGATAGGTGCTTTGCTGGGAAGCCTTCAGAGCAAGAAAAAATGGTACTTCTAAACGCTAAGAATGGGCATATCCATTCTCCTTTTGTGCGTAAGTTTGTCTACCTTATGTTTGTGTGAACACATATTTTCAGAGGGCTGACTTTTGGAATGAGGCCGGCAAACTTGCTGATTTGCATCATCCAAACGTCGTGGCGTTTTATGGAGTTGTCTTGGATGGCCCTGGGGGTTCTGTTGCAACAGTAACTGAGTACATGGTTAATGGTTCTCTACGAACTGCTTTACAAAGGAATAACAAGTATGAAAATTTTCATTCTATGTACCTTATTTGCACAATAATCTAATTGGACCACGTTGGTATTTTATCTTTTAAATTTATGATTTGCCTTTCTAAATGTCGTAAACTAATTCTTGTTCTGTAGGACACTTGACCAGCATAAGCGCCTCTTAATAGCGATGGATGTTGCATTTGGAATGGAGTACTTGCATGGAAGGAACATTGTACACTTTGACTTGAAAAGTGACAATTTGCTTGTTAATTTGAGGGATCCTCAACGTCCTATATGCAAGGTTTGATCGCATTTTTGTAGAATTTTCTCAGAATTGTTTCTGATGCCTCCCCATATCTTTTTATTGAAGATGTCTCAATATTTTCTCTTTATGATATTTATTTTGTTTGTTCTGCAAATTTTAATGGATATGAAGAACTTATATTTTTTGGGTCAGTTTCTTTTTTGATCTCCAAAATAAGCTCATGTTAAAGCCACTTGATTAGGCAATTAGCAAGACCTTAAAGCATTGAAATTATCAAAAAATGGAAATGACAACGCCAGTCATCATCTTCGTATTTGGTTTACGTGTGAGATCTACACTGTATACTACCTAATTGTGTACTAACTCTGGCAACTCTCTTTTAGTAGTGCGTGTAAGAACGATAAGCAAATGGGTAGAAACATGAGAAATCTAAAAATTGTCTGTGCAAAAGATGTTAATGTCATTTCAAGATTTATTTATGTACTTTTTTAGATTCATATGAGCACAATATCGAAGAGACCATAACAATATATAATTTCGAAATATGCGAGCTATTTGAAGTAAGACTGTTTCAACAGTGACAAGATGTTCTTAAACTGTTTGTCATTCTCCCCTTCCTATTTTCCTCATGCAATGCTATTGATCACATTATTGCTTCGTGATAGTTTTTTTATTCAGAAGTCGGAACATATATTATGAAGAAATTTCACCAACAATCGCAATGAGTTTGTAGATATATATACCTAAAATGTCACGTATGGTGAGATAAACATGTATATACTGACTTTGACTGGCTGTTGAAAAAAATCAATATGTGCTTTTCTTTTATGAGTTTATCTCAAAGCTTTCCCATTCCAGGTGATTTGGTACATATCTTCCACTTCCCAGTAAACCCTTATAGCATTTGGTGCAGGTGGTCTTCCTTTAATGAGTGAGGATGTTGCATGCGATATTTTATCTATATAGGATGTTCATTTGCAGCTGAAATAGTTCATACAGAATTTTATGTAGACCATAATTGGGGTAGGCCTGAAAGAGTTTAATTCGTGGTTCATTTCTGTCAAGTTAAAGAATGCTGTAAGTAAGGAAAGAGTTATATTTAGGGTCCTGTCATCAACGTCTGCTTTGTGTGGAATGCTTGCAGGGTGCTTTTGGTGTTCATTTGTCCTTCATGAACTTACTAAACCTCGTCCCTCCTAATGTCAAAAATGATTATGAGATGTAATTGGTTGACCTTTTTGGTTATCATTAAGTCAGGCTTGTGGGAGTTGTACAAACAGTTTTATAGAATTATCGCCAATGAGCCAAATAATTTTCTGTTATACTAGTATTACATTTATAAGATGTCCTATTGTTTATTATTAACCTTCTGTGGAGCAGAGGTATGAATACTCTTTTAAAGTTGATGAAAGGTTTTCCCTAGGGAAGGGAAAAGAGGCCCATAGCTAAATTCTTATAAAAAACATTTGACTTCTGTTGTATTTAAAATCTGCTAGGAAGCACACGAGTATGGATATGGTGCGATACAAACAAAATACATGGATATCCTTAAGACGTACTGAATGGGCCATGATGACATGAGTATTTTGTTGTTTTTCTCTGCATGAGCATTTTCGCATGTGTATGATTCTATCATAGTAGACACTAAAATGAGTGGTGATTAAGACATGTTTTATTAGACTTAGGAAGAAATATAGTTAAAATCTCAATGACTTATATCCATCGGTTCCACCAAGTAAAATGAGAAAAACATTGAAGATCCAATCCAATAAGTCACCAGTAGATGTCTATAAATGCCTCACATGCTCATGTGGTGTTCATGTTTTGTTGACATATTCTCTGCTTAAAGGTTCTTTCATATGTTTGTTTAAGCCTTTTTATGTTTAAGCAATGGATGGCTCCATGGTTCCTGGCGTTTGACCTTTATATATGGTTTTCAAGATGACGTGGTCCATAATACCTTACACATCTCTTTTGCCTTCCTAAAATCATATACTGCATGCTGGTCAAATGTACGCAAGTATCGGTATCGACACAGACATGAAACCAGAAAATTTTTAAACTCGAAGGCGGGGTGTTCCTGCTGACCAGTTTCATTCACTATGATGGGTGCCTTTTTCTGATGAAATCTTTTAGATATTGGAAAGCCAAGGTTACCTATTATGCTTTGAACTGGAATAAGAGCAAAGGCACCAGAGATGAGGATCTGACCTTTGAGAAAAGCAATTCCCTTTAATGACTTGATCTTCTTGTTGCACTTTCTCTCAGGTTGGTGATTTAGGCTTATCCAAAGTCAAGTGTCAGACCCTCATCTCTGGTGGAGTACGAGGAACTCTTCCATGGATGGCTCCCGAGCTTCTGAATGGCAGCAGTAGCCTTGTCTCTGAAAAGGTCTGTACAAACACCTTGACCCATCACTTGTATGCGAATATAAGCTCCTTTTTTCATTATCTGAAATTTATATTATTAGGTTGATGTTTTCTCCTTTGGGATTGTGATGTGGGAGCTCCTCACCGGGGAAGAACCATACGCTGACTTGCACTATGGAGCAATTATAGGTAATAATATCGTGTCTTTCTAAAATGTGTTTTTGAACAGTTGATCTGTCTATTTTTGCTATTTGCTTTGTCTAATGGGAGTGTGCTTCCAATTGGCTCTTTGGCTAAATTTTTGCCCCGAGATGATGCAAATATCGGACTAATGTAGACCCTTTCTAGACTATTAAGATCGTTTTGAGAAAGTAGATTTGAGTTTGCATGAGCTTGAATTGTTTAACCAGTGAAGTAGGTCTCCATGTCCTGACCTTTGCCGGCCTTGAAGGATTCACGATAAGGTTCTGCTTAGCTGTTTACCTTTATTTCATATAAAATTATAACCCCCAACCCTCGCCACAACTTTGGAGTTTTGGTGTAGTGGTAGAGTCTTTTGACATGGTATCATAGCAACCCAAGTTCAAGTCTTATCGGCCACAAATTTCTAAGGCGGATCATCTTTAATATATATATATATATATATATATATATATATATATATATATATATATATATAGAGCTAGGCTCCTATGAACTTAAGTTCATAATGAATAGTGGTGCACCAACTTTTCTAACCACTCATCTTGCTTTGGGATCCGTGAAAGATATAAAGGCCACTTTGAGATTTGTGCATCACAAATCTCAAGGTAAGATGAGTGGATAAAAAGTTGGTGCATCACTATTCATTATGAACTTAAGTTCATAGGAGCCTCTATATATATATATATATATATATATATATATATATCCCCAAGAGTCCAGGTTTCAGCCAATAAAATCCTGCGTGCGGGGGGGCATGAAGTTATAATCTTCTAACCTCAACCCTCATCCTAGCTCCTGAGTTTTGGTGTAGTAGTAGGGTCCTTTGACAACCTTGTATATAGCCTCGGCCATGATATTGGCCCCAACCTTTGTGAGAGTGTAATAGGTTGAATCCAATGTAGAAGTCTTGGTCTGTGGTGCATCAGTATTGTTGTTGATTAGTTTGTATTCTCTAACAAACAGGTGGAATTGTGAGCAATACATTACGACCCCCAGTGCCCGAGCCTTGTGGCCCTGAGTGGAGAGCTCTGATGGAGAAATGCTGGTCTGCTGACCCATCAGAAAGGCCAAGCTTCACTGAGGTTGCCGAGATGTTGCGGTCAATCGCAGTCTCTCTTCCACAAAAGGGACAGAAATGATGCGTCTTGTTATCTATCTGTTCTCTATATCACGGTGAAATTAAAAAGATCTCGACGAGCAAAAACCTAATAATGATTGGGAAGAAACTAGTTTATCAGAAGGATATGGGCTTTGTGAACCAACTAGTGTTAGTTTGGACTGAAAATACTTGATGTTGTGTGTAAATTACAAGTTCTCCCGACTTTATCTCGTGTATCTGGAAAAAGGACGGGAAACTTTTGTAGAAAGAAGAAAGTGTAGTCCTAAGCAAGTGGTTGTAAAAAACATTTGGACAGTAAATTATGTCAAAATGCTTACAAAGGTAATTGGGATCTCGCAGTGAATTATTAGTGTTGATCTTTGGTGGTAAATATTTTGTTTTCTTATTTGTACTAGGTATAAATGTTTGAATTATTTGACTGTGTGAATGTTAATTATCACATGGTATTGCATGTATAAGCCTCTTTTAGTCTATGCTCTGTTTTGGACGAAGATGCGAAAATATTGTCAAGGATTGAATATAACTTTCCATTGCTTTTGAAGATTAGAAAAGTTCCTCTTGGCTGCTAGCCCTGATCGTGAATTTTAAAGTATACAAAAATTAATTCACATTTGTGTAAAACTAACCAAAATTGGCGAAAATTATGGGTTAAAGCTCTTGAAAATCTTAAATTTTGACGTACACACAATAAATTTACTTTCATTTAAAACTAACGAAAATTGACAAACATCGTGAGTTATAGTTCATGAAAATGGCAAATTTGATGTATAGACGCTTAGTTTACATTCGTTCCAAAACAAACCAAAAGTGACAATAAAATGTGGGTGATAGCTCATGAAAAATGCAAGTTTTGATTTGCACATCATAAATTTGCATTTGTTCGAAATTAACGAAAAGTGAAAAAAAATCATGGGGTAATAGCTCATGAAAATCTCAAAATTTGATGTATACAAAATACATTCGATAAAAAAATAAAAATTATCAGTTATAGCCCAAGAAAATCGCAAATATTGAAGTATAAAAATTAATTCACATTTGTTCAAAACTAACCATAATCGACAAAAAAGGGGTTTATAGCTCATGAAAATTGAAAATTTCATCTACACGCAATAAATTTACATTCATTGAGAATGAACTAAAATTGACAAAAGTCATGAGTTGCCTATGAAAATTGTGAATTTTGGTGTATAGAGAATAAATTCACATTCTTTCAAAAATAAACTAAAATTGACAAAAACTGAAAAATCGTGGTTTATGGCTCATGACAGTCGCAAATTTCAGTGTACACACAATAAATTTGCAGTCATTCAAAATGAACGAAAATAGTATGGAATCATGAATTATAATTCATGAAAATAAAAATTTTAGTGTACATAACAGATTAACAGCCATTCAAACGAATAAAAATTTATAAAAATCATGGGTTATACCCCATGAGAATAAAAAATGTTAATAGTAACAATTCATGTGTTATAGCTTGTGAAAATCGTGAATTTTATAGTACACATATTAAATTTGTATTCATTCAAAATAGATAAAATTAATAAAAATCGTGGGTCATAGCCCAAGAAAATCGCCAATTTTGAAGTATAAAAATTAATTCACATTCATTCAAAACTAACCAAAATTAACGAAAATCATGGGTTATAGCTTATGAAAATCTTAATTTTTATGTGCACATAATAAATTTGCATTCAGTTGAAGGAAATCAAAACTAACAAACATTACGGGTTATAGCCCATGAAAATCACGAATTTAAAATATACAAAAGTTAATTCACATTTGTTCAAAACTAACCAAAATTGACGAAATTGTGGATTATAGCACATAAAAATCATAAATTTTGATATATACAATATATTTGCATTCATTCGAGACAAATTAAAATTGAGAAACATCGTGGGTTATATAGCCCATGAAAATCGCAAATTATATGTATAGACACTTAATCTACATTCGTTCGGACCTAACCAAAATTGACAAAAAAGTGGATGATAGTTCATGAAAATTGAGGTTTTATGTGCACATAATAAATTTGTATTTGTTTGAAATAACAAAATTGAAATTTTTTGGGTAATAAAACATGAAAATATATTATAAATTCCCATTCATTTGAAAAAAAATCAATAAAACTCATCGGTTATAGCCAAAAAATCGCGAATATTAATATATAGACAATTAATTAGCATTTGTTCAAAACTAACCATAATAGACAAAAGCGGGGTTTATAGCTCATGAAAATTGAAAATTTCATATACACACAATAAAAATTTCATATACACACAATAAATTTACATTCATTGAGAAAGAACTAAAATGACATAAATCAAGAGTTGCCTATGAAAATCGTGAATTTTGATGTATAGAGTATTAATTCACATTCGTTCAAAATAAATCAAAATTGACAAAAATTAAAAAATTGCGGGTTATAGCTCATGAAAATCTTAAATTTTGATGTGCACATAATAAATTTGCAGTCTTTCAAAATGAACGAAAATAGTATGGAATCATGAATTATAATTCATGAAAATAAAAATTTCATATACACACAATAAATTTGCAGTCATTCAAAATGAATTTTTTTTACACAGATCGTGGGTTATACATCATGAGAATAAAAAAGAGTTAATAGTAACAATTCATGGGTTATAGCTTATGAGAATTGTGAATTTTGTAGTACACATAATAAATTTGCATTATTCCAAATCAATAAAAATTGACAAAAATCGTGGGTTGTAGCCCATGAAAATCGGCAAGTGTAAAGTATAAAACATTAATTCACATTCATTCAAAAGTAACCAAAATTAACGAAAATTGTGTGCTATAGCTCATGAAGCTCTTAAATTTTTTTATGTACACACAATAAATTTGCATTCATTCGAAACAAACCAAAACTGAAAAAAATTGTGGGGTCTAGCCCATAAAAATCGTGAATTTTGAAGTGTACAAAAATTAGTTCACATTTGTTCAAAACTAACCAAAATTGATGAAAATCATGGATTATATAGCTCATGAAAATCTTAAATTTTGATGTGCACAAAAGAAATTTGCATTCATTTGAGACAAACCAAAACTGACAAACATCGTGGGTTATAGTCCATGAAAAATTGCAAATTTGATGTATAAGACACTTAATTTCCATTCGTTCTAAATCAAACCAAAAGTGACAAAAAATGTGGGTGATAGTTCATGAAAAATGTGATTTTTGATGTGCACATAATAAAATTGCATTTGTTTGAAATGATTGAAAATTAAAAAAAATCATGCGGCATAGCTCATGTAAATCAAAATTTTGATGTCGCATAAAATAAATTGCATTCGTTCAAAATGAAAAAATAATAAAATATTATTGGCTATAGCCCAAGAAAATCGCGAATATTGATATATAGACAATTAATTCACATATGTTCAAAACTAACCATAATTAACAAAAGCAGTGTTTATAGCTCGTGAAAATAAAAATTTCATGTACACAAAATAATTTGCATTCATTGAGCATGAACTAAAATTGACAAAAATCCCGAGTTGACTATGAAAATTATGATTTTGATGTATAAAGTACCAATTCACATTCGTTCAAAATAAACTAAAATTGATAAAAATTGAAAAATCGTGGTTTGTAGCTTATGAAAGTCGTAAATTTTAATGTACTCATAATAAATTTGCAGTCATTCAAAATGAATGAAAAAAGTATCGAATTGTGAGTTATATCTCATGAAAATAAAAATTTAGTGTACACATAACATATTAGCAGTCATTCAAAATGAACAAAATTCTGAAAATCGTGGGTTATACCTCATGAGAATACAAAATTGTTAAAAGTAACAATTCATGGGTTATAGCTTATGAAAATCGTAAATTTTGTAGTATACATAATAAATTTGTATTTATTCAAAACGAAATAAAATTGACAAAATTATGGGTAATAGCCCATGAAAATTGCCAATTTTTGAAGTATAGAAAATTAATTGACATTCGGTCAAAACTAACCAAAAATAACAAAAATCGTGGGTTATATCTTATGAAAATCTTAATATTTTTTCTACACACAATAAGTTTGCATTCGACCGAAACAAACCAAAACTGACAAAATTATGGGTAATAGCCCATGAAAATTGCCAATTTTTGAAGTACACAAAAATTAATTCACATTTGTTCAAAACTAACCAAAATTGATGAAAATCGTGGCTATAGTTCATGAAAATATTTAATTTTAAAGTACATAAAATAAATTTGCATTAGTTCAAGACAAATAAAAAATGACAAACATCATTTGTTATAGCCCATATCGCAAATTTGTTGTATAGACACTTAATTTATATATTCATTCTAAAACAAACCAAAATTGACAAAAATAAAAAACGTGGATGATAGTTCATGAAAAATGAGGTTATTTATGTGCACATAATAAATTTACATTCATTTGAAACGAACAAAAGGTGAAAAAACCTTGGGGTATAGTTCATGAAAATCACAAATTTTGATGTCTGAGAAAATAATTTGCATTAGGTTGTGGTGAAAAAAACTTGTTGTTTATAGCCGAAGACAATCGCAAATATTGATATATTGGCAATTAATTGACATATGTTCAAAACTAACAATAATTGACAAAAAGTGGTGGTTTATAGCTCATGAAAATTGAAAATTTCATGTACACACAATAAATTTGCATTCATTGAGAAAGAACTAAACTTGATAAAAATCAAGAGTGGCATGTGACAATCGTGAATTTTGATGTATAAGTATCAATTCCTATTCGTTCAAGATAAATCAAAATTGGCCAAAATTAAAAAATCGTGGCTTATGTTCATGAAAGTCACAAATTTTAGTGCACACATAATAAATTTGCATTATTTTAAAATGAAAAAAATAGTATTGAATTGTGAGGTATATCTCATGAAAATAAAAATTTCATGTCTACAAAATATGTATACAAAATAATTTGCATTCATTGAGAAAGAACTAAACTTGATAAAAATCATGGGTTATTACTCATGAGAATAAAAACAATGTTAATAGTAAAATTCATGGGTTATAGCTTATGAAAATCGTGAATTTTGTAGTATACATAATAAAATTTCAGTATTCAAAATAAATTAAAATTGATAAAAATCATGGGTTATAGCCCATGAAAATCGTGAATTTTGAAGTATACAAAAATTAATTCACATTCATTCAAAACTAACCAAAATTAACGAAAATTGATGTTATAGCTTATGAAACTCTTAATTTTTATGTACACACAATAAATTTACATTCATTCCAAACAAATTAAAACTAACAAAATTACGGGTTATACAACCCATGAAAATCGTGAATTTTGAAGTATACAAAAATTAATTAACATTTGTTCAAAACCAACCAAAATTAATGAAAATCCAGGGTTATAAGCATGAAAATCATAAATTTTAATGTAAACTTAAGAAATTTGCATTAGTTCGAGGCTAACCAAAACTGAAATACAACATGGGTTATAGCCCATGAAAATGGCAAATTTGATGTATACACACTTAATTTACATTCGTTCCAAATAATAAAAGTGACAAAAATGTGGGTGATAGCTCATGAAAAATGTGATTTTTGATGTGCACTTAATAAAACTGCATTTGTTTGAAATGATTGAAAATAAAAAATCTTGGGGTATAACTCATGAAAATAAAAAATTTTGATGTGCACATATTGAATTTGCATTTGTTCAAAACTAACCGAAATTGACAAAAATCGTGGGTTGTAGCCCATGAAAATCGTGAATTTTGAAGTATACAAAAATTAATTAACATTTGTTCAAAATTAACGTTAATTGATAAAAGCGTTAATAGCTCGGAAAATAAAAAATTTCATGTCTACAAAATATGTATACAAAATAATTTGCAGTCGTCAATAATGAGCTAAAATTGATAAAAAATCGTGAGTTGCCCGCGAAAATCAGTGATTTTGATGTATACAGTATCAATTTGAATTCATTGAAATGAAAAATAAATAAATAATTGGCTATAGCCCAAGAAAATTGCGAATATTGATGTGTAGACAATTAATTCACATATGACAAAAGCAAAGTTTATAGCTCATGAAAATAAAAATTTTATGTATACAAAATAATTTGCATTCATCGAGAATGAACTACAATTGACAAAAAACCATGAATTGCCTATGAAAATCATGATTTTGATGTATAGAGTACCACTTCACATTCGTTCAAAACAAAAAAAAATTGACAAAAATTGAAAAATCGTGGCTTATAGCTCATGAAAGTCGCAAATTTTAATGTACTCCAAATAAATTTGCAGCAAAATGAACAAAAATAGTATTGAATTATGAGTTATATCTCATGAAAATAAAAAGTTTGAGTGTATACAAAAGATTAGCGATCATTCAAAATGAACAAAAATTCTGAAAATCATGGGTTATTACTCATGAGAATAAAAAATGTTGATAGTAATAATTTGTGGATTATGGCTTATGAAAATCGTGAATTTTGTAGTATACATAATAAATTTGCATTCATTCAAAGCAAATTAAAATTGACAAAAATCGTGGGTTGTAGCCCATAAAATTGCCAATTTTGAAGTATAGAAAATTAATTGACATTCGGTCAAAACTAACTAAAATTAACGAAAATCGTAGGTTATATCTCATGAAAATTTTAATATTTTATCTACACATAATAAGTTTGCATTCGATCGGAACAAATCAAAACTAACAAACATCACGGGTTATAGCCCATGAAAATCGTGAATTTTGAAGTATACAAAAATTAATTCACATTTGTTCAAAACTAACCAAAATTGATGAAAATCATGGATTATAGCTCATGAAAATCTTTAATTTTGATGTACACATATTGAATTTGCATTTGTTCAAAACTAACCAAAATTGACAAAAATCGTGGGTTGTAGCCCATGAAAATGGCAAATTTGATGTATAGACACTTAATTTATATTCGTTCCAAAACAAATCAAAGTTGACAAAAAGTGAATTATAGTTCATGAAAAATGTGATTTTGATGTGCACTTAATAAAATTGCATTTGTTTGAAATGATTGAAAATAAAAATTTCATGTACACACAATAAATTTACATTCATTCAAAGCAAATTAAAATTGACAAAAATCGTGGGTTGTAGCCCATAAAATTGCCAATTTTGAAGTATAGAAAATTAATTGACATTCGGTCAAAACTAACTAAAATTAACGAAAATCGTAGGTTATATCTCATGAAAATTTTAATATTTTATCTACACATAATAAGTTTGCATTCGATCGGAACAAATCAAAACTAACAAACATCACGGGTTATAGCCCATGAATATCACAAATTTTAAAGTACATAAAATTAATTAATATTTGTTCAAAACTAACCAAAATTGATGAAAATTGTGGGTTATAGCTCATGAAAATCTTTAATTTTGATGTACACATATTGAATTTGCATTTGTTCAAAACTAACTAAAATTAACGAAAATCATGGGTTATAGCCCATGAAAATCGTGAATTTTGATGTATAGACACTTAATTTATATATTCATTCTAAAACAAACCAAAATTGACAAAAATTGAAAAATCGTGGCTTATAGCTCATGAAAATTGAAAATTTCATGTACACACAATAAATTTGCATTCATTGAAATGAATAAAAATTGAAAAGGCCTTGGGGTATTTCTCATGAAAATCATAATTTTTTTGTCTGAGAAAATAAATTAGCATTCGTTTGAAGTGAAAAAATAAAAAATTTGTTGTTTATAGCCCAAGAAAATCTCGAATATTGATATATTGGCAATTAATTGACATATGTTCAAAACTAACCAAAATTGACAAAAATGGTGGGTTATAGCTCATGAAAATTGAAAATTTCATGTACACACAATAAATTTGCATTCATTGAGAAAGAACTAAAATTGACAAAAATCAAGAGTTGCTTGTGAAAATCGTGAATTTTGATGTATAAGTATCAATTCCCATTCATTCAAAATAAACCAAAATTGACAAAAATTGAAAAATCGTGGCTTATAGCTCATGAAAGTCATAAATTTTAATGTACTCATAATAAATTTGCATTATTTTAAAATGAACAAAAATAGTATTGAATTATGAGTTATATCTCATGAAAATAAAAAGTTTGAGTGTATACAAAAGATTAGCGATCATTCAAAATGAAATTTTTTTCACAAATCGTGGATTATACCTCATGAGAATAAAATTGTTAATAGTAACATATCATGGGTTATACCTCATGAGAATAAAAACAATGTTAATAGTAAAATTCATGGGTTATAGCTTATGAAAATCGTGAATTTTGTAGTATACATAATAAATTTGCATTATTCAAAATGAATAAATTTGGATAAAATTGTGATTTATAGCCCATGAAAATCGCCAATTTTAAAGTATAAAACAATAATTCACATTAGTTCAAAACTAACCAAAATTGACAAAAATTGAAAAATCGTGGCTTATAGCTCATGAAAATCTTTAATTTTGATGTACACATATTGAATTTGCATTTGTTCAAAACTAACTAAAATTAACGAAAATCATGGGTTATAGCCCATGAAAATCACAAATCGTTGTATAGACACTTAATTTATATTAGTTCCAAAACAAATCAAAGTTGACAAAAAGTGAATTATAGTTCATGAAAAATAAAGTTTTTTATATGCACATGATAAATTTGCATTCATTGAAATGAATAAAAATTGAAAAGGCCTTGGGGTATTTCTCATGAAAATCATAATTTTTTTGTCTGAGAAAATAAATTAGCATTCGTTTGAAGTGAAAAAATAAAAAATTTGTTGTTTATAGCCCAAGAAAATCTCGAATATTGATATATAGAGAATTAATTCACATATGTTCAAAACTAACCATAATTGTGGTTTATTGCTCATGAAAATCGAAAATTTCATGTACACACAATAAATTTGTATTCATTGAGAAAGAACTAAAATTGACAAAAATCAAGAGTTGCTTGTGAAAATCGTGAATTTTGTGTATAGCGTATCAATTCCCATTCATTCAAAATAAACCAAAATTGACAAAATTAAAAATCACGGATTATAGCTCATTAAAGTCGCAAATTTCATGTACACATAGTAAATTTTGTAGTCTTTCAAAATGAACAAAACAATATCAAATCGCGAGTTATATCTCATGAATTTTTTTCTTTGTACACATAACATATTAGCAGTCATTCAAAATGAAATTTTTTTCACAAATCGTGGATTATACCTCATGAGAATAAAATTGTTAATAGTAACATATCATGGGTTATAGCTTTTGAAAATCGTGAAACATAATAAATTTGCATTATTCAAAATGAATAAATTTGGATAAAATTGTGATTTATAGCCCATGAAAATCGCCAATTTTAAAGTATAAAACAATAATTCACATTAGTTCAAAACTAACTAAAATTAACGAAAATCATGTGTTAGATCTCATGAAACTTTTAGTTTTTATGTACACACAATAAATTTGTATTCATTGAAACAAACTAAAACTAATAAAAATTATGGGTTATAGCCCATGAAAATCGTGAATTTTGAAGTATATAAAAATTAATTCACATTTGTTCAAAACTAACCAAAATTGATGAAAATTGTGGGTTATAGCTCATGAAAATCTTTAATTTTGATGTACACATAAGAAATTTGCATTCATTGAGAAAGAACTAAAATTGACAAAATTAAAAATCACGGATTATAGCTCATGAAAATTGAAAATTTCATGTACACACAATAAATTTACATTCATTCAAAATAAATTAAAATTGATAAAAATCATGGGTTATAGCTCATGAAAAATGTGATTTTTGATGTGCACTTAATAAAATTGCATTTGTTTGAAATGATTGAAAATAAAAAATCTTGGGGTATAACTCATGAAAATAAAAAATTTCATGTACACACAATAAATTTGTATTCATTCGAAACAAACTAAAACTAATAAAAATTATGGGTTATAGCCCATGAAAATCGTGAATTTTGAAGTATATAAAAATTAATTCACATATGTTCAAAACTAACCAAAATTGATGAAAATTGTGGGTTATAGCTCATGAAAATAAAAAATTTCATGTCTACAAAATATGTATACAAAATAATTTGCATTCATTGAGAAAGAACTAAAATTGACAAAAATCAAGAGTTGCTTGTGAAAATCGTGAATTTTGATGTATAAGTATCAATTCCCATTCATTCAAAATAAATTAAAATTGATAAAAATCATGGGTTATAGCCCATGAAAATCGTGAATTTTGAAGTATATAAAAATTAATTCACATATGACAAAAGCAAAGTTTATAGCTCATGAAAATAAAAAATTTCATGTCTACAAAATATGTATACAAAATAATTTGCATTCATTGAGAAAGAACTAAAATTGACAAAAATCAAGAGTTGCTTGTGAAAATCGTGATTTTGATGTATAGAGTACCACTTCACATTAGTTCAAAACAAAAAAAATTGACAAAATTGAAAAATCGTGGCTTATAGCTCATGAAAGTCATAAATTTTAATGTACTCCAAATAAATTTGCAGCAAAATGAACAAAAATAGTATTGAATTATGAGTTATATCTCATGAAAATAAAAATTTTATGTACACAAAATAATTTGCATTCATTGAGAAAGAACTAAAATTGACAAAATGGTGGGTTATAGCTCATGAAAATAAAAATTTCATGTCTACAAAATATGTATACAAAATAATTTGCATTCATTGAGAAAGAACTAAAATTGACAAAATGGTGGGTTATAGCTCATGAAAATCTTTAATTTTGATGTACACATATTGAATTTGCATTTGTTCAAAACTAACCAAAATTGACAAAAATCGTGGGTTGTAGCCCATAAAATTGCCAATTTTGAAGTATAGAAAATTAATTGACATTCGGTCAAAACTAACTAAAATTAATGAAAATCGTGGGTTATATCTCATGAAAATTTTAATATTTTATCTACACATAATAAGTTTGCATTCGATCGAACAAATCAAAACTAACAAACATCACGGGTTATAGCCCATGAATATCACAAATTTTAAAGTACACAAAAATTAATTAATATTTGTTCAAAACTAACCAAAATTGACAAAATGGTGGGTTATAGCTCATGAAAATCTTTAATTTTGATGTACACATATTGAATTTGCATTTGTTCAAAATTAATCAAAGCCGACAAACATCGTGTGTTATAACCCATGAAAATCACAAATCATTGTATAGACACTTAATTTACATTCGTTCCAAATAATAAAAGTGACAAAAATGTGGGTGATAGCTCATGAAAATAAAAATTTTATGTACACACAATAAATTTGCATTCATTGAGAAAGAACTAAAATTGACAAAATGGTGGGTTATAGCTCATGAAAATAAAAATTTTATGTACACAAAATAATTTGCATTCATTCGAAATGAATAAAAATAGCCACAAATTGTTGGTTATAGCCCATGAAATCGTGAATTTTGAAGTATAGAAAATTAATTCACATATGTTCAAAACTAACCATAATTGTGGTTTATTGCTCATGAAAATCGAAAATTTCATGTACACACAATAAATTTGCATTCATTGAGAAAGAACTAAAATTGACAAAAATCAAGAGTTGCTTGTGAAAATCGTGAATTTTGTAGTATACATAATAAATTTGCATTCATTGAGAAAGAACTAAAATTGACAAAATTAAAAATCACGGATTATAGCTCATGAAAATCGAAAATTTCATGTACACACAATAAATTTGCATTCATTGAGAAAGAACTAAAATTGACAAAATTAAAAATCACGGATTATAGCTCATGAAATCGTGAATTTTGTAGTATACATAATAAATTTGCATTCATTCAAAGCAAATTAAAGTTGACAAAAATCGTGGGTTATAGCTCATGAAATCGTGAATTTTGGATTCCATGAAATTATTTGCTAATGTGTTGGAGCGACTAAAATGGCCAAAAATCATGGGTTATAGCTTTTGAAAATCGTGAATTTTGTAGATACACATAATAAATTTGCATTATTCAAAATGAATAAATTTTGGATAAAAATCGTGATTTATAGCCCATGAAAATCGCCAATTTTAAAGTATAAAACAATAATTCACATTCGTTCAAAACTAACTAAAATTAACGAAAATCATGTGTTAGATCTCATGAAACTTTTAGTTTTTATGTACACACAATAAATTTGTATTCATTGAAACAAACTAAGACTAATAAAAATTATGGGTTATAGCCCATGAAATCGTGAATTTTGAAGTATATAAAAATTAATTCACATTTGTTCAAAACTAACCAAAATTGATGAAAATTGTGGGTTATAGCTCATAAAATCTTAAAATTTGGTGTACACACAAGAAATTTGTATTTGTTCAAGACAAACCAAAACTGAGAAGCATCATGGGTTATAGCCCATGAAAATCACAAATTTGATGTATAGACACTTAATTTACATTCGTTCCAAATCAAACCAAGCGAAATTATTTGGTAATGAATAGAAATTAATAAAAATGGGCAAAAATCATGGTTTATTGCTCATGAAATCGTGAATTTTGGCCCTCACGAAATTATTTGCCAATGAACAGAATGACTAAAAATGGTCAAAAACCATTGATTATACCTCATTAAATCGTGAATTTTGGACTTCACAAAATTATTTACAAACGGATCAAAATGGATAAAAATGGCCAAGAATCATGGTTTGTAGCTCATGAAACCATGAATTTTAGCTCCCATGAAATTATTTGCCAATGGGTCTGACGACTAAAAATGGCAAAACTCATGGGTCATAACTCATGATTTGTGAATTTTTGATGCCGCAAAATTACTTTCCAATGAGTCGAAACAAATAAAAATAGTCAGAAATCATGGGTAAGTGAATTCAGACTTTATAAAATTATTTGCCAATGGGTCGAAATGATAACAAATAGCTAAAAATTATGAATTATAGCGTATTAAATCATGAATTATAATCTCTATGAAATTATTTGCCAATGGGTTAGAATGATTAAAAATGGCCAAAAATCATGAATTTTGGACTCGACAAAATTATTTTCTATTAGATTAAAATGAATATAAGTAGCCTAATATTATGGAATATAGCCCATGAAATCATGAATTTTGGACTCATGAAAATATTAGCCAATAGGTAGAGAGGACTAAAATGGCTAAAAATCATGGGTGATAGCTCATGAAATCGTGAATTTTGGACTCTATGAAATTATTTGCCAATGGGCTGACGACTAAAATGATCAAAACTCATTGGTGATAACTCATGATTTGTGAATTTTGATGCATAAAATTACTTTCCAATGAGTCGAAACAAATAAAATAGTCGAAATCATGGGTAAGTGAATTCGGACTTTAAAATTATTTGCCAATGGGTGAAATGATAACAAATAGCTAAAAATTATGAATTATAGCGTATTAAATCATGAATTATAATCTCTATGAAATTATTTGCCAATGGGTTAGAATGATTAAAATGGACAAAAATCATGAATTTTGGACTCGACAAAATTATTTTCTATTAGATTAAAATGAATATAAGTAGCCTAATATTATGGAATATAGCCCATGAAATCATGAATTTTGGACTCATGAAAATATTAGCCAATAGGTAGAGAGGACTAAAATGGCTAAAAATCGTGAATTTTGGAAGAAACTATCGCCAATTGGTCAAAACAAATATAAATAGCCAAAAATTTTGGGTTATAGCTCATGAAATCATGGATTTTGAAACCAGCGAAATTCTTTCCCAAAGGATTAGAACGACTAAAAATGGCCAAAACTCGTGGATTGTAGCTTCCAAAATTGTGAATTTTGGCCCTCACGAAATTATTTGGTAATGAATAGAAATTAATAAAATGGGCAAAAATCATGGGTGATAGCTCATGAAGTCATGAATTTAGACTTCCTTGAAATTATTTGCTAATGGATGGGATGGACTAAACATGGCTAAAAATCATGGGTGATAGCTCATGAAATCATGAATTTTGGATTCCATGAAATTATTTGCTAATGTGTTGGAGCGACTAAAAATGGCCAAAAATCGTGGGTTATAGCCCATGAAATCATGAATTTTGGACTTCACAAAATTATTTGCCAATGGGCTGACGACTAAAATGGCAAAAATCATGGGTTATAGCTCATGAAATCATGAATTTTGGACTCGACAAAATTATTTTCCATTTGGTTGAAACGAATAAAAATAGCCACAAATAATTGGTTATAGCCCATTAAGTCATGAATTTTAAACTCCGTGAAATATTTTGCCAATTAGTAGAAACGACAACAAAGGCCAAAAATCGCGGGTGATAACCCAAGAAATCGTGAATTTTGGACTCTATGAAATTATTTGCCAATGGGCCTGACGACTAAAAATGATCAAAACTCATTGGTGATAACTCATGATTCGTGAATTTTCGATGCTGCAAAATTATTTCCTAATGAGTTTAAACGAATAAAAATAGTCAGAAATCGTGGGTAATTGAATTCGGACTTTAAAATTATTTGCTAATGGGTCGAAACGATAACAAATAGCCAAAATTTATGAATTATAGCCCATGGAATCATGAATTATAGTCTCCACAAAATTATTTGCCGCTGAGTAAAAATGATTAAAAATGGACAAAAATCATGAATTTTGGACTCAGCAAAATTATTTTCTATTTGGTTGAAACGAATAAAAATAGCCACAACTTGTTTGTTATAGCCCATTAAGTCATGAATTTTAGATTCCGTGAAATTATTTGCCAATTAGTAGAAACGATAAAAAATGGTGAAAAATTGTGGGTGATAACCCAAGAAATCGTGAATTTTGGACTGTATGAAATTATTTGCCAATGGGTCCGACGACTAGGAATGGCAAAAAATCATGGGTTATAGCTCATGAAATCATGAATTTTGGACTTCACAAAATTATTTTCTATTAGATTAAAATGAATATAAGTAGCCTAATATTATGGAATATAGCCCATGAAATCATGAATTTTGGACTCGACAAAATTATTTTCCATTTGGTTGAAACGAATAAAAATAGCCAAAAATTTTGGGTTATAGCTCATGAAATTATAAATTTTGTACTCAATGAAATTATTTGCTAATGGGTTGAAACGACTAAAAATGAGAAAAAATCGTAAGTTATAGCTCATGAAATCGAAAATTTTGGACTTTGCAAAACTATTCACAAATTGGTCAAAATGAATATAAATAGCCTAAAATCTTGGGTTATAGCTATAATGAAATGTGAATTTTAGAGTTAGTGAAATTATTCACTAATCGGTCAAAAGCGAATATAAATAGCCTAAAATCTTGGGTTATAGCTATAATGAAATGTGAATTTTAGAGTTAGTGAAACTATTTGTCAATGGATCGAAGCGACTAAAATGGCCAAAACTCATGAGTAGTAGCTCATAGAATCATGAAATTTGAATTCCACGAAACTATTTGCCAATGGGTCAAAATAACTAAAAATGGCCAAAAATCATGGGTTATAGCTCGTGAACTCATGAATTTTGGATTCCACGAAATTATTTGCTAATTTATTGGAATGACTAAAAATGACCAAAAAGCGTGAGTTATACCTCATGAAATCATAAATTTTGGATTCCATGAAATTATTTGCCAATGGGTCGGAACGATAAAAGTGGCCAAAAATCGTGGGTTATTGCTCTTGAAATCTTGAATTTTAAACTCACAAAATAATTTGACAATGGGTCCGAACGACTAAAAATGGGCAAAAATCATAGGCTATAGTTCCTGATATCATAAATTTTAGACTCCGTGAAATTATTTGCTAGTGGGTCGAAATAATTAGAAATTGCCAAAAACCATTGGTTATAGCTCATGAAATCGTGAATTTTGGATTCCATGAAATTATTTGCTAATGGGTTGAAGCGACTAAAATGGCCAAAACTCATGAGTAGTAGCTCATAGAATCATGAAATTTTGAATTCCACGAAACTATTTGCCAATGGGTCAAAATAACTAAAATGGCCAAAAATCATGGGTTATAGCTCGTGAACTCATGAATTTTGGATTCCATGAAATTATTTGCCAATGGGTTGGAACGATTAAAATTGCCAAAAATCGTGGGTTATTGCTCTTGAAATCTTGAATTTTAAACTCACAAAATAATTTGACAATGGGTCGAACGACTAAAATGGCCAAAAATCATGGGTTATAGCTCATGAAATCATAAATTTTAGACTCCGTGAAATTATTTGCTAGTGGGTCGAAATAATTAGAAATTGCCAAAAACCATTGGTTATAGCTCATGAAATCATGAATTTTAGATTCCGTGAAATTATTTGCTAATGGGTTGAAGCGACTAAAATGGCCAAAAATCGTGGGTTATAACCCATGAAATCATGAATTTTGGACTCTATGAAATTATTTGCCAATGGGTCAAAATAACTAAAATGGCCAAAAATCATGGGTTATAGCTCATGAAATCATGAATTTTGGACTCGACAAAATTATTTTCTATTAGATTAAAATGAATATAAGTAGCCTAATATTATGGAATATAGCCCATGAAATCATGAATTTTGGACTCATGAAAATATTAGCCAATAGGTAGAGAGGACTAAAATGGCTAAAAATCGTGAATTTTGGAAGAAACTATCGCCAATTGGTCAAAACAAATATAAATAGCCAAAAATCATGGGTTATAGCTCATAAAATCATAAATTTTGGATTCAATGAAGCATTTGCTAATGGGTTGAAGCGACTAAAAATGATAAAAATTGTATGTTATAGCTTTTGAAATCGTTAATTTGGATTCCATGAAATTATTTGCTAATGGGTCACAATGACTAAAATGGCCTAAAATCGTGGGTTATAGATCATGAAATCGTGAATTTTAGAGTTAGTGAAATTATTCACTAATCGGTCAAAGCGAATATAAATAGCCTAAAATCTTGGGTTATAGCTATAATGAAATGTGAATTTTAGAGTTAGTGAAACTATTTGTCAATGGATCGAAGCGACTAAAATGGCCAAAACTCATGAGTAGTAGCTCATAGAATCATGAAATTTGAATTCCACGAAACTATTTGCAAATGGGTCAAAACAACTAAAAATGGCCAAAAATCATGGGTTATAGCTCGTGAACTCATGAATTTTGGATTCCACGAAATTATTTGCTAATTTATTGGAACGACTAAAAATGACCAAAAAGCGTGAGTTATACCTCATGAAATCATAAATTTTGGATTCCATGAAATTATTTGCCAATGGGTCGGAACGATAAAAGTGGCCAAAAATCGTGGGTTATTGCTCTTGAAATCTTGAATTTTAAACCCACAAAATAATTTGACAATGGGTCCGAACGACTAAAAATAGGCAAAAATCATAGGCTATAGTTCCTGATATCATAAATTTTAGACTCCATGAAATTATTTGCTAGTGGGTCGAAATAATTAGAAATTGCCAAAAACCATTGGTTATTGCTCATGAAATCGAGAGTTTTAGAGTCTGTAAAATTATTTGCTAATGTGTTGGAACGACTAAAAATGGCAAAATAATTGTGGGTTATAAACGATAAATCGAGAATTTTGGACTCCATGAACTTATTTGCCAGTGGTCCAATAACTACAAATGGCCAAAATCACGAGTTACAGCTCATAAAATCAAGATATTTTGACTCTACAAAATTATTTGCTAATGGATCGAACGACTAAAATAGCCAAAAATCATGGGTGATAGCTCATGAAGTCATGAATTTTAGACACCATGAAATTATTTGCTAATGGATCGAACGACTAAAATGGCCAAAAATGATGGGTTACCTCATGAAATCATGGATTATAACCTAAGAAATCATAAATTTTGGATTCAATGAAGCATTTGCTAATGGGTGAACGACTAAAATGACCAAAAGCGTGAGTTATACCTCATGAAATCATGAATTTTGGATTCCATGAAATTATTTGCCAATGTGTGGAAATGACTAAGAATGAGAAAAATTATGGGTTATAGCCCATTAAGTCATGAATTTTAGATTGCATGAAACTATTTGCCACGAGGACTAAAAATGGCTAAAATCATGGGTTATAGCTCATGAAACCGTGAATTTTGTACACCACTAAAATATTTGCTAATGGGTGAACGACTAAAATGGCCAAAATTGTGGGACACAACTCATGAAGTTGTAAATTTTGGATTCCATGAAATTATTTGTCTATGTGTCGAGCGACTAAAATGGCCAAAATTCATCGATTATTGCTCATGAAATCGTGAATTTTGGATTCCATGAAATTATTTGCTAATGGATCGAACGACTAAAAATGGCTAAAATCATGGGTTATAGCTCGTGAAATTATTTGCTAATGGATCGAACGACTAAAAATGGCTAAAAATCATGGGTGATAGCTCATGAAGTTGTAAATTTTGGATTCAATGAAGCATTTGCTAATGGGTGAACGACTAAAATGGCCAAAATTGTGGGACACAACTCATGAAGTTGTAAATTTTGGATTCAATGAAGCATTTGCTAATGGGTGAACGACTAAAATGGCCAAAATTGTGGGACACAACTCATGAAGTTGTAAATTTTGGATTCAATGAAGCATTTGCTAATGGGTGAACGACTAAAATAGCCAAAAATCATGGGTTATAGCTCGTGAAATTATTTGCTAATGGATCGAACGACTAAAAATGGCTAAAATCATGGGTTATAGCTCGTGAACTCATGAATTTTGGATTCCATGAAATTATTTGCTAATGGATCGAACGACTAAAATGGCCAAAATTGTGGGACACAACTCATGAAGTTGTGAATTTTAGATTGCATGAAACTATTTGCCAATGGATCGAACGACTAAAAATGGCTAAAAATCATGGGTGATAGCTCATGAAGTCATGAATTTTGGACTCCATGAACTTATTTGCTAATGGATCGAACGACTAAAATGGCCAAAATTGTGGGACACAACTCATGAAGTTGTGAATTTTAGATTTCACAAAATTATTTGCTAATGGATCGAACGACTAAAAATGGCTAAAAATCATGGGTTATAGCTCATGAAATCATGAATTTTGGACTCCATGAACTTATTTGCTAATGGATCGAACGACTAAAAATGGCAAAAACTTTCGGGTTATAGCTCTTGAAATTGCCAATTTTGGACACTACTAAATTATTTGCCAATGTGTTGGAATGACTAAAAATGGCTAAAATTATGGGTGATAGCTCATGAAGTCATGAATTTTGGACTCCATGAACTTATTTGCTAATGGATCGAACGACTAAAAATGGCAAAAACTTTCGGGTTATAGCTCTTGAAATTGCCAATTTTGGACACTACTAAATTATTTGCCAATGGGTCGAACGACTAAAATAGCCAAAAATCGTGGGTTATAGCTCATGAAGTCATGAATTTTGGACTCCATGAACTTATTTGCTAATGGATCGAACGACTAAAATAGCCAAAAATCGTGGGTTATAGATCATGAAATCGTGAATTTTGGACACCACTAAATTATTTGCCAATGTGTTGGAATGACTAAAAATGGCAAAAACTTTCGGGTTATAGCTCTTGAAATTGCCAATTTTGGACACTACTAAATTATTTGCCAATGTGTTGGAATGACTAAAAGTAGCCAAAAATCATGGGTTATAGCTCTTGAAATTGCCAATTTTGGACACTACTAAATTATTTGCCAATGGATCATAACGACTAAAATGATAAAAATCATGGGTGATAGCTCATGAAGTTGTAAATTTTGGATTCAATGAAGCATTTGCTAATGGGTAGGAATGACTAAAAATGGCTAAAATTATGGGTTATAGCTCATGAAATCGTGAATTTGGGAGTTAGCAAAATTATTTGCTAATGGATCGAACGACTAAAATAGCCAAAAATCGTGGGTTATAGCTCATGAAGTCATGAATTTTGGACTCCATGAACTTATTTGCTAATGGATCGAACGACTAAAATAGCCAAAAATCATGGGTGATAGCTCATGAAGTTGTGAATTTTAGATTTCACAAAATTATTTGCTAATCGATCCAAATGACTAAAATCATGGGTTATAGCTCATGAAGTCATGAATTTAGACTTCCTTGAAATTATTTGCTAATGGATCGAACGACTAAAATAGCCAAAAATCGTGGGTTATAGATCATGAAATCGTGAATTTTGGACACCACTAAATTATTTGTCAATGATTTGGAACAACTAAAAATCATGGGTTATAGCTCATGAAATCGTGAATTTGGGAGTTAGCAAAATTATTTGCTAATGGTCCAAGGACTACAAATGGTCAAAACTTGTGGGTTATAGTTCATGAAATCGTGAATTTTGGACTCCATGAACTTATTTGCTAATGGATCGAACGACTAAAATAGCCAAAAATCGTGGGTTATAGCTCATGAAGTTGTGAATTTTAGATTTCACAAAATTATTTGCTAATGGATCGAACGACTAAAATGATAAAAATCATGGGTTATAACTTATGAAATCGTGAATTTTGTACACCACTAAAATATTTGCTAATGGATCGAACGACTAAAATGATAAAAATCATGGGTTATAACTTATGAAATCGTGAATTTGGGAGTTAGCAAAATTATTTGCTAATGGATCGAACGACTAAAATGATAAAAATTATGGGTTATAGCCCATAAAATTATGAATTATAGCTCATGAAATCATGAATTTTGGACTCATGAAAATATTAGCCAATAGGTAGAAAGGACTAAAAATGGCTAAAAATCATGGGTTGTATAGCTCATGAAATCATGAATTTTAGATTTCACAAAATTATTTGCCAATGGGTTAGAATGATTAAAATGGTCAAAATTCATCGATTATTGCTCATGAAATTTTGAATGATGGACTTCACAACCACAAAATTAGTTGCTAATGAGTCGAGCGACTAAAAATGGCCAAAACTCGTGGATTGTAGCTTCCAAAATTGTGAATTTTGGATTCTGCGATACTATTTGTTAATGGATAGAAACAACTAAAAATGACCAAAAATCATGGGTGATAGCTCATGAAGTCATGAATTTAGACTTCCTTGAAATTATTTGCTAATGGATGGGATGGACTAAACATGGCGAAAAATCGTGGGTTGTATAGCTCATGAAATCATGAATTTTAGATTTCACAAAATTATTTGCCAATGGGTTAGAATGATTAAAAATGGTCAAAATTCATCGATTATTGCTCATGAAATTTTGAATGATGGACTTCACAACCACAAAATTAGTTGCTAATGAGTCCGAACGACTAAAAATGGCCAAAACTCGTGGATTGTATAGCTCATGAAATCGTGAATTTTGGATTCCATGAAACTATTTGCTAATGGGTCGAAATAACTAAAATGACAAAAATCATGGGTGATAGCTCATGAAGTCATGAATTTTAGACTTCCTTGAAATTATTTGCTAATGGATGGGATGGACTAAACATGGCGAAAAATCGTGGGTTGTATAGCTCATGAAATCATGAATTTTGGACTCTTTGAAACTATTTGCCAATGGGTTAGAATGATTAAAATGGCCAAAAATCGTGGGTTGTATAGCTCATGAAATCATGAATTTTGGACTCTTTGAAACTATTTGCCAATGGGTTAGAATGATTAAAATGGCCAAAAATCGTGGGTTGTATAGCTCATGAAATCATGAATTTTGGACTCTTTGAAACTATTTGCCAATGGGTTAGAATGATTAAAATGGCCAAAAATCGTGGGTTGTATAGCTCATGAAATCATGAATTTTAGATTTCACAAAATTATTTGCCAATGGGTTAGAATGATTAAAATGGTCAAAATTCATCGATTATTGCTCATGAAATTTTGAATGATGGACTTCACAACCACAAAATTAGTTGCTAATGAGTCGAGCGACTAAAAATGGCCAAAAATCGTGGGTTGTATAGCTCATGAAATCGTGAATTTTGGATTCCATGAAACTATTTGCTAATGGGTCGAAATAACTAAAATGACAAAAATCATGGGTGATAGCTCATGAAGTCATGAATTTTAGACTTCCTTGAAATTATTTGCTAATGGATGGGATGGACTAAACATGGCGAAAAATCGTGGGTTGTATAGCTCATGAAATCATGAATTTTAGATTTCACAAAATTATTTGCCAATGGGTTAGAATGAGTGAAAATGGCCAAAATATTGGATTATTGCACATGAAATCGTGAATTTTGGATTCCACAAAATTATTTGCTAATGGGTCACAATGACTAAAAATGGCTAAATGTCATGGGTTATAACTCATGAAATCATGAATTTTGGACTCTTTAAAATTATTTGCTAATGGATCGAACGACTAAAATAGCCAAAAATCATGGGTTATAGCCCATAAAATTATGAATTATGGAATCCACAAAATTATTTATCAACGGGTTAGAATGACTAAAAATGGCTAAATGTCATGGGTTATAACTCATGAAATCGTGAATTTTGGATTCCATAAAATTATTTGCTAGTGGATTGGAATGACTAAAATAGCCAAAAATCATGGGTTATAGCCTCATGAAATTGTGACTTTTAGACACCATGAAATTATTTGCTAATGGATCGAACGACTAAAAATGGCCAAAAATCTTGGGTTATAGCTCATGAAGTCATGAGTTTTGGATTCCATGAATCTATTTGCCAATGGGTTGAAATGACTAGAAATTAGGAAAAACCATGAGTTATTGCTCATAAAATTTGAATTTTGGACTCTTTGAAACTATTTGCCACGAGGACTAAAAATGGCTACTCATAAAATCGTGAATTTTGGACACCACTAAATTATTTGCCAATGTGTCATGACAATTAGTAATGGCTAAAATTATGGGTGATAGCTCATGAAGTTGTAAATTTTGGATTCCATAAAATTATTTGCTAGTGGATTGGAATGACTAAAAATGGCTAAATGTCATGGGTTATAACTTATGAAATAGTGAAGCAAAATTATTTGCCAATGGGTCATAATGAGTGAAAATGGCCAAAAATCGTGGGTTATAGCTCATGAAATCATAAATTTTGGATTCAATGAAGCATTTGCTAATGGGTCGAAATAACTAAAATGACAAAAATTATGGGTTATAGCTCATGAAATCATGAATTTTAGACACCACAAAATTATTTGCTAGTGGATTGGAATGACTAAAATAGCCAAAAATCATGGGTTATAGCTCATGAAGTCATGAGTTTTGGATTCCATGAATCTATTTGCCAATGGATCATAACGACTAAAAATGGCCAAAAATCTTGGGTTATAGCTCATGAAGTCATGAGTTTTGGATTCCATGAAACTATTTGCCACGAGGACTAAAAATGGCTACTCATAAAATCGTGAATTTTGGACTCTTTGAAACTATTTGCCACGAGGACTAAAAATGGCTAAAATTATGGGTTATAGTTCATGAAATCGTGAATTTGTGTCCACTTAATTATTTATCAACGGGTTAGAATGACTAAAAATGGCCAAAAATCTTGGGTTATAGCTCATGAAATCGTGAATTTTGGACTACGTGAAAATATTTGCTAATGGATCGAACGACTAAAAATGGCCAAAATTGTGGGACACAACTCATGAAGTTGTAAATTTTGGATTCCACGAAACTATTCGCCAATGGGTCATAATGAGTGAAAATGGCCAAAAATGATGGGTTACCTCATAAAATTGTGAATTTTGGATTCCACGAAACTATTCGCCAATGGGTCATAATGAGTGAAAATGGCCAAAAATCTTGGGTTATAGCTCATGAAGTTGTAAATTTTGGATTCAATGAAGCATTTGCTAATGGGTCACAATGACTAAAAATGGCTAAAATTATGGGTTTTAGCTCATGAAATCATGAATTTTAGACATTATGAAATTATTTGCCAATGTGTCGAATGACTAAAAATGGCCTAAAATCGTAGGTTACAGCTCTTGAAATTGTGAATTTTGGACTGTGTGAAATTATTTGCCAATGGGTTGAAATAACTAAAATGACAAAAATTATGGGTTATAGCTCATGAAATCATAAATTTTGGATTCCATAAAATTATTTGCCAATGGGTTGGAACGATTAAAAATTGCCAAAAAATCGTGGGTTATAACCCATGAAATCATGAATTTTAGACACCACAAAATTATTTACTATTGGGTCCAACAACTACAAATGGCCAACAAATGTGGCCTATAGCTCGTGAAATTATTTTTCATTGGGTGAAAATGAAATAACATAATACTGTGGAATATAGTTCATGAAATCGTGAATTTTGGACTGATAAAAATATTTGCTAATGAGTAGAAAGAACTAAAAATGGCTAAAAATCATGGGTTATAGCTCGTAAAATCATAAATTTTCAAAATTTCGAAATTATTTGCTGATGAGTCGTTACGACTAGTAATGGCCAAAAATTGTGGGACACAACTCATGAAGTTGTGAATTTTAGATTGCATGAAACTATTTGCCACGAGGACTAAAAATGGCTACTCATAAAATCGTGATAATTAGACTCCTTAAAATTATTTGCTAATGGGTTGAACAATAAAAAATAGTAAAAAATTATGGGTTATAGCCCATAAAATTATGAATTATGGAATCCACAAAATTATTTGGTGATGGTTAGAAATGATTAAAAATAATAAAAAATTATGGGTTATAGCTCATGAAACCGTGAATTTTGTACACCACTAAAATATTTGCTAATGGGTCGGAACGACTAAAAATAGCCAAAAATCATGGGTATAGTTAATTAAATCGTAAATTTTTGATCCTGCGAAACTAGTCGCCAATTAATCAAAACAAATATAATTGACCAAAAATCTTGGGTTAAAATTCATGAAATCATGAATTTTGGAGTTAGGGAAATTATTTGCTAATGGATCGGAACGACTAAAAATGATAAAAAATTGTATGTTATAGCTTTTGAAATCGTTAATTTGGATTCCATGAATCTATTTGTCAATGGGTCGAAATAACTAAAAATGGGCAGCAATCGTGGGCTGTAGCTCATAAAATCGAGAATTTTGAACTATGTGAAAATATTTGCCACCGGGTAGAAACAACTAAAAATCATGGGTTATAGCCTCATGAAATTGTGACTTTTAGACACCATGAAATTATTTGTCTATGTGTCAGAACGACTAAAAATGGCCAAAAATCGTGGGTTATAGATCATGAAATCGTGAATTTTAGAGTTTGCGAAGTTATTTGCCAATGTGTCATGACAATTAGTAATGGCTAAAAATTATGGGTGATAGCTCATGAAGTTGTAAATTTTGGATTCAATGAAGCATTTGCTAATGGGTCACAATGACTAAAAATGGCCAAAAATGATGGGTTACCTCATGAAATCGCAAATTTTAAACTCGTGAAAGTATTTGCAAATGGGTCGAACACTAAAAAATAACAAGAAATCATGGATTATAACCTAAGAAATCATAAATTATAGACTCCATCAAATTATTTGCTGATGGGTAGGAACGATTAAAAATGGCAAAAACTTTCGGGTTATAGCTCTTGAAATTGCCAATTTTGGACACTACTAAATTATTTGCCAATGGGTCAGAACGACTAAAAATGATAAAAATCATGGGTTATAGCTCATGAAATCGTAAAATTTTGACTCTGTGAAGCTATTTGGCAATTAGTCAAAATGAATATAAATGGAAAAAATCCTCGGTTATAACTTATGAAATCGTGAATTTGGGAGTTAGCAAAATTATTTGCTAATGGGTTGAACAATAAAAATAGTAAAAATTATGGGTTATAGCCCATGAAATCATGAATTTTGGATTCCACAAAATTATTTGGTGATGGTTAGAAATGATTAAAAATAATAAAAATTATGGGTTATAGCTCATGAAACCGTGAATTTTGTACACCACTAAAATATTTGCTAATGGGTAGGAATGACTAAAATGGCCAAAAATCATGGGTTATAGCTCATGAAATCGTGAATTTTTGACTTTGTGAAACTATTTACCAATTAGTCAAAATGAATATAAATGGCCAAAAATCTTGGGTTAAAATTCATGAAATCATGAATTTTGGAGTTAGGAAATTATTTGCTAATGGATCGAACGACTAAAATGATAAAAATTATGGATTATAGCCCATAAAATCGTGAATTTTGGACACCACTAAATTATTTGTCAATGATTTGGAACAACTAAAATGACTAAAATTATGAATTATAGCTCATGAAATCGTGAATTTTTGACTTTGTGAAACTATTTACCAATTAGTCAAAATGGATATAAATAGCCAAAATCTTGGGTTATAACTCAAAAATTATGAATTTTTGAGTTAAGGAAATTATTTGCTAATGGGTGAAATGACTAAAAATGGTAAAAATTGTGGGTTATAACTTATGAAATCATGAGTCTAGATTCGATGAATCTATTTGCCAATGGGTCGAAATGACTAAAATGGCCAAAAATCGTGGGTTATAGCTCATGAAATCGTGAATTTTGGACTACTTGAAAATATTTGCCAATAGGTAGAAATGATAAAAATCATGGGTTATAGCCTCATGAAATTGTGACTTTTAGACACCATGAAATTATTTGCTAATGGGTCGAACGACTAAAATGGCCAAAAATCGTGGGTTATAGATCATGAAATCGTGAATTTTAGAGTTTAAGAAACTATTTGCCAATGGATCATAACGACTAAAAATGGCTAAAATTATGGGTGATAGCTCATGAAGTTGTAAATTTTGGATTCAATGAAGCATTTGCTAATGGGTCACAATGACTAAAATGGCCAAAAATCATGGGTTATAGCCTCATGAAATTGTGAAATTTAGACACCACGAAATTATTTGCCAATGGGTCGAACGACTAAAAATGGCTAAAAATCATGGGTTATAACTCATGAAATCATAAATTATAGACTCCATCAAATTATTTGCTAATGGGTAGGAATGACTAAAAATGGTAAAAATTGTGGGTTATAGTTCATGAAATCGTGAATTTTGGACACCACTAAATTATTTGTCAATGATTTGGAACAACTAAAATGACTAAAATTATGAATTATAGCTCATGAAATCGTGAATTTTTGACTTTGTGAAACTATTTACCAATTAGTCAAAATGGATATAAATAGCCAAAATCTTGGGTTATAACTCAAAAATTATGAATTTTTGAGTTAAGGAAATTATTTGCTAATGGGTGAAATGACTAAAAATGGTAAAAATTGTGGGTTATAACTTATGAAATCATGAGTCTAGATTCGATGAATCTATTTGCCAATGGGTCGAAACGACTAAGAATGGGCAGAAATTGTGGGTTGTAACTCATGAAATCGTGAATTTTGGACTACTTGAAAATATTTGCCAATAGGTAGAAATGATAAAAATCATGGGTTATAGCTCATGAAATCGTGAATTTTTGACTTTGTGAAACTATTTACCAATTAGTCAAAATGAATATAAATGGCCAAAATCTTGGATTATAACTCATGAAATCGTGAATTTGGGAGTTAGCAAAATTATTTGCTAATGGGTCACAACGAATGCAAATGGAAAAAAATTATGTATTATGGTTCATGGAATCATGAATTTGGATTCCATGAATCTATTGCCAATGCGTGGAAATGACTAAGAATGAGAAAAAATTATGGGTTGTAACTCATAAAATCGTGAATTTTAGAGTATGTGAAAATATTTACCAATGGGTATAAATGACTAAAAATCATGGGTTATAGCCTCATGAAATTGTGAATTTTGGACACCACTAAATTATTTGCCAATGTGTCGAATGACTAAAATGGCCAAAATCTTGGATTATAACTCATGAAATCATGAATTTTGGACTCTATGAAACTATCGGCAATTGGTCAAAATGAATATAAATGGCCAAAATCTTGGATTATAACTCATGAAATCGTGAATTTTAGAGTTTAAGAAACTATTTGCCAATGGATCATAACGACTAAAATGGCCAAAATCTTGGATTATAACTCATGAAATCGTAAATTTTAGAGTTTAAGAAACTATTTGCCAATGGGTCATAATGACTGAAAATGACCTAAAATCGTGGATTATAGCTCATGAAGTCATGAATTTTGGATTTCACGGAGTTATTTGCTAATGGATTGGAAAGACTAAAAACGGCTAAAAATTATGGGTTATAGCTTATAAAATCATTAATTCTGGAGTCCACAAAATAATTTGCTAATGGGTAGGAATGACTAAAAGTAGCCAAAAATCATGGGTTATTGCTCATGAAATCTTGAATTTCGGACTCCACATAATTATTTGCTAATGGATCCAAATGACTAAAAATAGTCAAAAATCGTTAGTTATAGTTTATGATATCAGGAATTTTGGACTCCGCAAAATAATTTGCCAATGGGTCGAAACAACTAGTTAACCATTAGTTATAGCTCATGAAATCGTAAAATTTAGAATCTGTAAAATTATTTGCCAATGTGTTGGAATGACTAAAAATGGCAAAAATTAAGGGTTATAAATTATACAATCAGGAGTTTTGGACTCCATGAACTTATTTGCTAATGGTCCAAGGACTACAAATGGTCAAAACTTGTGGGTTATAGTTCATGAAATCGTGAATTTTGGAGTCTGCAAATTATTTTCCACTAGGTCAAAACAAATGTAAATAGCCGAATATTGTGGAATATAGCTCATAAAACCATAAATTTTAAACTCGTGAAAATATTTGCAAATAGGTAGAAAGGACTAAAAATGGCTAAAAATTATGGGTTATAGTTCATGAAATCGTAAATTTTAGAGTTTAAGAAACTATTTGCCAATGGGTCGTAACGACTAGTAATGGACAAAATAATAGGTTGTAGTTCTTAAAGTCGTGAAGTTTGAATTCTACAAAATTATTTGCCAATGGATCATAACGACTAAAAATGGCCAAAAATCGTGGGTATCTCATGAAACCATGAGTTTTAAACTCCTTAAAGTTATTTGCCAAAGGGTTGAACACTTAAAAATGATAAAAATCATAGGTTATAGCCTATGAAATCATAAATTTTGGACTACTTGAAAATATTTGCTAATGGGTCGAAATGACTAAAAATGATAAAAATCATGGATTATAGCCCATAAAATCGTGAATTTTGGACACCACTAAATTATTTGTCAATGATTTGGAACAACTAAAAATGACAAAAATTATGGGTTATAGCTCATGAAATCGTGAATTTTTGACTTTGTGAAACTATTTACCAATTAGTCAAAATGGATATAAATAGCCAAAATCTTGGTTATAACTCAAAAATTATGAATTTTGGAGTCATCGAAATTATTTTCAATGGGTCGTAAGGACTAAAAATGATAAAAATTATGGGTTATAGCTCATGAAATCATGAGTCTAGATTCGATGAATCTATTTGCCAATGGGTCGTAAGGACTAAAATGGCAAAAATCGTGGATTATAACTCATGAAATCGTGAATTTTGGACTACTTGAAAATATTTGACAAAAAATCATGGGTTATAGCCTCATGAAATTGTGAAATTTAGACACCACGAAATTATTTGCCAATGTGTCAGAATGACTAGAAATGGCTAAATGTCATGGGTTATAACTTATGAAATAGTGAAGCAAAATTATTTTACATTAGGTCGAAACGAATATAAATAACCTAATATTGTGGAATATAGCTCATAAAATCATGAATTTTGGACCCGTGAAAATATTTATCAACAGGTAAAAAGGACTAAAAACGGTTAAAAATCATGGGTTATAACTCATGAAATCGTGAATTTTAGAGTTTGCGAAACTATTTGTCGATGGGTCATAACGACTGTAATAGCCAAAATTTATGGGTTATAGTTCATAAAGTCGTGAATTTTGAATTCCACGAAACTATTCGCCAATGGGTCATAATGAGTGAAAATGGCCAAAAATCGTGGGTTACCTCATAAAATTGTGAATTTTGGACTCTTTAAAATTATTTGCTAATGGGTTGAACACTAAAAAATGACAAAAAATCCTGATTTATAGCCCATGAAATCATAAATTATAGACTTCAGGAAATTATTTGCTCATGGTAGAAATGATTAAAGTGATAAAAAATGGTGATTTATAGCTCATGAAATCGTGAATTTGTGTCCACTTAATTATTTATCAATGGTTCGGAATGACTAAAAATAGCCAAAAATGTGGGTTATACCCCCATAAAATTGTGAATTTTTGTCTCTGCAAAACTATTTGCTAATTAGCCAAAATGAATATAAATGGCCAAAAATCTTGGATTATAACTCATGTAATTATGAATTTTGGAGTCGGGGAAATCATTTGCTAATGGTCGAAACGACTAAAAATGGCAAAAATTGTGGATTATCGTTCATGAAATAGTGAGTCTAGATTTGACGAATCTATTTGCTAATAGGTCGAAACGACTAAGATTTGGCAGAAATTGTGGGTTGTAACTCATGAAATCATAAATTTTGGACTCTTTGAAACTATTTGCTAATGGGTCGAAATGACTAAAAATTATGGGTTATAGCCTCATGAAATTGTGAAATTTAGACACCACGAAATTATTTGCCAATGTGTCGAATGACTAAAAATGGCTAAATGTCATGGGTTATAACTTATGAAATAGTGAAGCAAAATTATTTTACATTAGGTCGAAAGCGAATATAAATAACCTAATATTGTGGAATATAGCTCATAAAATCATGAATTTTGGATTCCACAAAATTATTTATCAATGGTTCGAATGACTAAAAATGATAAAAATTATGGGTTATAGCTCATGAAATCGTGAATTTTGGATTCCATGAAAGTATTTGTCAATGGGTCATAACAACTAAAAATGACAAAAATTATGGGTTATAGTTCATGAAATCGTGAATTTTGGATTCCACGAAACTATTCGCCAATGGGTCATAATGAGTGAAAATGGCCAAAAATCGTGGGTTACCTCATAAAATTGTGAATTTTGGACTCTTTAAAATTATTTGCTAATGGGTTGAACACTAAAAATGACAAAAATTATGGGTTATAGCTCATGAAATCATAAATTATAGACTCTATGAAATTATTTGCTCATGGTAGAAATGATTAAAGTGATAAAAATGGTGATTTATAGCTCATGAAATCGTGAATTTGTGTCCACTTAATTATTTATCAATGGTTCGAATGACTAAAATGGCAAAAATCGTGGATTATAACTCATGAAATCGTGAATTTTGGACTCTATGAAACTATTTGCTAATTAGCCAAAATGAATATAAATGGCCAAAAATCTTGGATTATAACTCATGTAATTATGAATTTTGGAGTCGGGGAAATCATTTGCTAATGGTCGAAACGACTAAAAATGGCAAAAAATTATGGGCTGCCGTTCATGAAATAGTGAGTCTAGATTTGACGAATCTATTTGCTAATAGGTCGAAACGACTAAGATTTGGCAGAAATTGTGGGTTGCAGCTCATGAAATCATAAATTTTGGACTACGTGAAAATATTTGCTAATGGGTTGAAACGACCGAAAATCATGGGTTATAGGCTCATGAAATCGTGAATTTTAGACATTATGAAATTATTTGCCAATGTATCGGAATAACTAAAAATGGCAAAAAATCGTGGATTATAACTCATGAAATAATGAATTTTGGACTCTATGAAACTATTTGGCAATTGGTCAAAATGAATATAAATGGCCAAAAATATTGGATTATTGCACATGAAATCGTGAATTTTAGAGTCAGCGAAATTATTTCCTAATGGATCTAAATGATTGAAAATGGTACAAAATTATGGGTTTTAGCTCATGAAATCATGAATTTTGGATTCCATGAAACTATTTGCTAATGGGTCGAAATAACTAAAATGACAAAAATTATGGGTTATAGCTCATGAAGTCATGAGTTTTGGATTCCATAAAATTATTTGCTAGTGGATTGGAATGACTAAAAATGGCAATTTTTTTGGGTTATATCTCATGAAATCATAAATTTTGGATTCCACAAAATTATTTATCAACGGGTTAGAATGACTAAAAATGATAAAAAATTATGAGTTATTGCTCATAAAATTTGAATTTTGGACTCTTTGAAACTATTTGCTAATTGGTCAAACGAATATAAATGGCCAAAAATCTTGGGTTATAGCTCATGAAATCGAGAATTTTGGAGTCATCGAAATTATTTTTCAATGGGTCGTAAGGACTAAAAATGATAAAAAATCATAGGTTACAGCCACTGTTGTAAAAAGCGGGGAATAGCGGCGCTATAGCGCCGCTATTCGCGGTCGCGGGGGTCACCCGCCACGATTTGGTTTCGACGGCGTTTCATGAAAACCGCCACGAAAGCTCATTTAGCGCCAGCTGCCGGGCGATGAAAAAGCTATTATCCGCTAATTAACCGCTATCCGCTTAGGCTATTTTTACAAACCCGTAACCGAAACCCGAACCCGACCCGCAAAAAAAAAAACTTATACAATCGTCGATCGATTTCATCTGTCTTTCTCTCTCTCCTGACCCGAACGAAAACCTACGCTTTCTCGACTGAAGCGCTCTGCCAGACTGCCCACCTCCTCCTACATCATCCCCGACCCGCTTCCAATTCTCTCCATCATCGCGAATATCCTCAACTCGCATACGCCTTTCGTCCTCGCCATCATCCTACTCACGCTCATTGGCGTCCTCGTCAACACCACCTTTCGTCGACGTCCTCGCCATCATCCTACTCCTGCTCATTGACGTCCTCGTCAACACCCTGCTCGTCGACGTCCTCGCCTCTCTCTCATGAGTCCTGACCTGAAAGTCATCCTCCTCGACGTCGTCGGCATTTCATGGGAACTGCTGCTCGCCTGCTCGTCCTCCTCCTCTCCTCTCTCCGGTGTAGGCGTTAGAAAATACGTACAAGATCCCCAAAACCAACTCGTGACGGGAAGTCGGCGAATGACAACCCATCGAATAATACGGACGTCGAATCGTTGAGACACGAACCCGATGGCAAACCCACAACGTCACAAGCACGGTTCAAACCGGACTTGAACGGACGATCGGATTTCAGAACTGTTGAACCGGAACAAACCAAGAGTTAGTCCCGGAACCAGATACAGACGGAATCTAAGTCCGGGGAAGACCAAGAGTCAGAATAGGCAGGACCTAAACCCGAAAGATCGAGAAAACAGCGGAGCGAAACGGGTAAACCGAGGCCACAAAGAAAACGAGCCAACTCGGCTATGTTGACCGAGGTGACTCGGCCAACATAGCGGGTGGCTCGGCCTTCATGATCGGAGCCACCTCGCCAACTTGACCGAGGTGCCTCGGCCAGGGTTTGTGTGGCTCACCATGAGGCCGAGCCACCGCACACCCCGATGCTATAAATAGGGGGTCTCCTTCGGTCGAGGGTTGGATTTTGGATCTCTTTGAAGACTCGCTAGAGCCCCGCAGATCCGATTTTGAAGTTCAAGATCGAGACTTTGGCACGTGTTCGAGCATTGATCAAGAGAAGAGACAAGATCCGGATCTCGAAGAGTTCGTTGCGGCTCGGATCTACACATCAAGGTAGAGAATCGGCTCGAGTCTCACGATCCGGGTCAACTTCGGATCGCCCTCTAGTCTAAAGCTTTGTCTTAGACTTCGAGGCGGCGTGTGATTTCTCCTAGTAGATCTCACCGCTCGGCGATCACCTCCTTCGTGAGTTAATCCCGTCATTCAGATCTACGGTCTAGGTCGATTTGCGGATTACCCTCTAGGCTAAGCCGTCTTAGTCTCGAGCGGCGTCGCGATTTCTCCTAGTAGATCTCACCGCTCGGCGATCACCTCCTTCGTGAGTTGATCCCGTCGGTGTCTTACTTCCTTCTTGAAATAAGCACTCATCCGGGATCTCGTATCTAGATCTCCAGGATCGAGGATTGCGGTGGTCCACAGACATAAAAGTCCCGACACGGGCAAAAGAACCCACGGCGAGGATCCGATAAACGGATCCCGCTTTGTTCTAAAAGGGTTAAAAGTTGTAATCTTTTTGATTTTCATTGTAAGCCTTATAAAAAGCGATATTCTTTGAATTTTGTTGTAGGCTAATTTAAGCCGAACAAGTTTGAAATCAATGACAATCAAAACAACTTTCCCTAACATCCTAGCGAACTCAGTGGGTTTGGGCCGCAATGTATATAAAATATTAAAGTTAAGCAAAGTTATTACATAAATGATAATTACATGAAGAACATTTAAATGCTAATCATTGTATGAAAATTAATTTAGTTGCCACGCTAGTTGGTGCTATATTTGTAAGTTGAAACATTTACGTCATAAAGCTAGAAAGGCAAAATTTTTACAATATGATGTACACTCAGAGGGAAAAGAGTTTCAAAGAAGAGGAGGATAATATTCTGTGGGGGGAATATTATCCTCCTCTTCTTTGAAACTCTTTTAATAATTGTATGGAATAATTGCAACAATTGTAGTACTTATATTGTTATTTGTTCTTGTCCATTGAATATGAATAATTGCAACCATTGTATGGAATTGTCCTCTTCAGCATCTAATCCACTGATGAGTTCTCAAAATCGAGAGTCGCGTAGCTCCCAAGGCCGACCAAATCTAGTTGCTGAGGCTCGAGCTTCAGTTCAACATCCACATCCGCGTCCTTCAGATGATATTAGATGGGAATGGGCAATTTATTCAGACTGGCCTGAGAAGAAAAAGATCAAGTGCACTCTGTGTGGACATGAATCCACGGGTGGTATTTCCCGCCATAAAGAGTACTTAGCTGGTAGCCGAGGGAATACAAAACCATGCAAGAAAGCGACACCTGATATTATAGCGAGGGTGAAAGCAGCAATGGCTGAAACTAAGGGCAAAAAGTCAGACAAGATAAGATCTGAGATCGAGCGTAGGCAGGAGGTTGATATTTCTCGTTCAAGAATTGAGAGGTCGGAAGAAATCACTCAGATTGGAAACAAGAGGCCCCATGAATTTGGAGCTATCCATCGATACACTCCATTCTTGCTAGAGGAGCCTACATCATCTTCATCTAAGAAGCAAACAACAGTTGATGCAGTTGAGCCCAAAAAAAGAAGGGAGTTGGTCCACGAATGGGTCTCTCTTTGGGCCTATGAAGCAGGGGTTCCATTTCGTGCATTGATGCTCCCTTCATTTAATAATATGTGTGAAGCTATTGGCTAGTTTGGTCCAGGCTATGTGGGACCGACGATGTATCAGTTGAGGGAGCCTTTGTTGAAGAAGGCAGTAGCTCGTACTTCAGTTGGTTTGGAGCCACATAAGAAGCTTTGGGAGACTAACGGCTGCACATTGATGACAGATTCATGGACTGATCGAAAGCAGAGATGTGTTATGAACATGTGCATTCATTCTAGTGCTGGAGTTATTTTCTACAACTCAATAGAGGAGTCTGCTGAGTCTCATACAGGAGATTTTATTTTCAAGTGGGTTGATCAGTGCATCCAAGAGATAGGGACAGACTATGTTGTACAAGTTGTCACCGATAATCACTCGGCGAACATGGTTGCAAAGGAGAAGCTAAAAAGTGAGAAGCCGAGAATCTTTTGGACTTCTTGTGCTGCACACACAACCAATCTCATATTGCAGGACATTGGAAAACTGGACAAGTTTCAAAATACAATTGATAGGGCAAGGGCGTTGACTGTTTTTATCTATAGCCACACTAGGACTTTGGCACTTATGCGTAAGTGCACGAGGAGGAAGGACATTGTCAGGCCCAGCACCACTAGATTTGTTACCTCATTCCTCACACTAGGGAGCGCGCTGGAAAAGAAGAATGAATTAATGGCAATGTTTAATTCAGATGAGTTTATGAATTTGAAGTTTGTCGGGGGTGCAAAGAAGAAAGCGGCTACAGCAAGAGCTACGGTGATATCGAGATCCTTCTGGAGAGGTGTAAAGAGTTGCTTGAAGATCTTCACGCCTCTTTTCAAGTTTCTTCGCATGGTCGATTCAGATAATTGTCCCTCAATGGGATTTATTATTGGAGAGCTTGAAATAGTGAAGAGGGAAATAATGGCTGCTTGGAAGATAGAGAAGGAATATAAGCCTATTATATCCATTATAAATAAGCATGCTAAGAATAGGCTTGATAGTCCTCTTCACCTGGCTGCATGGTTCCTAAATCCTCTTTTCTATTATACGGAGGATGAGATGGCTAAGAAGAGTGTAGAAGCTAAGCAATCAGTTCTTGATTGTGCTAAGCTATTTTTTAGGAATGGAGATACTATTGATGAGGCCATCGTTGATACCATCTACTCCACTGAGATGTTGAAGTATAGGGATTGTGATGCTTTCATTCATGGAAAGCCAAGAGCACAGAGGGTAGTGAGGAGAATTGCTGAGGACCGTAATCCAGGTATTAACTTATATTTTGGTATATATTTGCTAGTTTTGAAATTGATTAATTTGCTTACTCTCTTCAAACAGCTCATTGGTGGGACATATTTGGTGGAGACATGCCTTACATGCAAATGATGGCTCGCAGGTATTGAGATTAACAAGTAGCTCCTCTCGATGTGAGAGAAACTCGAGTTGTTTTGAAGGGGTAATCAATCACTATCTTGTTTCATTTTTCAAATTTAATTATTCATATTAAAAAATGAGATTGAAGTCATTGAACAACAAATGATATAATGAGAGAAATGATATTTTTTATGTTTAAATTGTAGATCCACACAAAGAAAAGGAACAAGCTCGATAGCAAGAGATTGAGCGATTTGGTCTATGTGCAATTTAATTTGAGGATCGAAAACAAGATGGATACAACAAGGAATGATGGAAAGAAGAGGGATACCCTACTTGCTAAAGATGCTCAGATGCTAATTCATGGGTGGTGGATGGATACAACTCGAGGAGGATGATGATTGTTATCCAGGACTAACATTCCACTTAGCGTTGTCTCTAAAGCAACTGAGCGGGCACTTCTTGCAGCCAAGGAGGACCACAAGGAGGGCAAGCATGGCTTCTACTTCAAGAGCCTGCGAGGAGGTAGATTTGGAGGCGATGAGGAGGGACCTATTGAGGACTCAACCTCGACGAGGAGGATATCCAACCAGAAACCGAAAATTTAAATATTTTATGATAAATAATAATAAATGAGTTATATGGTGATAAATATATTTTATTAATGTTTGAGTATGCTAAGAATTGATTTGAGATCAATTCAACATATATATGTGTATATATGAGTGCAAATGCACAAATCATGCACTAAGAGAAACTGAAATAATGACCAGTTAAGAGTTTATAGATTTTACACACTGATATAGTTATAATCTGGAAAAACTGAAAGACCAAAATTGTAGATCTCTTCAACAGATTTCTAACAAGTCTTAGATCATCTCATTCTGAGGTCATATGAGAAAGTTATAGTCAAAATACCAAGGTCTTTTTCCTAGTCGACTAGGTTTCCTGGTTCGGTCAAACAGGTTTGTTTCGGGTTTACCTCTATAAATACCGGTGTTTTCACAAAAATTTGCTCTCTTTTATCATATCTCTGAACCCTAGCAGCCACACTCTCCCTCAAAAATCCTAGATCTTTTTCTTATGAGTTTTGAGAGCTTTGTGAAGTAAAATATCGACACGGTGGCAGATCATCGACGGTGGCAAGGGAAAGCGGGTTGTTTACACTTTTGGATTGTTTGCTATTAGTTTCAGAGGCTTGCACACATGATAAGGCAAGATCACTTGCATCCAAACTCATCCCCATAGTTAAATAACTAGTTTAGATATTTAATTTGTGTTTACATGTCTAAATCTTAACCTAGAGCATTAAAAGACTAGATTTTTGATGTTAGATCAAACAATTGTTAGATCTAATATTTTCCCTTGATGTTTACGTTAAAAATATGGTCATGATCATTAGGTTAATATAAATTTTGATTTACCATGTGAAAATCCTAGTTTATTTAATTATTTGAGTTTTTCTTGTAAACTAACCATGCAAAAACCTAAGGTTGTGATATATATTTTCTGCAGAAAACTGTTGCACTTATATAATATTTAACTGAGATTTTGAAATAGAAAATAAACTCTAAATTTAATAAAATCAGTGTCAAATGAAAGCTATGTGAATCTAGTTTCTAGAACAGAAAGACATTCTAAAAATAGTTTGTATAGAGAAAGATATATTCAATTTACTAATGATATATCTTGCAGAAAACTGTTGCACATGTATAATGTTTAACTGGAAATTTGAGAAAACAAATGAACTCCAAATTGAACCAAACCAGTGCCAAATAATATCTATATGGCTCTGGTTTCCAAAACAGAAAACTATTCTTAAAATAGTTTGTTTATAAAAAGATATACTCAATTTACTAACGATGTATTCTGCAGAAAACTGCAGATATGCTGATTTGAAATAATTGATATATTACGTGAAGGTTTCTTTGAGTTTTCATGTTAATTAATCATGCTTAAACCCTAGGTTTGTGATATCTAAGTTAGATAAACATGTTTAAGTAAATTTTATCTCTGTTCATGCATAGTTTTTATCTTGTGTTGATAGTCACTTTGTTTACATATGAGAAATTGAAGAAATTATTTTATTAGGATGTTAAACCCTAATTTGGAAGATATAATAATTTAATTTAATGATTCAGATAATTCATGTCGCATATGCCAAGTATAAAATCTCATTTTAACATCATGATATGTACAATTGTCATGAGCACTGTTTGTGCGAAGGAATACATGTCTTGTGTGGTAGTCGACTACTATGTTTAGTAGTCGGCTACTCATGATTAGTATAACAAAAATTATGTGTTTGCAGTAATCGACTAATATTCTTAATAGTTGACTACTGATACTGATATATGTTATTACAGAACGGATGGACTCCGTAGTCAACTACTAAGCCTAGTAGTCACTACTAAGGCCGTTGCCTAAATTTGTGTTTTGCATAATGACATTATATGTTTATGGTTTGAGCGCACTTTATGCTAATTTCATGAATGGTGTAGTAGCACATATATGGGTATACCGAAGGAATTATGGTGGATTTTAACCCGATTACTTTGACAAAGAGTTTAGTACATACTTGACACACATGTTTGGATATCGTTGATGAGCTGGTTCGATTACTACATGAGGTAGTCGTCGATATTCCATACGCATGTGCCATTGAGTCGACTTTGGATGCTTTATCTAGCAACCGTCCGCGACGAGGGTGCGATGAGGCTTGTGAGCAGATTCTAGGATACCTATATGGTAGGCCGCCCCGCATCATGTTACGACCGAGATCATGGATGAGACTAATGAGCCGTGTACACCGATCATGATACCTATAGGGTAGTCCGTTGCACATGATAAGATTAAGTATTAGAATCTTGCATGGAGTTGCATCGAGATAGTTAAATGATAGCATGAGTGGTTGGCGGATGCGATTATGTTTTGACTCACCGCTGAAATATATGACCAGTACTTTACATTTGAAAGTACACGGATTTGGCCGGTATTCATTCATCCTCAAAGACAAGGGAAGATATTATGAATACGATATGTTGATGTCTTTACTTTTCTTGCTTTTCTTTATTTCTTAGGTTGGGATCAATAATTAGCTGTTCACAATTTGAGACATATGGTATATACATGAGGGTTTCCTTGTTTGATTATTTCGCCGACGCATTCTGCCTCGCGGTTGTGGATTTCTAATTGTTGATTTTATTTAGATTATTTATCTTTAAATCGGTATTAATGTTTATATGTTTACGATTTGGGACATATGGTATATACATGAGGGTTTCCTTATTTGATTATTTCGCTCGACGATTCACGCCTCGTATTGTGTGTCTAAATATTAATTCCATTAGATATGGGGAAAAATGATCTAGGTAGACTATGCTTAATAGATAGACGACTCCATCTGCCTTTCCCTGGGGATGGAGGTGATTTGCTATAGCTCCGACGCCTTTGTTGTTGTTCTTTTTGTTTTAAATTTCTTTTTCAGGCGTACTCAAAGTTTCGGAGAGACGTGGGATGATCTGGAGTTCTAGCATAGTCGCCGTCACATGATTTTACCATTTGAGGCTCCATCGTAGTTTTGTATTTTCATTCGGACATTAGAGAGTTTTGTTTTCATATTGTAAAGGCGGTAAGCCTTAGTTACATTTCCGTTGACTCATATCGAGATATTTAACATTTATTTTAGAGATCTGTTATATCTCATAATAAGTTGAGACATGATTTCATTTATGAGATATCTTTCTTCATCATGTCTATTATATTTATTTTCTTTAATTTGCCTGCTTTTGTACCTACACTTCTTTTGATTCCACTAGAGGATATTCGTGATTAGTGAAACATGTTATTGCACCGGTGGTGGTGCTGGCAGGTTGACATCCTTGGTTTCACCTTGACTGCAACTTTGTTGAAACTGATGCCACACCAACTTGACGATGATGATAGTGACGAGGATGCTTTGAGAGATGAGATTTTGCTACTCGACACTGGTGGTGATGATGAGGATGATGAGTGATGACGAGTCATTGCTCGATTTCAGACTTTAGTCACTTTACTTTTGAGACTTCTGGCTTTTAATTTGCTTTTATTTAGACTTTTGCGATTGGAGTTTGGACATGTCATGTGTTTGGAGAATGATCTTTATTGTTTGCTTAGTATCTATAGACTGTTATTATCTATCATGATATTATCTTGCTTTGCTCATTTATATATACTTGAATATTTTATTTTTTATGATAAATTTCTAATAGTTAATATAATGATGATGTTACTAATCAATGTTTTTCTATTGTTGAGCATTATTATACTAGAGACTTGAAAGTTGAAGGAATGGGACAAATAACGGTCTTTTTGATAAATAGGTACTTTTTATTCTTTATAATTAAGCATGCTAAGAATAGGCTTGATAGTCCTCTTCACCTGGCTGCATGGTTCCTAAATCCTCTTTTCTATTATGCGGAGGATGAGATGGCTAAGAAGAGTGTAGAAGCTAAGCAATCAGTTCTTGATTGTGCTAAGCTATTTTTTAGGAATGGAGATACTATTGATGAGGCCATCGTTGATACCATCTACTCCACTGAGATGTTGAAGTATAGGGATTGTGATGCTTTCATTCATGGAAAGCCAAGAGCACAGAGGGTAGTGAGGAGAATTGCTGAGGACCGTAATCCAGGTATTAACTTATATTTTGGTATATATTTGCTAGTTTTGAAATTGATTAATTTGCTTACTCTCTTCAAACAGCTCATTGGTGGGACATATTTGGTGGAGACATGCCTTACATGCAAATGATGGCTCGCAGGGTATTGAGATTAACAAGTAGCTCCTCTGGATGTGAGAGAAACTGGAGTTGTTTTGAAGGGGTAATCAATCACTATCTTGTTTCATTTTTCAAATTTAATTATTCATATTAAAAAATGAGATTGAAGTCATTGAACAACAAATGATATAATGAGAGAAATGATATTTTTTATGTTTAAATTGTAGATCCACACAAAGAAAAGGAACAAGCTCGATAGCAAGAGATTGAGCGATTTGGTCTATGTGCAATTTAATTTGAGGATCAGAAACAAGATGGATACAACAAGGAATGATGGAAAGAAGAGGGATACCCTACTTGCTAAAGATGCTCAGCATGCTAATTCATGGGTGGTGGATGGATACAACTCTGAGGAGGATGATGATTGTTATCCAGGGACTAACATTCCACTTAGCGTTGTCTCTAAAGCAGCTGGAGCAGACGACTTCTTGCAGCCAAGGAGGACCACAAGGAGGGCAAGCATGGCTTCTACTTCAAGAGCCTGCGAGGAGGTAGATTTGGAGGACGATGAGGAGGGACCTATTGAGGACTCAACCTCAGACGAGGAGGATATCCAACTGTAAAACCCCGAAAATTTAAATATTTTATGATAAATAATAATAAATGAGTTATATGGTGATAAATATATTTTATTAATGTTTGAGTATGCTAAGAATTGATTTGAGATCAATTCAACATATATATGTGTATATATGAGTGCAAATGCACAAATCATGCCGAAGAACGGAAATAATGACCAGTTAAGAGTTTATAGATTTTACACACTGATATAGTTATAATCTGGAAAAACTGAAAGACCAAAATTGTAGATCTCTTCAACAGATTTCTAACAAGTCTTAGATCATCTCATTCTGAGGTCATATGAGAAAGTTATAGTCAAAATACCGAAGGTCTTTTTCCTAGTCAGACTAGGTTTCCTGGTTCGGGTCAAACAGGTTTGTTTCGGGTTTACCTCTATAAATACCGGTGTTTTCACAAAAATTTGCTCTCTTTTATCATATCTCTGAACCCTAGCAGCCACACTCTCCCCTCAAAAATCCTAGATCTTTTTCTTATGAGTTTTGAGAGCTTTGTGAAGTAAAATATCGACACGAGGGCGAGATCATCGACGTGTGGCAAGGGAAAACGGGTTGTTTACACTTTTGGATTGTTTGCTATTAGTTTCAGAGGCTTGCACACATGATAAGGCAAGATCACTTGCATCCAAACTCATCCCCATAGTTAAATAACTAGTTTAGATATTTAATTTGTGTTTACATGTCTAAATCTTAACCTAGAGCATTAAAAGACTAGATTTTTGATGTTAGGCTGTAATTGTTAGATCTAATATTTTCCCTTGATGTTTACGTTAAAAATATGGTCATGATCATTAGGTTAATATAAATTTTGATTTACCATGTGAAAATCCTAGTTTATTTAATTATTTGAGTTTTTCTTGTAAACTAACCATGCAAAAACCTAAGGTTGTGATATATATTTTCTGCAGAAAACTGTTGCACTTATATAATATTTAACTGAGATTTTGAAATAGAAAATAAACTCTAAATTTAATAAAATCAGTGTCAAATGAAAGCTATGTGAATCTAGTTTCTAGAACAGAAAGACATTCTAAAAATAGTTTGTATAGAGAAAGATATATTCAATTTACTAATGATATATCTTGCAGAAAACTGTTGCACATGTATAATGTTTAACTGGAAATTTGAGAAAACAAATGAACTCCAAATTGAACCAAACCAGTGCCAAATAATATCTATATGGCTCTGGTTTCCAAAACAGAAAACTATTCTTAAAATAGTTTGTTTATAAAAGATATACTCAATTTACTAACGATGTATTCTGCAGAAAACTGCAGATATGCTGATTTGAAATAATTGATATATTACGTGAAGGTTTCTTTGAGTTTTCATGTTAATTAATCATGCTTAAACCCTAGGTTTGTGATATCTAAGTTAGATAAACATGTTTAAGTAAATTTTATCTCTGTTCATGCATAGTTTTTATCTTGTGTTGATAGTCACTTTGTTTACATATGAGAAATTGAAGAAATTATTTTATTAGGATGTTAAACCCTAATTTGGAAGATATAATAATTTAATTTAATGATTCAGATAATTCATGTGCATATGCCAAGTATAAAATCTCATTTTAACATCATGATATGTACAATTGTCATGAGCACTGTTTGTGCGAAGGAATACATGTCTTGACAGGGTAGTGATACTATGTTTAGTAGTTGGCTACTCATTGATTAGTATAACAAAATTATGTGTTTGCGAGTAATCGACTAATATTCTTAATAGTTGACTACTGATACGATATATGTTATACAGTGGATGGACTCGGTGTAGTCAACTACTAAGCCTAGTAGTCGACTACTAAAACATTGCCTAAATTTGTGTTTTGCATACGATTAATATATGTTTGCGGTTTGAGCCGCACTTCTTTATGCTAATTTCATGAATGGTGTAGTAGCACATATATGGGTATCTTGAAAGGAATTATGGTGGATTTTAACCCGATTACTTTGACAAAGAGTTTAGTACATACTTGACACACATGTTTGGATATCGTTGATGAGCTCGATTCGATTACTACATGAGGTAGTGCGTCGATATTCCATGCGATTGTTGAGTCGACTTTGGATGCTTTATCTAGCAGTCGGTCCGCATCGAGGGTGCGATGAGGCTTGTGAGCCGTACTTCTAGGATACCTATATGGTAGATGCTCATGTTACGCTAGAGATCACGATGAGACTAATGAGCCGTGTACACGATCATGATACCTATAGGGTAGTCCGTTGCACATGATAAGATTAAGTATTAGAATCTTGCATGGAGTTGCATCGAGATAGTTAAATGATAGCATGAGTCGTTGGCGGATGCGATTATGTTTTGACTCATCTGCTGAAATATATGACCCAGTACTTTACATTTGAAAGTACACGGATTTGTCGGTATTCATTCTATCTCCCGGTGTGATGGAAGATATTATGAATACGATATGTTGATGTCTTTACTTTTCTTGCTTTTCTTTATTTCTTAGGTTGGGATCAATAATTAGCTGTTCACAATTTGAGACATATGGTATATACATGAGGGTTTCCTTGTTTGGATTATTTAGCTCGGCGTCTGGGTCTCGTGTTGTGGATTTCTAATTGTTGATTTTATTTAGATTATTTATCTTTAAATCGGTATTAATGTTTATATGTTTACGATTTGGGACATATGGTATATACATGAGGGTTTCCTTATTTGGATTATTTCATTTCACGCATTCACGCCTCTGTATAGGTGTCTAAATATTAATTCCATTAGATATGGGGAAAAATGATCTAGGTAGACTATGCTTAATAGATAGAGCCTGCACTCCATCTAGCAGCCTTTCCCCTAGGGCGGATGGAGGTGATCTTGCTATAGCGCTCTGACGCTCTTGTTGTTGTTCTTTTTGTTTTAAATTTCTTTACTCAAAGTTTGAGAGACGTGGGATGGCGGAGTTCTAGCATAGTCGCAGTCACATGATTTTACCATTTGAGGCTCCACTGTAGTTTTGTATTTTCATTCAGACATTAAAGAGTTTTGTTTTCATATTGTAAAGGCAGTAAGCCTTAGTTACATTTCAGTTGACTCATATCGAGATATTTAACATTTATTTTAGAGATCTGTTATATCTCGGTTTAATAAGTTGAGACATGATTTCATTTATGAGATATCTTTCTTCATCATGTCTATTATATTTATTTTCTTTAATTTGCTGTTTTGTACCTACACTTCTTTTGATTCCACTAGAGGATATTCGTGATTAGTGAAACATGTTATTACCTTGTGTGGGTGCATGGCGGGTTTGACATCCTTGGTTTCACCTTGGGCTGGCCTTGTTGAAACGTCCAACCACAGCGATGATGATAGTGACGAGGATGCTTTGAGAGATGAGATTTTGCTACTCGGCACTGGTGGTGATGATGAGGATGATGAGTGATGACGAGTCATTGCTCGATTTCAGACTTTAGTCACTTTACTTTTGAGACTTCTGGCTTTTAATTTGCTTTTATTTAGACTTTTGCGATTGGAGTTTGGACATGTCATGTGTTTGGAGAATGATCTTTATTGTTTGCTTAGTATCTATAATTTGTTATTATCTATCATGATATTATCTTGCTTTGCTCATTTATATATACTTGAATATTTTATTTTTATGATAAATTTCTAATAGTTAATATAATGATGATGTTACTAATCAATGTTTTCTATTGTTGAGCATTATTATACTAGAGACTTGAAAGTTGAAGGAATGGGACAAATAACGGTCTTTTTGATAAATAGAGTGCGTTTTTATTCTTTATAATTATAGTACTTTGTTAATATTATGCAGTTGTTACACACCTATTTCATGTTTAGGCATCAAACATGCATTTGTAGAATTTTTAGATTTTTTTGTAATTTTTCTTATTTTTTAGAATATTTAAATATATTTATATTTGAACGCTATTTGACTGTATTTCTTGTGATTTTCTGCATAATAGCCTTAGCGGTACCTACATGACGGCGTGATCCTCTATCGACAACCTTGGTTCTGACTAATGAAGTCTTTAATTTTGGATTCCATGAAAGTATTTGTCAATGGGTCATAACAACTAAAAATGGCCAAAATCATCTATTATACCTCATAAAATCGTGAATTTTAGACTCCATGAAATTATTTGCAATGGGTCGAACATTAAAAAATGATAAAAAAATTATGGGTTATAACCCATAAAATTATAAATTATAGACTCTATGAAATTATTTGTTGATAGGTGGAAATAATTAAAAATGGTAAAAAATCGTGGGTAGCTCATAAAGTTGTAAATTTTGGACACCAATAAATTATTTGTCAATGGGTCGCAATGACTGAAAATGGCCAAAAAATATGGGTTATAGCTCATGAAATCGTAAAATTTTGACTCTGCAAAACTCTTTGCCAATTAGTTAAAATGAATATAAATGGCCAAAAATTATGGGTGATAACTTATGAAATCGTGAATTTTGGAGTCAGCAAAATTATTTGCTAATGGGTCGGAATTAGGGGTGCATTCGGTCTGGATACGGCTCGGATATGATGCTTATCATATCCATATCTGCTTACCCATCTCGGATACGGATACGAATCTGGATATACCGGTAAGGAAAATTCATAACCATATCCGCTAAAATCGGATACGATTCTGGATATACATCTTGGATATATAAGTGGATACATATGCAAATGCAAAACGGATATAAGAAAACTAGATAATAATTAGAAAAACATAGTTCATGTGATAAAAAAGAGTTTGTTAATATGTTCATTATAACTAAAAAGCTAAGATTAGACATCTTGATCATCAAAATTAACCACAAATCCATAATCTAAGAATTAAAACTATTGTAAGTGTATGACTAATATGTATTCGGATATTTCGGATACGGATACAGATATTTCACTACAAAACCATATCCTATCGGTTATAGATTTGAGTAACCATATCCGTATCCTAACGGATACGGTTACGGATGTTTCCTTGGATACGGATACGGTTTAACACCCTTAGTCGGAATTATTAAAAATGGCATAAAAAATCGTGAGTTATAGCTCATGAAATTGTGAATTTGGTTTCCATGAATCTATTTGCTAATGTGTCAAAATGTCTAAGAATGGGCAAAAATTGTGGGTTGTAGATCATGAAATCGTGATTTTTGGACTACGTGACAATATTTGCCAATGGGTAGAAATGACTAAAAACCATGGGTTTGCCTTATAAAATTGTAAATTTTAGACACCATGAAATTATTTGCCACTGTGTCTGAACGACTAAAAATAGTCAAAAATCATGGGTTATAGCTCATTAAATCGCGAATTTTGGACTCTTATAAACTATCTACCAATTGGTCAAAATGAATATAAATAGCTAAAAATATTGGGTTATAGCTCATAAAATTATAAATTTTGAAGTCAGCGAAATTATTTCCTAACGGATAAAAATGACTAAATATACCCAAAACTTGTGAGTTGTAGCTCATAAAATCCTGAAATTTTAATTTCAAGAAACTATTTGCTAATGGATCGAAATGACTAAAAATGGCCAAATATCGTGGGTTATAGGTTATGAAGTCATGAATTTTGGATTCTATGAAATTATTTACTAATGGATTGGAATGACTAAAAATGGCCAAAAATCACGGGTTATAGCTCAAGAAATCATGAATTCTAAAGTACACGAAATTATTTTTCAATGGGTCGAAACGACTAAAAATGATCAAAAATCATGGGTTATTGCTCATGAAATCCTTAATTTTGGACTCTAGAAAGTTATTTGACAATGGGTTCGAATGACTAAAAATGGCCTAAAATCGTATGTTATAGCTCCTAAAATTATGAGTTTTGGATTCTACAAAATTATTTGTCACGGTGTCTAAATGATTAGAAATTGCCAAAAACCATAGATTAGAGCTTATAAAATCATGAATTTTGGAATCTGCAGATTTATTTGCCAATGGTTGGAATGACTTAAAATAGCCAAAAATTTATGGGTTATAACCCACGAAATCGTGAACTTTGGACTCCTACGAATTATTTTCCAATGGGTTCAACATGTACACATGCCAAAAAATATGGGCTACAGCTCATAAAATTATAAATTTTGGACTCTACAAAATTATTTTTCATTGGGTCAAAATAAATATAAATAGCCTAATATTGTGGAATATATCTCATAAAATCGTGAAAATATTTGCCAAAAGGTAAAAGGACTAAAATTGTTAAAAATCATGGGTTATAGCTCATAAAATTGTGAATTTTAGAGTTTGTGAAATTATTTACCAATGGGTTGTAATGACTAAAAATGGCAAAAATTATGGGTTATAGCTCAAGAAGACATGAATTTTTTATTCCAAGAAACTATTTGCCAATGAGTCATAGCAACTAAAAATGAGCAAAAATCATGGATTATACCTCATGAAATAGTGAATTTTGGACCCCTTAAAATTAATTACAAATGTGTCAAACACTAAAAAATGATAAAAAGTTGTGGATTATAGCTCATGAAATCGTCATTTATACCACAAAATTGTTTGCAGATGGGTAGAAACGATTAAAAATGGTAAAAAATTGAGGTTTATAACATGTAAAATCGTGAATTTTAGACATCGCTAAATTATTTGCCCATCGGTCAGAACGTCCAAAAATGGCAAAAAATATTTGGTTATAGCTCTTTAAATCGTGAATTTCTGACTCTGCAAAACAATTTGCCAATGAGTCAAAAAGAATATAAAAGGCCAAAAATCTTGGGTTATGACCATGAAATTGTGAATTTTGGAGTCAGCAAAATTATATGGCAATGGGTCTGAATGACTAAAAATGGCAAAAAATCACGGGATGTGGCTCATGAAATTATGAATTTTAGTTTTAAGAATCTATTTGCCAATGAGTCGAAATGACTAAAAATGGGCAAAAATCATGGATTGTAGCTCATGAAGTTTTGAATTTCATACTATGTGAAATACAATAGGTAGAAACGACTAAAAATTATTATTTTCATTATATAAGTCGGTTTTCCCATAACACGTCCCGGGGATACGGCTTCAAGTCAGGTATTGGTCCTTGGCCCTTATATATATAACACAGGAAAATAGGTATGCACATGAAACTGCTTATATAGATGTTATATTCTCCATCCAATCCCCCTTTATTAAACCCCATATTTATCTATTTATTAAAGCCTCTGTGCATGAAATGTTATGCACTAACCATAGAGTTATCGGGGAACGACTTTCGTAAAACTATGAAAGATAATCGTGACCCAGAACATGTCTAATCAAGATAGGTGCATCATCTAGTCGATGCTATAATAATGATAATAATAGTCAAGGGAAAACCTCACACCGGGATATCGATATCGAGGGGGTAGCCATGCTATGAATAACACGCTTATTACTCATGTTCGCGGAAAAAGTTGTTTTCTCAATCTTCATTGCTGTTGAACTCATTACACCTTTATGGAATTACAAATAAATTCAACAAAATAAAAATGTCGTCTTTTTATAAGACTTACAATGAAAATTAAAACAAAGATTATAACTTTATCTCCTTAAACAAACGCGGGATCCGTTTATCGAATCCTCGCTTGCGTGGGTTCTTTGCAGGTGCCGAGGTTTATCCGTGGACCGCCGCGTGATCCGATCCGATGAAAGATCTACACGGTAAAAAGGGGTTATTTCATGAAGGAGATAATAGCCCAAGCGAATGAAATCGACCAAGCGAAATCAAAGCTCTTCTCGGGATCAAAAGCAAAGTTTTGATCCGGAGGAAACACGTGTAGATCTGAGATACGATCTCTCGAACTTGCTAAGGGGATTATCTCACGAAGGAGGATAATAGCCCGAAGGGTTCGCCGAGATCTAGATCTAACTATCGAAGAAGATGATCGTCGAAGAGCCTCCCTTTCTCCCAAGTTTAGATCTGAAGTTAGAATTCAATTCGTGAGCCGGCTTCTCCAAAATTCAGATCCCCACAAATGAACCCCCTCCCTCTTATTTATAGCCTCATAAAGCGGTTGAGTCGAGCGTGCAAAAGGCCCAATAAGCCTAGGTGTCTCGGGCCAGGGCACCAATCTTTCGGCCCGGTAGAGACACCATTTGGTGTCTCCGATGGCCAAGACACCATTTGGTGTCTCGATTTTGGCCGAGCCTCCACGTGACTTTTCTCCGCTCTTTTACGGGTCCGATGGTTTGTTTCGGGACTTGTTTCGCTGACTTAGACGTCTTGTTGACTCACTTTGCTGACTTAGACGCCTCGTCGACTCGCTTTATGCGTTTGCGTCGCGGTCACTTGTTGTGTCGTTGATGGTTCGTCGATCATCAACTCTTCATCACGAGTCTTGTTCGGGGACTTATAGGCAATTTTCAACGCCTACAGATACCCCCTCCAAAGTATTTCGATCTCGCTCTTTTATAGTGGAAGCCAAAATACTTTGGATATGATAGGCCCAAACCTTCAGTCGGTGCAACAGGACCTGAAAATGGTTTCGAATCTTGACTTCTCCAATTCTTTCGGACTATCCAGTGCTTTGTAGGATGACTGAAAGTATCGCGGTGCTGCATTTATTGTCTGAACGCTATCGAAATCTTGACCTGAAGCTGATGAATGAAGTTTTTTTGCTTTAGCTCGTGTTGGTGAGTTGTCGTCGAACTGACTATCCAATTCCTTGAGACTTATCCTCTAATCGGCAAATTCTCCATTGCGTCACTTGTTGTAGGATTAACCAAAGTGGGAGGAGATTGAGGGTTCATGCTTTAATCAGTGAATTCTTTATTGTGATGCTTGTCGTAGAACCGACCACATCGGGAGGAATTTTCTTGAGATTCATCCTTTTAATCGGTGAATTCTCCATTACGACGCGTTGACCGGCGTCGAAAATGTTTTCTTGAAATTCAACCCTCAATCGGTGATTTTCCACTGTGACGTGTTGACCGGTGTCAACACAGTTTATACTAAATGCGTTCTTCGGAGTTTCAGGAATTAGTTTATCCTCATATACCTGTTCGGAGGTTGTCGAGTTATCTTTAAGAATGTATATTCTCTAGGAACTTCTCGGCAAAAATAGGAAATAGTTTATACTCATATACCTTTTTGGAGTAGGATTGAGGCCCGAACAAACCGAATCGGATGAAAATTGACCCTTGATGGGTGATAGCCCTGGCTGGTGATGACCTTGTTAGCGAAGGAGGTAGTGCTTAACCATCATATCCAAGAAATTGGAGCTCTCGGAACAAAAGCTGCTGAAGTTGAGGAGGAAACTTCGAAAACATTGAACGCCAGCGAGGAGTACTTCAAGGCTGCGTTGCAGAATAAGCTCTAACAAGCTTACAACAACAAATCTTTTGCCGTTTGAATAACTGTAATTTCCTCGTTGAAAGACTTGACTTTTCATTGGTTGAATAAATTTCTATCCTCTTTTTATTGCGGTTTATTGTGATTTCTCATTTGAAATAATCAACCACAATACTCATGGGATTTTGGCAAATCCTCGACCATCAATGGATTTGATGAGCCTTCTGGATTACCGTTTGAATCGGGCTAGCAGCGGATTATCTATACCGTTCGCATGTGACGTTGTGATAAAAGAATGAAACTCTTTTAGGCTTAATGCTATGATGTTGAATACATAGACTTTGTCATTCTCACGAGAATAGACTACCCGGCTGTATGTATTAGATGCAGGCTTATCCCTACTTAGGTTTCGAGACAAAATTCTCCAGACTTGAATTCTGGTGTCTTCTTTAATCGGTAATAGACTAAACCGCCAACGCGTGTTAGGCGTTGGCTTATCCCTTCTTAGGATTCGAGATAAAATTCTCCGAGATGAATCTTGGTGTCTTTTTCAATCGGTAAAAGACTAAACCGGCAACACCTGTTAGGCGTAGACTTATCCCTATTTAGGATTCGGGATAAAATTCCCCAAGATGAATCTTGGTGTCTTTTTTAATCGGTTAAAAGACTAAACCGGCTATCGAAAGATGGAATCGATGTGGGAAAGGAAGAATTTTATATTCTATTTCCTAACGGTGGAGAAGAAGGATTTTATATCCTGTCTCCAGGTCTTCTTTTTAGGGTAAAGACGAACCCGAAATAAGAGAGGAAAGATTTTATATCCTTGTAGGCATCAAAAATTGCTGAAGAACCCTAAACATGATTTAATCACAAGAAGATCGAAGAACAACGTCGTCAAGGTGTCAAGAAATCAACCACGAGGATAAAACAAGCGCTGAGACACCTTTAGTGTCGCCCGGTATGAACTTCGATGTGCTGATCGCGAAGACACTACTTGTGTCTCGCTAGTAGCGAGAACCAATGGTGTCGCCAATAGCGAGACACCTCTTGATCAAGCGCCAATGGCGAGCACAAATACCAATGGCGGTTTGAATGCATGTAATTAATGCTCGTGGGGCCCATTTTGACTTCTTCAACATGAGAAATGTTTAACCACGTTAGTGGCGGTTACATGTACAAAAAGCCCACCAAACGTGATTTAAGGGCATTTAATCGTGCCTAATAAAGGGATGACGACCCATCGTGTGGCTTTGGCAGCGGTACGCGCCCGCGTAAAATGGCGCCCATCGCGCGACATAAAAGGTGGCAGCCTATGGCGCAGTTTAGTCGCGCGCCGCGCCAAGAGGTGAGGCGCCCATCGCTGCACATGGAGGTGGCAGCGCTTAATGAGCGTGGTGGAACCGCGTTCTTTCATGATTATTTCCCTCTTAAAGCTATAAATACCCCCTACACCTATCCGGGAGGGAGGAGATTGGAGATCACAAATCTGAGCTTTTGCAAGGAGAGAATCCAAGCTTCCAAAGTTCAAGAACACAATCCACGTGGAGATTCCTCGAGTTTAAGGTTTGACTTATTCTTGAGAAGAGTAGATATCTTACTTAGCTAAGATATTTGCTTCAGTTCTTGTTTCCTTAGCGAAGCACAAGCTTGCGTGGAGTTCTTTGCGGTGCGAGGTTTATCAGGTGGACGCCCGGCGTGATCCGATCCGATGAAAGATCTACGGTAAAAGGGTTATTTCATGAAGGAGATAACCCAAGCGAATGAAATCGACCAAAGCGAAATCAAAGCTCTTCGGGATCAAAAGCAAAGTTTTGATCGAGGAAACACGATAGATCTGAGATCAGATCTCGAGAACTTGCTAAGGGGATTATCTCACGAAGGAGGATAATAGCGAAGGGTTCGCCGAGATCTAGATCTAACTATCGAGAAGATGATCGTCGAAGAGCCTCCCTTTCTCCCAAGTTTAGATCATTAGAATTCAATTCGTGAGCCGCTTCTCCAAAATTCAGATCCCCACAAATGAACCCTCCCTCTTATTTATAGCCTCATAAGGTCGCGGGTCGAAGCGTAAAAAGGCCCAATAAGCCTAGGTGTCGGCCAAGCGGGAACACCTCTTAATCTCCCGGCGAGACACCATTAATGTCTCCGATGGCCAAGACACCATTTGGTGTCTCGATTTTGGCCGAGCCTCCGCGTGACTTTTCTCTTTTACGGGTCCGATGGTTTGTTTGGGACTTGTTTTTGACTTAGGCGTCTTGTTGACTCACTTTGCTGACTTAGGCGCCTCGTCGACTCGCTTTATCGTTTGCGTCGCGGTCACTTGTTGTCGTTGATGGTTCGTCGATCATCAACTCTTCATCACGAGTCGTTAGGGGACTTATAGGCAATTTTCAACGCCTGGATACCCCTCAAAGTATTTCGATCTCGCTCTTTTATAGTGGAAGCCAAAATACTTTGGATATGATAAACCCAAACCTTGGTCGATTACGCGGGACCTGAAAATGGTTTGAATCTTGACTTCTCCAATTCTTTGGACTATCGGTGCTTTGTAGGATGGTGAAAGTATGTGATCTTTGCATTTATTGCGAGCGCTCGAAATCTTGACACGAAGCGATGAATGAAGTTTTTGCTTTAGCTTCGTGTTGGTGAGTTGTCGTCGACCGACTATCCAATTCCTTGAGACTTATCCTCTAATCGGAATTCTCCATTCGTCACTTGTTGTAGGATTAACCAAAGTGGGAGGAGATTGAGGGTTCATGCTTTAATCATGAATTCTTTATTGTGATGCTTGTCGTAGAACCGACCACATCGGGAGGAATTTTCTTGAGATTCATCCTTTTAATGGTGAATTCTCCATTACGAGCGTTGGCCGTCGAAAATGTTTTCTTGAAATTCAACCCTCAATCGGTGATTTTCCACTGTGACGTGTTGACCGGTGTCAACACAGTTTATACTCGTACGTTTACTGGAGTTTCAGGAATTAGTTTATCCTCATATACCTGTTCGGAGGTTGTCGAGTTATCTTTAAGAATGTATATTCTCTAGGAACTTCTCGGCAAAAATAGGAAATAGTTTATACTCATATACCTTTTTGGAGTAGGATTGAGGCCCGAACAAACCGAATCGGATGAAAATTGACCCTTGATGGGTGATAGCCCTGGCTGGTGATGACCTTGTTAGCGAAGGAGGTAGTGCTTAACCATCATATCCAAAATTGGAGCTCTCGGAACAAAGGCTGCTGAAGTTGAGGAGGAAACTTGAAAACATTGAGCATGGCCGAGTACTTCAAAGTCGCGTTGAGAATAAGCTCTAACAAGCTTACAACAACAAATCTTTTGCCGTTTGAATAACTGTAATTTCCTCGTTGAAAGACTTGACTTTTCATTGGTTGAATAAATTTCTATCCTCTTTTTATTGCGGTTTATTGTGATTTCTCATTTGAAATAATCAACCACAATACTCATGGGATTTTTGGCAAATCCTCAGCCATCAACGGATTTGATGAGCCTTTACCGATTACCGTTTGAATCGGGCTAGCACGCGGATTATCTATACCCGTTCCGCATGTGACGTTGTGATAAAAGAATGAAACTCTTTTAGGCTTAATGCTATGATGTTGAATACATAGACTTTGTCATTCTCACGAGAATAGACTACCCGGCTGTATGTATTAGATGCGGGCTTATCCTACTTAGGTTTGAGACAAAATTCTCGGACTTGAATTACGTGTCTTCAATCGGTAATAGACTAAACGCTAGCGTGTTAGGCGTTGGCTTATCCTTCTTAGGATTAGGATAAAATTCTCGAGATGAATCTTGGTGTCTTTTCAATCGGTAAAGACTAAACCGGCAACACACGTTAGTAGACTTATCCCATTTAGGATTAGGGATAAAATTCCCCAAGATGAATCTTGGTGTCTTTTTAATCGGTTAAAAGACTAAACCGACTATCGAAAGATGGAATCGATGTGGGAAAGGAAGAATTTTATATTCTATTTCCTAACGGTGGAGAAGAAGGATTTTATATCCATCTCGAGTCTTCTTTTAGGGTAGGGCGAAATAAGAGAGGAAAGATTTTATATCCTTGTAGGCATCAAAATTTGAAGAACCTAAACATGATTTAATCACAAGAAGATCGAAGAACAATTCGTCAAGGTGTCAAAAAATCAACCACGGGATAAAACAACGCTGAGACACCTTTAGTGTCTCGCCGGTAAATTCGATGTGTCTCGAGTGCGAGACACCTACTTGTGTCTCGCTAGTAGCGAGACACCTTTGGTCGCGCCAATAGAGACACCTCTTGATCATGGCCAATGGCGAGGCACCAAATACCCAATGGCGGTTTGAATGCATGTAATTAATTCGTGGGGCCCATTTTGACTTCTTCAACATGAAATGTTTAACCACGTTAGGTGGCGTTACATGTACAAAGCGCCCACAAGCGTGATTTAGGGCATTTAATCGTGCCTAAGGGATGACCGTTACATCGGTCGGCGAAGCGGCAGCGGCGGCTTGGTCGCGCCGCGTAAGGTGGCCAGCCCATCTTGCGACACATAAAGGTAATGGCGCCTATGGCGGCAGTTTGTCGCCCATGAAGTGTAGCCCATCGCTGGCACATGGAGTGGCCAATGAGATGGTGGAACCACGTTCTTTCATGAGACTTATCCTCTAATCGGCAAATTCTCCATTGTGTCACTTGTTGTAGGATTAACCAAAGTGGGAGGAGATTGAGGGTTCATCCTTTAATCGGTGAATTCTTTATTGTGATGCTTGTCGTAGAACCGACCACAGCGGGAGGAATTTTCTTGAGATTCATCCTTTTAATCGGTGAATTCTCCATTACGACGCGTTGACCGGCGTCGAAAATGTTTTCTTGAAATTCAACCCTCAATCGGCGATTTTCCACTGCGACGTGTTGACCGGTGTCAACACAGTTTATACTCGTACGTTTACTGGAGTTTCAGGAATTAGTTTATCCTCATATACCCGTTCGGAGGTTGTCGAGTTATCTTTAAGAATGTATATTCTCTAGGAACTTCTCGGCAAAAATAGGAAATAGTTTATACTCATATACCTTTTTGGAGTAGGATTGAGGCCCGAACAAACCGAATCAGACGAAAATTGACCATTGATGGGTGATAGCCCTGGCTGGTGATGACCTTGTTAGAGAAGGAGGTAGTGCTTAACCATCATATCCAAGAAATTGGAGCTCTCGGAACAAAAGCTGCTGAAGTTGAGGAGGAAGCTTCGAAAACATTGAACGCCAGCGAGGAGTACTTCAAGGCTGCGTTGCAGAATAAGCTCCAACAAGCTTACAACAACAAATCTTTTGCCATTTGAATAACTGTAATTTCCTCGTTGAAAGACTTGACTTTTCATTGGTTGAATAAATTTCTATCCTCTTTTTATTGCGGTTTATTGTGATTTCTCATTTGAAATAATCAACCACAATACTCATGGGAATTTTGGCAAATCCTCAGCCATCAATGGATTTGATGAGCCTTTACCGATTACCGTTTGAATCGGGCTAGCACGCGGATTATCTATACCCGTTCCGCACGTGACGTTGTGCTAAAAGAATGAAACTCTTTTAGGCTTAATGCTATGATGTTGAATACATAGACTTTGTCTTTCTCACGAGAATAGACTACCCGGCTGTATGTATTAGATGCAGGCTTATCCTACTTAGGTTTGAGACAAAATTCTCGGACTTGAATTACGTGTCTTCAATCGGTAATAGACTAAACGCTAGCGTGTTAGGCGTTGGCTTATCCTTCTTAGGATTGAGATAAAATTCTCGAGATGAATCTTGGTGTCTTTTTCAATCGGTAAAAGACTAAACCGGCAACACCTGTTAGGCGTAGACTTATCCCTATTTAGGATTCGGGATAAAATTCCCCAAGATGAATCTTGGTGTCTTTTTTAATCGGTTAAAAGACTAAACCGGCTATCGAAAGATGGAATCGATGTGGGAAAGAAAGAATTTTATATTCTATTTCCTAACGGTGGAGAGGAAGGATTTTATATCCTGTCTCCAGGTCTTCTTTTTAGGGTAAAGACGAACCCGAAATAAGAGAGGAAGGATTTTATATCCTATCTCTTGTTCCTGGAGAGGAAGAATTTTATATTCTATCTCCAGTGTAAAGGAAACTAAAAGTGGGATCTCCACTTTGAGAATCTCAGGAGGTGAAACTAAGAGTGGGGTCTCCACTCCGAGAATCGAGAAGATTCAGATAACTTTCACTTTTATAGGATTCGTTAACTGATCTGGGAATGATTTTCTCATTTATCGAGATGAAATTCTAATTTCAGCCCTAACCTTGGGAGGGCGTGACCGAAGAGGAAAGGATGGAGCCCTTCTGTTTATCACAAGGGGATCTTAGCATTGAAAGTAGACCTCTTGTTCGTGGAAGGAATCAAGAGGGGATTTTGCTGGTGGGTTGGACCAGACAGATTTTTTTTGGACTCACTGCCAATGAATTTGATCAGTGAGGGAATTTATGGTGGAGGACAGATTCAGAGTTATTCTCAAGGACAATGGGTGAAATCTTCAACGAGGAACTTCCCGTCAAAATGGGTTATCCCAAATATACTAAGGATAGTACTTTTTCTGGAATTTTCCATTTATCGGCATTAATTGCATATCGCCATCTTGAGTGATTAGATGATATACACCGTTTGAATAGGCTATGTCTATCATAAACGGTCCTTCCCATTTGGGTTCAAGCTTACCCTTTTTCTTAGAATTGAGAATTATTGGTCGTCGAGCAGCGAGGACCAGATCTCCTTCCTTAAAGCTTCTCTATTGGACTTTCTTGTTAAAAGCCCTCGACATTCTGGCTTGGTAAAACTCGATGTGTTGTTGATCTTCCAGACGTTTTTCATCCAACATCTCAAGCTCTTCAAGACGTCTCCGATGTTGTTTTTCCGCCGTCATCTCGGTCACGAGGGCGATACGAAGTGATGGGATTTAGATTTCTAATAGAAGTACAACTTCACATCCGTATACCAGAGAATATGGGGTAGCTCCGGTAGGCGTGCGTATCGTTGTACGATATGCCCAGAGTGCTTCTTCGAGTTTATCGTCCCAATCATGTTTGTTGGTCTTCATGAGTTTCGACAAGATCTTAATGATCGTCTTATTGAACGCCTCTGCTAAACCGTTTACAGCGGGATTATAAGCCGTTGACGAGATGTGTTGGATCTTAAACTTCCCACAAAACCTGACGAAGGCATTGCTGATGAATTGAGGACCGTTGTTATGTATGATCCGTCTCGGCACGCCGTGTCGATAGATGACGTGATGCTTGATGAACCGGATGACGTTGTTCGTCTTCACTTCTTTAAGTGGAATTGCTTCAGTCCACTTAGAGAAATAGTCGGTAATCGCGAGAATGAATCGATCACTTTTCACTGACGGAGGGAAAATAGGACCCACAATGTCCATACCCCACGTCTCGAACGACCATAATGTAGCCGAAGGTGCAAATGCTCTGGGGGTTGATGCATGTAATTCGCGTGTATTTGACACGCGTGACACTTTTGAGCGTACTCGATTGCATCGTTAATCATCATTGGCCAAAAATATCCCATTCTTTTGACACGATCATAGAGCTTGGGACCAGGTTGGTGTGCACCACCATCTCCTCCATGCGCTTCCTCAAGGACCTCTTTTGCTTCTTTGTTCGAGAGGCACCGAAGCTGCAAGCCGTCGTACCCGCGACGATATAACGTCTGGTCTCTGTATCATAAAAGAATCTCGGCGCTCTTTGTCGGATCGATTCTCTCTCTTTTACGTCTTTAGGCAGTATACCATACAGGACGTAGTCGATTATGGGGAAACGCCAATCCTGGGGCTCTAGTCCCACTTGGGTTGAGTGCACCTCTTTGACGACCACCCCTTTGTCGTCGTCTTCTTCGTTATATATTGGCACGAAGAGTTGGTGAGTTCTCGATGATCAGCTGCTCAGGCTTGGAGGTTTAGCTAACGATCTCGCTAATCTTTGCGTCCGGCGTCTGCGTTACGGAAATATACTCAATGAAAAATTCTTCAAATGAGTCCGCCATCTCGACAGCCGCCTGATGGTACGGAATCAAGTCCGGATTCCTGACTTCGTAGTCTCCACGAACCTATTTGACTATGAGTTGGGAATCCCCAAAGGCTTCGAGATATTCAACCCCCAGCTCTTTGGCGAAACTGAGCCCAATAAGTAACGCGTTGTATTCAGCTACATTATTGGAGCACGTCTCGGTCAGTGAGTAAGCCCGAGGCATCACGTGCTTCCCCGGAGAAACTAAGACAACTCTAACTCCGCTAAAAATCTTAGAACATCTGGGGGTACTTGCCACGTTGGTTGCTTTCGAGCTCACGTCGAGTACAAGCGCCATATTTTACGATGCGGCGTGGTGTTGACCGTGAGTCTCATCGGCAAGTCGTCATATACTTCGGTACACTGTTTTGTTGGGTTGGTTGCCAAGAGATCGCAAATTGCTTATCCTTTGACCGACTTCTGTTGTTTGAAGTGCAAGTCGTATTGAGACAAGAGCAAAGCCCATTTTGCCTAACGCCAACTCATGGAGGCTGGTTGTGTCATGAATATCCGGACTGAATTTACGTTGGAGATAACATAAATCGTCTGTCCAACCAAGTAGTGTCGCATCTTTTGAATTGCGAACACCAATGCAAGGCACTGCTTCTCGATCATCGGATAGCGGGATTCAGCACCCACTAAAGTCCTGCTCAGGTAATACACCGCCTGTTCATGACCGTCGTCATCGTCTTGCGTGAGTAACGCGCTTAACGAATGGTTCGTCGCCTTGACATAAATCAAGAACGGTTTACGGACTTGATTACCGCGAGCGGGAGGATTCGCTATATATTCTTTGATATCCTCGAATGCCTTTTGACAAGCATCATCCCAAACAAATGACACGCCTTTCTTAGCTAGCTTGGAGAACGGCTGACATTTTCCGGAGAGGTTTGATATGAACCGCCGGATGTAAGCTAATCGCCCCTGTAACCCCCTGAGTTCTTTTAGATTTCTCGGGGGTTGTAATTCATTTATCGCCTTCACTTTGTCTGGGTCAATGTGAATACCCTTAGTGGTGACTGACGAATCCAGAAATTTGCTTGTTGGACATTCCTAGGAAGGATTTCGTAGGGTTCATCTTTAACTGATGGCTCCGCATGAGCTCGAATGCTGTCCTCAGGTCCTTGAGGTGGTCACTTTTGTCATGACTTTTCACAATCAAGTCGTCGACGTAACACTCGATCATTTTCCGAAGGTGTTCCTGGAAAATCTTCGTCATCGCTCGTTGGTACGTGGCGTCTGCGTTCTTCAAACCGATAGGCATGACCGTGTAACAAAAGACGCCGATGGGAGTTCTGAACGCCGTGTGCTTTTCATCATCCGGGTGCATCTTGATTTGGTTATAACCCGAAAATCCATCCATGAAGGACATTCTCTCGAATCCACACGTATTGTCAATGATGACGCCAGTGATTGGAAGAGGAAAATTGTCTTTTGGTCATGCGTCGTTTAGATCTCTGTAATCGATGCAGACTCTGATCGTCCCATTCTTCTTTAGGACCGGGACAATATTCGACACCCAATCTGGATGTTGTACTTCCCTGATGAATCCCGACTCTATGAGATTTTTCACTTCAGCGACAATTGCTTCCATGATCTGCGGATAAAACCGTCTCTGCTGTTGCTTGACAGGTTTGGCATGCACCTTCATGTTAAGCCTGTGCGTCGCCACATTTGGATCGAGTCCTGGCATGTCTTCGTAGCTCCAAGCGAAAACGTTGATATATTCTCTGATGAGAGCAATCAACTCCTCTTTCTCGTCTGGAGAGAGACTGTTGCTGATGAATATGGGCTTAGGACGTTCTTCGTCACCCATATTGACCTGGACCACTTCATCCGTGGTGGGGGGTTCTCTTTGCTCGAACTGGTCCCCGTATTGCATGTTGAGGTGATGGACCCACGGGTCTTCCCATGTTGGTATCTGCTCATCGTCTTCCATCGTGGTGGGGTCAGCTGTAGTCATATTCGATATCAGACCCTTAAACATTTCACCGATGCTGACGTCGGAATCCCAAGCAGAGGAATCAGATGAATATCCATCCCCTGAATCGAATAATTGGTTAAACCAACAGCATTTGTCTTCTGAAGAAGATTCATACCCCAATCCTCTTTTGAATCCGTAATAATTATCGGGTTTCCCTTTTGGGACATGCGCAGCTTTGGGTGCGACTCAAGGACCTCGTTCGAAGCAAAGACCCTCCCCTCGAGCAAGGTCGTACCCCCATCTCTTCATGAGGCTCTGCACTTCTGGACTATATCTGAATAGATGAGAGCGGACTTATCATCGTCAGCATCCTCTCTCCAAAAGTGGTATGGTGCTGGAATTGCATCCCCTTTTCCGTAGACCAAATCCTTTTCATCTCCCGTTTTTCCTGGAATGATGAACATTGTCCTGAAAGAGTCCCGGATATGCTTCCGTGTTACACAAGACGACCATTTATTCCATTGCCGACAAGTTGCCAATTATAACTTTCATCCGACGATTCTTCATCGTCAAGATTGACTACAAAGGGTACAATGTCATTTATGATAAAACCACCATCGTAATCAGGCCCAGTTTTGGTATCAGCTTCCTCACCGCTGTCCGTGCCTTGGGCCGATGGTTCAGTTTCGGACTCGTTACCGTAAAGGAGGGAATTAGTGAAGTAATTCTCTAACCCTTTAAACGGTTGCTTATCCGCGACCACCGTCATGACTTCATTATTAGTGTCGATATATTTCAGACACTGATGAAGGGTCGAGGGGACTATAATGTTATTATGGATCCAAGGCCGACCCAATAATAAGTTATAGGAAGTCTCTGCATAAATCACATAGCATGTGACTTCAGACTTCAAATCTCCCATTCGGCATTTTACCCGAATTTTACCAAGTGGCTGAGACCCATTGGTGTTAAATCTGTAAATTACCGTGCCCGTGGACGCTAGCTTACTAGTAGGGATCCCCAAACTATACATCAGGTGGAGGGGCATGATGCTCACAGCGAAACCCGGATCAACTTGGATCCGGTTGACTTCGCTGGAACCAATGTACCCGGTAAAATACAATGGCCTGCCATGCTTTGAGCTTTTCGTCTGCATGTCCTCTTTGGTAAAAGTAATGCAGGGGAATTGCTTCGTTGCAAGGTTGCAATGATGAGCCGAAGATTCTAGTTCTCCCGGACTTGGCTCGTCAAGTGAAAACACCTGAGTCGGCCCGAGAGCCTCCCGTAGAACTTCTCAGTTTCTCTCGAGAGCCTTAGTAGCTCGTAGAGTGTTATCCTCGCCGGGATATTAGCTAATTGGGCCATAATATCGAAGGTCGAACTTCTCGGTTCGTCCCTTCCAATCGGGCGGTTGAATCAGGACTGCTTCGGGACTTGAACCTCCTGATTTTAGGTTGTTTCTCCTTAGCAATCGCATGCTGCTATGATTTTTCAGCGGGTAAGAGGAGTTATCACTACCCCCAGCTCCGTTAGCATCTTATCATTTGGATTAGATGTTTCGGGATATTTGTAATGATACTCGTGGCCGCTCCTGGTGGCGAAGGCTTCGCGCTCCTCCTCGGAAAGCTAGAACGTCATTATCTGCTCGTCATCCTTCTCAGGGACTACTGAAGTGGCATGGCATAGCTTCCCCTTCTCCTTGGATTTCTTCTTGGATGAAGAGCCATGCCCGATCATCTCGAGAGCAAGTGCAGGTGAACCAAAAGAATTTAGCCGTTTGGGATGTATGTGTACGAGTCCTTTTGCGTTGCACGGAGGAGGATCGTCATTCACCGTCTTCATCCCCACCCTCACGACGGGCTTTGGTTGAAACCAATCCAAAGGCATTGATCCGAAGCTAATGGAGACTGCGTTTGCCCCCACTTTCTTCTCTTTGGACCCCTTCGGGGTAATGACTCCCACATCAATCAAGGCCTGGATTTTGTCCTTGAGATGGTAACATGACTTCATCGGGTGGTGCACCGCTCTGTGGTAGGCGCAATATCTCGGATCCGTGACCTTGTTCGCTTCCTCCTGATTCACGATCAGTGGCAGCTGGATCTTGTTGTTCTCTAAAAGGTACTTAAAAATACCGGGAATCTCATCATCCTTGAAAGAGTAGATTTTGGGAACCTCGGTTACGGCGACCTCGCCTGCTTCTGCCATTGGGGCGTGATTGTTCGCGGCTTCGTAGTTCGCGGTTCTTCTTTGCATTTCTGGTGGAGCGTTTAATTTGCGTCCACTGCATTTGCCTGTGCTTTCGCCTTTCCTCGTGGGATGAAGTTTGGCTAGTGGATATTCGCCGTTTGCTGGCCTCTCTCCGCCTTCTTTCTCTTCAGGAATCGCTCGGCTTGCTCCCCGCGCACCTTCAAGTCTTTCCAAGTTTTAGACGGCGCTGTCCCCATTGCTTCTAGTACATCCAATGAGAGATTATTATGGCAGGTCTGGAGGATAAACTCCTTAGTTATTGGGTCCCGACAATTTATTGCCTTGTTTCGGAACCGCTTGACGAAGTTATCTACCGTCTCCCCATCCTTCTGTTTCTCATCCAATAGCGATTCGATGGATATCTCGGTGTCGTCGTTGAAAAAATTAGCGAGGAACATGGTCTCCATATCATCCCAGCTGTTAACGCTCCCTGGTTTGAGACGGCGGTACCAATCGAAGGCAGCTCCACGAAGGGTGCTAACGAATGACCGAACCATTAGGGGCTCGTTACCGAAAATAACCCCCAGGTAGGACTTGAAGTAGATCAGGTGCTAAGTGGGGGAACCCTTCCTGTCAAACGGCGTAAAATTTATTAGATTGAACTTTGCCGGATAAGAGATTGATTCCCATTTCCTTGGGTACAGACATGGTATACTCGTCTTCCTTACCTCTTGGGCGGAAATCAGAGTATTGATCTTACTCTCGAGGTCCTTTATCTTCTCATTCTCACCTACGTCTCCGTTCTGGTGATTTTGAGGAGGGACGGCGGTGTTTCCACTGGCGTTCTGATCACCAAGGGGATTATTGGCGTTACGGCCTTCATCCCTATCTGTGTCGCTATCCGTTTGGTTGTTATTGCGACGACTTGTTTCTCCTTGGCGATTCATTAGCGCTAGGATTTGCTTGTCATGCAACTCTCTCATTTGCTGCATGGCCATCTGCATTTCGAACTGGAAGTTCTCTTTTTGCTTGGCTAAAGCTTCTTCAAGCATTTTAGCCACTTGCTTTCGCGTGACCATGGCTTCGCGGGAGTCGTCCTCACTAGAAACTATATTGTCGAGGCAAGCTGAGGCAGTCGCGACGCCGTCATCGAGGGTAACCCCCTCTGCACCCTGCCATAATTAGGCCGCTTGATTGTCCCGGACCGCAATCGAGTCATTCGTTGCTATATCCCAGGAATGGCACGTGACGACATCCCTTTGCTGGTCATGTTGATGGAGACACTCGGTAGTTCATCGCTTTGAGGTACCGATCTTCTTCTGCGGAAGCGCCTTGACTTGGGTTCTGGCATCTTGGCACTAAGCCTGTCAAAGACCGACACCTTCTCCGTGGCTATTTTAGTGCAATTGCACTCTGACAACACCGCCCTGATCAGTTTAGAACATGGACAATGTGTGTTTAATTCAGGGGAACTTCTCTTTCGAGATTTACTCATACCCCCAGCACGATAGTACAACTCATCTACATGAATGTCGGAGCAATCCATCGTGTGTTGGTACGACTTCTCAGATATAACATTATCGTTGTCAGGCGACAACGTCTCCTTTTGAGGATGAGGCACATTATCGGGAGTTCCAAGAGTCACTCGTCTCAACGTTCGCCTTTGCGGGCACAAAGTTTTGACGGGCTCGAACTTCAATCCGAATTCCGGTGAGAGCAGCTGCAGGAATTTTCTCATCATGGCGGAGCCGGGTAGGACCTCCATCACCGTGAGTTGGCCGGGGCCTCTTCAACGGGCCCAAACGTTCCTTGATCAGATTTTTGCCTCGATCATCATGCAACAGGCCAAGGCACTCTAACACCGTCTTCTTGCTTGAGTACCTCAGCGAGATTAACGGCGGGAGAAGTGGGCGGAGATGCGGATGAGATGCGGAGGAGTGTGACCTTCTTTTGACTCATGTCACCCAGTGGCGGCCGAGCCTTAATTGGATCAGCTTGAGGTGGCTGATTCTTGACTGACATTTCGGGTCGTGTCCGAATCGTTGCTCCGGATTTCAAACTCCAAACTTGACGCGTCTTCGGTGGTTTCTTGTCCACTTCTCCCTTCTTCAACATTCGGGCCTCTTCAACTAGAGCCCGTGCATGCGCAGATGCCTTGGCCCTCGGATCGCTCTTCGCGTTGTCGGTTACGGTGAACCGGACCCAATCACTTGTCGACGGCTTGGGGGGGGGGTTGCCAACCGTCTGTTGTTGAGGTTCTTGACCTCTCCTGGACTTTAGATCCACTTTGTAGCGAACACCGTCGACTGATTCCAGGACCTTGGCGAACTCACGCGCCAGGCGTTGACGTCGCCGCTGGCTGGCTCTCTTTGAGAGAGTCGGCATGCCATCGGCGGTGATCTCCTATGTAGATCCGGCGATCTTGGATGCCGGAGGGACGCCATTCAGTGCAACTTCGGCAACGGTGGAGTTAAGATCCTCGCCTTGAAATTCCGGAGCTAAGGACCAACGGATCTTCCTTGCAACGGAGATCCTTCTGGACTTGTGGGGGGAGGACGATCTGGATGAGGATGAGAGGTATTCCTCAAACTTCTGCTGGTCAAACTCGTATTTGACCTCTTCTTCGACTGGGATCTGGATCTGCGGTTACGACACGACGATCTCAGATCTGAGACCGTTGGCTCCCACTGTTCGCGGGAAAAGTTATTTTCTCGATCTTCATTGCTTTTGAACTCGTTACACCTTTATGGAATTACAAATGAATTCAACAAAATAAAAAGGTCATCTTTTTATAAGACTTACAATGAAAATCAAAATAAAGATTACAACTTTATCTCCTTAAACAAACGCGGGATCCGTTTATTGAATCCTTGCTTGCGTGGGTTCTTTGCCGGTGGCGGGGTTTATCCGTGGACCGCCGCGTGATCCGATCCGATGAAAGATCTACACGGTAAAAAGGAGTTATTTCACAAAGGAGATAATATCCCAAGCGAATGAAATCGACCAAGCGAAATCAAAGCTCTTCTCGGGATCAAAAGCAAAGTTTTGATCCGGAGGAAACACGTGTAGATCTGATTTCTGATTTCTCAAACTTGCTAAGGGGATTATCTCACGAAGGAGGATAATAGCCTGAAGGGTTCACCAAGATCTAGATCTGGTTATCGAAGAAGATGATCATCGAAGAGCCTCCCTTTCTCCCAAGTTTAGATCTAAAGTTAGAATTTAATTCGGCAGAGCTTCGGCTTCTCCAAAAATTCAGATCCCCCACAAATGAACCCCCTCCCTCTTATTTATAGCCTCACAAAGTGGTCACGGGTCAGAACTGTGCAAAAAGGCCTAATAAGCCTAGGTGTCTCGGTTTTGGCCGAGCCTCCACGTGGCTTTTCTCTGCTCTTTTACGGGTCCGATGGTTTATTTCGGGACTTGTTTTGCTGACTTAGATGTCTTGTTGACTCACTTTGATGACTTAGACGCCTCGTCGACTCGCTTTATGCGTTTGCGTCACGATCACTTGTTGTGTCGTCGATGGTTCATCGATCATCAACTCATCGTCACGAGTCTCGTTCGGGGACTTATAGGCAATTTTCAACGCCTACAACTCATATTTTGATGAAAGTCGTCTTCATGCATAGTCGCCCTATTAGACGTCACTAGGTGATCAAACACATCATCAGGTGTTCAAAACATATCCTCATTCAGCTAAGATACGGTACATAAAAGTTTAGACTTTGAGTTAACGAGTTCACCAAGTTAGCAACCATAAGAAAAATATAAATAAATAAATAAATAAATAAATAAGGTGGTTGTGTGCCTTGTGATAGACTTTATCTTGATATCTACAATTAACATTTTTTAGTCACCTTTATTTTATATTTCATCTTTTCTTTATATCTACCACATATACTTACATGCACACAATTTCTTCATTTTACATGCTTATCAGGAGTTTTGACTCCCCTGGGGTTTGCGCACCCTAGACTCAGGGACTGTTTTTTCTTCACAGGATCAAGAGTATTTTGAGGAGCAGGCCCAGCGACAGTGATCACCTTCTATCCTATCAGTTTCTCAATTTCAGTTATTTAGGTAGTTACTTGGTTTAGACTTTTCTTTGAGCCACATATGGCTTTTCTAGACTATGATGTCTTTTCTTATTTTTTTTCCATTGTGGATAGATGTAGTTGAACTCTGTCTTTCACGAAGGTTTCTTTATATATTTCTTTTGCTATCTTAGTTACATGCCTTGTGGGGTAGTTTTTGGTTATTTATCATATGCGGGATGATCTAGAGATGTGAATATGACCGTATGGTTGTATTGTCAGCCGAGTCACGTTCCAACTTATACGCATTTGGAACCGAGGCGTGACAAGGTTTTTATTGGTATCGAGGCGTGGGTTATAGCCTCATGAAATTATGAATTTTAGACACCATGGAATTATTTGCCACTTTACTAAATGACTAAAATAGTCAAAATTACGGGTTATAACTCATTAAATTGTGAATTTTAGACTCTATGAAACTATTTGCCAATTGGACAAAACTATTATAAATAGGTAAAAATCTTGGGTTATAGCTCATGAAATCGTGAATTTTGAAGTTAGCGAAATTATTTTCCAATGGATTGGACCGATCAACATGGCCAAAACTCATAGGTTATAGCTCATTAAATCGTGAATTTTTATTCCACTAAACTACTCACCAATGGGTTGAAACTTGGCCGGCCAAAAATTATGGGTTATAGCTCATGAAGTCATGAATTTTGGATTCTATGAAATTATTTGCTAATAGATTGGAGCGACTAAAATGGATGAAAACTACTGATTATAGCTCATAAAATAATGAATTGGAATCTCTGAAATTATTTGCTAATGGGTGAACAATTAAAATGGCCAAAAATCATGGGTTATAGCTCATGAAATCGTGAATTTTGAAGTTAGCTAAATTATTTTCCAATGGATTGGACCGACCAACATGGCCAAAACTCATAGGTTATAGCTCATTAAATCGTGAATTTTTATTCCACTAAACTACTCACCAATGGGTTGAAACGACCGAACCGCCAAAATTATGGGTTATAGCTCATGAAATCGTGAATTTTGAAGTTAGCTAAATTATTTTCCAATGGATTGGACCGACCAACATGGCCAAAACTCATAGGTTATAGCTCATTAAATCGTGAATTTTTATTCCACTAAACTACTCACCAATGGGTTGAAACGACCGAACCGCCAAAATTATGGGTTATAGCTCATGAAATCGGAATTTTGAAGTTAGCTAAATTATTTTCCAATGGATTGGACCGATCAACATGGCCAAAACTCATAGGTTATAGCTCATTAAATCGTGAATTTTTATTCCACTAAACTACTCACCAATGGGTTGAAACGACCGAACCGCCAAAATTATGGGTTATAGCTCATGAAATCGTGAATTTTGAAGTTAGCGAAATTATTTTCCAATGGATTGGACCGATCAACATGGCCAAAACTCATAGGTTATAGCTCATTAAATCGTGAATTTTTATTCCACTAAACTACTCACCAATGGGTTGAAACGACCGAACCGCCAAAATTATGGGTTATAGCTCATGAAATCGGAATTTTGAAGTTAGCGAAATTATTTTCCAATGGATTGGACCGACCAACATGGCCAAAACTCATAGGTTATAGCTCATTAAATCGTGAATTTTGGACTCCATGAAATTATTTGCCAATTGGTCAAAATGAATATAAATGGCCAAAAATTATGGGTTATAGCTCATGAAATCATGAATTTTGGACTCCATGAAATTATTTGCCAATGGATCGAATGACTAAAATGGCCAAAAATCATGGGTTATAGCTCATGAAATCATGAATTTTGGACTCCATGAAATTATTTGCCAATTGGTCAAAATGAATATAAATGGCCAAAAATTATGGGTTATAGCTCATGAAATCATGAATTTTGGACTCCATGAAATTATTTGCCAATGGATCGAATGACTAAAATGGCCAAAAATCATGGGTTATAGCTCATGAAATCATGAATTTTGGACTCCATGAAATTATTTGCCAATTGGTCAAAATGAATATAAATGGCCAAAAATTATGGGTTATAGCTCATGAAATCATGAATTTTGGACTCCATGAAATTATTTGCCAATGGATCGAATGACTAAAATGGCCAAAAATCATGGGTTATAGCTCATGAAATCATGAATTTTGGACTCCATGAAATTATTTGCCAATTGGTCAAAATGAATATAAATGGCCAAAAATTATGGGTTATAGCTCATGAAATCATGAATTTTGGACTCCATGAAATTATTTGCCAATGGATCGAATGACTAAAATGGCCAAAAATCATGGGTTATAGCTCATGAAATCATGAATTTTGGACTCCATGAAATTATTTGCCAATGGGTTGAAACGACCGAACCGCCAAAAGGCCCAATAAGCCTAGGTGTCTCGGTTTTGGCCGAGCTTCCACGTGGCTTTTCTCCGCTCTTTTACGGGTCCGATGGTTTATTTCGGGACTTGTTTCACTGACTTAGATGTCTTGTTGACTCACTTTGCTGACTTAGACGCCTCGTCGACTCGCTTTATGCGTTTGCGTCGCGATCACTTGTTGTGTCGTCGATGGTTCGTCGATCATCAACTCATCGTCACGAGTCTCGTTCGGGGACTTATAGGCAATTTTCAACGCCTACAACTCATATTTTGATGAAAGTCGTCTTCATGCACAGTCGCCCTATTAGACGTCACTAGGTGATCAAACACATCATCAGGTGTTCAAAACATATCCTCATTCAGCTAAGATACGGTACATAAAAGTTTAGACTTTGAGTTAACGAGTTCACCAAGTTAGCAACCATAAGAAAAATATAAATAAATAAATAAATAAATAAGGTGGTTGTGTGCCTTGTGATAGACTTTATCTTGATATCTACAATTAGCATTTTTTAGTCACCTTTATTTTATATTTCATCTTTTCTTTATATCTACCACATATACTTACATGCACACAATTTCTTCATTTTACATGCTTATCAGGAGTTTTGACTCCCCTGGGGTTTGCGCACCCTAGACTCAGGGACTGTTTTTTCTTCACAGGATCAAGAGTATTTTGAGGAGCAGGCCCAGCGACAGGGATCACCTTCTATCCTATCAGTTTCTCAATTTCAGTTATTTAGGTAGTTATTTGGTTTAGACTTTTCTTTGAGCCACATATGGCTTTTCTAGACTATGATGTCTTTTCTTATTCTTTTTCCATTGTGGATAGATGTAGTTGAACTCTGTCTTTCTGAAGGTTTCTTTATATATTTCTTTTGCTATCTTAGTTACATGCCTTGTGGGGTAGTTTTTGGTTATTTATCTGTGTACAGGATGATCTAGAGATGTGAATATGACCGTATGGTTGTATTGTCGGCCGAGTCACGTTCCAACTTATACGCATTTGGAACCGGGGCGTGACAAGGTTTTTATTGGTATCAGAGCGTGGGTTATAGCCTCATGAAATTATGAATTTTAGACACCATGGAATTATTTGCCACTTTACTAAATGACTAAAAATAGTCAAAAATTACGGGTTATAACTCATTAAATTGTGAATTTTAGACTCTATGAAACTATTTGCCAATTGGACAAAACTATTATAAATAGGTAAAAATCTTGGGTTATAGCTCATGAAATCGTGAATTTTGAAGTTAGCGAAATTATTTTCCAATGGATTGGACCGACTGAACATGGCCAAAACTCATAGGTTATAGCTCATTAAATCGTGAATTTTTTATTCCACGAAACTACTCACCAATGGGTTGAAACGACTGAAACTGGCCAAAAATTATGGGTTATAGCTCATGAAGTCATGAATTTTGGATTCTATGAAATTATTTGCTAATAGATTGGAACGACTAAAAATGGATGAAAACTACAGATTATAGCTCATAAAATAATGAATTCTGGAATCTACGAAATTATTTGCTAATGGGTCGAAACAATTAAAAATGGCCAAAAATCATGGGTTATCGCTTATGAAATTTTAAATTTTGAAATCCACAAAATTATTTAACAGTGGGTCCGAATGACTAAAAAAGGCTTGAAATGATAAGTTATAGCTCCTAAAATTGTGAGTTTTGAGTTCTGCAAAACTATTTGCTAATGGGTCGAAAGAACTAGAAATTGCAAAAAACCATGGGTTGTAGCTCATGAAATCATGAATTGTGAAATTCGCAAATTTATTTGCCAATGGGTTGGTACTACTAAAAATGGAAAAAAAATAGTTGGTTATAACTTACGAAATCGTGAATTTTAAACTTTCAAAATTATTTGCCAATTGATCCGACAAAATGAATAAAATTATTTGTCATTGGGTCAAAATGAATAAAACTAGCCAAATATTGTGGATTATAACTCATGAAATCATGAACTTGGGACTCCATGAAAATATTTGCTAATGGGTAGAAACAACTATAAATTGCTAAAAATCGTGGGTAATAGCTCATGAAATCATGAATTTTGGACTCTGTGAAATTATTTGTCAATTGGTAGAAATAACTAGAAATGACATAAAATCGTGGGTTATAGCTCCTGAAATTATAAATTTTGGACGCTGCAAGCTTATTCACCAATCGGTTGAAAGGAATTAAAATGACCAAAAATCATGGGTAATAGCTTATGAAATCGTGAATTATGCAGTTAGCGAAATTATTTGCCAATGGGTCGGAATGACTAAAAATGGCCAAAAATTATTAGTTATAGCTCATAAAATTATGAACTTTGGATCCCACGAAATAATTTGCCAAAGGTTCAGAGTGACTAAAATTAGCAAAAATTCATGAGTTATAGCTCATGAAATCATGAATTTTGGATACCATGAAATTATTTTTCAATAGTTTGGAATGATTAAAAATGATAAAAAATCATGGGTTATAGCTCATGATATCGTGAATTTTGGATAACAAACAATTATTTGCCAATTGGTCAAAATAAAATAAAATTCCTAATAATGAGCGTTATAACCAATGGGTTCAATGACTACAAATAGCCAAAAATTATGGGTTATAGCTCATGAAATCTTGAGTTTTAGAGTTCACAAAATGTTTTGCTAATGGGTCGGAATGACTAAAAATAAAAAAAAATCTTGGGTTATAGCTCATCAAATTGTGAATTTTGGATTCCACAAAACTATTTGCCAATTGGTTCGAACGATTAAAAATGGCTAAAAATCATGGATTATAACACATGAAATCATGAATTTTGGAGTTCACGAAATTAGTTGCCTATGGATTGGAATGACAAGAAAAATGGCCAAAAGTTTTGGTTACAGCTCATGAAGTATTGAAGCATGAGATTATTTGCCAATGGGTCCAAATGACTAAAAATGCCCTAAAATTATTGGTTGTAGCTCCTAAAAAATTGTGCATTTCGGACTCCGTGAAATTATTTACCAATGGGTGGAAACGAATAGAAATCGCTAAAAATTATGGCTTATAGCTCATGGAATCATGAATTGTGGAAGCCGCAAAGTTGTTTGCCAATGGGATAGGACGACTAAAATGGCCAAAATATGGTGGCTTATAACCGACAAAATCATAAATTTTGGACTCCATGAAATTATTTGCTAACGGATTGGAATGACTAAGAGCATGTTTGGCAACCTCATTATTTCTACTTATAAGTAACTTTTTACTTATAAGTAGCTAATGTGGTGTTTGGTAAAAGTGACTTATTTCACTTATTTGTTACTTATAAGTATGCAAAAAATAAGTTGGGATTTTCCAAATTATCTTTTGTCCACTTATAAGGAACTTTACTTATTTTGGCCAAAAGACACAAATACCCTCATAAGCCTTTTACTCTCTAGGACCGGATTGCATAATTTTGTTTAATTAATTATTTTAATTAAATAATTTTTTATTATGAAATAATAAAATTAATAATTGTTTAATAATAGTATTAATTAAATTATTTAATTATATATTAATTAACTAAATACTATGAATATTAATAATTAAGAATAAAAATAATTTGATATATAAAATATATTTTAGTTTAATATTTTCTTCTTATAAAGTGATAATTTTATTAATTAACAGTTAATTAATTAATTAATTAATTTTATTTATTAATAATAATTATTATTTTAATATGAAATTAATTAATCTCAATATTACTAATTAATAATCACAAATAATGTAATATATAAAAATATTTTTAATAGAATATATTTGTTACTATTAGATAACTAATTTTTGTGAATTAATTAATTATTTGATTACTAATAACATTTTATTAATAAGAAATTAATTACTTAATACCAATATTAATAATTAATAATCACAAATAATTTAATATATAAAAATATTTTAATCAAATATATTTCTTATTATGAGATAATTTATAATTAATTAATTAATTATTTTATTAATAGTAATATTTTATTAATATGAATTTAATTAATTAATCTCAATTAGTCATAATGTGAAGTTACAACAATATGTCCTTTTAGTCATTTGATATTTTACACAACCTTATAAGTTATTGGTTTACTAAACACAAAACTAGTTATATATCCTTATAAGTAAAGGGTTTACCAAACAACTTACTTATTTTCTTACATACTTATAAGGAGTGTTGAGAATAATTAATAAGTAACTTATAAGTGTTCCAAAAATAAGTATTAGCCAAACTTGCTCTAAAATGGTGAAAATCGGGATTATAGCTAATGAAATTATGAAAATTGGACTCTCTGAAACTGTTTGCCAATTGGTCAAAAAAATATAAATGGGGAAAATCTAGGGTTATCACTCATGAAATTATGATTTTTGGAGTCAATGAAATTATTTACCAATAGATCGAAACGACTAAAAATTTCAAAAATAATTGGTTATTGTTGATGAAATTGTGAATTTCAGATACCATGAAACTATTTACCAATGGGTAGAAACGAAGAAAATTCTCTAAAACCCATGGGTTATAGCTCATAAAACCTTAAAGTTTGAATTTCTCAAAATTATATGCCAATAGGTCATAACGACTAAAAATAGCTAAAATTTATGGGTTATAGCTCATGAAATCATGAATTTTGGACAACAAAAATTATTTGCCAATGGATCGAATGACTAAAAATCTAGTTTAATAGCTCATGAAATCATGAATTTTAGAGTTTGTGAAATTATTTGCTAATGGGTACAATTGATTAAAAATGATAAAAATTATGGGTTATAGCTCATGAAATAGTGAATTTTGGACAACAAAAATTATTTGCCAATGGGTTCGATAATTAGAAATGGCCAAAAATTATGAATTATAGCTAATGAAATCATGACTTTTAGACTCATGAAATTATTTGCTAATGGGTCAAAATGAATAAAAATAGTAAAAATCATGGCTAATAGATTATGAAATTGTGAATTTTGAATTCCATAAAATTATTTGCTAATGGGTTAGAATGATTAAAATGGTTAAAAATATTTGGTTATAGCTCATGAAATCATGAATTTTAGAGTTTGTGAAATTATTTGCTAATGGGTACAATTGATTAAAAATGATAAAAATTATGGGTTATAGCTCATAAAATTGTGAATTTTGAATTCCATAAAATTATTTGCCAATGGGTTCGATAATTAGAAATGGCCAAAAATTATGAATTATAGCTAATGAAATCATGACTTTTAGACTCATGAAATTATTTGCTAATGGGTACAATTGATTAAAAATGATAAAAATTATGGGTTATAGCTCATAAAATTGTGAATTTTGAATTCCATAAAATTATTTGCTAATGGGTTAGAATGATTAAAATGGTTAAAAATATTTGGTTATAGCTCATAAAATTGTGAATTTTGAATTCCATAAAATTATTTGCTAATGGGTCAAAATGATAGAAATTGACAAAACCATGGGTTATAGCTCATGAAAATTTGAATTTTGGATATCACAAAATTATTTGCCAATGGATCGAATGACTAAAAATGGCAAAAATGCGGATTATAGCTCATAAAACCTTAAAGTTTGAATTTCTCAAAATTATATGCCAATAGGTCATAACGACTAAAAATAGCTAAAATTTATGGGTTATAGCTCATGAAATGATAAATTTTGGACTTTACAAAACTATTTGCTAGTTGGTCAAAATGAATAAAAATAGTAAAAATCATGGCTAATAGATTATGAAATTGTGAATTTTGAATTCCATAAAATTATTTGCCAATGGATCGAATGACTAAAAATGGCAAAAATGCGGATTATAGCTCATGAAATGATAAATTTTGGACTTTACAAAACTATTTGCTAGTTGGTCAAAATGAATATAAATAGCCAAAAATCTTGGGTTGTAGCTTATGAAATTGTGAATTTTGGAGTCAATGAAATTATTTACCAATAGATCGAAACGACTAAAAATTTCAAAAATAATTGGTTATTGTTGATGAAATTGTGAATTTCAGATACCATGAAACTATTTACCAATGGGTAGAAACGAAGAAAATTCTCTAAAACCCATGGGTTATAGCTCATAAAACCTTAAAGTTTGAATTTCTCAAAATTATATGCCAATAGGTCATAACGACTAAAAATAGCTAAAATTTATGGGTTATAGCTCATAAAATCTTGAATTTTGACTACATAAAAATATTTGCCAATGGATCCCATTGAGTCAAAATGGATTAAAATCATCTGTTATACCTCCTAAAATCTGAATTTTAGACTCCGCCAAATTATTTGCTAATGGGTCAAAATGATAGAAATTGACAAAAACCATGGGTTATAGCACATGAAATCATGAATTTTGGAATCCGTAAAATTATTTTCTAACGTGTCGGACTGACTTAAAATGGTCAAAAAACCCTTGGTTATAACCCATGAAATTGTGAATTTTTGGCTCCACAAAAGCATTTGCCAATGGGTTCGATAATTAGAAATGGCCAAAAATTATGAATTATAGCTAATGAAATCATGACTTTTAGACTCCGCGAAATTATTTTCCATTGTGCCAAAACAATTAGAAATAGCTAAATATCATGGAATATAGTTTATGAAGTCAAAAACTTTGGACTTGGTGAAAATATTTGCTAATGGGTACAATTGATTAAAAATGATAAAAAATTATGGGTTATAGCTCCTGAAATTATTATTTTAGACATCATGAAATTATTTGCCAATGGATCAGACTGACTAAAAATGGCAAAAATGCGGATTATAGCTCATGAAATCATGAATTTTGGACAACAAAAAATTATTTGCCAATTAGTCAAAATGAAGTAAAAATCCTGATAATCGAGGACTATAGGCATTGGGTCCGACAACTACAATTGGCTAAAAATCATAGTTATAGCTCATGAAATCATGAATTTTAGAGTTTGTGAAATTATTTGCTAATGGGTTAGAATGATTAAAAATGGTTAAAAATATTTGGTTATAGCTCATGAAAATTTGAATTTTGGATATCACAAAATTATTTGCCAATGGATCGGAATGACTAAAATTGGTGAAAAATTGTGAGTTATAGCTCATGAAATGATAAATTTTGGACTTTACAAAACTATTTGCTAGTTGGTCAAAATGAATATAAATAGCCAAAAATCTTGGGTTGTAGCTTATGAAATAGTAAATTTTAGAGCCAGGGCTATTATTTGCCAATTGGCTGCAATGACTAAAAATGGTCAAAGATCATGGATTATAGCTCATAAAATTGTGAATTTTGAATTCCATAAAATTATTTGCCAATTGGTTGGAACAAAAAAAAAGTCAAAAAATCATGTGTTATTGCTTCTGAAATAGTGAATTTTGGACAACAAAAAATCATTTGCCAATAGGTCGAAACGAGTAAAAATGCTCAATAATCATGGGTTATAGCTCATGAATTCATAAATTCAGACCGTAGTGAAATTTTTTGCCAATTGGACGGAATGACTAAAAATGGCCCAAATTATGGGATATACCTCATGAAATCATAAATTTTGGAATCCATAAATTTTTGCTAAAGGGTCAAAATGAATAAAAATAGTAAAAAATCTTGGCTAATAGCTTATGAAATTGTGAATTTTGGACTTGGAAATTATTTGGTAATGGGTCGAAACAAATAAAAATGACTAAAAATCTAGTTTAATAGCTCATGAAATAGTGAATTTCGACTCCGTAGCATTATTTACCAATGGGCCAAACACTTAATAATAGGAAAAAAATCATAGGTTATAGACTACGAAATTATTCCTAGTTATACACCCTACGAAATTATTTGCTGATGTGCAAAAATGACTAAAAATGGTAGAAAATAGTGGGTAATAGCTCAAGAAATCTTGAAGTTTGGGCTCCATGAAATATTTGCCAATGGTCGAAATGACTAAAAATTGCTACAAAATTATTTGTCAATGGATCGGAATGACTAAAAATAACTAAAAATCATGGGGTATAGCTCATAAAATAATGATTTTTGGACTCTACGAAACTGTTTACCATATGGTCAAAATGAATATAAATGGCCAAAAATCTTGGGTTATAGCTCATAAAGTTGTGAACTTTGGAGAGCAAAAAATAAAGGGTTATAGCTAATGAAATCGTGCATTTTAGATATCATGACACTATTTGCCAATGGGTTGAGAAGACTGAAAATAGCCAAAAATTATGGGTGATAGCTCATAAAATTAGAATTTTGGATACCATGTAACTTTGCCCCAATGGGTCGGAACAACTACAAATGGCAAAAAATTATGGGTTATAGCTCATGAAATCATGAATTTTGGACAATAAAAAATTATTTGCCAATTGGTCAAAATTATTTAAAATTCCCAATAATCGAGGACTACAGCCAATGGGTCTAGCTTATAAAATCATGAATTTTGGACTCTGCAAAATTATTTTTCATTGGGTCGAAACGAATAAAAATAACCAAGTATCATGGAATAGAGCACATGAAATCGTGAATTTTGGACTTGGATAAAATATTTAACTATGGTTAGAAATAACTAAAAATGGTCAAAAGTCATGGACAATAGCTCATGAAATCGTGAATTTTGGACTCTATGAAATTATTTGCCAATGGGGTCAAACAAAAAAAGGGTAAAAAATTATGGGTTACACAGCTTATGAAATCGTAAATTATAGACCCCATGAAGTTATTTGCTGATAGGTGGAAACAACTAAAAATGGCCAAATATCATGGGCAATAGCCTAAGAAATTGTGAATTTTAGAGTCTGTAAAATTATTTGGCATGGGGTCAAAATGATTAAAAGCTGCCAAAAATCATTGGTTATGACCTATGAAATCATGAATTTTGGACTCCACAAAATTATTTTCCAATCGGTAAAAATGACTAAAAATGGCACAAAATCATGGGTTAGAGCTCATGAAATTGTGAATTTTGGACACCATGAAATTATTTGCAAATGATAAGAATGATGATAAATGGCTAAAAATCGTGGGTTATAACTCATGAAGTTAAGAATTTTAGACTCTATGAAACAATTTGCCGATTGGTCAAAACGAATATAAATGGCCAAAAATCTTGGATTATAGCTCATGAAATTGTGAATTTTGGAGTCAGTGAAAATATTTGTCAATAGGTTGGAACGACTAAAAATGACCAAAAATCGCGGGTGATAGCTCATGAAATCGTGAATTTTGAATGATAAAAAACTATTTGTCAATGGATAAAAATAAATAACTATTTCAAATAATCAAGGATTATAGTGATTGGGTCTGACGATTACAAATGGCAAAAAATCATCTATTATAGCTCATGAAATTATGAATTTTTAACTCTGCAAAATTATTTTCCATTGGGTTGAAATGAATAAAAAAATCTAAATATTATGGAATATAGCTCATGAAATCGTGAATTGTGGACTCTAGTAAAATATTTGCGTATGGGTAGGAATGACTTAAAATGGCTGAAAATCATGGAAATAGCTCATGAAATCGTGAATTTGAGACTCATTGAAATTATTTGCTAATGGGTCAAACACTAAAAGAGGGTAAAAAATTGCTCGTTATTGCCTATGAAATCGTAATTTATAGAACCTATGAAATTCATTGCTAATGGGTAGAAACAATAAAAAATGCCCAAAAATCTTAGGTAATAGCAAAAGTAATTGTGAATTTTGGACTCCACAATATTATTTGCCAATAGGTCGAAATGAATAAAAATGACCAAAAATCATTGGTTATAGGCCACGAAATTATGAATTTCAGAATTCGTGAAATTATTTGCCTATTCGTAGAGATGACTAAAAATGGAAAACATTTCGTGGGTTAGCTCATGAAATTGTAAATTTTGGAGGCCACAAAAATTTTCACCGACCAGTTAAAACAAATAAAAATGGTAAAAAATCGACGGTAATAAGTCATGAAATTGTGAATTTTTAACTTTGCAAAATTATTTTATTTTAGCTTGAAATGGATAAAAATAGCCAAATATCATGGAATATAGTGCATAAAATCGTGAATTATGGAATCTGTGAAATTAATTGCCAAAAGATAGAAACGACTAAAAATGGACAAAAATCATGGGTAATAACTCATAAACTCATAAATTTTGCACTCCATGAAATTATTTGCTAATGTGTCGAACACTTAAAACAAGTAAAAAATCTCTAGTTATAGCTATGAAATCGTAAATTACAGACCCCATGAATATATTTGCTGATGGGTAGAAATGACTAAAAATTGCCAAAAATCATGGGCAATAGCGCAAAAAATCTTGAATTCTGGACTATGCGAAATTATTTGCAAATGGGTCGAAGAGACTAAAAATGACCAAAAATCATGGGTTATAATCCATGAAATCATGATTTTTAGACTCCGTAAAATTATTTGCCAATTTGTAGAAATGACTAAAACTGACCAAATATTGTGGGTTATAGCTCATAAAATCGTAAATTTTGGACTCCAGAAATTTATTTGCTAATGATTGGAAATGGCTAAAAATAGCAATAATTATGGGTAAAATCTCATGAAACCATAAAATTTAGACTCTGTGAAATTATTTGCTAATGGGTCGAAACGAGACTAAAAATGGCCAAAAATCATTGGTTATAGCTTATGAATTGTGAATTTTGAACTCTATAAAACTATTTGCCAATTGGTAGAAATGATTAAAAATGGCAAAAAGTTGTGGGTTATATCTCATAAAATGGTGAATTTTGGATGCCATAGAATTATTTGCCAATCGATCAAAATGAATAAAAATTACTAAAAATCGTGGGTAAGAGCTCATGAAATCATGAATTTTAAAGTTTGCAAAATTATTTGCCAACATGTTGGACTGAGTAAAATTGGTAAAAAATTATGGGTTATATAGCTCATTATTTCTTAAAGTTTGTATTCCATAAGATTATTTGCTAATGGGTGGGGGAAATAAAAATGGCAAAAAATCATGGGTTATAGCTCATGAAATCATAAATTTTAGAGTTTGAGAAATTATTTGCCAATAGGTCGGAATGACTAAAAATATCCAAAAATTATGGGTTATAGCTCATGAAATTGTAATTTTTAGATTCAACAAAATTATTAACCAATGGGTCAGAATGACTAAAAATGGTTTGTGGGTTATAGCTCATGAAATCTTAAATTTTAGATTCCATGAAATTACCTGCCAATAGGTCAGAATGACTTAAAAAGGTAAAAATTTGTGGGTTATAGCTCATGAAATTGTGAATTTTAGACATTACAAAAATATTTGCTAGTGGGTCAGAAAGACTAAAAATGGCCGAAAATCATGGATTATAGCTCATAAAATTATGAATTTTGTATCCCACGTAATAATTTGTCAATGGTTCGAAACGACGAAAATTTACAAAAAATCATAGGTTATAGCTCATGAAATCATGAGATTTGGATACCATGAAACTATTATCAATGGTTGGAAGGACTAAAATAGCTAAAAATCATGAGTTATAGCTCATGTAATCGTGAATTTTGGACAATAAAAAATTATTTGCCAATTGGTCAAGATAAATTAAAATTTCCAATAATCGAGGACTATAACCAATGGGTCCCATGACTACAAATGACCAAAAGTTATGTGTTATAGCTCATGAAATAGTGAATTTTAGAGTTCACAAAATTATTTGCTAATGGGTCGGAAGGACTAAAAATGGCAAAAAATCGTGGGTAGCTCATAAAATCATGAATTTTGGATTCCACAAAACTATTTGTCAATTGGTCGAAATGACTAAAAATGGTCGAAAATCATGCATTATAGCTCATGAAATCAATGGTTAAAAATGAATAAATATTCTGAATAATCGAGGATCATAGCCAATGGGTCCGACGACTACAAAGAGCCAAAAATCATGGGTTTAGCTTATGAAAATATGAATTTTGGACTCTGGGAAATTGTTGGGTCGAAATGAGTAAAAATAGCCAAATATTATGGAATATAGCTCATGAATTCGTGAATTTTGGACTCTGTGAAAATATTACCTATGGGTAGGAATGACTAAAAAATGCCAAAAATTATGAAAATCGCTTATGAAATCATAAATTTTGGACTCATTGTAATTATTTGCCAATGGGTTGACTACTGAAAAAGGGTGAAAAATCATGGGTTTATAGCTTATGAAATCATAAATTATAGACCCCATGAAATTATTTGCTGATGGGTAGAAATGACGAAAAATGGCTAAAAATCATGGGTAATTGCTCAAGAAATCGTGAATTTTGGACTCCATAAAATTATTTGCCAATGGGTCGAAACGACTAAAAATGACAAAAATTGTTATAGCTCTGAATGAAATCGTGAATTTTGAACTTCATGAAATTATTAGCCAATTCGTAGAAACACTAAAAATGGCAAAACAAAATCGTGTGTTAGCTCATGAAACCGTAAATTTTAGACTCCATAAAATTATTTGCCAATGGGTCGAATGACTAAAAATGCCAAAATTATGGGTTATAGCTCATGAAATCATGAAATTTGGATACCATGAAACTATTATCAATGGTTGGAAGGACTAAAATAGCTAAAAATCATGAGTTATAGCTCATGAAATCGTGAATTTTGGACTCCATAAAATTATTTGCCAATGGGTCGAATGACTAAAAATGCCAAAATTATGAAAATCGCTTATGAAATCATAAATTATAGACCCCATGAAATTATTTGCTAATGGGTCGGAAGGACTAAAATGGCAAAAATCATGGGTAATAGCCCAAGAAATCTTGAATTTCAGACTTTATGAAATTATTTGTAAATTGGTTGAGCCGACTAAAATAGCCAAAACTCGTGGGTTATAGCCCATGAAATCGTGAATTTTAGACTCCATAAAATTATTTGCTAATTTGTAGAAATGACTTAAAATGGCCAAATATCATGAGTTATATTTTGGACTCCACAAACTTATTTGTTGATGGATAGAGATGACAAAAATTAGCCAAAAATCATCGATAATAGCTTAGGAAATCTAGAATTTTAGACTCTATGAAATTATTTGCTAATGGGTCTAAAAGAGACTAAAATGGCCAAAGATAATTGGTTGTAGCCCATGAAATTATGAATTTTGGACTCTGTGAAAATATTACCTATGGGTAGGAATGACTAAAAATGCCAAAATTATGGGTTATAGCTCATGAATTTATGAATTTTGGACTCTGTGAAAATATTACCTATGGGTAGGAATGACTAAAAATGCCAAAATTATGAAAATCGCTTATGAAATCATAAATTTTGGACTCATTGTAATTATTTGCCAATGGGTTGACTCTTGAAAAAGGGTGAAAAATCATGGGTTATAGCTTATGAAATCATAAATTATAGACCCCATGAAATTATTTGCTAATTGGTAGAAATGACTTAAAATGGCCAAAAATTATGGGTTATAGCTCATGAAATCGTGAATTTTGGACTCCATAAAATTATTTGCTAATGGGTCTAAAAGAGACTAAAATGGCCAAAAATTATGGGTTATAGCTCATGAAATCGTGAATTTGGATTCCATGAAATTATGAATTTTGGACTCCATAAAATTATTTGCTAATTGGTAGAAATGACTTAAAATGGCCAAAAATTATGGGTTATAGCTCATCAAATCTTAAATTTTGGACTCCATAAAATTATTTGCTAATGGGTCTAAAAGAGACTAAAATGGCCAAAGATAATTGGTTGTAGCCCATGAAATTATTTGCTAATTTGTAGAAATGACTTAAAATGGCCAAAAGTTATGGATTACAGTTTATGAAATCGTGAGTTTTGGAATCCGTGAAATTAATTGCCAATGGATCGAACACTTTAAAATACTAAAATTATAAATTATAAACCCTATGAAATTATTTACTAATGGGCGAAATACCTAAAAATGCCCAAAAATCATGGGTAATAGCCCAAGAAATCTTGAATTTCAGACTTTATGAAATTATTTGTAAATTGGTTGAACCGACTAAAATAGCCAAAACTCGTGGGTTATAGCCCATGAAATCGTGAATTTTAGACTCCATAAAATTATTTGCTAATTGGTAGAAATGACTTAAAATGGCCAAATATCATGAGTTATAGCTCATAAAATCATGAATTTTGGACTCCACAAACTTATTTGTTGATGGATAGAGATGACAAAAATTAGCCAAAAATCATGGGTAATAGCCCAAGAAATCTTGAATTTCAGACTTTATGAAATTATTTGCTAATGGGTCTAAAAGAGACTAAAATGGCCAAAGATAATTGGTTGTAGCCCATGAAATTATGAATTTTGGACTCTGTGATATTATTTGCTAATTGGTAGAAATGACCAAAAATGCTAAAAACCCGTGGGTTATATAGCTAATAAAATCATGAATTTTGAAAGACGTGAAACTATTTGCCAATCGTTCGAAATGAATAAAGTTGCTAAAAATCGTGGATAAAAGCACATGAAATCGTGAACTTTGGAGATCTCGAAATTATTTACCAATAGATCAGAACAACTAAAAATGGCCAAAAGTTATGGATTACAGTTTATGAAATCGTGAATTTCGGATTCCATGAAATTATTCGCCAATCTGTTGGAACATCTAAAAATGGCCAAAAGTCGTAGTTATACTCTTGATATATTGAATTTTGGAGTTTACGACCAATAGGTTGAAGTGACTAAAAATGGCCAAAAATTATGGGTTATAGCTCATGAAATCGTGAATCTTAAATTTCATGAATTATTTGCTAATGGGTTGTTCCAACTAAAAATGGCCAAAAATTGTGGCTTATAGTTTATGAATTTGAGAAATTTGGAGTTTACAAAATTATTTGCCAATTAGTCAGAATGACAAAAAATGCCCAAAAATCTTATATTATAGCTCATGAATTTATGAATTTTGGATTCAACAAAATTTTTTGCCAATTGGTCAGAATGACTAAAAATGGTCAAATAATTTCGTGGGTTATAGCTCATGAAATTGTGAATTTCGGATTCAATGAAATTACTTGTCAATAGGTCGTAATTACTAAAAATGGTGAAATTTTTTTGGTTATAGCTCATCAAATCTTAAATTTTGGACTCCACAAAATTGTCTAACAGATGGTTTGAATAACTAAAAATGGCTAAAATCATCGGTTACAACTCCTGCGTAAATTTTGGTCTTTGCAAAATTATTTTCCATTGGGTTGAAATAAATAGACATAACTAAATATCATGGAATATAGCTCATGAAAGTGTGAATTTCGGACTCCAGTAGAATATTTACCTATGGGTAGTAACGACTAAAAATGGCTAAAAATCATTGGTAATAACCCATGAAATAATAAATTCTGGACTATAGAAACTATTTGCCAATGGGCCGAACACTAAAAAATGGTAAATAGTCATCGGTTATAGCCTATGAAATCGTAAATTATAGAACCCAAGAAAATATTTGCTAATGGGTGGAAATGACTAAATATGGCACATGCAATTGTGAATTTTTGACTAAATAAAAATTATTTGCCAAATGGTAGAAACAACAAAAAATGGTATAGAATTGTGGGTTATATCTCATGACATCGTAAATTTTGGATGTCGCAAATTTTTTTGCCAATCGGACGAAGCGAATAGAAATGACCATAAATCGTGGGTGATAGGTCATGATATCGTGAATTTTGAACTCTGCAAAATTATTTTCTATTGACTAATAAAGAATAAAAATCACCAAATATCATGGAATATAGCTCATGAAATCATTAATTTTAGACTCCGTAAAAATACTTGCCAAAGGGTAGAAATGTCTAAAAATGGACAAAAATCATATGTAATAACTCATGAAATTGTGAATTTGTGGGCTTTGTGGAATTATTTGCCAATGGGTTGATTACTTAAAAGTAGAAAAAAATCATAGGTTATAGCCTATGAAATCGCAAATTATAGACCCTACAACATTATTTGCTGATGGGCAAAAATGACTAAAACTAGCCTGAAATTATGTGCAATAGCTTAAGAAATTGTGAATTTCGAACTCCACAAAATTATTGTCAATGGGTCAAAATAATTAAAAATGGTAAAAATTATTGGTTATAGCCCTAAAATCGTGAATTTTGGACTTCTTGTAATTATTTGCCAATTCGTAGAAACACTAAAAATGGCAAAGAAATCATGGGTTAGCTCATGAAACCATAAATTTTAGACATCACAATTTTTTTTGCCAATCAGTCGAAATGAATGAAAATGGCCAGAATTTGAGGGTAATAAGTCATGAAGCATGAATTTTAAACTCCGTAAAATTATTTTCTATTGCCTTGAATTGTATAAAAATAGCAAATATCATGGATCATGAAATATAGCTCATGAAATCATGAGTTTTGGACTCCATAAAATATAGCTCATGAAATCATGAGTTTTGGACTCCATGAAATTAATTGCCAAAGGGAAATGATTAAAAATAGAAAAAAATCGTGAGTAATAACCTATAAAATTATGAATTTCAAACTCTGTGAAACTATTTGGCAATAGGTCAAACACTTAAAAGTAGCAAAAGATCACAGGTTATAGTCCATAAAATTATAAATCATAAACCCAATTCAATTATTTGTCGATGGGCAGAAATGGCTAAAAATGACCAAAAGTTGTGGGTAATAGCTCAATAAATCTTGAATTTTGGACTATATAAAATTATTTGCAAATTAGTCGAAGTGACTAAAATAGCCAAAACTCATGGATAATAGCCCATAAAATTGTGAAGTTTAGACTCAGTAAAATTATTTTCTAATTGGTAGAAATGACTAAAAATGACTAAATATCGTGGGTTATAGCTCATAAAACCGTGAATTTTGAACTTCATAAAATTATTTGCTAATAGATAGAGATGATAAAAATAGCCAAAAATCATGAGTAATAGCTTACGAAATTGAGAAATTTAGACTCCATGAAATTATTTGCTAATGGGTCAAAATGAGACTAAAAATGGTCGAAGATCATTGGTTGTAGCCCATGAAATTATGAATTTTGGCCTCTGTGATGCTATTTGCCAATTGATAAAAATGACTAAAACTGCTAAAAAACCATGGGTTATATAGCTATTAAAATCATGAATTTTGAAAGCCGCAAAATTACTTGCTAATGATCGAAATGAAATTTTTTTTCCAAAACCGTAGGTAAAAGCACATGAAATCGTGAATTTTGAAGATTGTGAAATTATTTGCTAACAGATCGGAACAACTAAAAATGGCCAAAAGTTATGTATTATAGCTCATAAAATCATGAATTTTAGAATCCACAAAATTATTTGCTAATGGGTTAGAACAATTAAAAATGGCCAAAAGTCGTGGTTTATACTCTTAAAGTCTTAAATTTTAGAGTTTGCAAAATTATTTGCCAATGGGCCGGAATGACTAAAAATAGCTACAAATTGTGGGTTATGACTAATGAAATTTTAAATTTTGGATTCAACAAAATTATTTGCCAATGGGTTGGAACAACTAAAATTGACCAAAAATTGTGGGTTATAGTATATGAAATCGAGAATTTTAGAGTTTGTGAAATTATTCGCCAATGGGTCGAAATGACTAAAAATGCCCAAAAACCTTGGATTATAGCTCATGAAATTGTAAATTTTGGATTGCACGAAATTATTTGCCAATGGGTCGGAATGACTAAAAACGGCCAAAAATTATGGTTTGTGATTCATAGAATCATAAATTTTGGATTCCATGAAATTACTTGCAAATGGGTCAAAATTTGTAAAAATGGCCAAAATAATTTGGTTATAGCTCATGAAATCTTAAATTTTAAACTCCACAAAATTGTTTGCAAATGGGTCCGGACGACTAAAAACATCCTAAAATCATCGGCTATAGCTTCTACAATCGTAAATTTTAGATTTTTTGAAATTATTTTTCATTGAATTGAAATGAATAAAAATAGCCAAATATCATGGAATTTAGCTCATGAAATCATGAATTTCTGAATCCACTAAAATATTTTCCTATGGATAGAAATGACTAAAAATGACTGAAAATTATGGGTAATAGCTCATGAGATAATAAATTTTGGACTCTAGAAACTATTTGCTGATGGGTCGAAAAAATTTGTGGGTTAGCTCATGAAATTGTAAAATTTGGACGTTGCAAATATTTTGCTAATCAGTCGAAATGAATAAAAATGGCTAGAAATCGAGGGTAATAAGTCATGAAAGTATGAATTTAAACTCTGCAATATTATTTTCTATTAGTTTGAATGGCATAAAAAAGCCAAATATTAGGGATCATGGAACACAACTCATGAAATTGAGAGTTTTGAACTTCTTGAAATTAATTGCCAAAGGGTAGAAACGACTAAAAATGGACAAAAATTGTGGGTAATAACTCATAAAATCATGAATTTTAGGCTCCGTAAAATTATTTACCAATGGGTCGAACACTTAAAATTATAAGAAAATCACAGGTTATAGCCCATAAAATCGTGAATTTTGGACTCCACAAAATTATTTGCTTATGGGAAGAAATGACTAAAATGGCTAAAAATCTTGGGTAATAGCTCAAGAAATCTTGAAATTTTAACAACATGAGATTATTTCTTTGATGGATAGAAATGACTAAAAATAGCAAAAATCATGAGTAATAGCACAAATAATCGAGAATTTTAGAGTTTGTGAAATTATTTGCTAATGGGTCAAAATGAGACTAAAATGGTCGAAGATCATTGGTTGTAGCCCATTAATCATGAATTTTGGACTCGAGGACATTATTTGTCAATTGGTGAAAAAATCATGGGTTATAGCTAATGAAACAGTAAACTTTGGAAGATGCAAAATTATTTCCCAATCGGTCGAAATAAATAAAAATTGTGAAAAATCATGGGTAAAAACACATGCAATTATGAATTTAAGAGATTGCAAAATTATTTGCCAAAGATTGGAGTGACTAAAAATAGCAAAAAATTATGGATTATAGCTCATGAAATCGTGAATTTTGGAGTTCATAAAATTATTTGCCAATGGGTTAGAGCAATTAAAAATGGCCAAAAGTCATGGGTTATATGCTTGAAATCTTGAATTTTGAAGTTCACGAAATTATTTACAAATGGGCCAGAAGGACTAAAATTGGCCAATAATTTGTGGGTTACAGCTCATAAAATTTGGATTCCACAAAATTATTTGCGAATGGGTTGGAGCAACTAAAATTGGCCAAAAATTGTGGGTTATAGTATATGAAATTGAGAATTTTGGAGTTTGTGAAACTATTTGTCAATTGATTACAATGGCTAGAAACATCCAAATATTATGGATTATAGCTCATGAAATTATAAATTATAAATTTTTATGAATTTATTTGCCAATGGGCCGGAACAACTAAAAATGGCCAAAAATCGTTCGTAGCTCATGAAATTGTGAAATTTGGATTCCACGAAATTACTTGCCAATAGATCAGAATTATTAAAAATGGCCAAAAGTTTTCGGTTATAACTCATGAAATCTTAAATTTTGGACTCCACAAAATTATTTGCCAATGGGTATAAACAACCAAAATTGCATAAAATCGTTGGTTATACCTCATAAAATCGTAAATTTTAGATTTTTGAAATTATTTTTCATTGAATTGAAATGAATAAAAATAGCCAAATATCATGGAATTTAGCTCATGAAATCATGAATTTTGGACTCCACAAAATTATTTGCTTATGGGAAGAAATGACTAAAAATGACTGAAAATTATGGGTAATAGCTCATGAGATAATAAATTTTGGACTCTAGAAACTATTTGTCAATTGATTACAATGGCTAGAAACGTCCAAATATTATGGATTATAGCTCATGAAATTGTAAAATTTGGACGTTGCAAATATTTTGCTAATCGGTCGAAATGAATAAAATGGCTAGAAATCGAGGGTAATAAGTCATGAAAGTATGAATTTAAACTCGCAATATTATTTTCTATTAGTTTGAATGGCATAAAAAGCCAAATATTAGGGATCATGGAACACAACTCATGAAATTGAGAGTTTTGAACTTCTTGAAATTAATTGCCAAAGGGTAGAAACGACTAAAATGGACAAAAATTGTGGGTAATAACTCATAAAATCATGAATTTTAGGCTCCGTAAAATTATTTACCAATGGGTCGAACACTTAAAAATTATAAGAAAATCACAGGTTATAGCCCATAAAATCGTAACAGATAAACCCCACAAAATTATTTGCTTATGGGAAGAAATGACTAAAAATGGCTAAAAATCTTGGGTAATAGCTCAAGAAATCTTGAAATTTTAACAACATGAGATTATTTGCTGATGGATAGAAATGACTAAAAATAGCAAAAAATCATGAGTAATAGCACAAATAATCGAGAATTTTAGATTGTGTGAAATTATCCTAATGGGTCGAAATGACACTAAAAATGGCAAAAAATCATTGGTTGTAGCCCATTAATCATGAATTTTGGACTCGAGGACATTATTTGTCAATTGGTGAAAAAATCATGGGTTATAGCTAATGAAACAGTAAACTTTGGAAGATGCAAAATTATTTCCCAATCGGTCGAAATAAATAAAAATTGTGAAAAATCATGGGTAAAAACACATGCAATTATGAATTTAAGAGATTGCAAAATTATTTGCGAATGGGTTGGAGCAACTAAAATTGGCCAAAAATTGTGGGTTATAGCTCATGAAATCGTGAATTTTGGAGTTCATAAAATTATTTGCCAATGGGTTAGAGCAATTAAAATGGCCAAAAGTCATGGGTTATATGCTTGAAATCTTGAATTTTGAAGTTCACGAAATTATTTACAAATGGGCGGAAGGACTAAAATTGGCCAATAATTTGTGGGTTAGCTCATGAAATTGTGAAATTTGGATTCCACAAAATTATTTGCCAATGGGTTAGAGCAATTAAAATGGCCAAAAGTTTTCGGTTATAACTCATGAAATTGTGAATTTTGGAGTTTGTAAAACTATTTGTCAATTGATTACAATGGCTAGAAACATCCAAATATTATGGATTATAGCTCATGAAATTATAAATTATAAATTTTTATGAATTTATTTGCCAATGGGCCGGAACAACTAAAAATGGCCAAAAATCGTTCGTAGCTCATGAAATTGTGAAATTTGGATTCCACGAAATTACTTGCCAATAGATCAGAATTATTAAAAATGGCCAAAAGTTTTCGGTTATAACTCATGAAATCTTAAATTTTGGACTCCACAAAATTATTTGCCAATGGGTTAGAGCAATTAAAATGGCCAAAAGTTTTCGGTTATAGCTCCTTAAATCGTCAATTTTGGACATTACAAAATTATTTTCCATAGGGTTCAAATGAATAAAAATAGCCAAATATCATGAAATGTAGCTCATGAAATTGTGAATTTCAGACTCCAATGAAATATTTGCCTATGGGTAGAAATCACTAAAAATAACTGAAAATCAGGGTAATAGCTCATGAAATAATGAATTTGGAACTCTAGAAACTATTTGCCAATGGGCTGAACACTAAAAAAAGGGTAAATAATCATGAGTTATAGCCTATAAAATCATAAATGATGGACCCCCTAAAATTATTTGTTGATGGGTGGAAATGAGCAAATATGGCCAAAAAAAAACATGGCTTATAGCTCAAGAAATCATGCATTTTGAATACCACGAAATTATTAGCCAACGGGTTAAAATGAATAAGAATGACAAACAATCATTGGTTACAAGCCCATAAAATCATGAATTTTTGAGTCAAATTATTTGCCAATGGGTATAAACAACCAAAAATTGCATAAAATCGTTGGTTATACCTCATAAAATCGTAAATTTTGGATGCGCAAAATTTTTTTGCCAATCGGACGAAATGAAAAACTTGCAAAAAAATGGTAGGTAGTACACCACGAACTTGTGAATTTTCAACTTGACAAAATTATTTTCTATTGGCTTAGAAAGAATAAAAATAGCCAAACATCATGGCATATAGCCCATGAAATCATTAATTTTGAACTCCGTGAAAATAATTGCTTAAGGGTAGAAATGACTAAAAATGAATAAAAAACATCGAAAGTAACTCATGAAATTGTGAATTTATGGACTATGTGGAATTATTTGCCAATGGGTTAATTACCTAAAAATAGAAAAAAAAATCACAGGTTATAGCCCATGAAATCGTAAAGTATATACCCTACGAAATTATTTACCGATGGGCAAAAATGACTAAAAATGGCCAAAAATCATGGGTAAGAGCTCAAGAAATCGTAAATTTTGGACTCCTCAAAATTATTTAGAAAGGGTCAAACTGACTAGAAATGGGTAAAAATCATTGATTATAGTCCATGAAATCATGAATTTTAGACGCCATAAAATTATTTGTCAGTTGGTAGAAATGACTAAAGATGACCAAATATCATGGGTTATATCTCGTGAAATAATGGACATCACAAAATTATTTGCTTATGGGTAGAAACGATTAAAAATAGCTAAACAATATGGAAAATAGCTCATGAAATCATGAATTTTAGACTCCTAAAATTATTTGCTAATGGGTTAAAATTACCAAAATGGCCAAAACTCGTTGGTTATATCTCATAAAATCATGAATTTTATACTCTATGAAATTATTTGCCAATTGGTAGAAACGACTAGAAATGATAAAACATCATGGGTTATAGCTTATGAAATCGTGAATTCTTAAAGCTATAAAATTATTTGCCAATCGGTTCTTGAAATTACTTGCCAATAGATCGAATTATTAAAAATGGCCAAAAGTTTTCGGTTATAGCTCATGAAATCTTAAATTTTGGACTCCACAAAATTGTCTGTGCATGGGTCCGAACGATTAAAAATGGCCTAAAATCATCAGTTATAGCTCCTTAAATCGTCAATTTTGGACATTACAAAATTATTTTCCATAGGGTTCAAATGAATAAAAATAGCCAAATATCATGAAATGTAGCTCATGAAATTGTGAATTTCCGACTCCAATGAAATATTTGCCTATGGTAGAAATCACTAAATAATAGCTGAAAATTGTGGGTAATAGCTCATGAAATAATGAATTTTGGACTCTAGAAACTATTTGCCAATGGGTTAAACACTAAAAAAATGGTAAATAATCATGAGTTATAGCCTATAAAATCATAAATGATGGACCCCTAAAATTATTTGTTGATGGGTGGAAATGAGCAAATATGGCCAAAAACATGGCTTATAGCTCAAGAAATCATGCATTTTGAATACCACGAAATTATTAGCCAGCGGGTTAAAATGAATAAGAATGGCAAACAATCATTGGTTACAAGCCCATAAAATCATGAATTTTTGAGTCAAATTATTTGCCAATGGGTATAAACAACCAAAATTGCATAAAATCGTTGGTTATACCTCATAAAATCGTAAATTTTGGACTCCACAAAATTATTTGCCAATTGGTAGAAATGACTAAAATGGCCAAAAATCATGGGTTGTAGCTCATGAAATCGTGAATTTTGGAGTTCATAAAATTATTTGCTAATGGGTTAGAGCAATTAAAATGGCCAAAAATCATGGGTTATAGCTCATGAAATCATGAATTTTAGACTCCTAAAATTATTTGCTTATGGGTAGAAACGATTAAAATAGCTAAACAATATGGAAAATAGCTCATGAAATTGTGAATTTATGGACTATGTGGAATTATTTGCCAATGGGTTAATTACCTAAAATAGAAAAAAATCACAGGTTATAGCCCATGAAATCGTAAAGTATATACCCTACTGAAATTATTTACCGATGGGCAAAAATGACTAAAATGGCCAAAAATCATGGGTAAGAGCTCAAGAAATCGTAAATTTTGGACTCCTCAAAATTATTTAGAAAGGGTCAAACTGACTAGAAATGGGTAAAAATCATGGATTATAGCCCATGAAATCATGAATTTTAGGCGCCATAAAATTATTTGTCGGTTGGTAGAAATGACTAAAGATGACCAAATATCATGGGTTATATCTCGTGAAATAATGGACATCACAAAATTATTTGCTTATGGGTAGAAACGATTAAAATAGCTAAACAATATGGAAAATAGCTCATGAAATCATGAATTTTAGACTCCTAAAATTATTTGCTAATGGGTTAAAATTACCAAAATGGCCAAAACTCGTTGGTTATATCTCATAAAATCATGAATTTTATACTCTATGAAATTATTTGCCAATTGGTAGAAACGACTAGAAATGATAAAACATCATGGGTTATAGCTTATGAAATCGTGAATTCTTAAAGCTATAAAATTATTTGCCAATCGGTTCTTGAAATTACTTGCCAATGGATTAGAATGACTAAAAATGACAAAAAGTTTTGGTTATAGCTCATGAAATCTTGTATTTTGCACTCCATAAAATTATTTGTCAATGGATCCCAACGACTAAAAATGGCTAAAATTATCGGTTATAGCTCATGAAATCATGAATTTTAGACTCCTAAAATTATTTGCTTATGGGTTAAAATTACCAAAATGGCCAAAACTCGTTGGTTATATCTCATAAAATCATGAATTTTATACTCTATGAAATTATTTGCCAATTGGTAGAAACGACTAGAAATGATAAAACATCATGGGTTATAGCTTATGAAATCGTGAATTCTTAAAGCTATAAAATTATTTGCCAATCAGTTTGCGAAATTACTTGCCAGTGGCTCGGAATGACTAAAAATGGCCAAAAATCATGGGTTGTAGCTCATGAAATCGTGAGTTTTGGATTCCACAAAATTATTTGCTAATGGGATAAAAACAACTAGAAATTGCCAAAAAATGTGTGTTAACGCTCATAAACTTGTGAATTTTTAAGTTTTATAAAATTATTTGCTAATGGGTTAGAACGACTAAAAATGCCCTAAAGTCATGGGTTATAGCTCATGAAATCATGAATTTAGGATCGCATGAAATTATTTGAACAATATAAAATGGCTATAAATTGCGGGTTATAGCTCATAAAATCGTGAATTTAAGATTCCACAAAATTACTTGTCAATGGATTAGAATGACTGGAAATGACCAAATTTTTTTGGTTAGAGCTCATTAAATCTTGAATTTCAAACTCTAGAAAGTTATTTCTCAATGGGTCCCAATGACTAAAAATGGTCTAAAATCGTCAGATATAGCTCCTCAAGTCATGAATTTTGGACTCTTATTTGCTAACGGGTCGAAACGACCAAAAATGGCACAATATCGTTGGTTATTTCTCATGAAATCATGATTTTACACTTTGTGAAATTATTTGCCAATTGGTAGAAATGGCTAGAAATGGGAAAATAAATTATGGGTTAATGCGCATGAAATCGTGAATTTTGAAAGACGGAAAATTATTTGCCAATCGCTCGAAACTAATAAAAATGTTCAAAAATTATGGGTAATAACTCATGAAATCATGAATTTTGGAGTTTACAAAATTATTTACTAATAGGTCGAGATGACTAAAAATGGCCAAAAATGATGAGTTATAACTCATGAAATCAAATGATGAGTTATAACTCATGAAATCGTGAGTTTTAGATTCCTCAAAATTATTTGCCAATGGGATGGAATGACTAAAAATGGCCAAAAATCGTGGGTTATAGCTCATGAAATCACAAATTTTAGAGTTTACGAAATTATTTGCCAATGGTTAGGAATAACTAAATATGGCCAAAAGTCTTGGATTATAGCTCATGAAATTGTGAATTTTGAATCCCATGAAATTATTTGCCAATGGGTTGGAACGACTAAAATGGCCAAAAATTATCGGTTATAGCTCATGAACTCGTGAATTTTAGATTCCATGAAATTACTTGCCAATGGATTAGAATGACTAAAAATGACCAAAAAGTTTTGGTTATAGCTCATGAAATCTTGTATTTTGCACTCCGCAAAATTATTTGTCAATGGATCCCAACGACTAAAAAATGGCTAAAAATTATCGGTTATAGCTCTTCAAATCATGATTTTTGGGCTTCACAAAATTAGTTACCAATGGATGGAAATGAATAGAAATCTCCAGAAACCATGGGTTATAATTCATGAAATCATGAATTTTGAAATCTGTAAAATTATTTTCTAACGGGTCAGGAAGACTAAAAATGGTCAAAATATCATCGGTTATAACCATGAAATCGTGAATTTTAGACCCCACGAAATTATTTGCCAATGGGTCCGATGACTACAAATAGCAAAAATTATGGGTTATAGCTTATGAAATCATAAATTTTTAGACTCTATAAAATTATTTTCCATTGGTCAAAATAAATAAAAAAAGCCAAATATCGTGGAATATCGCTCATGAAGTCATGAATTTGGACTGTGCGTAAATATTTGCCAATGGGTAGAAATGTTGAAAAATGGCTTAAAATCGTGGGTCTTAAGCCCATGAAATCATGAATTTTGAACACCGTGAAATTATTTGCTAAGGGGTCAAAATGACTAAAATTGCCAAAAATTATTGGTTATAGCTCATGTAATCGTGAATTTCGGACTCCATAAAACTATTTACCAATTGATCAAAATGTATATAAATGGCTAAAAATCTTAGGTTATAGCTTATGTAATCATGAGGTTGGAGCCAGCAAAATTATTTTCTAGTGGGTCTCAATGACTAAAAATGACCAAAAATCATGGGTTATATCTCATAAAATCGTGAATTTTGGATTTCATGAAACTATTTAATAACGGTTACAAACTACAAAAAAATTGCCAAAATTTTTTGGTTATATAGCTCATGAAATCGTGAATTTTAGATCACAAAAATTATTTGCCAATGGGTTGAAATAAATAAAAATGCCCAATAGCTGTGGATTATAGCTGTTGATGTCTTGGTTCTCAAGAGCGGGTTTAGTATGGATTTTGTAGGGTATTAGGGTCCCTTAATCTCCTTCGGTGGCTGAGCCCCTGATATGAAGAGAGTCTTGCAAAGCTGCAACACGTTAGAGGACCGGAGTTGGGTTCTCCGGGGATTTCTCTGACGATCAAGTCAGTTATGATCTGAAGGGAATCAAAGAACTGAACAAGTTCCGAGTCTAAGTGTACAGAAAATTGCCTTACCCCCGGTTAGTAGGCATTGAGCCTATTTATACCCAGCCAAAGGGGGTGTTTATATAATTATGGCTGAGTCCAGGCAGATAGCTGAGTCGACAGATAATCTACAGGTGTTGATATGATACAACCCGAGTCACATTGTGATTAATGCGGTGATGACAAATAGCTCAAGGTGCTAATGTGGTCTAGTGAGTCTTTGAGACTTTAGTGGCTGGAGCAATGATGATGCTGACCAAGCCTACGATGTGGCGGTGACCAGCTGTTGGCGAGGAGGTCGAGGACAAACCGCCTCTCGACTCGGCTATGCGAGTGGGCCGATAAGTAATGCCTTTCGCCTTGGTCTTGAGAGTAGTCGATAAGTACCGCCTTTTTAGTCGGCTACGAAAATTTTTGACCCGGCCTTGTAGAATGATGAGGTGTGCGGTCGACTCTAATAGTGGCGTTGAAATGCTTTTTGACTTGGCCCTTGCTGTTAAGGGTCAAGTGATGACTTAATGGACTTGTCCTGCCTAGGGTCGAGTCGAGATAAGGCCTCAATAATCTGGGACACGTGTTGACTCCTAGGGGAGGATTAGCACTTAGGTTTATTGGATGACATAACACTGGCCCCTTTCACTCAAGCTCGATTGACCGTGTCTGAGTGAAATGAAACTGTTGCTGGTCGAGTCTTGAGGCGCATTTATGAGGGGTTGCTAAAGGGTCATTTCTGATGTAACTCTTCTGACATCAGAGAAGATATTACGCTGTCTTCACCTCAATTCTTGAATGAGGATTGCGGGCTAATCAAGGCGAGTGGCGCTTCAGTTTTGGAGCGATCGCCTCGAATTCTGGGATCGATCCCAGCCGTCTATCAATAACTGGGTCGGCCGTTGCGATCTCGTCATTTGTTGTCTCCTCCGCCTATATATAGGGTTGCTCTGAGATGGGGGAATTTGTTGCTCCCACAAATTCTCAAACTTTTTTCTGCAGTGAACGATCTCTGATCTACTTGTTATCTTCTTCTTCGATGATCATCAGACTAATGACGTCTTCACCTTCAGTAGCACGGAAAGTGGCCCGTATCAACCACCTTCTAAAATTCCATTCGAAGGTGCCGTTGTCGCTGCTAGAAACTCTTTATGATAAGTTCGATATCCCTAGAACGTTCACCCTAACAGTGCCACTATTACCTCTAGATCTTGGGGGGTCACAAAATTGTCTCCAATGCCCCTGAGTCCAACAAGGATTGGAAGGGGTGATTTGTGTGGGTCTTCAGAGGTGATGTCATCTTGGCCTGCTCCATGTGGTCGAGATCAACAAAGATTTGCTGAGGCTGGGTCTGTTATCGAGTGATGAGAAGCGTGTGCTCGATAAGAGCAAGGCCTACACTGGTTCTCGCCGAAGCGAGAACCTCTTTGACAACTCGGTACTATGATTTGTTGGTATATCTTCAGTTCTTTTAACTGTGAATGATGAAACACGGTCAACCGTGTTGATGCTGGGCTGAGAGGAAAATGAGGTGTTGGCCGTGGCAACACCAACTCGAGCTCGAGGAGGACCCTCGGTGAGGCCGAAGAAGCGCCTCCGCTTTGACTTAGCCCCTGAGGAGGCCGAGAGGGCACAGGCCAATGCGGCCGAGATCGCAGCTCGACTGGCTAGGTCAAGCTTTGTCACCGTTCAGGCTGAGAGGTCTGAAAAGAAGAAGAGACTGCTGAAGAAGGTGGGCAGCCTAGGCCCCTCTGGGAGCGCTGGGGCTCCTAAAGTTAAGGCTGAAGCTGCGAGGGAGGTGGGTACATCCTCTGCTGCTCAGAGGAATGTAGCGAGCAAGCCATCGGGCGAGATCCTGCTTCCCCAGGAAGCTGTATGGGACGACGCTCTTGCCGTCCCTACCCAAGAGGCTCCTATAGCCACGCTACCAGATGTCATCATTGTCGATGATAGGTCCCCTGCTGGCAAAGAGGGGATCAAAATCACCATGGCTAAGTCTGATGCGATCGAGGCCTTAGCGAAGAGGGAGGCAGCCCTTGACATGCCTGCCGAGTCGGCCCATCGGCATGGAAAGGAGCCGGCCGCTGAAGGGGTGTCCCCTGCTCGGGGATTTGGATGGCCGTTCCCCCACCGCATTGATGAGATCGATGCAGAGAAATGGGGGTGAACTGAAGATTCTATTAATGGGGTCATCCAGAGTCAGCCCCCGATTGACAAAGAGCCGTTTGAGGAATTTAAATTTGAGCCTAGGCGGCATCGTGACAGGAGAGGGTCGGTTCTGGAGTTTCGACTCACCCAGACTAGGGCTGTTGAGCAGTTCTTCTTGCCTTGGGATGATGAGATTCTTTCGGCTATGCCAGATGTTAGCCTCCACCAGTCCCTCAAGGGCTACATGCTTCGAGGGGCCTTGGTAGAGCAGGAACTGTTCAGTCGGTTTGAGCATGTGCGGAACCTCTACCTTAAGCTCCAAGAAGAATTAGAAGCTCAGAAGGTGACCCATGTGATGACTCTCCTGGATCTGGCCGCCAAAGAGGATAAGCCGGTGGCCTAGAGAAGAGGCAAGGGAAAATGGCGCCGGGACGTAGAGATGCGGGACAACATGGTCAAGGGCCTGAAAGCTTCTAATAGCAAGAGTCGGTCGAGATCAGCAAGCTTCAAGAAGACCTCGGCCATCTCGAGCATGAGCTCCTCGAGCGGTATGAGAAGATCAGATACTTAACCGAGGAGGTCGAGGTCGAAAGGCAGGAAAGTGCAGACGCCTATGAGCGAGCTCGGTTGGCCCGCCAGAATGCTGAGGCTCTACAGGACCAGCCAAAGGAGGAGCAGATTGCTCATGAGAAGCTGAGGCAAGAGAGCACCCAAGCAGCATTGGAAGCCGAGCGACAATGCGAATCATCTATCTCCGAAGTGTAGGCATTGTAGGGTCGCCTCGATCATCTGGAGTCCAAAGCCTACCTGTTCGAGATCATTGAGGACTACCGCAATGGTACTCTCGGGAAGGTGGAGGTGGCGTTCGTTTGTAAGGCTGGCTTCAACTATCTAGAGATGCAGCTTTCGGTCGAGCTTAAAACTGACCCCAAGTGGTTCCACTATTCTCCTCGATTGGCTAACTGTTTTGGCACTCTACGGGAGATAGAGAAGAAAGGAGGAGGGCTTGTGCTTGATGCTGGGAGTGGGGATGAAGATAATGAAGAGTCGGCCTAGGGAATAGGTGTGGACTCGGCTCATGATAGTTGAGTGAGCCAGCCCACAGAGGAGGGGAGCAAAGAGGTCGGGTCTGATCTTCAGCCGACTCCTCCACCAACTTCCACTACCGTTGCCCCTCCATGCTCAACTCTTGCTCCTGGTCCTAGCGCCGCTTCTCCCAAACTTGCCCAAAGCTCCAGTGTTGCTCTAGCTCTGAGTCCGGCGCCTTCTCGGAGTCCGGCCCCATAGGGGCTCATATGTATTTTCTTTCCCCTTTGTTTTGTTAGCACTTTTTTGTACTGTAAACATTTTGAGTATATAAATGAAAATGATTTACTTTTGTCAATTTGAATTGTGTACCTTTGTGATTGCTTATGTGTTTAAGATTTTACAATCTTCTTTGGTCGAGTACAAGTTTATTTTCAGATGTTCTCGGGTCGAGGCTACTCGGCTTCGTGCCTTGTGTTGAGGACGACTCGACCTCATGCCTTGGGTTTATTCATAATGACACCAAGGTCTTATGTACGTGCCTTGGGCTTTTCATGAGAATGATGCCAAGGTCATTTGAGTCAAAGACGATCGAATTGATGATGTGCTGTGGTTTTATCCCGAATGGGTACCAAGGTCTTATGTGTCAAACTCGACCGTGTTGAGGGCAACTCGACCCCGTGCCTTGAGTTTATTCACAATGACACCAAAGTCTTAGGTACGTGCCTTGGGCTTATGAGAATGATGCCAAGGTCTTAGATCTTCATTGCTGAGTGGATGAAGATCGAGTGGTGAAGACTGCATACAGGTTAGTACACAGCACATGAAATCTCTTATTTATGGAAGGATCTTCTTAATTTGAATATATTTTAGGGAAGTATCCTCCGAAATGTTTTATACTTTGATAAACCTGTCATCTTAGCCTTACGCTTTGTTAAATCTTGGGCAAAATTTCTTGACTGTCGTGGCGCTCAGACGGCGATGGCAGCTTCTTATTTCGAAGCTTGAACACAGGGGATCAACTACCTTCTCAGAAAGAGGTGAAGAGGCCCCACAATGGGCGCCAATGTTAATGTATTGGTTCTCAACAACGGGTTTAGTATGGATTTTGTAGGGTATTAGGGTCCCTTAATCTTCTTCGGTAGCAGAGCCCCTGATATGAAGAGAGTCCTACAAAGCTGCAACACATTAGAGGACCGGATTGGGTTCTCCAGTGATTCCTCCAATGATCAAGTAAGTTATGATCTGAAGGGAATCAAATAACTGAACAAGTTCTGAGTCTAAGTGTGTGAAAATTGCCTTACCACCGGTTAGTAGGCGATGAGTTTATTTATACCTAGCTAAAGGGGTGTTTATGTAATTCCGGTCGAGTCCAGGCAGGTAGCTGAGTCGGCAGATAATCTATAGGTGTCGATATGATAGAGCCCGAGTCACATTATGATTAATGTGGTGATGAAAAATAGCTCAAGGTGCTGATGTTGTATGGTGAGTCATTGCGACTTTAGTGGCTGGAGCAATGATGATGCTAACCAAGCCTACGATGTGGCGATCACCAGCTGTTGGCGAGGAGTTCGAGGACAAACCGCCTCTTGACTCGGCTATGCGAGTGGGCCGATAAGTAATGCCTTTCGCCTTGGTCTTGAGAGTAGTCGATAGGTACCGCCTATTTAGTCAGCTACAAAAGTTTTCGACCCGGCCTTGCAGAATGATGAGGTGTGGGGTCGACTCTAATAGTGAGGTTGAAATGCATTTTGACTTAGCCCTTGCTGTTAAGGGTCAAGTGGTGACTTAATGGACTCGTCCTGCATAGGGTTGAGTCGAGATAAGGCCTCAATAATTTGGGACACATGTCGACTCCTGGGGGAGGATTAGCCTTAGGTTATTGGATGACATAACAATAGCTCATGAAATCATGAATTTTGGACTCTACAAAACTATTTGCCATTTGATCAAAATGAATATAAATGGTCAAAAATCTTAGGTTATAGCTTATGAAATAGTAAATTTTAGACTCTATGAAATTATTTACCAATGGGTCAAAATAAATAAAAATGTCTAAGAATCGTGGGTAATAGCTTATGAAATAGTAAATTTTAGACTCCATGAAATTATATGGTAATGGGTCGAAATAAATAAAAATGGCTGAATTCATTGTTTATAGCTCATGAAATGAAGAATTTTGTCCCCCGTGAAATTATTTGCTAACGGGTGACACAACTAAAAATAGCATAAAATTATGTGTCAAAGCTCATTAAATTGTGAATTTTGGATGCTGCAAAGTTATTTGCCAATATGTCGAAATGAATAAAAATGGCCAAAAATTATAGGTTATAGCCGATGAAATTGTTAATTTTGGACTCTACAAAACTATTTGCCATTTGATCAAAATGAATATAAATGGTCAAAAATCTTAGGTTATAGCTTATGTAAACATGAATTTTGGAGCCAACAAACATATTTGCCAAATTGTCGCAATGACAGAAAATGGCCAAAAATCATGGGTCATAGCTCATGAAATTATAAATTTTGGATTCCAAAAATTTATTTGCTAATGGGTAGGAATGATGAAAAATGGCCAAAGCTCGTGGGTTACAACTCATGAAATCATAAATTTTGGACAATAAAAAATTATTTGCTAATTGGTTGAAATGAGTAAAAATACCCAATATTAATCATGGGTTATAGCTTATGAAATCATGAAGTCGTAACATAGAAAAACTATTTGACAATGGGATAGAACGACTAAAAATGACAAAAAATTATGGATTATATCTATCGAAACTGTGAATTTTAGACTCCTCTGGAATTATTTGTCAATGGGTCGAAACAACTAGAATTTGCCTAGAACCATGGATTATAGCTCATGAAATTGTTAATATTTGAATCTACAAAATTATTTGTTAATGAATCGAAATGACTAAAAATGGCCAAAATTATAGGTTATAGCTCATGAATTTATGAATTTTGGATGACGCAAAATTATTTTTTAATGGTCAAAATGAATAAAAATGGCCAAAATCGCGGGTAATAACTTATGAAATCATTAATTTTGGAGTCAACAAAATTAGTTACTAAAGGGTCAGAACGATTAAAAACGGACAAAAATCGTGGGTTATAGCTCATGAAATCATTAATTTTGGATTCTATGAAATTATTTGGCAATGCATCAGAATGACTAAAATGGGCCAAAAATCATAAGTTATAGCTCACAAAATCATGAATTTTAAACTCTACGGTATGTTTTGCCAATGGGTCCAAATGACTAAAAATGGCCTAAAATCTTCGATTATAACTCCTAAAATCATGAATTTTAACTTCCGCGAAATTATTTACTAATGGGTCAAAACTTATAGAAATTTTCAAACTATAGTTATAACTCATAAAATCATGAATTTTAGAATACGAAAAATTACTAACCAATGAGTCAAAATGACTAAACATGGCCAAAAATTCATGGATTATAACACATGCAATCATGAATTTTGGACTGAACAAAATTATTTGCCAATTGGTATGATAATTGCAAATTGCTAATAATCGTAGGTTATAGCTCATGAAATCATGAATTTTGAACTCTGTGAAGTTTTTCCCCCGGGGTTGAAATGAATAAAAATAGCCAAATATCATGGAATATAGCTCATGAAATCATGAATTTGGACTCTGTGGAAATATTTTCCCATGGGTTGAAATGACTAAAATGACCAAAAATTTTAGGTTATAACTCATGAAATTATGAATTTCAGACACTACAAAATTATTAGTTAATAGATCAAAAAGACTGAAAATGACCAAAAATCATGAGTTATAGCTCATGAAATCATAAACTTTGGACTCTATAAAATTATTTGCCAACTAGTCAATATGAATATGAATGGCATAAAATCTTGGGTTATAGCTAATGAATTATAAATTTTAGAGTTAAAGAAATTATTTGATAATGGGTTGGAATGAGTAAAAATGACCAAGCATCATGAGTTATAGCTCATGAAATCATAAATATGAGAACTCACAAAACTATTTACAAATGGGTCGGAATGATTAAAAATGGCAGAAATCATGGGCTACAGCTGATGAAATCGTGAATTTGGGATAACAAAAACTTATTTACCAATGTGTTGAAATGAATAAAAATAGGGAAATATCGTGGAATATAGCTCATGAAATTTTAAATTTTGAACTCTGTGAAAATATTTTTCAATGGTAGAAATAACTAAAAATGACCGAAAATCCTAGATAATGGCTCATGAAATCATGAATTTTGGAATCCATGAAATTATTTGCCAATGGATCAAACACTAAAATATGGCAAAAATCTTGGGTTATATAGCCTATAAAATAGTAATTTATAGACCCCACGAAATTATCTACTGAAGGGTACAAGCAATTAAAAATGGCCAAAAATCATGGATAATAGATCAACAAATCCTAAATTTTAGACTCTACGTAAGTATTCACCAATGGGTCAAAACAAATAAAAATGGCTAAAAATCATGGATTTATTGCCGATGACATCATGAAATTTAGTCTCCGTGAAATTATTTACCAATTGGTAGAAAGGACTAAAAATGTCCAATAATCTTGGTAAAATCATAAATTTTCAACTCCACAAAGTTATTTGCCAATGGGATGGGTAGAAATGACTAAAAATAAATAAAAATTATGGGTAATAGGTCACGAAATCGATAATTTCAGGCTCCACCAAATTATTTGTTAATGGGTTGAAACACCTAAATGGCCAAAAATCATCCATTATAGCCTCTAAAATCTTAAATTTTTAACTCATAATTTTTTTTCAATTAGTAGAAACGATTAAAAATAGTGAAAAGTCGTGGTTTATAGCTCATGAAATTGTAAATTTTAGACACCACAAATTATTTGCAAATCACTAGAAAGAATAAAAATGACCAAATATCATGGGTAAGAGCTCATGAAATCATAAATTTTGGACTCTATAAAATTATTTGCCAATGGGTCCAAATGACTAAAAATGGTAAAAATTCTAAGGTATAGCTCATAAAATCGTGAATTTTGCATGAAATTATTTGTTGTTGGGTAGAAATGACAAAAATAGCAAAAATCATGGGTAATAGCTCATGAAATCATGAATTTCAAACACTTTGAAAGTATTTTCCAAGGGATTGAAATGACCAAAAATTAGTGGTTATAGATCATGAAATCATGAATTTTGAACATCATGAAATTATTAGCCAATTGGTAGAATCGACTAAAAATAGGTAACAATTGTGGGTTATAGCTCATGTAATTGTAAATTTTAGGCGCCACAAATTATTTGCCTATCAATCAAAATGACTAAAAATGTTAAAAAATCGTGACAAATAGCTTATGAAATCGTGAATTTTGGGGTCAGTGAAATTATTTATCAATGGATCGAATGACTAAAAATAGCCAAAAATCGCAGGTTAAAGCATATGAAATCATGAATTTCAGATTCCAACATATTATTGCTAATGGGTCAGAATGACTAAAAATGATCAAAAATCATTGGTTATAAACAATGAAATAGTAAATTTTTTACATCATGACAATAGTTTTCAATTGGTAGAAATGGGTAACGACTATGGATTATAGCTCATGAAATCATAACTTTTAGACATTGAAAAATTATTTGCCTATAAGTCAAAACGACTAAAAATGGCTAAATATTGTGGGTAATAGCTTATGAAACGGTGAATTTTGGAGTAAGCGAAATCATTTGCTAATGGGTCAGAATGACTAAGAGCCAAAAATTATGAGCTATAGCTCCAAAATCTTGATTTTTGGACTCCATAAAATTATTTGTCAATGGGTCCGAATGAATAAAAGTGGCCTAATTTCATCAATTATAGCTCTTAAAATCATGAATTTTGGACCATGAAATTATTTACCAATGGGTCGAAATGACTACAAATTAATAAAAACCATGGGTTATAACTCATAAAATCATGAATTTTGACATCTGCAAAATGATTTGGCAATTGGTCAAAATGACTAAAAATGGCTAAAAAATTATGGGTTATAACCCATGAAATTGTGAAGACTCCCCAAATTTATTTGCCAATGGATTTGATGACCATAAATGATCAAAAATTATTGGTTATAGCTCATGATATCTTGAATTATAGGCTCTACAAAATTATTTTTCATTTGGTCAAAATGAATAAAAATAGCCAAATATCGAGTAATATAGCTCAAGAAATTGTGAATATTACAATCTGTGAAAATATTTGCCAATGCATTAAAATGACCAAAAGTGACAAGAAATTGTGTGTTATAGCTCATGCATTCGTGAATTTGGATACAAAGAAATTATTTGCCAATGGGTCAAAATGATAAAAAAAATAGCCAAAAATAGTTGGTTTATAGCTCACGAAATCGTGAGTTTTGGACTCTACGAATCTATTTGCCAATTAGTCAAAATGAATATAAATGGTCAAAAATCTTTGGTCTATAGCTCCTGAAATCGTGATTTTTGGAGTCAGCGAAATAATTAGCCCATAGATTAGAGCAACTAAAAATGGCCAAAAATCACGGGTTATAGCTCATCAAATCGTGAATTTTGAATTCCACGAAACTATTTGCCAATGGGCCAGAATGACTAAAAGTGACCAAAAATCTTCGGTTATAGCTCATGAATTATGAATTTTGGACAAAAAAATCTATTTGCCAATGGGTCAAAATAAATAAAAATACCCGCCCAAAAATCATGGGTTATATCTCATGAAGTTTTAAATTAGAGCTGCAACGAATTTATTTACCAATGGGATGGAACGATTAAAAAATAGCTCATATCTTGGGTTATACCTTATGAAATTTGAAATTTTGGACTCCGTAAAATTATTTGCCAATCAGTCAAATGGACTAAAAATGGCAAAATAATGGTGAATTTTGGAGTCAAGGAAATTATTTTCTAATGGGTCGGAACAACTTAAAATAATAATAAATTGTAGGTTATAACTCTTGAAATCTTGAATCTTGAATCCACAAAATTGTTTGCTAATAGGTTTGACCACTAGTAGAAAAACACTCAACCAAGACAGAAAAAACCATCTAGGTTGCCCAGAAATCCGTCTAGGTAGGCCAACCTAGATGGAAATCCGTCTTGAAAAGTCCGTCTAGGATAATTCCGTCTAGGTTGAATCAACCTAGATGAAATTCCGTCTAGGTTGGTCTAACTAGACAGAAGGCAACCTAGACGGAATTCAATTTCCGTCTAGGTTGCATCCTAGACGGTTTTTCCGTCTAGGTTGCTATAAAAGCAACCTACATGGAAAATTCGTCTAAGATAGCTTCCTAGACGGAAATTCCATCTAGGTTGCTATATTTCACTGAATTTTTTTAAAAATAATTGATTCCATGTACATTTTACATTAACCTGATGCACACATCAATACACATTCCCTATACATTTTACACCCACATCTAATCAAATATAATACACATAATCAATATTCCAATCCAATATACACATCCAACAATCCAATCCAACATCCATTTCAGCGAAAATCTATTTTACCAGAATATTTATAACAGATACACTACTAATACCAAGTCCATATAACACCAAATGAATAAAATAGAGTACTCTTACAGATACAAAAAATTGTTTAGTGCATAAAATATAAAAAACCTCATATCTAGGTAAATTAAATGACTCTATCCCTTGTACGAAAACCACTGCTGCTACCTCCAATATCTCTAGCCTGAAGGTCAAATTGATTATATTTTAGAATCATGTGAAATTTGACAATATATCAAATATAAAGGATTTTTTATATATTAGTCCCTTAAATCTTCAATTTAGCATTAGTTCCTTAGAATTTTCACTTTTATGGAAATAATATGCAACTATTGATTATTTTTGGGACCAATAAGCAATAGCATTAGTTCCTTAGTATTTTCACTTTAATGGAAATAATATGCAACTATTGAATATTTTGGGGACCAATATGTAATTTTTTGTGTAATTTTCTGCATTTATGGGAGTAATATGTAATTACAGAAGATTTAATGGACTCATATGCATAATAACACAATATTAACATGAAAATAAGATACATGTGCACTGCTCTGCCCAAAGCCGGTATTACCGGCGCCCAAGTTCATAAGTAGTATAACTTCACCAAACAGATGAGCAGGAATCATATCGGCCAAGCAATTTATGATATGGGCCATGACTTCGTCCATCGTGCGGGCCCTCGTCACAATGCTAGTCAACTCCTTAGTCACCCGAACGTGCAGTTCTGAGGCAATCTTTCCATGCAAATAGGTGGAGATATATAGAACAAGTGGCATAGCAGAAATATTGACTGATGATGCTGTCGTTGCTGTAGATGATATGGAGGATGTTGTGAATGATCTTATGCTTATACCCGGTGAAGCTCCAACACCATGTAATCGATATCTTCCTCTCCTATTATTAGGGATGGAAATGAATCAAATAATTAACAAATAGTTCGATAATTGTAACCCACTTACCATTTCTACTTAAGTTTTATGTCTGATTTTAAGACTTAAATAATCTTAAATATGTTCTCTAATAAAAATTTTGATATAAATATATATACATCATATATTATAAAGGAATAATTTTCATTTATGAATTTAAGTTCTATTTAAAAATCAAATTCTTTAGCGGAATAAATATACTTTGATATTCAATAAGTATTCGTGAATATTCATGAATATTTATCAAATACCAAGTATTTGAGTTCAGATTCGAAAACCTCCAGATATGAATATGAGAGTTCACATTTGAATTCGATAATTTTAAATAAATATAAATAGGAACAACTTAGTATTCGATTCGATTCGATTGTTTACCACCCCTACCTATTATATCATAATAGATTCTAAGTGAGAGTGATGTTATCCTCTGGAGATAGCATGTGAGGGTTCGACTCACCTTCTGCTTCCTCCTGAGACATGCACAATGCTGCTGCCTCCTTCGTGGCGATTTCAAAACCCTCCTGAATCACACACATAAGATTAAAAAAATTACATCATTGGGAATAGACCTAAGAAAATTTAAATAAATTTCAGAAGAAATTTTAGTTTACATTTCTAAATAAGTTATAATTAAGTCTTACCACCAACTCGAGGTTTTCCTTGATCTTCTCGTCATTCTTCTCGTCATCTCTATAAGTGGAACGGAAGGTACCATATGCCAACTTAGCCTTTAAGTTCAGCGGCATTATAGGTTTTCCCTATCAGTTTATAAATTTATGAGACTTCGTGGTCATACTAAGCATTAAGATAATTTAAAACTTTAAATAATATATAACATTCCTCGACAATAACCATCCTCCAGGTTAGCATAGGAGTGTGCGCCCAAGTAGTGGTCATGCGCCTTTTTCTTGCGATTTGCTGATCCCTTCGTAGATTTATTCTTCAAAAAAACTTATTTTAGTAAAGATGCAAGGAATGAATATGTCATGTAAATAGTGTAGTTTAAATAAAACTAATATGTGCTTCATTGGTGTCCAAATATATGAGGAGAGCTATGAAATGAGCCTCGTCAACCCAATCATCGAGGTTCAAAAACCTCTGCCAGTCCTTTGAATATTTATCGTAGGTTTCTTATTTTAGCTCATGCTTCCACTGTTTGAGCACGGCTTCAACATTGACATTAAAAACATAGTGCCAAGCCCCATCAAAGCCCTCAAGACAGAAGCTTTCCTACAAATTTGCATATATATTTAATTAGCATAATTCAATATCTATTACTAATCAATTATAAATGAATGATAAAAGTAATACAAAGTTATCATAAGCTCTGGCCATATCTCCTTGTAGGCTATCCGTGGTAGTTCTCAGAATTTGAAATAAGGATTGATGATGCTTGCTCTACGTACAAGAACCCCGATATAATTATTGAATCTTGACGCCCAAGCGCCAATAGGCAATGCATCTTTATTCCATCGAATAATGGCTCTCATGCCTCGTGGTGGTTGTTTGGACTCAGGCTTGCTCCGCCACGTCGTCCCTCTATGCGATCCGGCTTACCACCTACAATGATAACAATATGGTAATACATCACATAATCTATAAATGTGATCGGAAAAAGTGGATTATTAAATTTACCATTCGTGATCTCCCTATTTTTGGCTGCAAGTGCAATGGATTTTCTAGCCTCTATCATAGGTGTCAATTCCTGTAACCTTCTCGCCGCACGTGGGTAGTTCTTCATTGCTTCAACTCTGGACTTAATCAAGTCCGGAGAGAAGGGTAAACTGCAAAACTCAGGTGTCTTGGGACGCAACTCGGTTTGAAATGTAGAAGAAGAGAATGAGGGTGTCCACGAGTCATATACACAATTAAAGAGGATAATTAATATAAAAATATAATTGATCATTATGAAATATTAACTACTTAATACATATCCCAGGGGATGGTGTCGGTGGTGCACCAGAGGGGCCGGTGTTGAATAACGCAAGTCTGCAACTAAGGAACAATATGAGCTAGATGAATAATAATTTATAAAAAAATTTATTAAAATATTAAATAGTTTATACCTGCATAAGGAGACGGTGGTGTCTCCTCAATATGATCAGTGCCTGGGGTGGTACTCCGTGATCGATCACGGTCGTCACCAAAGAGCCTCACATTCCTCATCTGTAAATTAAATTATTAAGATACTTAACAAAAAATATATACATGCACATAAGATAAATATTTACTTGCAATTTATTTTATTAGGAATTTTTTTAAACAATAATGCATTGTAACATAGTTCATACCTATTACAATTATTTTCCACGAGATCGTCTGAGTATATTTTCTATTGTTTACCCCTCAAGCAACTTTACAATCTCAACTCTAGTCAGCTGATGCGGCTTCATTCTTGTCTCAATTGTGCCATCAAATATAGTAGATAATTTTCTATAATTATGACTCAAGGGCAACCACCTTGATTAAACTAACAACAGCTCTTTCAGCTATGCGGTAATTGAAGGGCTTCAAATTTCGGACCACAAACAGGACAAGCATACTTGCCCTTTGTAGACCAACCGGACAGATTAGCATAAGCTAAAAAATTATTAATTGCCCACATTAGAATAGCACGTAATCTAAATGACTATTTAAGATGGACATCATATATCAATACACCCTCCAACCACAATTGTTTCAACTCATCAATTAGCGAATCTAAATAGACGTCAATATCATTACTCGGTGCGTGCTTACTAGGTATCATGAGAGTATCATATATGGTTGTTTCATACAAAGCAATGGAGGTAAATTGTATGGCATTAATACAATAGGCCACGTAGGCCAGCTCGAACTCATAACCCCAAACGGATTGAATCCATCGCTAGATAGGCCCATTCTGATATTTCTACAATCATCGGCAAAATGGGGATAAATTTTATCAACATGCATCCAAGCTAAAACATCAGCAAGATGTCTCAATTTACCATCATCTACTCGATCTTCCTTGTTTCACCTCATGTTCTTTGTGGTGTCTTTGTTCATATACAATCATTGCAATCTAGGGACCAATGGAAAATGATGAATTACCTTCACTGGAATCTTCTTTTGCACCCCATCTGTCTCCGTTGTCCTCCATGTTGAAGAGTTTGTGCGTTGTTTTCACCGAGAAACTCCACATGTCATACACTCCTGAAGGTCTTTATTGGCTTTGTGGTAGAGGATATAATTATTCGGACATGCATCAATCCTATTATAATCAAGACCAAGAGCGGAAACAATCTTCTCAGCCTAATAAGTTGTTTGGGGTATGCTAACCTCTCCTCCAGGAATTACAGTCCGAAGCAAATGAAGAAGTATTTTAAAATAATTATCAGCCATTCCGCTAAGTGTCTTAATATGTAGGAGTCAGCATAAATGAAAATCCCTCATATAGATCCTTTTCACTATCTTCTAGTAGCTTCATTATTCGCTTTATGTCTGCGTAAGCTTGCATATCTTCAAAATGTTCTGCACCTTCGACATCTTCAACCTCTTTAGCATCATCTTCGATATCATCTTTAATGCTATCTCCAATATAATCTTCAACATTATCATTGATATCATATTCGATAGGATGGGAAAAAATATCATTGAATATTATTTCTGTGTCGTCCATCCGTAAGCCACCGGATGTACCAACACGCACATTCGGCTCCTCATCTTCAATACAGCCTTCCTCATGATATGACCAATATTTATATTTCTCATCAAATACTAAATTTATTAGGTGAATCCATATATTATTTCTATTCTAAAACTTCATATTCCTACACCTACAACAGGGACACTTAAATTCCTGTGATTCATTTCAGCATACCGCATGAAGACGTCACATCCCTCCTTATATCGCGTGTCACGATATCTTTCAAGTCGAGGAATATCTATCCACGATTTATTAAGAATTATCCTCATCTATAGATTATATATAATTATTAACTATAATTAATCTCACTACTACTAGTAAATTTGTGACTCTTCATGACAATATACATACAACACACATCATACTTACATACATGTATCATTTAACAATAGAAATATTTTTCCCTTCTAAATTAAAACTAAAACGTATATAGAGACTAATTAGAACACTCTAGCGGCTATCATAGGAAGGCTTCTATCCCATTAAAAATATAGTAGGGCTTACATCCAACTTCGTATACTTTGTATATTTTTATTTCTCAAAACTTTCGGCAGCACCAACCCGCTATTCTCCCTGTACACTGTCCGGATGTTATTATGCGTATTAGCAATAGACCAAAATGCAGAACAACATATGCTTATTGTACATGGAGAACAACAAGTACGCTGCCAAAATTTTTAAGAAATGAAAACATACAAAGTATACAAGGTGAATGTATGCACTACTATATTCCTAACTCGTCCGAGAAGGACATATCCAATAATTAAGAATTTCAGTACCAATTCTTTCTTCATATAATATAAAGTAAATGATCATTTTTGGGTAGAAAACTTCATCTCCTACCCAAATTTGAGTCATCTATCTTATATTATAAGTCTAAACAATTGGATGTAATTATTGGACGGGAGTCTAGGGTTAACGTTATCTTTTCATTCACCTAAATTGGATATATAACACATTATTGAAAAATATAATGTGTTATTTATCACTCTATTTTTTGAAAAATTTTTATTTCACACATTTTCACATCACAAACTTATAGAATCACACATTTTTATAGTACACACGAAACTTAGTGTAAATCGGCTATCATGATTCGGGTGTTCAATTAGGGTTAATAGTTGAAAAGTGTTCAATTAGGTTTACGTTTATAAGTGTTGTTAAAATAGGGCAAAATGTAGTTGAGTTAGGGTTAATAGCTGAAATTTTTTCAATTAGAGTTACAAGATTCGAACTTGTTCATTTTGGGTCATAATTTAGGGCATTTAAACAAAATTCAGCAATAAACAATAAAAAATTAAAAAATTGAAATTTTCCATGAAAAACACACCTTTAAGCTAGAGAGAAGGGGAAATGAGTGACGGTGAGATCCGAAGACGATGGGCGTGGCGAGAGCAGGCCCTGTTGAACAACGGCAGCGAATCGTCGACCACGAGCCGCAGGCGGCGTATGAAGCGTCTGACATCGCGGAGAAGCGAGTTCGCAGGCGGCATGCGGGTGTCGCGAAGCGGCGTGTAGGTGTCGCGAGCATGTTGGGGTGTGGGCGTGCGGCGCCGTGCGGTTCGGCCGACGTTCGAAACAATTTGAGTGGCAGCGGTGTTTTTGAGCGGTGTTCTTGTGCGGAGTTCGAATGAATTTGAGATCTGATGGAGAGAGGGGGGGTTTGAAAACTAGGGTTTTTTTGGGGGCCCCACCATCCTAGAAGGAAGTTTTGATGGAAATTTTTGTCTAGGATGGTGGCGCCCACCAAAAAATTAATATCAAATGTCCGTCTAGGTTGCCAACCTAGATGAAATTTTTCGTCTCAGTTGCGGTAACCTACACGTATCAAACTAGAAAGAATAATTTCCATCTAGTTTGATTTAAACTAGATGGAAATTATTCGTCTAGTTTGATTCATCTAGGATCTTTATTTTTCTACTAGTGGACAACTATAGATGGCCAAACTATTGCGTGTTATAGTTCACGAAATTGTGAATTTTGAACTCTGTGATTTATTTTCCATTAGGTCAAAATAAATATAAATAGCAATATATCATAGAATATAGTTCATGAAATCATGAATTTTTTGGACTCCATGAACATACTTGCCAATGGGTAGAAATAACTAAAATGGTCAAAAATCATGGGTAGTAACTCATGAAATTGTGAATTTCGAACAACGTGAAATTATATGCCAATAGGTCGAACACTTAAAAATGACAAAACATGTGGGTTATATAGCATATGAAATTTAAAATTTTATACTTCATGAAATTATTTGTTGATAGTAGAATAACTAAAAATGGCCAAAAATTATAGGTAATAGCTCAAAAATCGTGAATTTCAGACCATTGAAGTTATTTGCAAATGGGTCGAAAGGACTGAAAACGGCAAAAAAATCATGGGTTATAGCCCATGAAATTGTGAATTTTTTACTCTGTAAATTATTTGCCGATCGGTAGAAATGACTAAAATTGGCAAAAAATCGTGGATTACAGCTCACAAAATCATGAGTTTTGGACTCCATGATACTATTTGTTGGTGGGTAGAAACGACTAACATGGCCAAAAATCATGGCAAATAACTCATGAAAATTTTAATTTCAGACTCCATGAAACTATTTACCAATGAATAGAAATGACTAAAAATGACCAAAAATCATAGGTTATATCTCATAAAATCGGACTTTCGTCCTCTACAAAATTATTTGCCAATGGATCAAAGCGATGAGACATTACTAAAAATTATGGGTTATAGCTCATGAAATAGTGAATTTTAGACTCTACAAAACTATTTGCCAATTAGTCAAATCTGATATAAAAGTTTAAAAATCTTGGATTATAGCCCATGAAGTTGTGAGTTTTAAAGTTAGAAAAATTATTTGCCAACGGGTTGGAACGACTGAAAATGGCAAAAAATTAGGGGTTATAGCTCATGAAATCGTGGATTTTGGATTTCACGAAATTATTTGTCAATCGGTCGGAACGACTAAAAATGGCCAAAAATCATGGGTTATGGCTCATAAAATATTAAATTTTAGACTATAAGAAATTATTTGCTAATGGATCGCGCTAAAAATTGGAGTTTATAGCTTCCTATATAGTGAACTTCGTACTCATTGAAATTATTTGCTATTGGGTCAAAACAACTAGAAATTGCTAAAAACTATGAATTATAGCTCATGAAATTATGAATTTTAGACTTCGTGAAAATATTTGCCAATGGGCAGAAATAACTAAAAATGGCCAAAAATCATGGGTAATAGCACATGAAATCATGAGTTTTGGACTCAGTAAAATTATTTACTAATGGGTTGAACACTAAACAATGGCAAAAAATCATGGGTTATAGCCCATGAAATTGTGAATTTTTTACTCTGTAAATTATTTGCCGATCGGTAGAAATGACTAAAATTGGCAAAAAATCGTGGATTACAGCTCACAAAATCATGAGTTTTGGACTCCATGATACTATTTGTTGGTGGGTAGAAACGACTAACATGGCCAAAAATCATGGCAAATAACTCATGAAAATTTTAATTTCAGACTCCATGAAACTATTTACCAATGAATAGAAATGACTAAAAATGACCAAAAATCATAGGTTATATCTCATAAAATCGGGACTTTCGTCCTCTACAAAATTATTTGCCAATGGATCAAAACGATGAGACATTACTAAAAATTATGGGTTATAGCTCATGAAATAGTGAATTTTAGACTCTACAAAACTATTTGCCAATTAGTCAAATCTGATATAAAAGTTTAAAAATCTTGGATTATAGCCCATGAAGTTGTGAGTTTTAAAGTTAGAAAAATTATTTGCCAACGGGTTGGAACGACTGAAAATGGCAAAAAATTAGGGGTTATAGCTCATGAAATCGTGGATTTTGGATTTCACGAAATTATTTGTCAATCGGTCGGAACGACTAAAAATGGCCAAAAATCATGGGTTATGGCTCATAAAATATTGAATTTTAGACTATAAGAAATTATTTGCTAATGGATCGCGCAAAAATTGGAGTTTATAGCTTCCTATATAGTGAACTTCGTACTCATTGAAATTATTTGCTAATGGGTCAAAACAACTAGAAATTGCTAAAAACTATGAATTATAGCTTATGAAATTATGAATTTTAGACTTCGTGAAAATATTTGCCAATGGGCAGAAATAACTAAAAATGGCCAAAAATCATGGGTAATAGCACATGAAATCATGAGTTTTGGACTCCGTAAAATTATTTACCAATGGGTTGAACACTAAACAATGGCAAAAAAATCATGGGTTATAACCAATAAAATTATAAATTATAGAGCCCATAAAATTATTTGCTAATGGGTAGAAATGACTAAAAATGACTAAAAATCATGGGTAATAGCTTTAAAAACTTGTGAATTTCAGATTCCGTGAAATTATTTGCTAATGGATTGAAACGACTAAAAATGGCCTATAGCATATAAAATTGTGAATTTTGGATTACATGAAATTATTTTTCAATTTGTAGAAATGACTAAAAATGGCCAAGATTTGTGAGTTATGACTCATAAAATCATCCAATTTTATGAAATTATTTACCAATGTGTCCGATAGCTACAAATGGCCGAAAAATCATGGGTTATAGCTAATGAAATCTTAAATTTTGGACCACTGAAATTATTTACCAATGGGTCCGAATGACTAAAAATGGACTATAATTATCTGTTATAGCTCTTTAAGTCATTAATTTTGGAGTTCAAAAATTATTTGCTAATGGATTGAAAGGACTGAAAATTGCCAAAAATCATTAGTTAACACTCATGAAATCATGTATTTTAGAATCCACAAAATGATTTGCCAACGGGTTGGAATGACTAAAATGGCCAAAAAATCATGGATTATCATCCATGAATTCATAAATTTTGAACTCCATGAAATTATTTGTTAGTGGGCCTCACAACTGTAAATGGCCCAAATCATGAGTTATAGCTCATGAAATCATGAAGTTTAGACTCTACCAAATTATTTTCCATTGAATCAAAATGAATAAAAAATAGCCAAATATAGAGGAATATAGCTCATTAAATTGTGAATTTAGGACTACATGAAAATATTTGCCAATGGATAGAAACGACTATAAATGGCAAAAAATTATGGGTTATAGCTCAAATTCGTGAATTTTGGACACCATGAAATTATTTTTTAATGGGTCAGGATGACTAAAAATGGTCAAACATAATAGGTTATAGCTCATGAAATTGTGAGTTTTGGACCCTACGAAACTATTTCCCAATTAGTCAAAACAAATATAAAATGCTATGAAATCATGATTTTTCGAGTCTGCATATAACAACACAAATCTATTTGCCAATGGGTCGAAATAAAAAAAATGCCTAATGATCATGGTTTATACCTCATGAATCGAGAACTTTTTACTACACACGATTATTTGCGTATTGGTCAAAATGAATAAAAATGTCCTAAGAATTGTAGGTAATAGCTAATGAAATTCTGAATTTTGGCCTCCATGAAATTATTTGGTAATGGATCAAACTGAATAAAAAGGACAACATCATGGGTTTTTGCTCAAGAAAAAGTAAATTATAGATCACACGAAATTATTAGCTGATGGGTGGTAACCACTAAAAATGGCCAAAATCATGGAAAATAGCTCAAGAAATCATGAATTTCGGACTCCATGAAATTATTTGTCAACGAGTCAAACTGACTAAAAATAACCAAAATTGTGACTTATAGCCCATGAAATCATGAATTTTTGACTCTATGAAATTATTTAGCAATTAGTAGAAATGACTGAAAATGGCCAAAAATCTTGGGTTATCGCTCATGAAATCATGAATTTCGGACACCAGTTAATTATTTGCCATTTGGTCGGAATGACTAAAAATAACCAAATATCAGGAGTTATAGCTCATAAAAGCATGAATTTTTGACACCATTTAATTATTTACCAATTGGTCGGAATGACTAAAAATGACCAAAAATCGTGGATTATAACTCATAAATCGTGAATTTTGGACTCCATGATACTATTTATTGATGGGTAGAAACAACTAAAAATCTTCAAAAATCATGGGTAATAGCATATAAAATCGTGAATTTCAGACTACGTGAAATTATTTGTCAATGAAATGAAATGACTAAAAATGGTCAAAATCATAGGTTATAGCTCATGAATTTGTGAATTTTAGACTCCATGAAATTATTTGGCAATGGATGAAAATAATGAGAAATTACCAAAAACCATGCGTTATAGCTCATGAAATTATGAATTTTGGACACTACGAAACTATTTGCTAGTCAAGACGAATATAAAAGCCCAAAAATCTTAGGTTATAGCTCATGAAATTATGAGTTTTAGAGTTAGCAAAATTATTTGCTAATGAGTTGAAATGATTAAAAGTAGCCAAACATCAAGGGTTATAGCGGATGAAATCGTGAATTTTGGATTCCACAAAATTATTTGCCAATGGGTTAGAATGACTAAAAATGGCCAAAACTTATGGGTTACAGCTCATTAAACCTTCCATTTTAGACTCTAAGAAATTATTTATGAATGGGTCTGAACAACTAAATATAACTAAAAATTATAGGTTATAGCTCCCTATATAGTGAATTTTGGATTTCTCAAAATTATTTGCCGATGGGTCGAAACAACTAGAAATTACTAAAAACCATGAATTATAACTTATGAAATATTTTGGACTCCATGAAAATATTTGCCAATGGGTAGAAATGACTAAAAATGGCCAAAATTTATCGGTAATAGCTCATGAAATCCTAAAGTTTGAACTTTATAAAATTATTTGCCAATGGATCAAATACTAAAAAGGGGCAAATAATCATGGGTTATAGTCGATGAAATTATAAATTATAATGCCCACGAAATTATTCATTGATGGGTAGAAACAACTAAAAATGATCAAAACTAATGGGTAATAGCTCAAGAAATCTTGAATTTTGGACTTGGCGAAACTATTTGTCAATGGATCGAAACGACTAAAAATGATAAAAAATCGTGGGTTATAGCACATGAAATCGTGAACTTTGGATTATATGAAATTATTTTCCAATTTACAGAAATGACTAAAAATGGCTAAAAATCATGGGTTATAGCTCATAAAATCTTAAAATTTGCCCATTGCATGAAATTATTCGCCAATGCGTCTAGCGACTACAAAATGCCAAAACATTATGGGTTATAGCTAATTAAATCTTAATTTTTTGACTCCATAAAATTATTTTCCAATGGGTCCGAACAACTAAAAGTGGCCGACAATCATCAATTATAGCTCCTAAAATTATTAATTTTAGAGTCCACAAAATTATTTGCCATTGGGTCGAAATGACTAGAAATTACCAAAAATTATCGATTAATGCTCATGAAATCGTTCATTTTGGAATCCGCAAAATGATTTACCAATGGGTCAGAATGACTAAAAATGGCCAAAATCATGGGATATAACTCATAAAATCATGAATTTTGATCTCTATGAAATTATTTGCCAATGGATCTAACGACTGTAAATGGCCAAAATCGTGGGTTATAGTTCATGAAATTATGAATTTTGAACTCTGTAAAATTATTTTCTATTGGGTCACAATGAATAAAACTAACCAAATATCGAGGAATATAGCTCATAAAATAGTGAATTTTAGACTATGTGAAAATATTTGTCAATGGATAGAAATGACTACAAATGGCCAAAAGTTTTTGGTTATAGCTCATAAATTTGTGAATTTTGGACAGTATGAAATTATTTGCCAATGAGTCAGAATGACTAAAAATGGCCACAAATAATTGGTTATAGTCCATAAAATTGTGAGTTTTGGACTCTACAAAACTATTTGCCAAGTAGTCAAAACCAATGTACATGGCCAAACATCTTGGGTTATGGCTCATGAAAACATGCTTTTTCAAGTCAGCGAATGACAATAAAAATCTAGTTGCCAATAGATTGAAATAAATAAAAATACCCAATAATCATGGGTTATAGCTCATGAAAGCCTAAATTTGGGCTATGATGAATTTATTTGTCAATGCGACGAAACGATTAAAAATAGTCAAAAATCATGGGTTATTACCTCATAAAATCAGGAATTTTAGACTCTGCAAGATTATTTGTCAATTAATAAAAATGAATAAAAATGGCTAATAATCCTAGGTAATAGCTTATGAAACTATGAATTTTGGACTCTGTTTAATTATTTGGTAATGGGTCAAAATGAATAAAAATAGCCAAAAATCATGGATTATAGCCCATGAAATGATAAATTATAGACCCCACCAAATTATTAGCTATTGGATACTAAACACTAGAAATGGCCAAAATCATGGGAAATTGCTCAAGAAATCGTGAATTTCAGACTCCATAAAATCATTTGCTAATCGGTCAAATTAACTAAAAATGACCAAAAATCAATGGTTATAGCCCATGTAATCATGAATTTTTGACTCGTGAAATTATTTGCCAATTGGTAGAAATAAATAAAAATGGCCAAAAATCTTGGGTTATAGCTCATGAAATCATGAGTTTTCGACATCCATTTAATTATTTGCCAATAGGTCGGAATGATAAAAAATAACCAAAAATCATGGGTTATAGCTCATGAAATCTTGAATTTTAGACTCTATGAAATTATTGCAATGAGACCGATTGATTGAAAGCTGCAAAAAATTATGCGTTATAACCCATAAAATTAGAAATTTTGGACACCGTAAATTGTTTTTGCCAATTGGTAGAAACGACTAGAAATGGCTAAAAATCATGGGTTATAGCTTATGAAATCATGAATTTGACAACAAGAAGGTATTTGCCAATTGGTCCGATGAGAGCAAATGGATCGAAACAACTAAAAACAGCCAAAACCCGTGAGTAAAAACTCATAAAGTTTTGAATTTTAGACTCGATGAAATTATTTGCCAATATATCAAAAACTTGAAAATGGCAAAAAAATCATGGGTTAAGCCCATGAATTCGTATATTATAGACCCTGCGAACTTATTTGCTAATAGGTAGAAATGATTAAAAATGACCAAAACTTATGGGTAATAGCTTGAGAAATTGTGAACTTCATACTCCATAAATTATTTGCAAATAGCTCAAAACAACTAAAAGGACCAAAAATTGCTGGTTATAGCTCATGAAATTGTGAATTTTGGATTCCGTAAAATTATTTTCCAATTGGTGGAAATGACTAAAATTGGTCAAAAATTATGGATTATAGCTCACAAAATAGTGAATTTTAGATCCTAAGAAATTATTTGCTGATGGGTTGAAACGACTAAAAAACAACTAAAAATCAATGGGTTATATAGCTTATGAAATCGTGAATTTTGGACAACATGAAATTATTTGCCAATTGGTCCGACAAGAGCAAATAGGTAGAAACAACTAAAAATGGCTAAAAATCATGGGTAATAACTTATGAAATCATGAATTTTGAACCCTAAGAAATTACTTGCCAATAGGTCAAAAACTTTAAAATGGCAAAAAATTATGAGTTATAGCCGATGAAATGGCAAATTATAAACCCAACGAAATTATTTAATGATGTGTAGAAGTGACTAAAAATGGACAAATATCGTGCATAATAGCTCAAGAAAAAGTGAATTTCAAACTCTACAAAATTATTTGCAAATGGGTCGAAATGATTAAAAAAGGCCAAAAATACCTGGTTATATCCCATGAAATCTTGAATTTTGAACTCCGTAAAATTATTTCCATTTGGTAGAAATGACTAAAAGTAGCCAAAATATATGGGTAATAACTCATGAAATTATGACATTCAGGCTCTGCAAAATTGATTGCCAATGGATCCAAAGACTCAAAATGATGAAAAATTATAGGTTAAAGACCCCGAAATAGTGAATTTTGGACACAATATAATTATTTGCCACTTGATAGAAATGACTGAAAATGGCAAAAAGTCTTGGGTTATAACTCATGAAATCTTGAGTTTTAGATGCCGCAAATATATTTTCCAATAGGTTGAATTGACTAAAAATATCAAAAATCATAGGTACTAGCTTATGAAATCGTCAATTTTGGAGTCAATGAAATTATTTACCAATGGTCGGAACAATAAAAATGGCAAAAAATTAGAGGTTGTAGCCCATGAAATCTTGAATTATGGATTCAATGAAATAATTTACCAAGTTGTCGGAATGACTAAAATAGCCAAAAAAATGAGTTATACTCATAAAATCTTGAATTTTTGACTCCACGAAATTATTCACCAAATGGACCGAAGACTAAAAATGGCCTAAAATCATCGGTTATAGCTCATGGAATCAATAATGTTGGACTTTGCGGAATTATTTTCCATTGGGTCGAAATGAATAAAAATATCCAAATATCATGGAATATAGTTCATGAAGTTGTGAATTTTGGACTTCGTGAAAAAAATTACCATCGGGTAGAAATAACTAAAAATAGCCAAAAATTATGGTTATAGGTTATGAAATCATAAAATTTTGACACCATGAGATTATTTTCCAATAGATCACTACCTAAAATTACCAAAACTCATGGATTATAGGTCATGAAATATTAAATTTTGGACTCTACAAAACTATTTGCCAATTAGTCAAAATAAATATAAATGTCCAAAAATCTTGGACTATAGCTCATAAAATCGTGAATTTTGGAGTCAGTGAAATTATTTACAAATGGGTCTGAACGATTAAAAATGGACAAAAATTATGGGTTATAGCTCATGAAAGCATAAATTTTGGGTTTATGAAATTATTTGTCAATGGATCGGAATGATTTAAAATGGCTAAAAATAACGGGTTATAGCTTATGGATCGAAACAAATAAAAATGTGCAATAATCATAGATTATAGTTCATAAAATCTTGAATTTGGGCCACAGTGAATTTATTTGTCGTTGGAATGGAGCGACTAAAAATGGCCAACATTGTGGGTCATACCTCATGAAATCATGAATTTTGCACTTTGAGAAATTATTTGTCAATGGGTCAAAATGAATAAAAATGGCTAAGAATCGTGGGTAGTAGCTTATGAAGTTGTGAATTTTGGACTATGGGAAATTATTTGTTAAAGGGTCAAAATGAATAAAAATTGCTAAAAATTGTGGCTTATAGCCCATGAGATCGTAAATTATAGATCCCACTAAATTATTTGGTAATGAGTAGAAATGACTAAAAATGATAAAAAATTATAGGTAATAGCTCAAGAGATCTTGAATTTCGAACTCCGTACAATTATTTGCTAATAGATCAAAATGATTAAAATTAGCCAAAAATCATGGGTTATAGCCCATGAAATCGTGAATTTTAGACTCTGTGAAATTATTTGCCATTTAGTAGAAGCGACTAAAAATGACCTAAAATATTGGGTTATACCTCATAAAATCGTGAATTTTGAACACTGTTTACTTATTTGCTAATGGGTTGGTATGACTAAAAATAACCAAAAAACGTGGGTTATAGCTCATGAAATCTTAAATTTTATATTTCTCAAAATTATTTGCCAATGGGTCCGATTGACTAAAATTGGCCAAACTGATAAGTTATTGTCCATGAAATTGTGAATTTTAGCCTTTGTAAAATTGTTTGCCAATAGGTTAAAATAACGAGAAATTGCCCAAAACCATAGGTTAGCTCATGAAATTCTAAAATTTGGAATCCGCAATATTTGTCAATGGGTTGGAACTACTAAAAATGGCCAAAAATCATGGATTATAACCCATGAAATTATGAATTTTAGACACCATGAAGTTTTTTTTGCCAATTGGTAGAAACAACTAAAAATAGTAAATAATCGTGAGTTATATCTTATAAAATTGTGAATTTTGGACAACACGAAATTATTTTCCAATTGGTCCAATGAAATCATTTCTACCCATTGTGAATTTTGATCGTGAATTTTGGACGTCATTTACTAATTTTCCAATGGGTCCGACCGACTAAAAATGGCCAAAAGCATAAGTTATAGCACATGAAATCGTGAATTTTAGACTACACAAAATTATTTACTAATGGGTCAAATCATCAAGAAATTGCAAAAACCCATGGGTTAAAGTTCATAAAATCATGAATTTTGAAAACTGCAAAATTATTTACCAATGGGTTGGAAGGACAAAAAATGATCAAAAATTATGGGTTATAACCCATGAATTTGTGAGTTTTGAACTGCATAAAGTTTTTTGTCAATTGGTAGAAATGACAAAAATTATCAAAAATCATGGATTATAGCTTATAAAATCATGAATTTTGGACAACACTAAATTATTTGCCAATTGGTTTGATGACTGCATATGGCCAATAATTATGGGTTATAGCTCATGAAATCAAGGTCGACTCTGCAAACCATTCGGTCAAAATAAATAAAAATAGCCAAAATCATGAAATATAGTTCATGAAATCGTGAACATTGTACTCTGTGAGAAGATTTGCTATTGGGTAGAAATGACTAAATGTAGCCAAAAATCCTGGGTTATATAGCTCATGTAATCATGAACTTTGGACACCACAAAATTATTTGTCAATTTGTCAAAATGACTAAAAATACCCAAAATCGTGGATTGCAGCCCATGAAATTGTGAATGTTGGACTCATTGAAATTATTTGCTAATGGGTCTAATGACTACAAATGGCAAAAATTCATGGGTAATAGCTCAAAAAATCATGAATTTTGGACTCTGTAAAATTATTTCCCAATCAGTCAAAATGATAAAAAAACAATGGCAACAAAATTGTGGATTATAGCTCAGAATTTTGGACATTATGAAATTATTTGTCAATGGGTCAAAATGACTAAAAATGTCCAAAAATTATAGATTAAAGCTGATGAAATTGTGAGTTATGAACTCTACAAAATTATTTGCCAATTAGTCAAAACAAATACAAATCACCAAAAATCTTGGGTTATAGCTCATGAGATCGTGAATTTAGAGTTAGTGAAATTATTTGCCAATAGGTTAGAATAACTAAAAATGGCTAAAAATTATGGGATATAGCTCATGAAATTATAAATTTTGAATTCCCCAAAATTATATACTAATGGGTTGGAACGACTAAAATGGGCTAAAAATCATGGGTTATAGCTCATGAATTCATGAATTTTTAATTCCACAATATTATTTGCCAATGCGGCTAAAAATGGTAAAAAATTGTGGGTTTTAAATCTTGACTTTTAGACTCCACGAAATTATTTGGTAATGGGTCCGAATGACTAAAAATGGTAAAAATCATAGGCTATTGTTCATGATATCGTGAATTTTGAACTCCACAAAATTATTTACCAATGGGTCAAAATGACTAGAAATTGCTAAAAACCCATGGGCTTTAGCTCATGAAATCGTGATGGAATCTGCAAAATTATTTTCTAACGGGTCAAAACAACTAAAAATGACAAAATAATTGTGGGTTACATTCCATGAAATAATAAATTTTGGAATCCATAAAATTATTTGCTAATGAGTCCGAGGACTACAAATGGCCCAAAATCATAGGTTATTGCTCATGTAATTTTGAATTTTGGACTCCATAAAATTATTTACTGACTTGTTAAAATGACTTGAAATTTTCAAACACTATTGGTTATATCCCAAGAAATTATAGACTGAAAAAAATTATTTGCTGATGAGTCAAAACAATCAGAATTTACCAAAAATCATCGGTAATAACTCTTGCCCTTGAAATCGTGGATTTTAGACTCCATAAAATTATTTGCCAGTGATTCGAAATAACTAAAAATGGTTATAAAACTCTTGGGTTATAGCCCTTGAAATCGTTGATTTTGGACTCCATAAAATTATTTGCCAATTGGTAGTAATGATTAAAAATGGCCAAAATTCTTGGGTTATACCTTATGAAATCATGAATTTTGGACACCATGAAGTTATTTTCCAATAGGCTAGGATGAATATAAATGGCCAAAAATAAGGGGTAATATCTCATGAAATCTTAAATTTCAAACAATGTGAAATCATTTTCCAATGGGTCGAACACTTAAAAAGGGCAAAAAAACCATAAGTTATAGCCAACAAAACCATGAATTTTGCATTCCACAATTATTTACTGATGGGTAGAAACGACTAAAAATGGTTAAAAATTGATTCCATAAAATTATTTCTTGATGGGTAGAAATGACTAAAAAAGGCCAAAATTTATGGGAAATAGCTCATAAAATCATGAATTTTAGACTCTAAAAAATTATTTATCATGGATCAAAATGACTAAAAATAGCCAAATATTATGAGTTATAGCCGATGAAATTGTGAATTTTGGACTCGGTGAAACTTTTTTGCCAACCGGTAGAAATGACAAAATTTTGTACAAAATCATGGATTATAACTCATAAAATCATGTATTTTGGACACTACAAAATTATTTGCCAATCGGTCAAAATGAATAAAAATTAAAAAACTCATGAGTTATATCTCATGAATTCGTGAATTTTGGACGTAGCAAAATTGTTTACTAATTGAGCAAAGCAAAAAAAACAAACGACCAAATATGTCAGGTAATAGCTCATGAAATCATGAATTTTGGTCTCTGTGAAATTATTTACCAATGTGTCGAACACTAGAATGGCAAAAAATGTGGGTTATAGCCTGTGAAATCATGAATTATAGAATCTAGAAATTATATGGTGTGGGTAGAAATGACTGAAAATGGCCAAAAATTATGGGTAATAGCTCAAGAAATCATGAATTTTATACTCCGTAGAATGGCTCAAAGCAATTAAAATGGCTAAAAATCGTGGGTTATAGCCCATGAAATCACGAATTTTGGGCTCCGTGAAATATTTGTGAATTAGTAGAAATTATTGGAATTGGCCAAAAATCATATTTTATAGCTCATGAAAACGTGAATTTTGGACACCATGAAATTATTTGTTAATGGATTGAAATGATAAAAAATGGAAAAAAATTATGGGTTGTAGCTCATGATATCTTGAATTTTTAACTCTACGAAATTCTTTACCAATGGGTTGATATGACTAAAAATGGCCAAAAATTATGAGTTGTACTTCATGAAATTGTGCATTTTGAACTTTGAAAAATTATTTGCCAATGGGACAAAATCAATAAAAAAAAGCCAAGAATTGTGGCTAACAGCTTATAAAATTGTGAATTTTGAACTCCTTGAAATTATTTGGTAATGTGTTGAAATGAATAAAAATAGTCAAATATCATGATTTATAGCTCGTAAATCATGAACTTTGGCCGCTATGAAATTATTTGCAAATGTGTTAGACGACTTAAATGTCCAAAGATCATGTATTATAGCCCACATTTTTTGCTAATTAGTAGAAATGACTAAAAATGGCCAAAATCGAGGGTTATAGCTTATGAAATCATGAATTCTGGACTCCATTATATTATTTACCAATGGGTCTAGCAACTACAAATTAACAAAAATTAGGAGTTACAGCTCATGAAATCGTGAAACAAATAACAATGGCCAAATAGCGTGGAAGCTCATGAAATTGTGAATTGTTTATTAGGTGAAAATATTTGCCAATGAGTAGAAATGACTAATAATGGCCAAAAATCATGGAATTCTCATGAAATAATTAATTTTGGAGACCACGAAATTATTTGACAATGGGTCAAACGACTAAATAAAGCCAAAAATCATGAGTTACACTTGATGAAATCTTGAAATTTGGACTCTACGAAATTATTAACCAATTGGTCCGGGTGACTAAAAATAGCTAAAGATCATAGGTCATAGCTCCTAAAATCATGAATTTTGGACTCCACAAAATTATTTGTCAATTGATCAAAATGAATATAAATGGCTAAAAATCATGGGTTCTAGCTCATGAAATTATAAATTTTGGACTCCACAAAATTATTTGTCAATTGATCAAAATGAATATAAATGGCCAAAAATTTTGAGTTACAGCTCATGAAATTGTGAATTTTGGAGTCAGCAATATTATTTGCTAGCGGGTCAGACTAACTAAGAATGGCTAAAAATCATGGGTTCTAGCTCATGAAATTATGAATTTTTAACTCCATAAAATTATTTGCCAATGAGTTAGAACGACTAAAAATGGTCAAAAATCGAAGGTCATAATTCATGAAATCTTGAATTTTGGACTCCACAAAATTATTTACCAAAGGGTGTAAATGATTAAAATTAGCCAAAAATCGTAAGTTATAGCTCCTGAAATTATAAATTTTATAATCCATAAAATTATTTGCTAATGGGTCGTAACGACTAAAAATCATAGGTTATAGCTCCTTGAAATTGATAATTTCAGACTCTACTAAACTATTTGTCAATTCGTCAAAATGAATATAAATGGCTAAAATTGTTGGGTTTTAGCTCATGAAATTATAAACTTTGGAGTCAGCAAAATTATTTGCCAGTGGGTTAGAATGACTGAAAATGGTCAAAAATCCTAGGTTATAGCTCATGAAATTGTGAATTTTGGACTTCATAAAATTATTTGCCAAAGGATCGAATGATTAAAAAGGCAAGAAATAGTGGAGTATATAGCTCATGAAATCGTGAATTTTGGACTCCCTAAGATTATTTGTCAATGACTCAAAAAACTAGAAATAGCTAAAAATCGTAGGTTATAACTCATGAAATCATGATTTTGGACTCCGTAAAATTATTTCCTAATGGGTCGGAATGATTAAAAATGACCAAAAAATTGTGTTATAACCCTTGAAATTGTTAATTTGGGACTTTGTGAAATGTTTTCCCTGTTGATATAAATGACTAAAAAATCATGGTCTATAATTTATGAAATCGTGAATTTAGAATCTACAAAGCTATTTGCCAATCGGTCAAATGAATATAAATGGCCATGGTTGTAGTTCTCAAAATCGTGAATTTTGGAGTCGTGAAATTATTTTCCAATGGGTCAAAATGGTAAAGATGGGAAAATTTCATAGGTTATAGCTCATGAAATTGTGAATTTTAGACACTATGAAATTATTTGCCAATTGGTAGAAATGACTAAAATGGCCAAAACTCTTGGGTAATAGCTTATGAAATTTTAAATTTTGGACTCCATGAAATTATTTGCCAATGGATCGAATGGTTAAAAATAACCAAATAATTGTGGGTTATAACTCCATGAAATCATGAATTTTGGACTCCATGAAATTATTTGCCAATGGGTCCAACAATTACAAATAGATATAAATCATGGGTTATAGCTCATGAAATCATGATTTTGGACTCAGTGAAATTATTTACCAATGGGTCGAAATGAATAAAATGACCAAAAATTGTGTTATAACCCTTGAAATTGTTAATTTGGGACTTTGTGAAATGTTTTCCCTGTTGATATAAATGACTAAAAATCATGGTCTATAATTTATGAAATCGTGAATTTTAGAATCTACAAAGCTATTTGCCAATCGGTCAAATGAATATAAATGGCCATGGTTGTAGTTCTCAAAATCGTGAATTTTGGAGTCAGCGAAATTATTTTCCAATGGGTCAAAATGGTAAAAGATGGGAAAATTTCATAGGTTATAGCTCACAGATTCGTGAATTTTAGACACTATGAAATTATTTGCCGATTGGTCAAAATGACTAAAAAATGGCTAGAAATCATGGCTTGTAGCTCATGAATCATAAGTTTTGGACTCTATGAAACTATTTTAGACTCTATGAAACTATGTGCTAATTAGTCAGAACAAATATAAATGGCCAAAAATCTTTAGTTATAGCTCATGAAATCGTGAATTTTGGAGTCAACGAAATTATTTGCCAATAGGTCAGAATGACTAATAAATGCCAAAAATCATGGGTTATAGCATAAAATTATTAATTTTAGATTCCACAAAATTATTTGTTACTGGATTGGAATGACTAAAATGGGCCAAAAATCATGGGTCATAGCTCATGAATTCGTGAATTTTATTCCACGATATTATTTGCCAATGAGTCGAAAAGGCTAAAAATGGTAAAAAATTAGTGTGTTATAGCTTATGAAATCTGACTTTTAAACTCCATGAAATTATTTGCTAATGGGTCCAAACGACTAAAAATAGTCAAAAATCATAGGCTATTGTTCCTAATATCGTGAATTTTAGAGTCCATAAAATTATTTGCCAATGGGTCGAAATGACTAGACATGAAAAACCTTGGCTTATAGCTCATGAAATCACAAATTTTAGAATCTGAAAAATTATTTACTAATGGATCAGAATGGTTAAAAATAACCAAATAATTGTGGGTTATAACCCATAAAATCATGAAGTTTAGACTCCACATAATTATTTACTAATGGGTTCGACGAGGACAAATGGCCCAAAATCATAGCATATAACTAATGAAATCGTGAATTTTAGAATTGTTTGCCAAAAATTATTTGCCAATTGGTCAAAATGACTAGAAATTTTCAAAAATAATGGGTTATATATCCTATGAAAGGTAATAGATCATGCAATCGTGAGGACTCTATTAAATTTTTTGCCACAGGGTCAAAATGAATAAAAAATTCCAAGAATTGTGGGTAATAGTTTATAAAATTGTGAATTTTAGACTCTGTGGAATTATTTGCCAATTAGTAGAAATGACTAAAAATGGCCAAAACTCTTGGGTAATAGCTTGAGAAATCGTGAATTTTGGACACCATAAAATTATTTGCGAATGGGTTAGAACGAATAAAAATAGCAAAACATTATGGGTAAAATATCATGAAATCTTAAATTTTGGACTATCAGAAGTTATTTGCCAATGGATCGAATGCTAAGAAATGGCAAAAAATTGTAGGCTATAGCCCATGGGATCGTGAATTTTGGACTTCATTAAATATTTATCGATGGATAGAAATTACTAAAAATGACCAAAAATTAAGGAAAATAGCTCATGAAATTATGAATTTCAGTCTCCACAAAATTATTCTCCAATGAGTCAAGATGACTAAAAACAGGCAAATATCATGGGTTATCACTGATCAAATAGTGAATTTAAATTCAGTGAATTTCTTTGCTAATTAGCAGAAATGACTAAAATTTGTAAAATAAATTATGGGTTATAGCTCATGAAATCGTGAATTTTGGATGCTGCAAAATTATTTGCCAATCAATCAAAATGAATAAAAATCATGAGAGGTCATGAAATCATGAATTTTCGACGCCGCAAAATTGTTTGCTAATCAGTCAAAATGAATAAAAATGACCAAATATCATAGGTAATAGCTCATGAAACATAATTTTTGGACTCCGTGAAATTATTTACCAATGGATCAAACACTAAAAAATGGCAAAACCTTGTGGTTATAGCCTGTTAACTTATGAATTATAGAATCTAGGAAATTATATGCTGATGGGTAGAAATAAATAAAAATAGCCAAAACTCATGGATAATAGCTCAAGAAATCATGAATTTCAGATTTCACGAAATTATTTGCCAATGGGTCGGAACAACTAATAATGGCCAAACAAATGTGTTATAACTCATGAAATTATTCATTTTGGACTTCGCAAGGTTATTTTGGGTCAAAATGAATAAAAAATGCCAGGAATTCTGGGTAATAGCTTATTAAATTTTAAATTTTGGACTCTATGAAATTATTTGCTAATGGATTGAAATGAAAAAAATGGCTAAAAAATCATTGTTAATAGGTCATGAAATCATGAATTTTGGCCCCTATGAAATCATTTGCAAATGGGTCAGATGACTTAAAATTTCTAAAATTATGGGTTATAGCTCATAAAATCTTGAATTTTGAACTATGTAAACTTTTTGCAGATTGGTAGAAATGAGTAAAAATGGCTAAAATCAAGGGTTATAGCTTATAAAATCGTGAATTCTGGACTCTATTAAATTATTTGCCAATGGGTCCAACAATTACAAATAGATATAAATCGTGGGTTATAGCTCATGAAACTATGAATTTTAGATACTGTGAAATTATTTTCCATTGGGTCGAAATGAATAAAAATAGTCAAATATCATGTCATGAAATTGCGAATTTATTATGTGAAAATATTTGCCAATGGGTAGAATTACTATAGTGGCCAAAAATTATGGGTTGCTCATGAAATAGTGAATTTTGGATACCACAAAATTATTTTTCAATGGGACGAACAATTAATTAAGCTAAAAATCATGGATTATAGTTCATGAAATCTTAAAATTTAGACTCGAAAAAATCATTTACCAATGGGTCTGAATGGCTAAAAATGACTAAAAATCATAAGTCATAGCTCCTGAAATCATGAATTTTGGAATATGCAAAATTATCTAACAATGCTTTTGAACGACTAAAATTTGTGGGTTATAACTCCATGAAATCATGAATTTTGGACTGTACGAAATTATTTGACAATTAGCCACAATGAATATAAATAGCAAAAAATTTTGGGTTATAGCTCATGAAGTTGTGAATTTTAGAGTCAGCAATATTATTTGCCAGGTCGGAGCAACTAAAAATAGCCAAAAATCGTGGGTTGTAGCTCATGAAATCATGAATGTTAAATTCCACGAAAATATTTGCCAAAAATTATGGGTTATATCTCATCAAATCTTAAATTTTGGCTCCATTACATTATTTGATTGACAAGGAATGACCAAAACTCGAAGATTATAGCTCTTAAAATTGTGAATTTTGTAAGCCACAAAATTATTTGACAATGGATCAAAACATCTAATAATGGCAGTTTATAGCTCCAAGAAATCATTAATTTTGAACTCTACTAAACTATTTGCCAATTGATGAAAATGAATATAAATAGCTAAATATCTTGGGTTATAGCTCTTGAAATCATGAACTTTGAAGTTAGCCAAGTTATTTACCAGTAGGTCGAAACAACTAAAAATGAGTAAAAATCGTGAGTTATAGCTCATTAAATGGTGAATTTTGAACTCCACAAAATTATTTTCTAATGGGTTAGAAAAACTGAAAATGGTAAAAACAAATAGTGGGGTATAGCTCATGAAATTAAGAATTTCGAAGTCACAAAATTATTACTCAATGGCTCAAAATAACTAGAAATGGCTAAAAATCATAGATTATAGCTCCTGAAATCGTGAATTTTAGACTCCTAAAATTATTTACCAATGGGTCAAAATGATTAAAATGACCAAAAGTCGTGGGTTATAACCCTTGAAACCGTTAATTTTGGAAATTAATAAAATGAATAAAAATGGCAAAAATCATGGGCTTAGCTTATGAAATCGTGAATTTTTGAAATTATTTATCGATGGAAGAAAATTGATAAAACATTTATGGATTATAGCTCATAAAATTATAAATTATTTGCCGTGGATCAAAATGACTAAAATAGATAAAAATTATAGGATATAGCTCATGAAGTTGTGAATTTTAGACTCCTAAAATTATTTACCAATGGGTCAAAATGAATAAAAATAACCAAAAATTATGGGTTATAGCTCATGAAATCATGAATGTTGAATTCCACGAAAATATTTGCTAAAAATTATGGGTTATATCTCATCAAATCTTAAATTTTAGCTCCATTACATTATTTGATTGACAAGGAATGACCAAAACTTCGAAGATTATAGCTCTTAACATTGTGAATTTTGTAAGCCACAAAATTATTTGACAATGGATCAAAACATCTAATAATGGCGGTTTATAGCTCCAAGAAATCATTAATTTTGAACTCTACTAAACTATTTGCCAATTGATGAAAATGAATATAAATGGCTAAATATCTTGGGTTATAGCTCTTGAAATCATGAACTTTGAAGTTAGCCAAGTTATTTACCAAGAGGTCGAAACAACTAAAAATGAGCAAAAATCGTGAGTTATAGCTCATTAAATGGTGAATTTTGAACTCCACAAAATTATTTTCTAATGGGTTAGAAAAACTGAAAATGGTAAAAACAATAGTGGGGTATAGCTCATGAAATTAAGAATTTCAAGTCACAAAATTATTACTCAATGGCTCAAAATAACTAGAAATGGCTAAAAATCATAGATTATAGCTCTGAAATCGTGAATTTTAGACTCCTAAAATTATTTACCAATGGGTCAAAATGATTAAAATGACCAAAAGTCGTGGGTTATAACCCTTGAAACCGTTAATTTTGGAAATTAATAAAATGAATAAAAATGGCAAAAATCATGGGCTTAGCTTATGAAATCGTGAATTTTTGAAATTATTTATCGATGGAAGAAAATTGATAAAACATTTATGGATTATAGCTCATAAAATTATGAATTATTTGCCGTGGATCAAAATGACTAAAATAGATAAAAATTATAGGATATAGTTCATGAAGTTATGAATTTTAGAATCTATAAGACTAGTTGCCAATTGGATAAAATGAACATAAATGGCCAAAAATCTTCAATTATAGTTCAAAAATTATGAATTTTGGAGTCAGGGAAAATATTTGCCACTAGGTCATAATGGATTATAGTTCACGAAATCATGAATTTTGGATTCTATGAAATATTTGGCAATGGGTTGAAATGACTTAAAATGGTCAAAAATCATTGATTATAGCTCATAAGATCGTGAGTTTTGGACTCCAAAAAATACTTGCCTATAGGTTGAAACAAATAAAAATGCCTGGTAATCATGGATTATAGCTCATGATATCATGAATTTGGTCCTCTGCAAAATTATTTGCTGGAATGAATAAAAATGGCCAAAAATCATGGATTATACCTCATAAAATTGTGAATTTCGAACTCCGCGATGTTATTTGCCAATGGGTCAAAACGAATAATAATGGCGAGAATTGTGGGTAATAGATTTTGAAATTGTGAATTTTAGACTATATGAAATTATTTTTTAATGGGTCAAAATGAATAAAAATAACCAAAAATTATGGGTAACACCTGATGAAATTGTGAATTTTGGACTCCATAAAATTATTTGGTTATGGTTTGATAATCACATTTTTATTATAAATTTATACCCTCATTATCTATTTTATATGAATAAAGATATTACTAATAATTATTTTTGTCTTAAATTGCAGGTTAATGAAGAAAATATGAATAAAAGCCCAAATGACTCAACTCTCTTATTTTTTACCTTTTGTTGAAGCCCAAATACGAAGTCAAAGGAAGGCCCAAGACTACTCAAGAGCCCATGTGAAATTCGTGAAGAAAAATTAGCCACAAATCGAGTTGGTTGCAAACCAATCGGTCGGCCAACCGATTGGCCAACCAATTGATTTGCACCAGAATCTGATCAATGGCTGAAAATTAATCCTTGGAGCTCAAGTTTGATCCTATGGTCCTCATCCACTGCGTAGGGCTATAAATAGGGGTAGAGGGGGAGAGGTTTGAGTGTAAAATATTTTGTAAAAACTCTATTTGGAGTGGAGGGTTACTCTTAATTGAGAAGACCTTCCAAAATTGTAACTTTTGTTGCAATAAATAAAAATTATTTTTCACCCCTCCATATTCTTTTCTTTTCTTTGTTCAATGATGGAAAGAGGATGAAGATGAAGAGATCAATATATGGGTTTATCTTTTCTTTTATTTTCTTGTTCATAGAATAATATTTACTTTCATGCAATTTACTTTCTTGTAATGTCTCTAATTTTCTTGCAATGTCTTTAATTCTTGCTCTTTAATTTTTATAATTAATTTTTAATTTCTCTTTTCTTTTTTTTGATTCGCCTTGAGGCCTAAGATCTCTTGGGAATCACTCCTTTTCTAAGTGTGGAGCCTTTAATTGGATCTCTAGAGATTGTTTGAAACTAGTATTATATCCAACTCATTCTTGTGAGATTGAGATTTGCTAAGTGGATCTACTCTAGATTCCGGCCTCTCTAATCATCCACCACATTTTACCTTCTTTATTTTCTCTTTATTTTCCTTTGCTTTTCTTTTTATTTGTTCTTTTGTTCTTATTTCATTCTTGTAATTAGCTCTCTTTCTTTCTTGTCTAATTTTTATCTCCTTGTTTCTTTCATTTTCAAAGATGTGAAACTAATCCTTGTAGGAATTCTAGGATTGCATGAATCTAGCTTAGTCTCTTTGTGAATCATGGCTTACTCTCTTATGCTTAAAATGATCATGTTTAGGATAATCAACTAGAGAACTAATCAGTAGAAGAAGAATTTGATAATCTATGCTTATCTTGAGTGGTTTGATAGGTTATGCTTATGAATTCTAGGATTACTATCTATTTGAATCTCTTTTCATGAGTATTGATTTTACTTAGATGATAATTTGATAGATTATGCTTTCCTTGAGTGGTTTGATAATCTATGCTTAGTAAATCTAAAGTAAGATGCAATAAAAGAGGATGGTCCATATTTCATAAATGAGGCTAACTAGTGGATTCAATTCTAGCTTCCTCATAACTTGAATTGAACACTCCATATTCTTGATTTTCCTCTTTATTTGATTATTTCTTCTCACTCTCTCAATCTTATTTTGATTTATTCACATCCACTCTTTATCTCTCCACTTTTCATTTTTATTTTGTTTTAATTTACATTTCATCACTTCCACTCTCTAATCCTCTCACAATCCACTTTCACTTTACTTTAATCCTAATTGTCTTGCACATATTAAGAACCAAATTTGATTAATATCCTACAAACACCTTCCTCGTGGGATCGATAACTTTTATACTATAACTTGATGGTTGTATACTTACAACTTTAAGGTTCACATCTATTTACCTATCATGGTTGAAATAAAAAATGGCCAAAAATCATGGTTTATAGCTCATAAAATCATGAATTTTGGCACTCTTGAAATTATTATGAAAAATGCTAATGTGGATGTAATATCAAAACAAGATTGACAAAAATAATAGGTTATAGCTCATGAAAGTCACAAATTTCAATGTACACATAATAAATTTATAGACGTTCAAAAGAACAAAAATAAAAATAAATTATGGGTTATATCTCATGAAAATCAAAAATTTTAGTGTACACATAACAGATTTGATGTCATTTGAAATGAACAAAATTTACAAAAATTGTGGGTAAATACCTTATGAAAATAAAAATTATAATGTACACATAACAAATTTGCAGTCATTCCAAATGAAGAGAAATTGTAATAAATTGTGGTTATAGCTTATGAAAATCTTAAATTTCATACTATAAATAATAAATTTGTATTCATTCAAAATGAATAAAAATTAACAAAAATCATGGGTTACAACTCATGATAATTGTGAATATTAATGTATAAAAATTAATTCATGTTCATCCAAAACTAAGTAAAATTGATAAAAATCATGGGTTATAGCTCATAAAAATCTTAAAGTTTGATGTATATACAAAAATTTGCATTTATTCATAACAAACCAAAACTAATAAAAATCATAGGTTATAGCCTATGAAAATCACAATTTTGTTGCATAGAAACTTAATTTACATTCATTCAAAAACAAAGCAAAATCGATAAAAAACTAAGGATGATAGCTTTTGAATAATGTGATTTTTATGTGCACATAATAAATTTGTATTCATTCAAAACGATCAAAACTTTTTAAAAATAAAGGGGTATAACTCATGAAAATTATAAATTTTGATGTATAGAGAATAAATTTCCATCTATTCTAAATGGAAAAAAGATAAAAATTATGGTTTATAGCCCAAGAAAATTGTGAGTTCTAATACATAAACAATTAATTTACATACGTTTAAAACTAACCATAATTGACAAAATAACAAATTTGCATTCGTTCAGAATGAACCAAATTTGACAAAAATCATGAGTTATAGCCTATGAAAATCATGAATTTTGATGTATAGATAATTAATTCACATTCGATTGAAACAAATCAAAATTAACCAAAAAATGGGTTATAGCCCATGAAAATCACTAATTTTGATATATAGATAATTAATTTATATATGTTTTAAACAAATAAAAATAAATAAATATTTTAGGTTATAGCTCATGAAAATTGCAAATTTTGATGTACACTAAATAAATTTACATTCATTTAAACAAACCACAATTGACAAAACTCGTGAGTTATAAGCCATGACAATAGAAAATTATGATATATATAAACGATTAATTTACATTTGTTCAAAATGAACCCAAATTGACAAAACGACATGAGTTATAACTCTTAAAATATTCATTTTAATATGCAATAAAAAATTCATTCATTCAAACAAATAAAAATTTCAAATAAAATCATGATTATACCTCATGAAAACTACAAATTTTGATGTGTGCAGAATAAACTTGCCTTCATTCGAAAAGAATAAAAATTAATGAAAAATTGTAGGTTATATCCCATAAAAATTTTATTTGCAAACAATTAATTTATATTTATTAAAACTAACCATAATTGGCAAATTTTGTGGGTCATAATTCATAAAAATCACAAATTTTAATGTACACACAATAAACTAACATTTGTGCCCCATGAAATCGCGAGTTTCAATGTATCTACAATTAATATACATTTGTTTAAGATGAACCAAAATTTATAAAATGCATGGGTTATAACTCATGAAAACGTGAATTTTGATGTGCACATAATAAATTTGCATTCTTCCAGAATGAATAAAAATTTAAAACTCATGGATTATAGCTTATGAAAATATAAATTTTAATGTACATATAATAAATTTGCCTTCATTTAAAATGAAAAATTTGATAAAAATAATTAGTTATAGCCAATAAAAATGTGGTTATAGCCTATGAAAATCGCAAATTCATATGTATAGACACTTAATTACATTTGTTGAGCACTGCTGTTAATAAATCATGGGTTATAACTCATAAAAATCTTAAATTTTGATGTACAAATAATAAATTTTCATTTGTACAAAACAAACCGAAATTGATAAAATTGTGGTTATAGCCTATGAAAATCGCAAATTCATATGTATAGACACTTAATTACATTTGTTGAGCACTGCTGTTAATAAAGTTAGGCATTACTGGTTGCCAAATGGCTATTTATAAGAGAATTTTAGGAGATTTTGTTAAAATGGTGAGAAAAAAACTATAAAAATGTTAATTTTATACCAGAATGTAAATTAACAAAGAAGAATATCTGATCAACATAGACACAATAATTAAGCAAATTAATATAATCCTTAATTACACGAAAGCCGATAAGTAATAGAATCAAACAATCACAGTAACACATGATAAACCCATGAAAACAAATTCCTAATTGTATACAGAGCTATACATATTACTTATCAACTTCATACATACAATCTAACATTTTATCCCGTTCAAGCAGCAGTCCTCTCCGAGAAGTAGAGAATTTCTTCATCTTCAACTCCATTGCCATCAAAATTCAACTTGTAGCTCTTAGAATCATAGCGAAATATCGGCTTCCTCCGTTTAACAATATTATCGTTATACTTGAACCTAAGCTTTTGCACCAAAGTCTTCAACTTAATACTTCCAATAGATTGCAAAACAAACTCTTTCGCACTCCTGCTTCTCTTCTCCCACCATTTCTCTCTTGAGGATGAATCTCCATGTAGGAGAGATCTATATGAAGTTGTGTCGATCTTGAGACCGAAGGGCAAGCATAAAAAGTTTAAGCAATTGTTGCCCGAGTCAAATTCTTCATCGGAGTTTTGTGCTTCTTGTTCTTCTTGGTCTCTCTCTGAGATAGTTGACATCGGCATTTTGAGAGAGACAGAAAGAGAGAGGTTGATATGTGTAAGGTTAGAGAGAGAAATATATATAAGAATATAAATATAGAAGGAAACAAGAGAGAGATGAGATAAGAAGCCAGTTGGAGTAGAGTCAGGGTTCAGTAGTTGTAATTTGCCGGCACATTCATTCTATTTTGTGTTTTCATGCTTGTCTACTTTGAATAAGCTATAATTTGTTTGTGGTGTTTGAGAATTTACCAACTGGCCTATGGGGATACTCTAAGTTGTGCAGCAATGTGATAAAATGAGGCTCCTTTTTCGGGCATTTGCCGTACATCTTCCGTAAGTTTGCGTTTTTGTGCATTTAACATTTGAAAGTACTAACTGCAGGCATATACCAATTATTAGTTGTATATTTCTAGATTTGGTTTGCGGTTAGAGTGGTGATAACCACATTACTACTCCTAAACTACTTTTACACTACAAGGGAGAAATTGATGACTCGTCAAGAAAGCCCAAACTTTTCTCTCTTGTAGTGTAGAAGTAGTGTACATAGGACAGAGTAGTGTAGTTATTATTATTCAATGGGAGATGAAATAACTCGTTAAGAGAGTAGTGATGACTACACTACTTGTTGGGATAAATCCACAGCGGTCTGATCAAATATACCAAAATGACACACTAAACAGAAAATAGAGAACACAAGAATTTACGTGGTTCGATCAAATTGATCTACATCCACGGCAAGAGGGGGTTTCACTATATTTATCTCTCAATACAATCCTCGTACAAAAAATGAGAACTCTCTCTTTCAAGCTCTCACTTCACATGAAGAAAAATGTTCAAAGATCTATTTGAATGATGAGGGTATTAAGAGTTTTTTTTTTGGCAGCCACTCTCCTTGAAAGCGACCACTTCCTTAATCATCTCTCTATCTCGTTTATTCTTCAGCACAAGAAATCAACGAAGCTTGACAATGTTGACATTTTTCTCAAAATGTCACAATCAACAATCAATCAACCCAATCAAAGGAAAAACAAAGAAAGCAGCCATTGAGATCTTAAGCAGGATTTCGTTAATTTGTTGTTTTCTAATTAAGGTGGGCCCCAATTTGTTGAAATTCAAGCCAAATATCAACACTACTTCTCCTATACTATTTTAACACTACTAGAGAGAAAAGAGTGGGGTATATTCTCTTCAAAAATTTTCAAAATTGATGACTCGTCAAGCCCAAACTCTCTAAAGTTGTTAAAACTTCTGGCCGTGCTAATAGTGAAATCAAAGTCCTATATTTTACAGGAGACTTACATCAGAATTCGGGGATAAAATGACATATTTTGAATTGTGATTTCTTTTACGGAGTTATATTTGTTCAAAAATCCATCAAATTCAATTTTCAGAATAAAAAATCATAAAATTGTGCGAATTTCATTTTTGGGATCAAAGTTGTCAGAGAGAGTCAGACTCTACTGCTACCCATATCCGAAAACTTCGCAAAATACTTTGCAAGAACTTGGTAGTCGTACATTGATTTTCTTATTCTATATGTTCTTTTAACAATCATTATTTCCCTTTTTATTTCCCTTTTTCCAAGTAGACATAATAGTTTCCTCTCGCACATTGCGATATATTAGCTTGAGGAACTACTGGCCGGGCATTGGCTCGACAACAATGGGAGTAGACGAAGGGCAATGCTTGATACAAGCTCTATCATCATCGTCGCATGCATTGAAACACACTTGCCTCTTTGAATCGTCGAAGGTCTCACAAGAATTCACACAAGAGACCCAGTTCTGATCACAATGCTCTTCACATTGTTGCGTATCATTTGGTTTGATCAATCCTTGATCAGAAAGGCTCAATGTTCTTCGATCGCTATAGACTTGATCAAAGGAGAGGGATATGAGGATGAGAATGAGGATTGTGCTCACTATGTTAATGCCCATGGCTTAATTTGTGAGGTTTTGATTGTTGTCAAGTGTTGTTGTGTATAGGGCTTGTATAAGGTTATATATAGTTTTTTTTATTTATTAAGGTATCACAAAATTTTTGAGGTCCATGCATGAATTGTAGGAGCTCACACATTCCAAATGCCTGTCCAAAACGGAATGCCGTGACTACAATGCACTTCCATATATCAGGTTGATAGTGGTTAAGTTTACTAAAATGCTTGCACTTAGGGCTGGGATGTTTGGTCTATTTTTTTTGTAAAATTATAATTGTAATGTAAGTGTCAATTGCATGTAATCACAGTTGCTTTAATTGTTGTGGCATGTGATTGTAGGATGCAGTTTCACTCATAGTTGTATATATTTGTTTTAGTGTATCAGCTTTTTCGACTTTTGTTGAGGGCTGGCTGCAATTGAAGTTGCAATTTACTGCATTTGGCGAGTGATCATATACAATCGGAGGCATTTTAATAGTTGCAGTTGCATATTAGTTGCATGGAAACAAACAGCTGTAACTTACTTAAGATAGCCAATTCGGCAGTTGTATGTAATTGTAGTGACAACCCTATGGTGGTAATGAATCAATAGACCACTTAAAGAAATTCTATATAGAGGTAGTTTACTAATTTTAGGGATATGTTGTCATTTTGTTCTTAGCTAAAAGGGAGTGCGTAACTTAAGAAGAAGTTTTGTTAAATTTACCTTATTAAAACTTCCACAGTCACACAGCCATTAATATACGCAACGGTCAAACTTAAGAGTGAGTTTTGTTAAATTTACCTTATTATAACTTCCATAGGTAATCCTATTGGGAAATCAAAGCCTTATATTTTACAAGAGACTTACACGATTCATAGTGTTCATATATACCTGCTAAAATATCTATCAAAATGTGATTTTTAAAATTCAAATCCAATTAGATGTTTCTATTTTAAAAATAAAAGAAAGAAAACAAATGCAATTATCCAAACCCAAAATTTGGTCAGTTTCATTTTAGGATCAGGTTATCAGATAATTGGATTCTATTAATGCCCATATTCCTTAACATATACTTTGCAAGAACTTCTAGCACAGTTATCTTTTTACTCAATGTGATTGCATAACATAGAATTACATGCACATACTTCCAAAATCATTATTACTCCTATTTCCTTTTCTTTCGAAAGTAGACACATGTTATAATCTATCAACTCTTTCACAAAGAAGTTAATTTCCTTGCATATTGTAATTATATTGGCATGAGGGGCTACTGTCCTGGCTCGGTCATATTTACGAATGTGCCACTCAGAATAGCGGAAGGGCAATGCTTGAGGCAGTCGCTCTCTGCATCATCGCACGCATTGGCGCAATCTTTCTTCTTTGGATCGTATATGGAGTTACAAGAAGTGACACAAATTACCCAATTCTCTTCGCATTCAACTTCACATTCATCGTTTGGCTTGCTAAATTTTTTATCTAAAGGGGTTGGAGTACTTTTCGAATCAACGGTATGCACTTGATCAAGAGATTGGCATATTTATGAGGATGAGAATGAGGATTGTGCGCATTATTTTAACGTGGATGGCCATGGCTTAATTAATTTGAAAGGTTTTAATTGTTGTTGTGTCCTATGAGGTTTGTGTATGTAGGGTTATATATATATGCATAGTTTGTTTGTTTTTTTATTGTTGTGTTATCTTAGGTAACATTCCAAATGCATGATAGACTGTACATGTACAACCAAAGTTAATGGTAGTAGGCTGAGACTATAATCTATTAGAGCCTCATCCTTTTCTTCTACCCGAGGGTGGGGGGGTGTGTGTGCGCGCGCGTGTGTGGGTGGGTGTGTGTGTGTGTGGGGAGCCATTCCACACGCATGTCTTAAATGGAATTCCGCATATTAGGTTATCATAGTGATTAAGCTTACTAAAATGCTTGCACCTTGCTGGTGGTTGTGTTGGTTTGTTTTAACTGTAATTGCAACGCAAGTTTCCATCGCATTTCAACTATACTTGTTGTAACTATTTTGGCATGTGATTGTAGCTGGAGTCATCTTAGCTAGTTTTAAAATTTTGTAATTGTCAGCTGTACTTGTAGTTGCGTATAGGGTCATTTGCACTTAGGTATCCTGAACTTCACATCTTTTTTAACATTGATGATATGCCAAAGTTTTAATATGACACTTTTTTTTTTTTTTTTTTTGATCCGTAAGTTTCTGTTTTATTCATATCAAAAGAGACTCATACAAAATCTTCCAGGCATACCTGGCTGAGTTTATCAGAGCCTAATTAAACATTGTGTTATCCCGAGCTCAGTTTGAATTTGACACATTGATACCTTAACATTTACACCTTTTTTCTTTTCTTTTTCCTTTTTTACTTTGATACCCCAAATTTTTTGACACTTTGATACCCTAGAGTTTTGATTTGCCTCTTTGATACTCTAATGTTTACACCTTTTGGAATTTGATACCCAAACTTTTTCCAATACTTTGATATCTGAAAGTTTACACATTTTAACTTTGATACTCAAACTTTACCCATTTTAAACTTTGAAACAACAAACTTTGAGGTATCGGAGTATGTTGGGGTATTAAATTCAGTTCAAAAGCCATAAACTTTGGACTATCAAAGTGTCGGAAAAAACTTTGGGGTATTAAAGTTAAGAATGGTGTAAACTTTGGGGTATTAAAGTGTCGAATTTTTTTTGGAGTATCAAAGTTAAAAATGTCGTAGGCTTTGGGTTACCATGCAAATAACCCTTGCATATATTTGTTTAGCGTAGGGTTCTTTTGGCTTCTAATGGGGTTCAACTACTTTTGAATCATCGGTATGCACTTGATCAAGAGATTGGCATATTTATGAGGATGAGAATGAGGATTGTGCGCATTATTTTAACGTGGATGGCCATGGCTTAATTAATTTGAAAGGTTTTAATTGTTGTTGTGTCCTATGAGGTTTGTGTATGTAGGGTTATATATATATGCATAGTTTGTTTGTTTTTTATTGTTGTGTTATCTATCTTAGGTAACATTCCAAATGCATGATAGACTGTACATGTACAACCAAAGGTAATGGTAGTAGGCTGAGACTACAATCTATTAGAGCCTCATCCTTTTCTTCTACCGAGGGTGGGGTGTGTGTGTGTGTGTGTGTGTGTGGGGAGCCATTCCACACGCATGTCTTAAATGGAATTCCGCATATTAGGTTATCATAGTGATTAAGCTTACTAAAATGCTTGCACCTTGCTGGTGGTTGTGTTGGTTTGTTTTAACTGTAATTGCAATGCAAGTCTCCATTGCATTTCAACTACACTTGTTGTAACTATTTTGGCATGTGATTGTAGCTGGAGTCATCTTAGTTTTAAAATTTTGTACCTGTCAGCTGTATTTGTAGTTGCGTATAGGGTCATTTGCACTTAGGTATCCTGAACTTCACATCTTTTTAACATTGATGATATGCCAAAGTTTTAATATGACACTTTTTTTTGATCCGTAAGTTTCTGTTTTATTCATATCAAAGAGACTCATACAAAATCTTCCAGGCATACCTGGCTGAGTTTATCAGAGCCTAATTAAACATTGTGTTATCCCGAGCTCAGTTTGAATTTGACACATTGATACCTTAACATTTACACCCTTTTTTTTTTACTTTGATACCCCAGAATTTTTTCCGACACTTTGATACCCTAGAGTTTTGATTTGCCTCTTTGATACTCTAATGTTTACACCTTTTTGAATTTGATACCCAAACTTTTTTCCAATACTTTGATATCTGAAAGTTTACACATTTTTAACTCTGATACTCCAAAATTTACCCATTTTTAAACTTTGAAACAACAAACTTTGAGGTATCGGAGTATGTTGGGGTATTAAATTCAGTTCAAAAGCCTTAAACTTTGGACTATCAAAGTGTCGGGAAAAAGACTTTTGGGTATTAAAGTTAAAAATGGTGTAAACTTTGGGGTATTAAAGTGTCAGAATTTTTTTTTTGGAGTATCAAAGTTAAAAATGTCGTAAGCTTTGGGGTACCATGCAAATAACCCTTGCATATATTTGTTTAGCGTAGGGGTTCTTTTGGCTTCTAATGGGGTTCAACTACATTAGTTGGAACTTACTGCAATTGGTGCTCAAGATAATTGCAATCTCAAACTTATGACAAAGACTGTGTAAGTGGTCGGCTGGAGGCATTTCACAATAGTCGCAATTGTATTCATTAATTGCGATGGAAATAGCTACAACTTACTTAAATTAGGCCGCGGTCGGCAATTGTACGTGATCGCAGTTACAATCTCTACAGTTGCAATGAATCAATAAACCCTGAAGAAATATTATATACAGAGGTAGTTCACTAATTTTAGGGATATGTTGTCATTTTGTTCTTAGCTAAAAGGGAGTGCGTAACTTAAGAAGAAGTTTTGTTAAATTTACCTTATTAAAACTTCCACAGTCACACAGCCATTAATATACGCAACGGTCAAACTTAAGAGTGAGTTTTGTTAAATTTACCTTATTATAACTTCCATAGGTAATCCTATTGGGAAATCAAAGCCTTATATTTTACAAGAGACTTACACGATTCATAGTGTTCATATATACCTGCTAAAATATCTATCAAAATGTGATTTTTAAAATTCAAATCCAATTAGATGTTTCTATTTTAAAAATAAAAGAAAGAAAACAAATGCAATTATCCAAACCCAAAATTTGGTCAGTTTCATTTTAGGATCAGGTTATCAGATAATTGGATTCTATTAATGCCCATATTCCTTAACATATACTTTGCAAGAACTTCTAGTGCAGTTATCTTTTTACTCAATGTGATTGCATAACATAGAATTACATGCACATACTTCCAAAATCATTATTACTCCTTTTCTTTCCTTTTCTTTCGTACACATAGAAGTTAATTTCCTTGCATATTGTAATTATATTGACATGAGGGACTACTGTCCTGGCTCGGTCATATTTACGAATATGCCACTCAGAATAGCGGAAGGGCATGCTTGAGGCAGTCACTCTCTTCATCATCGCACGCATAGGCGCAGTCTTTCTTCTTTGGATCGTATATGGAGTCACAAGAAGTGACACAAATTACCCAATCCTCTTCGCATTCAACTTCACATTCATCGTTTGGTTTGATAAATTTTTTATCTAAAGGAGTTGGAGTACTTTTCGAATCATCGGTATGCACTTGATCAAGAGATTGGCATAAGAGGATGAGAATGAGGATTGTGCTCACTATGTTAACGTGGATGGCCATGGTTTAATTAATTTGTGAGGTTTAAATTGTTGTTGTGGACTATGAGGTTTGTGTATGTAGGGTTCTATATGCATAGTTCTTTTTGATTGTTGTGTTATCTATCTTAGGTAACATTCCAAATGCATGATAGACTGTACATGTACAACCAAAGGTAATGGTAGTAGGCTGAGACTACAATCTATTAGAGCTTCATACTTTTCTTCTACCCGAGGGTGGGTGTGTGTGTGTGTGTGTGTGTGTGTGTGTGTGTGTGGGTGGGGAGCCATTCCACACGCATGTCTTAAATGGAATTCCGCATATTAGGTTGTGATAGTGATTAAGCTTACTAAAATGCTTGCACCTAGCTAGTGGTTGTTTTGGTTTGTTTTAACTGTAATTGCAATGCAAGTCTCCATTGCATTTCAACTACACTTGTTGTAACTATTTTGGCATGTGATTGTAGCTGGAGTCATCTTAGCTAGTTTTAAAATTTTGTAATTGTCAGCTGTACTTGTAGTTGCGTATAGGGTCATTTGCACTTAGGTATCCTGAACTTCACATCTTTTTAACATTGATGATATGCCAAAGTTTTAATATGACACTTTTGATCCGTAAGTTTCTGTTTTATTCATATCAAAAGAGACTCATACAAAATCTTCCAGGCATACCTGGCTGAGTTTATCAGAGCCTAATTAAACATTGTGTTATCCCCGAGCTCAGTTTGAATTTGACACATTGATACCTTAACATTTACACCTTTTTTCTTTTCTTTTTCCTTTTTTACTTTGATACCCCAGAATTTTTTGACACTTTGATACCCTAGAGTTTTGATTTGCCTCTTTGATACTCTAATGTTTACACCTTTTGAATTTGATACCCAAACTTTTTTCCAATACTTTGATATCTGAAAGTTTACACATTTTAACTTTGATACTCCAAACTTTACCCATTTTTAAACTTTGACACCGCAAACTTTGAGGTATCGGAGTATGTTGGGGTATTAAATTCAGTTCAAAAGCCATAAACTTTGGACTATCAAAGTGTCGGAAAAACTTTGGGTATTAAAGTTAAGAATGGTGTAAACTTTGGGTATTAAAGTTAAGAATGGTGTAAACTTTGGGTATTAAAGTTAAAAATGTCGTAAGCTTTGGGGTACCATGCAAATAACCCTTGCATATATTTGTTTAGCGTAGGGGTTCTTTTGGCTTCTAACGGGGTTCAACTACATTAGTTGGAACTTACTGCAATTGGTGCTCAAGATAATTGCAATCTCAACTTATGACAAAGCCTGTGTAAGTGGTCGGCTGGAGTCATTTCACAATAGTCGCAATTGTATTCATTAATTGCGATGGAAATAGCTACAACTTACTTAAATTAGGCCGCGGTCGGCAATTGTACGTGATCGCAGTTACAATCTCTACAGTTGCAATGAATCAATAAACCCTGAAGAAATATTATATACAGAGGTAGTTCACTAATTTTAGGGATAATTTTGTCACTTTGTTCTAAATAAAAATGGAGTATGTACAATGCATCACGCATACACGCTGTCACACTGCCATTTTTTTAATGTAAACCGCGGAACTCAAGGGGAGTTTTGTGAAATTTACCCTTAGTAAAACTTCGGTAGAGAAATCAAAATCTTACATCTTATAGGAAACTTACACCACGCATAACATTTAGAATTGAGATCTCTCTTATAGAATTATACTTGTTCAAAAATCTAACAAATGTGATTTTTAGAATCCAAATGTAAATTTTGGGGATCGGGATCCTCTCCAATTAGATGGTAATTGGAGAGTGTCCAATTACCAATTATATCTTGAAAATCACTATTGTAAAAACCAGAATTGTGATAGTTGAAATCCTTCGTGGTTTCATCTTAGCTGTTAGAATTGGATAGAAAGATAAGATTGACGTAATTGGACACTCTTGATTACCCCTTAATTGGGGGGATCTGAATCCAAATTTTGATGAGTTGCATTTCCTAGATCAGGTAATCAGATAATTGGATTCCATTGCTACCCATATCCATAAACTTTCATTACCTTAATTTCAAGGGCTTACCTTAATATATATATTTTTAATCTAAGAACTCGGCAGTACATTTATTTCCCTATTCAATATCTTTGCATAGCAGATGATCACATTCACATACTCAAGTCCAATAAGCATAAATACATACTAGAAATTATTTATTTCTCTTTTTATTTTCCTTTTCCAAGTAGACATAATAGAACTAGAATCTATATATAACTCTTTCACATAGAAATTTCCTTGCATATTGCAATTATATTGGCATGAGAGACTATTGTCCTGGCTCGGTCACATTTGCGAATGCGGCGTTGGTAATAGCCGGAGGGCATTGATCGAGACAATCCACCAGCGCATCCTCGCATCCAAGGGGGCAATCATAGTCGAAGGGAGCACAAGAACTGTTACAAACGTCGGAATTCTGATTGCATTGGTCTTCGCATTGTTCATCTTCATCGTCATTTGGTTTGCTAAATCTTTTATCCGAGAGACCACAAGGATCATTGCTATACACTTGATCAAGAGAATGGCATATTAGGAGGAGAATGAGGATTGTGCTCACTATGTTAATGTGGATGGCCATGGCTTAATTTGTGAGGTTTTGATTGTTGTTTCTAATGTTGTTGTGTACTATGAAGTTTGTATAGGACTATATATATATATATATATATATATATATATATATATATATATATATATATATATATATATATATATATATATATATATATATATATATATATATAGAGAGAGAGAGATCTTTTGGATTTGTTGAGTTATTTTAAGTGACATTCCAAATGCATGTCTCAAACAAAATACCACATATTAGGTTGATAACTTGATCGAAGTGGTTAAGCTTACTAAACCGCTTGCAACTAGGGGTTGTTTGGTTTGTTTTAACTGTAATTGCTTTGCAACTATCAGTTGTTTCAATTAATGTTGTTGCAACTACTATGGGGCTGTGATTGAAGTTGGAATTACTTTGATTTTAAAAGTTTGTACTTGTAGTTGCATATATTTGTTTTCTTTTTGTGCTTCTAAATATTGGGGACGAGTTACATTTGTAGCTGCAACAAAAAATTACGACTACAAGTTACACCGAAGCATTTGTAAATGGTAGGCTCGAGGACTTTCACAGTAGCCGTGATTGTATTTATTAGTTGTATTGGGACAAATAGCTGGCTACAATTTGCTCAAATTGCATACAGTTACGATTATTGTAACTGTTGTGGCGTGTGATTGTAGTTGAAGTTAGTCACTTTATAGTTTTAAAATTTCGTAATTTGTATTTGTACTTCTTAGTCGCATATATTTAGCTTCCTAGATACTTCTATTTAGGGTTTCATTACTATCGAAGTTGTAATTTGCTGTAAAATTTTTATTGCAACTTATGCCTAAGCCTGTGTAAGGGCATGTTTGGTTACTAATTATTTTACGGGATTATACCCTAAGATATGGTGTAACTATATGGGTGACCTTGGAGTCTACATATCTACCCCTGATCCTGAGATTGTAATAACACATGTGACGCTGGCCTGGACAACAAGCAACTCTCAGGGTTACCCATGTAAAGACAATCAGTAATCTTAGGGTTACCCTTGTAGAAACAAAGACTCAGGGTCACCGGTGTAATTACGCCATACCTCAAGGTACTGACTTGCTATTAATCCTATTTTATGATTACTTATAAGTTACGTATTACTTATTTTTTACTTATTTTGTTAGAAGGCAAGATAGTCTTTTAACTTCAATTAGTAAATCTACTTATAAGTGGCCAAAAATAAGTTGAAAAATCCCAACTTAAATTTTTCCTACTTATAAGTTAAAAATAAGTAATAAGTACAAATTGTTAATAATCTAGTCAACTTTAGATCCCAAACAAAGACTTTAACTTTAAGGATTTTGAGGAAAACCTTAACTTTATGGCATAACAATGAAAACAAACAAACAACACAATAAGCAAGAAGATTTTTATGTGGTTCGGCAATGTGCCTACGTCCACGGGAGAAGGGGGGAGATTTCTTTATTACTTGAAGAAGAAGAATACAAAAACACTTTTCTCTCGTTATCACCTCACAAGAGTAACTACTCCGGCTTCTTGTAAATCCTTACAAGAATAATAACATTCCTCTTGTAAATTTTCACAAGAGTATTCACTCCTTTTTCTTCTTCTTTTTCCTTATTTTCTTGACCATGTTCTTTTCATCTTACAAAGAACCTCTCAAAGGGTATTTATAGATTTCTTTCCTCATATTTTGAGTTCATGTAGAATTCCTTCCTTTGACCAATTCTAATCCCTACATGATTCCTTCTCATGATATGATTATCACATTTTAATTACATTTTTAAACCCTTATTACCTATTTTATATGAATAAAGATATTACTAATAATTGTTTTTATCTTATTTTGCAGGCTACTAAAGAAATAATGAATAAAAGCCCAAATGACTCAAATTCTCTGAATTTCTACCAATTTTTGAAGCCCAAATCTGAAGACAAACGAAGGCCCAAGATACCAAAGTGATCCAAGAGAAATTCGTGAAGAAAAATAAAGAAAAGATAAATTCGGTTGGAAACCAACCGGTTGACCAATCGGTCGGCCAACCGGTTGGCCAACCGATTGGCCGATCGGTTGGTTCGCAACAGATTCCGAATTAATGGCTGATTTCTCTTTCTTGGTGGCCAAGTTTGATCCAATGGTTCACATCAACTCCGTTGGGCTATAAATAGGGGTGAAATCTGAGGATTTTGAGTGTGAAATATTTTGTAAAAACTCCATTTGGAGAGGAAGGTTACTCTTAATTGAGAAGACCTTCCAAAAATTATAACTTTGTTACACAATAAATAAAATTTTCACCTCTTCAATTTCCTTTCTCTTCTTCTTGTCCAAGGACCAAAAGAAGGATGAGATGAAGATCAGGAGTTGTTGGTTTTTCTTTTTATTTCTTTTTCATTTCTTGTTCATTTATATGCTTTGTAGCTAGATTTACTTTCATGCAATGTCTTTAATTTTTGTATTTACTTTCTTGTATAGATTTTTCTTTTCTTTAATTCACCTTGAGGCTAGAACCCTCTAGGAAATTACCCTTTTCTAATTGTGGAGCTAATATTTGTGGGATCCCTAGAGATTATTTAAAACTAGCTAACAAATCCAACTTATTCCCATAAGATTGAGATAAGCTAAGTGGATCTACTCTAGATTCCTCATATCTTTAATTAATCCTCCATACTTTACCTTCTTTATTTTCTCTTATCCTTGCTTTTCATTTGTTTATTTTCCTTCAAATTTTTCTCCTCTCTTGATTTCTTTTTCTTTTTATTTGCACAAATCACAATCAATTTCCATCTCTCAAACTCATTTTCTTTTATTTTCACTTTACCACTTCCATCTTTAAATCCCTCCACACTCACTTTCTTCCTCGTTTTTATCACACACATTTTCTAATCTTTCCACTCTCATATTCTTCCTTGTTTTATTGTGCATAATCCACAACCACTCTCTCTAACCTCTTCACCACCACTTTCACCATGTTTTACTTTTATTTTGAATAACTCCTAATTGTCATGCACATAATCTAAAAAGAACCAAACTTGGATAACTCCTACTTCACGTTCCTCGTGGGATCGATAACTTTATATACTATAACTTGATCAAGGTTAAATACTTGCAACTTAAAGGTAATTTCGTTTTTACCCCCACCAAGTTTTTGGCGCCGTTGCCGGGGAACGGTGCATAAGTAGGATTTTGATTAACTTTGGTTCCTTATTTTGTGTGTTTTCTTTTGTGTAGGAACTTGGAGCTTGAAGATCAAGAGTTGAAGATTCAAGATTGTAGAATTGCCTCCAACGAGGCTTTGCATTGCTTTTGCGTGGGTGACTTCTCTATCTAGTATTTTCAATTCCACCCTTAGTTAGTTCACCACATTAGAGACAATTAGGACTTTAAAAAAAAAGATTTTACTTTTGTTGACCATAATAAAATCCATCTTCCACTTGGACTTTGACTAACAAGATAATAAACTCAAATAATTTTCACCTCTCTCACATTGTTTGTTGCTAACCATAATAAAAAATAAAAAGATTTTTTATTTTTGCATCCTTTTTAGTTGCTTTTAATTTCTAGGATTGCATTGTATATAATAGTAGGAATTCACCCAAGTGATTTGAGCATCTTGATTTGACACACACTTAAAAATATCTTAAGGACAAAAAACCCCCTAATCAAGATAAGGTGAGGGATTTCATCACCCTTTTCTTAGCCCAAAAATCACTAATTCCTCACTACACATACCCAAGCCTCTTAAAATTGATTAGACGTTGGCCCTAAGGATTCGAGCTCATTAAGGAACAAAAATTCCTTAAGTGAACCGGTCCAAGTTTATTTGGATTAATTGGTGTCTAAGGCAAGGTTCAGGGGTTGCGTAAGGCGCTCCGCAAGGAAAGAGGTACTTAATTGATTTTTGATCTCCCTCTAGTACTATCCTTACCTGGCTAATTACCCAAGTAAACTTTGATCTTTTCATTAAGGGAATTTTTGGTTAGGAGCTAGTCTAAGTCAAGTTTAGGCTTAACCCTAGAGTTAGGGTGATTGAAAAGTGATTGCCTTGATTTGCTTTTAGTTAGTTTTTTCTTTTTTTCTCCTCATCTTCTTAACTTTTTCTCTTGTCCTTTTTCATTAAAAAAATTGATTTTGGTGTATGCAAACTTGGGTTAGGGATAATACCAATCGTTTAATTTGTTTTGATCCATCTCTTGAACCAAACGAAATGGTCAATACCAACCCACATGTTCTTCAAGATGTTTGTTACCCCACTAGCAATGCAATTCCCTCTTGCATAAAACTCCCCGAGATCAATGGAGCAAATTTTGAACTTAGACCGCATTTTATTAACATGCTTCCCAAATTCCTAGGAGTAGAAACCGAAGACGCTTACATTTTCATCTCCGAATTTGAAGAAGTTTGCCTCATGATCAAGATGAGGGACTTAATCGAAGATGCGATCAAACTCCGATTTATTCCATTTGGCCTTAAGGACAAAGCCAAAAAATGGCTGTATAGCTTGCCCACAGATTCCATCTCAACTTGGGGTGAATTTGTAAAATTTTTTCTAAAAAAATTCTTTCATATCCACAAAACGGTCAAGCTTAGAAACAGCATTCAAAATTTTAAAATTGTCCCGGGAGAACCTTTTTGGAAGTATTTTGATAAATTCAAAGATCTTCTTATCCAATGTCCTCACCATGGTCTTGAAAAGTGGCGATTATGCCAAATCATTTATGAATGATTGGATTATTCTTCAAAAACTTTCTTAGAGTCAATGTGTCAAGGGGATTTCATGAAGAAAAATGTTGATGAAGCTTGGGACTTTTTAGAGAGTTTATCCGAGAAAATCATGCAGTGGGAACATTGTGATGACCGAGTTTCATCAGCTTTCCAACCAAAAACTAGTGGTCTTTCCTTAAAAATGAATATAGCCGCTGAAGCAAAGATGGCGATAATCATGTGTAGGTTAGAAGCTTTAGAAGTCAAAGAACGAGCTCCCGCTCAAATCAATCAAGTTTCGGCCTCAGGTTGTCATAACTGTCTGTCTCCATCTCATGTTTCAGAGGAATGTCCTCTTTTAGGACCCGGTCAGCGACTAGGTCAGGTAAACACTGTATTTCAGCATCCCGGGAATGATCCATTCTCTCCAACTTACAATCAAGGTTGGAGAAATCACCCAAATCTTGCATGGAACCAGGAAAACTTCTCCGGTAACGAAACTTTCACTCCTCTTCAAACCATCAATTTCCTAGGGGAAACACATTTCCTTCTCAAAATAATTTCCAACAACCAAATCTGTCATATCAGTCTCCTCATCACACTCCTCCAAATTCTGATCATGAAAAACGTCTTGATGTTCTAGAAAAGGGAATAGAAACCATGATTAAGGCTTCTACACAAACCACCAACTTGTTGACTCAAACATCCAACACTTTGAATACCTTTATGCAAGCAATCAGAAAAATTCTTACTTCTAACACTCAAGCCATAGATAGATTAGAAACCCAACTTGGACAACTAGCTAGTGCTGTGAGTGAGAGAGAGAGAAAGGAATATTTTCGAGTCAATCCGTGCCCAACCCGAAGGACACGGGATCAAGTTCAACTTACGAAGCTCAAGTGAATGCAATCCATTCACTACGGTCAGGTAAACAGGTCGATAATCAGGTTAGAATGCCTCCAAGTGAAACCCTTGAACCAGAACAAATTCTCTCTCCTTCTGATGTCTCTACTCAGAAATCACACCCTTCTGATGACCCAGAACCTGAACCAGAACCAGAGTCTAATTTTGATCGGTTTAAACCAGTTGCTACTTACCCAGATAGACTCAGGCCTAGGAAACACTCCCCTCAGGAGGAGAAAATTTTAGAAACTTTCAAGCAGGTTAAGGTCAATATTCCTCTCCTAGATATCATTGATCAAATTTCTTCTTATGCAAAATTTTTAAAAGAATTATGTACCAAAAAGAGGCAAATAAATATTCCAAAGAAAGTCTTTCTTGCTACCAATATCACTGATATACTCTCAAAATCCGTACCTTTGAAATATAAAGATCCAGGTTGCCCTACCATCTCATGTGTCATTGGTAATAGTTTCATTGATAAGGCACTCTTAGACTTAGGGGCCAGTGTCAATTTGCTCTCATTTTCGGTCTACCAACAACTAGATATAGGGGATCTCAAACCAACCAGATGCACCCTACAGTTAGCTGATAGATCTGTCAAGGTCCCCATGGGTGAAATAACGGATGTTCTGATTAAGGTTGGGGATTTCATCTTTCCTGTAGATTTTGTAGTTTTGAAAACACAGCCTGTTTTCAATCCCAAATGACACATACCTGTTATCTTAGAAAGACCTTTCTTAGCCACTTCTAATGCTCTCATCAACTGTAAAACTGGTCAAATGAAGCTGTCCTTTGGAAATTTGACTGTTGATCTCAATATTTTTAAACCAGGAAACCAACCAGATAATCAATCAATGGAAATAAATTACATCCAGGAAAGCTTGATTGAAGAGATAGAAGAAGAAGAGAATAAATCAGACCTTAGTTTTGAGGAAATCTTTCATGAGGAGCTGAAAATCTTTAAAAAATCAGATTTATTTTTTCAAAACGAGGAAACTGTGTTGAATACATGCCTCTTGAATGCAACATTCGAGGAACTCTTTTCTGATGAGCTTAGATTTTTGAAACAGCAACCAAAATGTCAACTTTTCATTAATCAAAAATCTAAGTTTAAAATGCATAACACCAATAATACCTACCTTTATTTGTCAGAAAAATATTGAAAACTTTGGAATTTTTAGAATTTGAGAACATCATTGATTATATCATCTTGAAATTTTTAAATTTCGGAGAAGAATTTTCAGCAATAAGGTAGGATTTAATGTAGAATGTGAGCTTCTCATGTTTCATCTTTTATTCTACATTTTTATTCTTTGTCTCATAATAATAAAAGAATTTATTCTTCTCTCATGTGAGAGTTTTTATTGTTCTTTATTTCAGAAAAAAATAAATAAAAAGAGAATAAATTTTGGCTTCACCCCTCATCTTGAAGGTATTTGTAGAATTTTTATCATTGTTGAAGCTAAATGAACAAATATAAGTGCTTCAATTATTATCTGTTTTACTTTGTGCATAATAGAATTTGCATTGAGGACAATGTAAAATTTAGGTGTGGGGTGGGAATTAGTCATTTTACTTAGTCAATTTTTTCTTTTTCTTACCATTTTTTTCTTTTTATGTCATTTTTTCTCTTCATTAAAAAATAGTCACTTGCCAACTTAATAGAGTTGATAAATAATTGATCTATTTGATGGAATTTAAGTCTTCTAATCCTTAGTTAGTTCTATACTCAAGTTTACCTTTTATGATAATTCTAAATAAATTTCTTAAGAAATGATTTTCAAAGTAGTATACTTCACTTAAGTCTTAACTTAGATTTTAAAGTAATGAAATTTTTGCATGTCTAGCTTAGAGTTAAAAATAAATTTTCAAGTTGTCTTAATCTATATATCTTTCAAAATATATACATATACTCATATATAAATATATACATCATATATATATAATGCAAAAAAATCTTGAACTCCAATGTGGTTCTATCTTATTAAGCCTAAGTTGACTTAGTAATTAAGCCCAAGAAGTATTTTCATACTTAATGACCTAAGCCTATTTGGGTTGGGATCCATTGGCCCAAAACTCTTTAATGGTCATTTAGAAAGCCGACAAAGTAGAACAAAATCACTATGGAATAAAGATTGTCAAATATATATATACATATATATAATAATTTTATATATATATAACAAATATATCTATATAGTTATATTTATATATTTTTAAAAATAAATTGATTAAGAGACTTGAATTTTTATTGAAACAAAGAGCTAGCATGTTCTCTTCAAAACTTTTATTTTTCTAAGTTAAACTTGGTTTTGTATAACTATAATGGAAGGATTTTCTTAAAGAAAATTACATTGGAGTTATGATAAAAACATTTTCTTGAGTATTAACCAACTTCAATGGGAATGTTTGAATATATCAAATGAATTAATTATTTCATTAACGTCTTTAAATTGGCAAGTTGACTGAATTTTGTGGGTATATTCACTACAAACCCTCACGAGACTACAACTCGTCCACTAGGATAACCTAGAGGTTTAAAGGCTTGTTGTATGCGCTAAATACAACCGCGATTCCTGCGAAAGTGAGTTAGGTTTTCTTTTTATTTTCTTTGCTAGAGGACTAGCAAAAGTTTAGGTGTAAGAATATTTGATTATCACATTTTAATTATATTTTTATACCCTCATTACCTATTTTATATGAATAAAGATATTACTAATAATTATTTTTATCTTATTTTGCAGGCTAATAAAGAAATAATGAATAAAATCCCAAATGACTCAAATTCTCTGAAATTCTACCAATTTTTTGAAGCCCAAATCTGAAGACAAACGAAGGCCCAAGATACCAAAGTGATCCAAGAGAAATTCGTGAAGAAAAATAAAGAAAAGACAAATTCGGTTGGAAACTAACCGGTCGACCAATCGGTTGGCCGATCGGTTGGTTCGCAACAGATTCCGAATTAAGGGCTGATTTCTCTTTCTTGGTGGCCAAGTTTGATCCAATGGTTCACATCAACTCCGTTGGGCTATAAATAGGGGTGAAATCTGAGGATTTTGAGTGTGAAATATTTTATAAAAACTCCATTTGGAGAGGAATGTTACTCTTAATTGAGAAGACCTTTTAAAAATTATAACTTTGTTGCACAATAAATAAAATTTTTCACCCCATCAATTTCCTTTATCTTCTTCTTGTCCAAGGACCAAAAGGATGATGAGATGAAGATCAGGAGTTGTTGGTTTTTCTTTTATTTTTTTTTTCATTTCTTTTTCATTTCTTGTTCATTTATATGCTTTATAGCTAGATTTACTTTCATGCAATGTCTTTAATTCTTGTATTTACTTTCTAGTATAGATTTTTCTTTTCTTTAATTCACCTTGAGGCTAGAACCCTCTAGGGAATTACCCTTTTCTAAGTGTGGAGCTAATATTTGTGGGATCCCTAGAGATTATTTAAAACTAGCTAACAAATCCAACTTATTCCCATGAGATTGAGATAAGCTAAGTGGATCTACTCTTGATTCCTCATATCTTTAATTAATCCTCCATACTTTACCTTCTTTATTTTCCTCTTATCCTTGCTTTTCATTTGTTTATTTTTCTTCAATTTTCTTTCTCCTCTCTTGATTTATTTTTCTTTTTATTTGCACAAATCACAATCACTTTCCATCTCTCAAACTCATTTTCTTTTATTTTCACTTTACCACTTCCATCTTTAAATCCCTCCACACTCACTTTCTTCCTCGTTTTTATCACACACATTTTCTAATCTCTTCACTCTCATATTCTTCCTTGTTTTATTACGCATAATCCACAACCACTCTCTCTAACATCTTCACCACCACTTTCACCATGTTTTACTTTTATTTTGAATAACTCCTAATTGTCATGTATATAATCTAAAAAGAATCAAATTTGGATAACTCCTACTTCACGTTCCTCGTGGGATCGATAACTTTATATACTATAACTTGATCAAGGTTGTATACTTGCAACTTAAAGGTAATCCCGTTTTTACCCCACCATGATACTTTCTAGAATAATTCAAATCCTAGTCCTCTTTTAATTGAAATTTAAGTCTAATTGTAATTTCTCTTTCTGGTCGAAGTCAAACTTCTAATCCTAATCAAATTAGGAATTGACTTGAATTGTTTCAATGCAAGTCATGTTCAACACAAACATGATTTTGATACATTATAAGTAAAATGATACTTATAAGTAAAAATAAGTATGTTACCAAACATGATCTAGGTTAGCTAGAGGCCTTCTAATACTTGCAATTGTATTTATTAATTGCATTGCGACAAATAGCTAGGACTTACTCAAATTAGGCCAGGCGGCAATCATTTGCGATCTTAGTTTCAATCTCTACAATGGTAATTAATCAATAGACCCCTTAAGAAATATTATATACAGAGGTAGTTCACTAGTTTTAGGGATATTTTGTGACTTTATTTTTACCAAAAATGGAGTGCGTACAAAGCATCACACACACATTGTGTCACACATTCAGTTTTTATGTAAACTGCGAAACTTAAGGGGGGTTTTGTAAAATTTACCCTTGGTAAAACATCTGTAGTGAAATCACAATCTTATATTTTACAGGAGAATTACACCATGCATAACATTTAGAATTGATACTTGTTCAAAAATCTATGAAATGCGATTTTCTAGAATCCAAACCCAAATTTTGGTCCGTTTCATTTTCTGGATCAGGTTATCACATAACTAGATTCCACTGCCTGCTGATATCCATAGACTTTCATCACCTTAATTTCAAGGTCTTAATATATATACTTTCCAAGAACTTAGCACATTTATTTTTCTTATTCAATATCTGTGCATAGCACACGCTGCATACATACTACAAGATATTACTATTTCTCATTTTATTTTCTTTTGCCTCATAACAGAATCTGTCAACTTTTTCACATAGAGCCTTCCTTGCATATTGCAATCAGTGACGAAGCCAGGAATTTTTTGAGGGGGGGCCAATGTAAAACTATCATAGTATATATAAAAAAACAACCGAATATAACAATGTATAATCAAGTTTCATATATGTTCATAGGTAGGTGAAAGAACCTGGAATAGAAGTTTTATCAAAAAAAAAATTTCCTGGCTAAATATCTTAGAATTGCCTTCATAAGCAAAGGATTATAAACCCATTAAAAACAACATTAGCTCGCTAAATATCTCAAAATTCCTCAAATATTTCCCAAAAAAGATTAAACAGACAAACCATGATCTAGAAATATAAAACCCTATTTTGAACAATTAACCATAATTGAAACAGATAAAGTTCTATTAAAAAATAAGTCAATGCATGAATCATATCAAATTATCAATCTAAGAAAGAAGTTAATAAGAGGGAAAAAATTAGTACCTTAACATCAAAATCCCAAAATCCAAATCATAGCCTTTGTCTTTCTCCCAATTTTTTGCAGAATGGCAGTCACTGGCTTGGTGACCACGAATAATGCTTGGAGAGAGATAGAGTGGGGGTGGGCCTTGGGGGGAGAAAGAAAATGAGAGGATTTCTCCATGGGCCAATTACACTTTTGACTTTGAGCAAGCCCACAACACAAATACACAATACTATATATCCACTGCACTTAGATTATAAGCCCACACAACAATGATTTGGTTATTTTATTTAATAAAATCCCAACATTTATTCATGAAATTATGCATATATATAAAAAATTACAAAATGTTTGGTGGGGCATGGCCACCCTCAGCCCCCCTTCCCTCCGCCCCTGATTGCAATTATATTGGCGTGAGGGACTACTGTCCTTGCTCGGTCACATTTGCGAATGCGCCATGGGGAATATCCGGAGGGCAGTTATCGAGACAATCCTCCCATGCATCGTCGCATTCATCGGAGCAATCATCGTCTGAGGGATCACAAGAATTGCTACAACCTTCGGAATTCTGAGTGCATTGGTCTTTGCATTGTTGATAATCATTTGGTTTGCTAGATTTTTTATCTAGAAGGCTCGGAGCTTTTGAATTATCGCTATACACTTGATCAAGAGAGTAGCATATGAGGATGAGGATGAAGATTGTGCTCACTATGTTAATGTGGATGACCATGGCTTCATTAATCTGTGAGGTTTCGGCGGTTGTTTTTAAGTGTAGTTGTGTACTATGAGGTTTGTATATGTAGGTTATATATACATAGTTCTTTTTTATTGTTGTGTTTTCTTAAGTAACATTCCAAATGCATGTCTCAAACAGAATACCGCATATTAGGTTGATCACTTGACCAAAGTGGCTTACTAAAATGCTTCCAACTAGGGGTTGCTTGGTTTGTTTTAACTGTAATTGTAGTGCAAGTATTGCATTTCAATTTCAACCTTGGAAATAATATAAGTTAGATTCAGAATTTTATCTACACTGAAATTTTAAAGGAATGAAAACAATACTTATCAAAATTTACTAGGAAAGGGAAAATTCTATATAATAATATCGTTGCAAGGAATATGAAGTTTGAAAGGAAAGAGAAACAAAATCAGGTAGAAATAGTTAAATTTAGGCTAAAAGGCCAATTTGGTCCCTATACTTAGGCCTCATACTCAAATTGGTCCTTCTACTTTATTTTTTCTCAAATTAGTTCTCGTACCATATCTCATTTACAAACTAAGTCCTTTTTTAACATTCGTTAAAAACTGAGTACTGTTAATTTTTTATTTATGACCACACTACCCTTAAGAGGTCTGTACTTTTAAATCTAAGTAAAGCTGGACCTAAGACAATCTGTAAATAACTTCATGGGAGAAAACGCACTGCAACAATACTAATTGGGTATTACTAAACTATATGAAATAACGTTTCTTAGCAAGTTGCAACCATCCCCAGTAGGGGTGGAAATGAACCGAATTCGAATTGAATACCCCAGCGTACTCGGTTCCTATTCGACTATTCGAATTTATATTCGAATTAGAAATGAATAGGAAAGCAGTATTCGAATTCGATTCGGGTAGTATTCGAATTCGATTTGGGTAGTATTCGAATATTCGATAACTATTCATAAATTTTCATTGATAATGTTTGGTTAATGTTTGCAAATTATTCGGTCCATATTACTAGATATTCGGCAAATATTTATTATCCTAGTCTTGCAATAGAGCCAAATATGATATACCTGACGAATATGCAACCTATTGATATATAATATTCACAAATAAAAATCTATTTATCCACATTTAGAAGTAGCAAATGAAATTTTAAGGACTAAACTGTATAAATGAATAGTTTATTAAATAAACGAATCGAATATACCTATGGTTAAATTTTATTCGTTTATGAACCGAATAATAAAAATTACTCATTTATTATTAAATGAACTATCAGATCGAATATGATCGACTACTTGGGCGAATAAATACCGAACTATTTGTTAAATATTTGGTTCGTTTCCACCCGTTCCTCAGTGTGTCTTTCTCGTTAAAGTTGGACCTCAGTTTATCATCATAGCGGATTTCCCTCGTGTCGCTGGGTTCTACACTCCCAAAAACATGGAATTAAGCCATATGATTAAAGACCGACATATCACACGAAAATATTTTCTACAGAATATATATATATATATATATATATATATATATATATATATATATATATATATATATATATATATATATATATATATATATATATATATATATATATATATATATATATATATATATATATATATATATATATATAGGGCGATCTGCCCTATTTTTGCGTCAAAAAAACGGTCTCCACATATTAAAACGAGACTGAGCTAACCAAGTCGGCCGAAGTTCAGAGGAATTTCTTTTATATTATTTCTTTGTTATTAATATAGCTCATGATGAACTTCAGAAGAGTTTCTTTTCTATTATGTTACGGCTTAATTGCACTGACAAACCCTATGGTATCTCCCCTACTTTGCACTTATATATATCCTCACGTGTTTTGGGCGTCGGTTATATAGCCTAAAGTTTTTCAAATTCACACTTAAATGCCCTCATTTAAACAAACTTGAAAATTTCTCTTAAAAAAATCTCATATGACACTCACATGCTAATTTTAGAACTTTTTAACTCTTAATTTTTGTTAAATTTATTGTTAAAACTATCGTAATTCTATTTTAAATCTATCCTTATTCTATTTTAAAATAGGATTTTGATCGGTTTAGCAGTAGATTTAATAAAAGTTAAGAGTTAAAATATTCTAAAATTAGCTTGCGACTGTCGCATGAGAATTTTCGGGGGAAATTTTAATGAGTGCATAACTGAGGGTATTAAATTTAAAATTTAAAAACTTTAGGGTATATAAGTGATGCAAAAAACAATTGAGGATATATAGGTGCAAAGGTTGGAAAAGTATAGGGTATTTAAATGCAATTAAGTATCTTTTTAATCCTTCTATTACATTCTGTTCTTGTGTAAACAATATGAAGATTCTCGGAGGAGTTTATGATGATGTAATTAACTTGGAGTCTAGTTATCCTTGTAACACATGAGGCTAATCCTTGATTAATCAGCCGACTCTCCACTAATTTCGCTAGCCTGAGAGCCAAACTGAACTAAACCAATATTCTCTTCCAAAATAGAAATTTAGAGTAAGTAAAACTAAACAAAGAAACACAAGCAATGACTTCATCAACAGATCACAGAGACTCTCTCCCTACTACAGGATCAATCCGGAAATAAAATTAACAAACAAGATTGATTGATATGCAATTTGTAGAGTAAGGGACAATATTGTCATGTCAAGTTTTTCTTAACGGAATCTTTAATGGAAAGTTAAAATAGGACTAAGTTTATATTTTAGGAGGGGTACGAGAACTAAGTTGAGAAAAAAGAAAGTGGAGGGATCAATTTTAGTATGAGGCCCTAGTACAGGGACCAAATTGGCCTTTTAGCCTTTAATTTATAACTGATTGTAAAAGTTAGTTAATTATTCTTATTTTTAATTCCTAACATCCCTTCGTTCTTCAAATTATTTATAAATTATAGGTGTCGAAGAGGTGATATATACAGTATCTTATAATATACGGATGTCAGAGACAAAAAAGCACATCAAAATTACAAAAACTGTCGTCATGACGCAGCGCGGAAGTTGAAATCTCGGAATCCACCGAGGGCTGATCTCCGAATCCACGAAGAGCTTCGAATCCACGAAGAAAATATATTAAACGAAAATTTTATTGATGAAAAGATATCCCTCTAGGGCTTACAAGACTCTGTTTAAATAGAAAACAAATAAGAATCCTACAATGACTCGAACTCCTACTAAAAATAGAAATAAGAACTCTAATTGACCCGAACTTTGCCAAAAATAGAAATAAGAAAACTATCCTCAAAAGACTCCCTACAATTAGGGAAGTAAATCGGTCAAATTTGGAATCAAACCGGATTTGCTTCCTAATCCAAACAGACTCCTAAAACATTACTAAAAATAGTAAAAAATCGATGAAAACGCTGATATCTCTCAATCCGGAAGGAATTTGGCGAAACGAACGGCGAGCAAACCAAACGTAGGTCGGTTTGGTTGGCTCCGTCTCGAAAAAATACGCGATTTTAAAAAAAAATCGTCCAAATCCGACTTACAGATTGAAAGTTACGACCCGTTCTTCGTTGCAACCTATTTTCCTCGACCGGGTCCGCGTTTGGGCTTGTTACGATCCCGTTTCTCCATGAAGGTATCCGCAATGTGTTCTACATTACGTCAGTGCTCCAAAAATCAAATTTTAGAGTACCAACTCTGTTGGATATATATATATATATATATATATATATATATATATATATATATATATATATATATATATATATATATATATATTCCACTGATTTAGAAATACCTTGTCACTAATTTGTTCTTGACAAGAATGGAGTGTGCACAAAGCATCACACACCCATGCATGATATTTACAATGAGATTTCCTTTATATAATTAATATACTTGTTCAAATTTCTATAAAATGTGATTTTCTAGAATTTAAATCCAAATCCATGAACTTTCATCATCTTAATTTCAAGGTCTTACCTTAAGATCTACTTTTCCAAGAAGTAGCACTTTTACTTTCTTATATTCATTATCTTTGAATAGCACACAATTACATGCACTTAAGCAAATCCAATAACCATACATATCTACTGTAAGAGATTATTATTTCGCATTTTACTTTCCTTTTCCAAGTAGACAATATAGAATCTATATCTAACTCTTTCACATTGAATTTTCCTTGCATATTGCAATTATGTTGGCATGAGAGACTACTGTCCTGGCTCGGCCACTTTTGCGACTGCGCCATTGGGAAGAGCCGGAGGGCATTTATCGAGACAATCATTCAATGCATCATCGCATGCATCGGAGCAATCCTCGTCTAAGCGATCACAAGAATTGTAACAACTGTAGGCATTCTGATCGCATTGGTCTCCGCATTGTTCACCATCATCTAGTTTGCTAACTTTTCTATCTGAAGGGGTTGGAGCTTTAGAATCATCGCTGTACGCTTGATCAACAGAGTAGCATATGAGGATGAGAATGATGATTGTGCTCACTATGTTAATGTGGATGGCCATGGCTTAATTAATTTGTGAGGTTTTGATTGTTGTTTAGTGTTGTTGTGTATCTATACATAGTTCTTTTGGATTGTTGAGTTATTTTAAGTAACATTTGAAATGCATGTCTCAAACAGAATACCACATATTAGGTTGATAAACTTGATCAAAGTGGTTAAGTTTATTAAACCGCTTGCACGTAGGGGTTGTTTGGTTTGTTTCAACTGTAATTGCAACGCGAGCCTTCAATTGCATTTCATTAATTAATGTTGTTGCAACTACTGTGGCGTTTGATTGAAGCTCGAGTTACTTTAGTGTTAAAATTTTGAAGTTGTCAGTGTACTTGTAGTTGCATGTATTTGTTTTCCTTTTGGGCTTCTAATATTGGGGATTGGTTACATTGTAGTTGCAACAAAACAAAATTGCAATTGCAATTGCATTTTCAATTTATGCCCAAGCCTGTGTAAGCGGTCGGCTTGAGGCCTTTCACAATAATTGCAACAGTGTTTATTGGTCGCATTGGAGCAAATAGCTAGCTGCAACTTGCTCAAATTAGGCCAGTTGGCAGTTTTATGAGATCATAGATTCATACTATCTCTACAGTTGCTATGAATCACTATACCCCTTATTTAGATCATCTTATATATAGAAGTAGTTCACTGATTGTAGGAGATTTTTGTCACTTTGATCTTAACAAAAATGGAGACTACAAAGCATTGCGGATACGTATGTTGTCATAGTCATTAGTAATGTAAAATGAGCAAGTTGCAGATTGGCAAATAATGTATGTAAAATGCAGATAGACTCCCTGCACTATTGCCCAATTGCCCTGTAGTTCCATTGTTGCAGATAGACGCCATGAACGAAATTTTTTGACTCTTTTACCCTTGAACGGGCTATTTGAAAAAAAACACAAATTTCTTTTTATCTGAGATTTAAAGAGTCAAATAGATAAATAAATAAATAAATAAGTAAATAAATAAATAAATACAGTCACACGGGTCTATCTGCGACAATTGAACAACCGGGGGTCTACCTGCAATTGGGCAACTATATTATTAGGGGTGTCTATCTGCAATTAGGCAATTACCTCACTCTTTACAATATATTTACCTTGGTTATACTCAAAACTAGTTTATGGATACATCCTTCATATAATTCTGTCTCCGACTCTTGTTTCTTCTCTTGTTTCATCTTTTATACACTTCTATCTCCATCTGAAATCAAATTTGACATTTCCTTTTAGAGATTAATTAAATTTAACACTTTTCTGTTTGACTCTATAGATATCCTCTTCCTACTTTCTGCAGTAATTGCACCACTGTCTCAGGGAACAATTACATTACTGTCTTGTGTCATTTGAACTAAATATAATGATATAACATTTAGAATTATGATATACTTTGCAAGAACCTAATAGTATTAATTTGATCTTATTCAATTTCTTTGCATAGCACGCAATCACATGCATTTACTCAATCCCAATAATCATACAAGAGATTATTATTAATTTTTCTTTTTATTTCTCCTTTTCCAAGTAGACATAATAGAATATATAACCGTCATATAGAATTTTCCTTGCATATTGCAATAACATTAGCATGAGGGACTATTGTCCTGGGTCGACCACATTTACTACTGCGCCACTTGGAATAGCCTAAGGGCAATGCTTTATGACACAATCTGATGCCTTGTCAGCGCATGCATTGAAGCACCCTTCCACCCTTGGATCGTCGAAGGAATCACAAGAGGCGACACAAATTTCCCAATTCTGTACGCATGGAAGGTCGCATTGTTGAACATCATTTGGCTTGCTGAATTTTTTTATCGAAAGGGGTTGGAGTAGTTTTCGAATCATCGGTGTACACTCGGTTAAGAGATTGGCATATGAGGATGACAGTGAGGACTGTGCTCACTATGTTAATGTGGATTGCCATGGCTTAATTTGTGAGGTTCTGATTGTTGTTTTTAGTGTTGTTGTGTATGGGCCGGGTTTGCGTATTCTATATTTATAGTTTATTTTAGGTATATATATGCATGAACTATAGGAGCTCAAACATTCTTAATGGTTGTGTCAAATGCATTTGATACGATTGTTATAACTGCCGTGGAATGAGATTGTAGCTGGAGTTGGTTTAGTTTTAAAAATTTTGTAAATTTGCATTTATACCTGTAGTTGCATATATCTAGCTATTTTAGTGTATTAGCTTTTCAACTTCTGTAGGGGGCTGATTGCAATTACAGCTACTAACTCTTGTACTATTGTCCAATTGTGGATAAACTGCTTGTACTTCTATGACTGCAGATAGACCGCTGAGTAAATCTTTTTTGACTCTTTTATCCTCAGGAAGGTCTACTCCCCCCCACAGGGCCGGCCCCGAGGTTTGGGTTGCCCTAGCCCAATTCAATTTTGGTTGCCCCTTTTATTAAAAATTTGGTATGAACAATAACGATAAAAATGAATACATATAATACCATTTAGCGTTCTATATTGGGCTCAAACTGATAATATTTTCTTGCAAAATCAATAGTCATATAAGAAAAGATTACATTTGTGCTACAATTTAATTCAAAGAAAAATACTTCTCCTTGAATTTTTTCATCTCCCGTCATGGTGTACTGTAAATATAATTACATAACAAATATGAATTCACAATCAACTAAACTTAGCAATATCATTATTATTAAAACCCTAATTTCATTCCAAAACATCATAACCCCTAATTCAATTATTCAACAACTAAGATTCACCAAGATTCAAAATCGAAATCTTAATTTCATTGCAAAACATCAAAACCCCAATTTTCAGTCCAAAAAAACCCTAAATTTATTTTATTTATTTAAAAAAATTACCCGATTGTGTCTGAGGAGTCACGGGTGAAGTCTGTGAAGACTAAGGGAGTCAGCCGAGGCAGAGAAAAATTGAGAGACTTCTGGAGGCTCGGAGGCTGAGAGAGAGACTAAAGGGCTGAGACTGGAGGCTAAATTGGAATGCGGGTTTGGTTGAGAGTTAGGGCTAAATTGAAATCATGGGTAACAGGTTGCCCGGGCCTGGGTTGCCCGGCCGGGGCTTGGTGGGACCCTGCAGGGCGCCACTGCACACACAAACTCTTAAGAGTAGAAGAGTAAAAAAATTCCTCAGGAGCTATACAACAATGCAACTGCAGGGTGTCTATACGTAATTGGGTGGTACTAACAAGAGGGCTTTTTGGGGGGGGTGGGGGGGTGGGGGTGGGTAGTTTATCTGCAACAAATAGAGCTACAAAGGATCTATCAGCAATTCGGTGATATTAAAGGGGGTCTATCAGCAAATTAGGAAGCTACTCACTCTTTTACTGTATACATACCTTGGTTGTACTCAACACTAGTTAGGGTTTGTGTCAATGTGGGGGCCACTCACATGTGAAACCGCGTGAAAAGAAAAATTTCACGCGGTTTCACATGGCCAACGCCATGCTTGCGATTCGCTTCCCCTCTCACGCGTTTTCCAAAACGTGTTCCCCCCCTCCCCGAATTGTATTAATAGGGGTGTTGGGGCTGAAGCTAGGTTTTTGAGGGTGCTGTTTTGGAGGCGAAATTAGGTCTTTTTGAGCCGTCGTTTGAGAGAGAATTTGTGAGAGATTAGAGAGTTTATTTGAGGGTTTTATTGGTGAGATCTTGTGTGATTGTAAACCCTATTTGTATTCTCTTTCTCTCTAGTAGTAAATCTCTCCCCCTCCTTGTCCCGTGGACGTAGGCAACTTCTTAGAACCACGTAAAATTTGTGTTTTGCTATTGATTTGATTTGTAATAGCTTTTAGGTTCCTCGACAGTCACCCTAGAACTGATGAGAGGAAGAGTAAATATCCCACTTTGTTGAGATATTTGCTTCAGATTCTTGTTTCCTTTGTGAGACGGGAATTCTTATTGTGATCTAGCTCTCTTGTTGTGGCCATTGTTGTGAGAGGTGTCCGAGGGGTTCTCCGGCCACAACAAGTGGTATCGAGCCCGATTTCGGATCTAGGGTTTTGAAGTTTGGTGGAGGAAGATTCTTGTGTGAAGCTTAGTTCTTGGAGTTCTCGGCCGGTGGAGATAGCATTAGGAGTTACCGTTGGAGATTTCGCTTTCCTCGTGTGGTTAGGAAATCTATTTGGAATCGATCTAGGGTTCGATTGGGTGATTCTTTAATCCTATCAAAGTCGTTCTTTCTCTACAATTTGGAGTTAGTTTGCAATGGGAGAAGAAGGTGAAAGCAAAGAAGTCAATGGCTAATACAAGGCAAATGCAAGTTGGTTTTCAGAACACCAAAATTAATGTGGTGAAGTACGACGGCAAAATCAACTTTGGTTTGTGGATGAGCGACGTACAGGATGCGCTCAATGCTCAAAATTTGGAGGAGACCATCATGGTCCAAGAGAGGCCACCTAAATATGAAGAGGAGGTATGGGATAAGATGAATAGGAACGCGTGTGGGGTGATCAGGTCCTGTTTGGAACAGGAGCTGAAATATGATGTGCTTGGGGTGACGTCTGCAATGAAGATGTGGAAAATTCTCAACAATAAGTATCTCGCGAAGAGTGTTGAGAACAGGTTGCACTTCTGCGAAGACTCTTCGGGTTTGGATGTCAGGAAGCACCTCACTAGCGGCTCATGTGAACAACTATACTAAGTTGTTGTCCTACTTGGCAAATGTTGATGAGAAGATAACGGATGAGTACAAGGCGCTTATTTTATTGGGCTCCTTACGATGAGGAGTATGACACCTTTGTACTCACTTTGTTGAACGGACGCATTTCTATCGCCTATAGTGAAGTTACTAGCATTGACCAACCATGATTTGAGGAGGAAGGACAATGAGACTTCCCGTCGCGAGTACTTCAGCGAGGCCTTGTCGACGAGAGGTAAAAGCCCATATCAGAAAGGTGGCAATAGAGGAGGTCAAAGTCAAGAAGGCGCCACCAATTGTCAAAGAACCAATGTGCATTCGCAAAGAGCGGGGACATTGGAAGAGATTGTCCAAAGCTCAAGGAGAAAGAAAATGGCAAGAAAAAGGGCCCGAATGCCAATGAGGTGAATATTGCTAAAGGCGATGATTCCGACGATTCGTGCTATTCTCTATTGATTACTCCAGAGGTGAATCATGTGGAAGCATCAGATTGGATGCTTGATTCCGGTGCTACTTATCATGTGACCCCTAGGCGAGACTGGTTTGCATCTTTTGAGAAAGTCGACGGGGGTGTTGTTGTCATGGGAAATGATCAACCCTGTGGCATTTGTGGGATAGGTACCGTGCGGATTAGGATGCACGATGGAGTAGTCCGTGAGTTGAAGGAGGTGAGATTTGTTCCTCAGCTGAAGAAAAATCTTATCTCAGTTGGAGCTTTGGAGGCAAAGGGATTCAATGTGACTTTCAAAAACGGTGTAGGGAAGGTTACTAAAGGATCTTTGGTGGTGATGAAGGGAGTCCGTAATCAAAATTTATACTATCTAAATGGAAGCACCGAGATTGGCCACGCGTTGTCATTGTTTGAGGCGACTGAGGCAAAGCTTTGGCACTATAGGTTAGGGCACACAGTGAAAGGTCACCGCAGTGTTATGCAAGCGAGGGCTATTAAAGGGAGCCAAGAGTGGAAAAATTGAGTTCGTGAGCATTGTGTTCTTGGCAAGCGAGACAAAGGTGAAGTTCGAACGACCATCCATCGGGCGAAGGGTATTACGGACTACGTGCACACAGACGTTGGGGTCCCACCAAGACGGCATCACTTGGTGGTAGACATTGGTTCGTCACATTTGTTGATGACTATTCTAGGCGATGTTGGGTGTACACCATGACGAAGAAGAGTGAAGTCCTAGATATATTCGTGGAGTGGAAGAAGAGATTAGAACCGCAGACCGAGAAAGATCAAGGCGTTGAGATCCGACAGCGGTGGTGAGTATACTTTAGACCCCTTCGCCAGCCTATGTCGAGACGAGGGCATAGAGAGACACTTCACGGTTAGTCATACACGCAGCAAAATGGGGTGGCGAGAGAGGTTGAATCGGTCTTTCTTTGGAGAAGGTTCGATGTTTATTGGCGCATAGTGGTTTGGAGAAGATCTTTTGGTGAGGCACTTACATATGCGAGCCGCCTCATCAACAGTCGCCTTCATCTGCGATTGGGGAAAGACCCTATGGAGAAGTGGTCGGAGAGCGACGCGAGATTATGACCAGCTCAAGGTATTTGGGTGCCGCATTTTATCATGTGAGAACAGATAAATTGGAACCGCGAGCTAGGAAGGCCATATTTGTAGGATTCAAGCGTGGTGTCAAAGGATACAAGCTATGGGATCCAGTTGATAAGAAGATTGTCTTTGAGTAGAGGCGTCACATTCGATGAGGCTTCTATCTTGAAGCTTCCCAACTCTCATCGTGGAGAGTGACCCGAAGGAGTTATCGCAGTGGTGGAGATCGATGCAGCTCCACATTTTCCGTGATGGTACAATATCCATTAGAGTGCCGACCGAGGTGACGCCAGCGAAAGCACGATGGTGACACGGAGGATATGAGTACGATGTGCGGGATCGAGGACCATGGCTCGTGTCGGGATTCTATTGCGGTTCGAGACGAGGAGAAACATACAGATGCCACGGTATGCCGAACACGATTGCATATGCACTTCGGTGGAGAGTATCGATGAGATGATACCTACTACATTGAGAGGCGGCGAGTTTGGAGGCTGATTCGTGGCAGGTAGCTATGCAGGAAGAGATGGAGTCTCTTCACAAGAACGATACATGGGAGCTTGTTGAGCTTCCAAAGGGACGGAAGGCAATTGGTTGCAAGTGGGTATACACTAAGAAGGAGGGCATTGAAGGCACTCCATTGAGGTTCAAAGCTAGGTTAGTTGCGAAGGGTTATGCAGGAGGAAGGTATTGATTATAATGAGGTCTTCTCTCGGTGGTGAAGCATTCGTCGATTGATTTTGCTAGCATTGGTGGCACAGTATGGTTTGGAATTAGATCAGTTGGATGTGAAGACAGCATTTCTTCATGGTGATCTTGATGAAGAAATCTATATGACTCAGCCATTGGGATTCCGAGCTGCAGGGAAAGAAAAGTTGGTTTGCAGACTAAAGAAATTGCTATATGGTTTGAAGCGATCTCCTCGGCGATGGTATAAGCGATTCGATGGTTTTATGCTTGGTCATTCATACACTCGAGCCGCTTTGATCCTTGCGTATATTTTGCAAGTTGAAAGGAGGTGCGTATATCTATTTGTTATTATATGTCGATGACATGTTGGTTGCCTCTATTTCCAAGTCTGCTATAAATGAATTGAAGGCACAGCTTTCAAAAGAGTTCGAGATGAAGGATTTGGGTGAGGCTAAGCGCATTTTGGGGATGGAGATCGACAGAGACAAGAAAAAGGGCAAAATTTGTTTGACACGATGGCTTATTTGAAGAAGGTTCTCTGGCGGTTCCATGTTAGCATGGATCTGAAGCGATCGGTGTACCATTAGGAGCCCATTTGAAGCTTTCAGTGACCTTTCACGAAACGCTTGAAGATCGAGAGTTGATGTCGAAGACTCCATATCTGGCGATTGGAAGCTTGATGTACGCAATGGTATGACGAGATTTGTCAGCGGTGGTGAGTATACTTTAGACCCCTTCGCCAGCCTATGTCGAGACGAGGGCATAGAGACACTTCACGGTTAGTCATACATGACAAAATGGGGTGGCGAGAGGTTGAATCGGTCTTTCTTTGGAGAAGGTTCGATGTTTATTGGCGCATAGTGGTTTGGAGAAGATCTTTTGGTGAGGCACTTACATATGCGAGCCGCCTCATCAACAGTCGCCTTCATCTGCGATTGGGGAAAGACCCTATGGAGAAGTGGTCGGAGAGCGACGCGAGATTATGACCAGCTCAAGGTATTTGGGTGCCGCATTTTATCATGTGAGAACAGATAAATTGGAACCGCGAGCTAGGAAGGCCATATTTGTAGGATTCAAGCGTGGTGTCAAAGGATACAAGCTATGGGATCCAGTTGATAAGAAGATTGTCTTTGAGTAGAGGCGTCACATTCGATGAGGCTTCTATCTTGAAGCTTCCCAACTCTCATCGTGGAGAGTGACCCGAAGGAGTTATCGCAGTGGTGGAGATCGATGCAGCTCCACATTTTCCGTGATGGTACAATATCCATTAGAGTGCCGACCGAGGTGACGCCAGCGAAAGCACGATGGTGACACGGAGGATATGAGTACGATGTGCGGGATCGAGGACCGCGGCTCGAGTTGAGTTCTATTGCGGTTCGAGACGAGGAGAAACATACAGATGCCACGGTATGCCGAACACGATTGCATATGCACTTCGGTGGAGAGTATCGATGAGATGATACCTACTACATTGAGAGGCGGCGAGTTTGGAGGCTGATTCGTGGCAGGTAGCTATGCAGGAAGAGATGGAGTCTCTTCACAAGAACGATACATGGGAGCTTGTTGAGCTTCCAAAGGGACGGAAGGCAATTGGTTGCAAGTGGGTATACACTAAGAAGGAGGGCATTGAAGGCACTCCATTGAGGTTCAAAGCTAGGTTAGTTGCGAAGGGTTATGCAGGAGGAAGGTATTGATTATAATGAGGTCTTCTCTCCGGTGGTGAAGCATTCGTCGATTCGGATTTTGCTAGCATTGGTGGCACAGTATGGTTTGGAATTAGATCAGTTGGATGTGAAGACAGCATTTCTTCATGGTGATCTTGATGAAGAAATCTATATGACTCAGCCATTGGGATTCGAAATGCAGGAAAGAAAAGTTGGTTTGCGACTAAAGAAATTGCTATATGGTTTGAAGCGATCTCCTCGGCGATGGTATAAGCGATTCGATGGTTTTATGCTTGGTCATTCATACACTCGGAGCCAGTTTGATCCTTGCGTATATTTTCGCAAGTTGAAAGGAGGTGCGTATATCTATTTGTTATTATATGTCGATGACATGTTGGTTGCCTCTATTTCCAAGTCTGCTATAAATGAATTGAAGGCACAGCTTTCAAAAGAGTTCGAGATGAAGGATTTGGGTGAGGCTAAGCGCATTTTGGGGATGGAGATCGACAGAGACAAGAAAAAGGGCAAAATTTGTTTGACACAGATGGCTTATTTGAAGAAGGTTCTACAGCGGTTCCATGTTAGCATGGATCTGAAGCGATCGGTGTACCATTAGGAGCCCATTTGAAGCTTTCAGTGACCTTTCACGAAACGCTTGAAGATCGAGAGTTGATGTCGAAGACTCCATATCTGGCGATTGGAAGCTTGATGTACGCAATGGTATGTACGAGACCAGATTTGTCACAGGCGGTGAGCATGGTTTCGAGATACATGCACGATCCAGGAGTGGGTCATTGGAACGCCGTGAAATGGATTTTGAGGTACATTCGAATGCGCTCAATATTGGTTTGGTTTATGGCGGGACACTCTGGTGGGCGGTTGTGCGTTGGTTATGTTGATTCGGATTATGCCGGGATTTGGATAAGCGCCGGTCTGACGGGTATGTGTTCACTTTAACTTCGTCGCCGGTGTGTTGGAGATGCACCTTGCGGTCTACGGTTGCTTTGTCTGACGGGCGAGTATATGGCAATTACGGAGGTCGTGAAGGAGGCGATTTGGCTTCGAGGACTTTTGGAGGAACTTGGTATATCGCATAGCGATGCATCACCATTCATTGTGATAGCATGAGTGCTATCTATTTGGCGAAGAACCGGGTTCTTCATGCGAGGACGAAGCACATTGACGTTCGCTATCACTTCGTTCGTGATGTTCTTGAAGATGGTGATGTGGAGATTGTGAAGGTCTACACGAAAGATAATCCGGCAGATATGCTCACAAAGGTGGTTCCGAGCAACAAGTTTGATCATTGCAGAGACTTGTTGCACATTCGTGATTGTTGAGGCCGTTGGCGGCCATTTGGGTGAACTACGTGAAGGCTTGATTCCTTGGGCAAGAGGATACGTAGGCAGTCTTTATGATGCAGCCGGTATTAGTTTTGATGGGGAGGAGATTGTTTGAACTCTCGTTTTGGGTTCTCGACTTGCTGTGGATTGAGTCCGTTGTAGTGAATTGTTTCACTTTGTACTGGACGCAACAAGTGGGACATTTGGATGCATTTGGTGTCGGCTCAGTTTTGAGAAACTTCGCCGAGGTGGAGAATTGTCAATGTGGGGGCCACTCACATGTGAAACCGCGTGAAAAGAAAAATTTCACGCGGTTTCACATGAACCACCCATAGCGGTTTCACAGCGTTCCCCTTTTCCAGCGTTGTTCCCCCTCCCGAATTGTATTAATAGGGTGTTGGGGCTGAAGCTAGGTTTTGAGGTCTTTGTTTTGGAGGCGAAATTAGGTGTTTTGAGCCGCCGCTTGAGAGAGAATTTGTGAGAGATTAGAGAGTTTATTTGAGGGTTTTATTGGTGAGATCTTGGGTGATTGTAAACCCTATTTGTATTCTCTTTCTCTCTAGTAGTAAATCTCTCCCCCCTCCTTGTCCCGTGGGCGTAGGCAACTTCTTAGAACCACGTAAAATTTGTGTTTTTGCTATTGATTTGATTTGTAATAGCTTTTAGGTTCCCTCGACAGGTCAGTCCTAGAACTGATGAGAGGAAGAGTAAATATCCCACTTTGTTGAGATATTTGCTTCAGATTCTTGTTTCCTTTGTGAGACGGGAATTCTTATTGTGATCTAGCTCTCTTGTTGTGGCCATTGTTCGGCAGAGGTGCTGCCGAAATTTTCCGCCGCGCACAACAGTTTGAAGAGGAAAAGTAAAACCATCAAATAAGAGTCTAAATCCAATGAGATACTTAAGAAAATTAGTAACTCCCACTTGTTCACATGGAACGCTGATCATTCATTTACTTCTATATATCTCCGTTCTTGTATCTTCTCTTGTTTAAACTTCTTATACGTACCTCCATCTGAAATCAAATTTCATATTTTGTTGCTTGACTATCCACTTTCTAATGTCTGCGGTCACTGCACCACTTTCTCAAGGAATAATTACATCCTTTTCTTGTGTCATTTGTACTAAAGAGATTTTGACTAGTTATGATCTTTTTGCCCATGATATCATAGCTACCGGGATTATCTTCATAATAACTCTAAATATTTCATAATCGAAGATTTGTGGAGATTCCTAAATAATTCAAACATATATATCCACAAACAAGTTGGAGTACAATCAGGGTTCAGTAGTTTTAATTTGCCGGCACATTCATTCTATTTTTGTTTTTCACTCTTGTCTGATTTGATTAAGCTAGTTTGTTTGTGGTATTTGAGAATTACCTGGCCTATGGGGTTTCTTCTAAGTTATACAATTAACAATGTGATATGAATAATACAGGCTCTTAATTTTTCGGGATTATTTTGCTATATATCATCTAAAAGTTTGCCTTTTGTGCATTAAACAGTACTTAATAATACTCATTGCAGGCATATTTCATAAGTTGAATTAATCTTTCTAAATTTGGTTTGCAGTAAACTCTCTAAAGTTATTAACACTTCTCTATTGCTGATAGTGAAATCACAGCCTCGTATTTTAATCATGGATGAGGCGAATATCTAGAATTGAGATTTCTTTTTACATGTTGTACTTTTTCAAAAACCTGTCAAATTAATGTGATTTTACGTATCCAGAATACAAAATTTGGGTCAGAATCATTTTTCTCGATCAAAGTTGTCAGATAATTGAATTTTATTCTTACCCATATCCACTAACTGCAGATAATACTTTCCAAGAACTTGGTAGTACATTTCTTTTCTTATTCAAGATCTTTGTGCAACACAAGATGACATTAACTTACTTTCAAGCTAATAGAGCATACATGAGAAAATAGGGCATGCATAGTACAGGAACTTATTATTTCTCTTTTTAATTACTTTCATTTTCCTAGTAGGCATAATATAATCTATCAACTCTTTTCACATATGTAGAATTTTTCCTTGAATATTGCAATTATATTAGCATGAAGGACTAAATGGCCAGGCATCGATTCAGCAACATCGGATTTTCCATGCATATATATTGCAAATATATTGGCATATATATATACGAGGGACTAATGTTCAGATGTTGGCGCGGCAACATTTACGAATGCACCATCGGGACTAGCAGAAGGGCAATTCCTGACACAATCTAACTGTTTATCCTCGCATGCTTGATGGCACTCTGACTTCTTTGTATCACCTAAAGATTCGCAGGAATGGACGCAAATTACCCATTGCCATTCACATAGGTAATCACATGTTTGATCATCATTTGGTTTGCTAAATTTTTTATCTAGAGGGGTTGGAGTAGTTTTCGAATCATCGCTATGCACTTGATCAAGAGATTGGCATATGAGGATGAGAGTGAGGATTGTGCTCTCTATGTTAATGTGGATGGCCATGAGATTTTGAGGTTTTGCTTGTTGTTTAGTGTTGTTGTGTATTATGGGCCTTGTATAAGACTATATATAGACTGTTATCTTAAATAACATACCAAATGCATGCATCAAACGGAACACCACATTTTAGGTCACTTGATAGTAGCTAAGTTTATCAAAATACTTGCACCTATGGGTTGTTTTGACTTGTTTCGACTACAATGGCAATCCAAGTCTCAATTGCATTTGAACTACAGTTGTTGTAACTATTGTGACATACGATTGTAGTTGGAGTTATCTAAGTTTTAAAATTTTGTAATTGTCAGTTGCACTTGCATATAGCTTTATTTTGCACTTTAGTACCCTAAATTTTATACTTTTTTTTAACTTTGATACCCCCGAGTATTTATTTGACACTTTGATACACAAACGTTTACGCCTTTTTTTTTTGTTACTTTGATACCCCAAAATTTTTATTTGACATTTGATACCCAAATGTTTACACCTTTTTTTGGCTTTGATAGCCTAAAGTTTTTGTTTGATACCTTGATATGCGAACTTTCACACATTTTACCCATTATTTTAACTGGTACCCAAACCTTTGGGGGGTATCAAAGTTCAAAAGGCAAACTTGGGCCATCAAACCATTGGGAAAAAACTTCGTGGTGTCAAAGTTTATAGGGATATTTTGTACCATTTTTCTAAACAAAAATAGAGTGTGTACAAAGCATCAAACACACGTCACACAGTCATTAATTATGTAACTGGTCAAACTTAAAGGGGCCGGGTTTTGTGAAATTTACCATTATTAAAACTTTTGTAATCCTAATAGTGAAATCAAAGCCTTATACTTTACACGAGAGTTCACACTATGCATAAGGTTTACTATGGAGATTTCCTTCACAGAATTATACTTGTTAAAAATCCATCAAATGTGATTTGCAAAGTCGAAATCCAAAATTTGGTGAGTCTCATTTTTTGGATCAGGTCATCCGATAATTGGATTCTATTGATATCCATATCCATAATCTTTCATTCATCACAAATATGTTGCAAGAACTCGGTAGTACATTTATTTTCTTATTCAATATATTTGCATAGCTAGCACACGATCACATACCCATACTCAAGCCCAATAAGCATACATAGTACAAGAGATTATTATTTCTCTCTTTATTTTCCTTTTCCAAGTAGACATAATAGAATCTATAAGTACTTTTTCACATAGAACTTTCCATGCATACAACAAATATATTGGGAAATATACGGACAAATGTTCGAACATTGGCACGACCACAATTACGAATGCACGATTGGGAATAGCCTAAGGGCAAGTCCTGATGCACTCTAGCTGTTTATCATCGCATGCTTCGTAGCATTCTGCCTTCTTGGTATCGCCTAAGGGTTCACAGGCATTGACACAAACTACCCATTTCCATTCACATTGGTAATCACATGTTTGAGATCGATCATCATTTGGTTTGCTAAGTTTTTTATCTAGAGGGGTTGGAGTAGTTTTCGAATCATCATCGGCGTACACTTGATCAAGAGAGTGGCTTACGAGGATGAGGAAGAGGATTGTGCTCACTATGTTAATGTGGATGGCCATTGGCTTAGTTTGTGAGGGTTTGATTGTTGTTTTTACTGTTGTTCTGTACTACGAGGTTTGTAGATGTAGGGTTATATGTACATAGTTCTTTTGGACTGTTGTGTTATCTTGAGTAACATTCCGAAAGCATGTCTCAAACAGAACACCACATTGTACGGGTTGTTTTGGATTGTTTTAACTGTAATTGAGATTGCTAGTCTCAGTTGCGTTTCAATTACTTGTCAATGTAACTATTCTCTGACAAGCGATTTTAGTTGGAGTTATCTTCGTTTATGATTTTCTAATTGTCAGTTGTACTTGCATATAGCATTATTTGCTCTTTGGTACTCTAAACTTTACATCTTTTTAACTTTGATACCCAAAGTTTTATTTGACCCCAACGTTTGCACCTTTTTGACTTTGATATCCCAAAGTTTACACTATGGTACCCCAAAGTTACACATTTTTAACTTTGATACCCAAAGTTTTATTTGACCCCAACGTTTGCACCTTTTTGACTTTGATATCCCAAAGTTTACACACTATGGTACCCCAAAGTTACACATTTTTAACTTTGGTACCCGAACTCTTGGGTTTCAAAGTTCAAAAGGCAAACTTGGGCCATCAAACCATTGGGAAAAACTTCGTGGTGTCAAAGTTTATAGGGATATTTTGTACCATTTTTCTAAACAAAAATAGAGTGTGTACAAAGCATCAAACACACGTCACACAGTCATTAATTATGTAACTGGTCAAACTTAAAGGGGCCGGGTTTTGTGAAATTTACCATTATTAAAACTTTTGTAATCCTAATAGTGAAATCAAAGCCTTATACTTTACACGAGAGTTCACACTATGCATAAGGTTTACTATGGAGATTTCCTTCACAGAATTATACTTGTTAAAAATCCATCAAATGTGATTTGCAAAGTCGAAATCCAAAATTTGGTGAGTCTCATTTTTGGATCAGGTCATCCGATAATTGGATTCTATTGATATCCATATCCATAATCTTTCATTCATCACAAATATGTTGCAAGAACTCGGTAGTACATTTATTTTCTTATTCAATATATTTGCATAGCTAGCACACGATCACATACCCATACTCAAGCCCAATAAGCATACATAGTACAAGAGATTATTATTTCTCTCTTTATTTTCCTTTTCCAAGTAGACATAATAGAATCTATAAGTACTTTTTCACATAGAACTTTCCATGCATATTGCAAATATATTGGCAAATATAAGGGACAAATGTTCGAACATTGGCACGACCACAATTACGAATGCACGATTGGGAATAGCCTAAGGACAATTCCTGATGCACTCTAGCTGTTTATCATCGCATGCTTCGTAGCATTCTGCCTTCTTGGTATCGCCTAAGGGTTCACAGGCATTGACACAAACTACCCATTTCCATTCACATTGGTAATCACATGTTTGAGATCGATCATCATTTGGTTTGCTAAGTTTTTTATCTAGAGGGGTTGGAGTAGTTTTCGAATCATCATCGGCGTACACTTGATCAAGAGAGTGGCTTACGAGGATGAGGAAGAGGATTGTGCTCACTATGTTAATGTGGATGACCATTGGCTTAGTTTGTGAGGGTTTGATTGTTGTTTTTACTGTTGTTCTGTACTACGAGGTTTGTAGATGTAGGGTTATATGTACATAGTTCTTTTGGACTGTTGTGTTATCTTGAGTAACATTCCGAAAGCATGTCTCAAACAGAACACCACATTGTACGGGTTGTTTTGGATTGTTTTAACTGTAATTGAGATTGCTAGTCTCAGTTGCGTTTCAATTACTTGTCAATGTAACTATTCTCTGACAAGCGATTTTAGTTGGAGTTATCTTCGTTTATGATTTTCTAATTGTCAGTTGTACTTGCATATAGCATTATTTGCTCTTTGGTACTCTAAACTTTACATCTTTTTAACTTTGATACCCAAAGTTTTATTTGACACTTTGATACACCAGGATTTACATCCCTTTTTTCACTTTGATACCCCAAAGGCTTTTTCCGACACTTCGATATGCCAAAGTTTTATTTGACCCCAACGTTTGCACCTTTTTTGACTTTGATATCCCAAAGTTTACACACTATGGTACCCCAAAGTTACACATTTTTTAACTTTGGTACCCCGAACTCTTGGGTTTCAAAGTTCAAAACGCGTAAACTTTAGGATATCAAAGTGTCAGGAAAAAAAAACTTTGGTGATACCAAAGTTTAAAAAGGTTTTTCTTAGCAAATGGTGTGTACAAAGCATCACACAGACATCACACAATCATTAATTGTGTAAACAACGAAACTTAAAGGGGCAGAGTTTTGTGAAATTTACCCTTATTAAAACTTCTGTAATCCTAATAGTGAAATCAAAGCCTTATATTTTGCACGAGAGTTCACGCTATGCATAATATTTACTATGGAGATTTCTTTTACAGAATCATACTTGTTCAAAAATCTAGCAAATGCGCGATCCAAAAAAAAATCTAGCAAATGTGATTTTCAAAATCGAAATAAAAAATTGGGTTAGTTTCATTTTCTGGATCCAGTTATCAGATAATTGAATTCTATTGCCATCCATATTTATAGGCTTTCATTCATCAACTACCATTATTGGTCTTTCCTTAAGGTACATTTTGCAAGAACTCGGTAGTACATTTATTTTCTTATTCAATATCTTCGCATAGCACACGATCACATACACATACTCAAGCCCAATAGGCAAACATATTACAAGAGATTATTATTTCTCATTTTATTTTCCTTTTTCCAAATAGACATAATAGAATATATAACTCTTTCACATAGAAATTTCCTCGCATATTGCAATTATATTGGCATGACAGACTACTGTCCTGGCTCGGCCACATTTGCGAATCCGCCATTGAGGCATTTACTAACGCAATCTAACTGAACATCCAAGCATGCATTGCCGCACTCTGACTTAACAGGATCATCAAAGGATTCACAGGAATTGTCACAAAATACCCAATTCTGCTGACATTGGTCAACACAGTGTTGTTTATCTAAAGGGGTTGGAGTAGTTTTCGAATCATCGCTGTACACTTGATCAAGAGGTTGGCATATGAGGATGAGAGTGAGGATTGTGCTCACTATGTTAACGTGGATGGCCATGGTTTAATTAACCTGTGAGGTTTTAATTGTTGTTTTTAGTGTTGTTGTGTACTATGAGGTTTGTATAGGGCTATATATGGTTCTTTTGGATTGTTGAGTTATTTGAAGTAACATTCCAAATGCATGTCACAAACAGAATACCCTATTTTAGGTTGATAGCTTGATAAGTTGTTGTGAATATTGTGGCATGTGATTGTAGTCGGATTTATCTTAGGTTTAAAAGTTTAATTTGTAATTGTCAAGTGTACTTGTAGTTGTATAAATTGGGGCTTGGTTACATCATTTTCTTGTGTCCTTTGAACTAAACAGATTTTGACTAGTTATGGTCTACTCACATGATATCATAGCTACAAGAAAGAGTAGTCTTTGTAAATTTTGATTGCGAAGAACAGCTTTATCAAAGATAGATTCCGATAATTGCAACGCCTAATTGGTACGAGCGTCTACAATTGTATCTATTAGTTGTATTTGGACAAACAATTGCAACTTACATAAAACATCTAGTTGGGAGTTGCATGTAACTGCAGTTACAATCTCTACAGCGGTAGTGAACCAATAGGCCCCTGAAGAAAACTTATGCATAGAGGTAGTTCACTGACTTAGAGATACGTTCTCTCTTTATTCTTAACAAGAATGGAGTGTGCACAAAGCATGACACACACAAATTGTCACACAGTCATGAAGGGGATTTTTGTGAAATTTACCCTCAGTAAAACTTCTTTAATCCCGATTAGCTAGTGAAATCAAAGTTTGCTAACTTTTTCGGCCACATTTACGAAAGTGCCATATGTTGGAAACATGCACCAAAACATGCACAAGGCAGATTTCGGGCTTAGTAGTGTAGGCATCAAAAATTGCTGAAGAACCTCAAATATGACTAAATTATGAGAAGATCGAAGGACAACGTCGTCGAAATCTCAAGAAGTCAACACATGAGAAGATTGTGTCTCGCTACTAGCGAGACACTTGCTTATGTCTCGCCGTTAGCGAGACACTTGCTTATGTCTCGCCGTTAGCGAGACACTTGCTTATGTCTCGCCGTTAGCGAGACACTTGATGTGTCTCGCTACTAGCGAGACACTTGCTTATGTCTCGCCGTTAGCGAGACACTTGCTTATGTCTCGCCGTTAGCGAGACACTTTATTGCCTGCATGAACACAGAAATCTGGCTTGAGCTCTTGAAGGGTCTAAATCAATGCTGATGGGGCCCACTTGACTTTATCGGCAGAGACGTTCAAATACTTTAATGTGCGGTTACACGCCGAAGATACGCCCACTAGGCGTGATTCTAGGCATTTAATCGTGCCTAAAAAGCGTGGAAACCGCTACAACAGGAGGGACGACACCGCCGCCAAATGGCAGCTTCATACCGCCGCCGGGCTAGCCTACACCGCCGCCAGCTAGCTTAGGCACGGCGCCAGGCGTACCGAGCGCCGCTGCTAACCGCAAATGTCCAAAGACTTATGACACTTGTGTTTCTTCGAGGGCACGCTTCCCAAAGACTATAAATACCCTCCTACGCCCACTTGGGCGTGAGGTCGGCTATCGAAGGGGCAATCGAGATCCAAGCTTCCGGAGTTCAAGAACACGATCCACACCGGAGATTCCTCGAAGTTTAAGCTTTGACTTATTCTTGAGAAGAGTAGATATCTTACCTTGCTAAGATATTTGCGAAGTTCTTGTTTCCTTTGCGAAGCATCAACTAAACCCGTCGATTCGACGATCGCCGCTCGGTGGTCCACGGATACGCTGGCCCCCAAGATGCAAAGTCCCACTAAAACAGAGATCTACACTTGTAGTGTCTTTTGTTCGAGTTTGTGAGAGAGTTATTTAATTTCTTTGTAACTGAGAACCAAAAGTGTAATTTTCTCAAGTTTTACAAATGGAATCAACTTTCGACCCAAACACGATGGCTAATTACAGCGGGAGCCAACGGTCTCGAGCCCGAGATCGTTGTGTCGCAGCCTTTGTAGCGATCAAGCCGACCTCATAGTCGATGGACTGGATTACTTCTTCGATCAAGCCAAGTTCAAGAATATCTCCTCTTCCTCATCGAAGTCCTCTTCACCCCGCAAACATCGGAGGATCTCATCTCCTAAGAGGGAGGTTCGTTCTGTTGTGATGCACAACGATTTTCGTTCGCTTACGACAGAGGCGATTTCCCCTCTCAACAAGTTCTCAACTGATCTGACGAAGAGGGCTCGCCAAAGACGACGTCAAAAAATGGCTCGTCAATTAGCCAAAGCCATGGAGTCGACGGATGGAGTTCACTATCAGACGAACTCACATGATCAAAGGCGTCAACAAACTACAGCGCTTCAACCCGTCAGCACTCCTCCCAAGGAAGAATGGGTTCTCGTCAAAAGGACCCGATTGACAAGGAAGGAGCGCGCTCAAAAACGCCGTGCACGCCTTGCTCGAGCACGTGCTGTTGTTCGCAAGGCACAAGAGTCAAAATCAACTCAGCAATCGGCTCAAAATCGCCAAGCATGGATCCCGAAGTCGACATCAAAATCGGCTCAAGACTCTGCCTCGGCAACATTCTTCAGCCGAGACAGCCGAGCGCTTCTCAGCTAGCGATAGTTTGCCGCCGCCAACAAATGGTAGTAAACCGTCGCGCCGGCCAGACAGCCAGAACTACTGCCTCGTCAATAGCGAGGCAGCCCTCCATGCCTTAGCAGAAAATGGGCTTTTCCGCCCCTTTCTTCCGCTTTTCCGGCTGAGGTATCAACCGTTAAGTCTGGAAATCCGTCGACCGGTGTTTAGTCGTCTTGGTCCACGAGGAAATAAAGACAAGGTACCTGAAGAAACGCTTGATTACCCAGTCGGAAGAGTCACGAACAAAATTTGAAACATCTCGAGCTTCTAGAATTCCAATTGCATCTCGATTGAGCATCCCACAAGGGGTCCACGAAGTCCGAGAAGAAGAAGTTGAGTCAAGTGACTCGCAAAATCACGAGAGATGACCGGACCCTCGTGATTCATACGAAGCAACTTCGGATGACGGGCTGTTTACGGAAGTTGTCTCTCAATTCAAATGACCGACGCCCCCAAAAGAAGACGGTTCTCCACTAAGGACAACGTTACACTTGGGGTGGAAGTGCAATTTGCAATAACCCACGCCAACCACATCATCGCCAGTGGCAACACACCTAAAAGAGGACGATCGATGAAATAGATTGTTCTTGCTCATGTGCAAAATTGATTAAGACGTTATTATCAGGATGTGCCTGTTCTGAGTCGAACGCTCACCCACAAAGAGCTTCAGTATTCGAACGGCTTTCCCTGTTAGCAACAGAAGATCTGAAGCCACAGTCAAGACGACATCGAAGAAGAAAGAGATCATCTATCCAATTTGATGAGTTTCCCGAAGTGACTATCAACATGGTGAACAAAGGGAAAGGACCGGCGACGGATGCAGATCCTGACTTCACTCCTGGAGGAAAGGTTGGATCTCAGATTTCTCAAAGAATGTCTCGGTTACAATTGCGAGCTGCCCAACGCATCGACTATAGAAGGATGCATGAGGGAGAGTCATCTGATGACGAAGCTTCCGACATCAATTCGGCGATAGCTTCCGATGACACAATGTCAAGTGTTGGTCGTCATTCCAGAGAGGCTTTTACCATTACTCCCGATGTCCTGGCTCAAATGTTACAAGAAGCCTTAGCCAAGCAAAGAGAAGAGCTTAAGGCCGAAATGAGAACAGAGATGGAGCTAGCCATGCAACAGATGAGGGAGTTGCAAACCCATACGGTTGCACAACAACACAGGTCGATCAACGACTGAAACCGATCAACAAGGTGGAGCTACCCACCATAATGCCCATAATGTCGAAGACAGCGATTCGGAGATTGATGAACACATTTACATTGATCAACCTCCAAAGAAAGCTGCATCTGGTGCTCAAGGTGGAAATGGTCCAATTCTTCCTATTGGAAGTAATCCAAAACAGGGGGAGGATGATGGCGAAAGGATGAAAGAGCTTGAAGATAAAGTCAATGCTTTGATGTCCACACAAGAAGTCAAAAGGACTGGTATCCCGTGTCCGTATCCTAGAGAGTGGGATTCAATTCCTTACCCGCCGAAATTCAATTTGATCAACTTCACGCCATTTGACGGGAGAGGGTCACCTACACAACACCTGATTTACTTCAAATCACATTTGGGGGTGATCTCAGGAAATGAGCCTTTGATGATTCGGTCATTCGTTGGAACCCTTCGCGGGGCTGCCTTCGATTGGTATCGAAGACTCAAGGCCGGTAGCATCAACTGTTGGAATGATATGGAAAGCTTGTTCCTCAGCAACTTCTTCGATGACGACACCGAGGTCTCGATTGGAACCCTCTTGGATGAAAAACAGAAGAATGGGGAGACAATTGACACTTTCGTTAAGCGTTTCCGCAATAAGGCCATAAACTGCAAAGATCCAATTACCGAGGAATTCATATTGCGGACGTGCCACAATAATCTTTCCATTGATTTGTTGGAAGTCATGGGGGTCGTCCCGCCAACTACATGGAAAGATCTGAAAATACGAGGAGAACAAGCGAGCGTTTCCTCGGAAGGAAGAAAGCCGAAGAGGTAAAATGACGGTGACCCTCGAGTAAATTTTTCCTCTCGTAATAGAGGAAAGGCGCCTCAGGATCGCCGATAATCAAACGTTGCAACAACGACCGCGCCAAAAGCTTCTAAATCGAATTCCACAGACATACTCTTTCGTGAGACGAAGAAGTTCGATCATCTTCAAACACCTCCTTGATAACAACAAAATCAAGTTGCCTCCGATTATAAATCGAGGAGGTCGACAAGACTTCGAACCTAAATACCGTAGCGCACTACGTGAGGATCCTCCATCCTACTAAGGATTGCTTAGCTCTCAAGGCCATCATCAAGCCTTGGTGGCGGCGTCTTAACAAATAAGCCAATGATACTTTCCTCCGATGAGTACAAGAGGTTAAAGCTGCTCCTCCTTCTTACTCCAATAGGAATATGAGTATAAACTATTCTAAATGAATGCACCCGCTTTGCAAAGAAAGGGGTGGATAATCCATGAACGAGGTCCACTTTCGTGTTGAGCGATCAAACCTTCCTACGCTTAGGATTGTCTCAAAATTCCTATCTGGTCAAACCTTCCTACGATCGGGACCACGGCCAAAATCCCTCTCGATTCCTTCCATGAACGAGAGGTCCACTTTCGTGTTGAGCGATCAAACCTTCCTCTGTAGGCATCAAAATTGCCGAAGAACCTCAAATATGACTAAATCATGAGAAGATCGAAGAACAACGCCGCCGAAATCTCAAGAAGTCAACACATGGGAGATTGTGTCGCTACGGTCGCGAGACACTTGTTTGTGTCTCGCCACGAAGCGAGACACCTTGATGTGTCTCGCTATTAGCGAGACACTTGTTTGTGTCTCGCCACGAAGCGAGACACCTTGATGTGTCTCGCTATTAGCGAGACACTTGTTTGTGTCTCGCCACGAAGCGAGACACCTTGATGTGTCTCGCTATAGGCGCAGACTTACTTGTGTCTCGCTAACCGGCGCAGACACCCGTAATACTTGGAACGAGCTCTTGAAGGGTCTAAATCAATGCCGATGGGGCCCACTTGACTTTATCAATGCAGAGACGCTCGACATCGCTAATAGGCGGTTACATCGCGAAGATACGCCCACTAGGCGTAATTCTAGGGCATTTAATCGTGCCTAAAAGGTGAAAACCGCATAAGAAATGAAGGACGGCACCGCCCGCCGGCAGCCGTAGGTGTTCTATGCCGCCACCGAAAGGTACGACATCGCCGCCAGGAGCGAGGTAGCTTTAGCGCCAGGGCTTCAGCCGCCGCCGCTTAATCGCAAAATCTCCAACACTTATGACACTTGTGGGCACGTTTCCCAAAGACTATAAATACCCTCCTATGTCCACTTGGGCAGGGGGTCGGCCATCAGAAAGGGAAAAATCAGAAATCCAAGCTTCCGGAGTTCAAGAACACGATCCACGCGGAGATTCCTCGAGTTTAAGCCTTGACTTATTCTTGAGAAGAGTAGATATCTTACCTTGCTAAGATATTTGCTGAAGTTCTTGTTTCCTTTGCGAAGCACTAACTAAACCCCGTCGATTCGACGATCGCTGCTCGGTGGTCCACGGATTACGCATCCCCGGCACAGGCAAAGTCCCACAAAAATAAGAGATCTACACTTGTAGCGTCTTTTGTTCGAGTTTGTGAGAGAGTTATTTAATTTTCTTGTAACTGAGAACCGAAAGTGTAATTTTCTCAAGTTTTACAATGGAATCAACTTTCGACCCAAACACGATGGCGACCACAGTGGGAGCCAACGGTCTTGAGCCCGAGATCGTTGTGTCGCAGCCTTGCGTACCATCAGCCGACCTCATGGTTGATGGAATAGACTACTTCTTCGATCAAGCCAAATTGAAGAGTATCTCTCCTCTTCCACATCGAAGTCCTCCTCACCCGCAAACATCGGAGGATCTCATCCCCTAAGAGGGAGGTTCGCTCGTTGTGATGTGCAGCGATCTTCGTTCACTTGCGGCGATTTCCCTCTCAACAAGATCTCAACCGATCGACGAAGAGAGCTCGCCAAAGACGACGCCAAAAGATGGCCCGGCTGGCCAAGGCTCGAGTCAACGGATGGAGTTCACTATCGAACTCACGTGATCAAAGGCATCAACAAACCGCAATCTCTCAATCCGTCGGCACTCCTCCCAAGGAAGAATGGGTTCTCGTCAAAGGGCCCGATTGACAAGGAAGGAGCGCCAAAACACCGCACGCTTTGCTCGAGCACGCCGTTGTTCGCAAGGAGCAAAAGTCAAAAGCAACCCAAAGAACGGCTCAAAATCGCCAAGTTTGGGTCGAAGTCAACGTCAAAATTGGCTCAAGAGTCCGCCGCCGTAATTCTTCACCGAGATGAAAGCCGCTTCGCTACCGAGATGCTGGCCGCCTCGCCAACAAATGGTAGTAAACCGCTCGCAAGTAGCGAGAATCAACCGCCGCCAAAAGCGAGGCAGCCCTCCATGCCTTAGCGAAAATTTGACTTTTCCGCCTTTCTTCCACTTTTCCTACCGAGGTATCAACTATTAAGTCCGAAATCACAACTTCGGTGTTCACGCCTTGGTCCACAATTGAGAACCAAAGTCAAAACACCGTAATGGAACGCTTGGGTCACCCGATCCATAAACAACGACGGGTTGGGGCGTACCCAAATTCCAAGTGATGTTCGAATGTGCCGAGCCATCCGACGCACCAAACCGAAGAATTTCATTGCGTCTCGTTTGAGCATCCCACAAGGGGTCCACGAGTCTGCTGAGAAGAAGAAGTTGAGGCAAGTGACTCGCAAAATCACGAGAGATGACCAGACCCTTGTGATTCATACAGAAGCAACTTCAGATGACGGCTGCCGACCAAGTTGTCTCAAATCAAATGGCCGACGCCCTCAAAAGAAGACGGTCCTCCACTAAGGACAACGCTACACTTGGGGTGGAAGTGCAATTCGTGATAAACCACACCAACCACACCATCGGTGGGGTGGCAACACCTAAAGAGGACGATCGATGAAATAGGTTGTTCTTGCTCGTGTGCACAACTAATCAAGGCGTTGTTGTCGGGGATGTGCACGTTACGAGTCGAGCGCTCACCCACAAAGAGCCGATATTGAGCGGCTTTCCACTGCGACAGCGGAAAATCTGGCCAGCGGTCAAGGCGACATCGAAGAAAAAGGAGATCATCCATCCAAATTGATGAGTTTCCGGTGACTATCAACATGGTGAACAAAGGGAAAGGACCGGCGGATTCGGATCGATTTCACTCACGGAGGAAAAGTCAAGACCGAAGTTTCCCAGCCAGATGTCTCGGTTACAATTGCGAGCTACACAGCGCGCGACTATAGAAGGATGCATGAGGGAGAATCATTTGAAGATGATGCTTGGAAGCGACAATTCGGCGATAGCTTCCGATGACACAATGTCAAGTCTTTGGTCCCCATCGGAGAAGCTTTTACCATTACTCGATGTCACGGCTCAAATGTTACAAGAAGCCTTAGCTAAGCAAAGAGAAGAGCTTAAGGCGAAATGAGAACAGAGATGGAGCTAGCCATGCAACAGATGAGGGAATTGCAAACCCAAACGGTTGCACAACACAGGTCGATCAGCGGCTGAATCCAGTCAACAAGGTGGAGTAACCCACCATAATGTTGAAGACAGCGATTCGGAGATTGATGAACACATTTACGCTGATCAACCTCCAAAGAAAGCTGCATCTGCTGTTCAAGGTGGAAATGATCCAATTCTTCCTATTGGAAATAATCCAAAATAAGGGGAGGATGATGGCGAAAGGATGAAAGAGCTTGAAAATAAAATCAATGCTTTGATGTCCACACAAGAAGTCAAAAGGACTGGTATCCCGTGTCCATATCCGAGAGAATGGGATTCAATCCCTTACCCGCCGAAATTCAATTTGATCAACTTCACGCCATTTGACGGGAGAGGGTCACCTTCACAACACCTGATTTACTTCAAATCACATTTGGGGGTAATATCGGGAAACGAGCCTCTTATGGTTCGGTCATTCGTCGGTACTCTTTGCGGAGCTTCCTTCGATTGGTATCGAAGACTCAAGGCCGGGAGTATTAACTGCTGGGAGGACATGGAAAGTTCTTTTCTCAGCAACTTCTTCGATGACGACACCGAAGTCTCAATTGGAACTCTCCTAGACGAAAAGCAGAAAGGTGGGGAGACAATCGACACCTTCGTTAAGCGATTCCGCAATAAAGCTATGAATTGCGTGGATCCACCATCAAGAATTCATACTGAAGACTTGCCACAACAATCTTTCTATAGAATTGCTGGAAGTCATGGGGGTCGTTCCACCAACTACGTGGAAAGACTTAAAAATACGAGGAGAACAAGCCGAACGTTTCCTCAGAAGGAAGAAAGCTGAAAGAGGCGAAAAGATGGTGACCCTCGAAGTAAATTTTTCCTCTTGTAATAGAGGAAAGGCATCTGTATTCTTTGTTGGTCAAGCGTCGCAACAACGGCCGCCAAAAGCTTCTAAATCAATTCCACAGACATACTCTTTCAAGGACGAAGAAGTTCCAATCATCTTCAAACACCTCCTTGATAACAACAAAATCAAGTTGCCTCCAATTACAAATCAAGAGGAGGCTAGCAAAACTTCGGACCCTAAATCATGCGTACCACGGAGGATCCTCCATCCTACAAAGGATTGCTTAGCTCTCAAGGCCATCATCCAAGCCTTGGTTGAATGCCTTAACGAAATAAGCCGAATCAAATTTGACTCGGCTGTATACGAGTATAACCGCTCCCTTTGTAATTCGACAGTATACGAGTATAACCGCCCTCTGATCTCGACAGTATATACGTAGTATAACCGCTTCCTCAGATTCGATGTATACGAGTATAAACTGCTCCCTTTCCTCCGATGAATATAAGAGGTTAAACTGCTCTTCCTTCTTACTCACTCCGACAGCCCAATTTTGCGAAGAAAGCTGGGGGTGGATAATCCATGAACGAGAGGTCCACTTCCACATTGAGCAATCAAACCTTCCTACAGTTAGGATTGTCTCAAAAATTCCTATCCTGGTCAAACCTTCCTACAGTTAGGACCACAGTCAAAATCCCCTCTCGATTCCTTACATGAACGAGAGGTCCACTTCCACATTGAGCAATCAAACCTTCCTCTGATTAGGATTGTCTCAAAAATTCCTATCTGGTCAAACCTTCCTACAGTTAGGACCACGGTCAAAATCCCTCTCGATTCCTTACATGAGCAGAGGTCCACTTCCATTGAGCAATCAAACCTTCCTACTGATTAGGATTGTCTCAAAAATTCCTATCTGGTCAAACCTTCCTACAGTTAGGACCACGGTCAAAATCCCTCTCGATTCCTTACATGAGCGAGAGGTCCACTTCCATTGAGCAATCAAACCTTCCTACGTTAGGATTGTCTCAAAAATTCTTATCTGGTCAAACCTTCCTACGGTTAGGACCACGGCCAAAATCCCTCTCGATTCTTTCCATGAGCGAGAGGTCCATTTCAAGATTGGCGATCAAACCTTTCGGCGGTTAGGATTGTCTCAAAAATTCTTATCCTGGTCAAACCTTCCTGATTAGGACCATGGTCAAAATCCCTCTTGATTCCTTCCATGAGCGAGGTCCATTTCACGATTGGCGATCAAACCTTTCGACAGTTAGGATTGTCTCAAAACTCCTATCCCGATCAAACCTTCCTACAGTTAGGATCATTTTTTTAATTTTCACTCCCACTTGGTCAAACCTTCCTACAGTTAGGACCACGGTCAAAATCCCCTCTCGATTCCTTTTATGAATGAGAGGTCTACTCCGACAACAGGGTTCGTTTTCGCCCCAAGAGAAGACACAAAGGGTTCGTTTTCGCCCCAAGAGAAAACATAAATTCCACAAGCCTACGTATTCAAAATCGTAGCATAGATGTCATTACCTAATGACACCTAAACTATGCCTTCATGCATAGGGATATTATCTCTGTCCCTTATCAGAGATAAGTCTGCATCTAACACATGCTGCCGGGTAATCAATTCCCGTGATAATTGACCGAGCCTACGTATTCAATATCGTAGCATAAAGTCTAAGAGAATTCACTCTTTTAGCACAACGTAACAGGTAGAACGGACTCAGATAATCTACATGCTAGCCCAACTCAAACGGTAGTTGGTAAAGGCTCATCAAATCCGTTGATGGCTGAGGGTTTGCCAAAAATCCTATATCTATCATACAAGCAATAACTTGAGACAATGGTTCACTCTCCGCCGGTCAAGCACTTTCTCCTACCATGGTTTTAATACACTTTGTAACTCATTGCTAATGCAAATTTGCCATTACATCGCCTCCGGAAGCTCAAGCATGCTCGCATGCATTCGTGGCGGTCCTTTTGGCGAGACACTTGATTGCCCTTCGCTTTCTTCAAGTGGGACAATCGGTTATTGATAATTATTCTCCGTCACGGGATTTAAAGGAGTATATTCAAGACAAATTGGTTCCATACTACATACAGAAGCTTTCCTGGAAATCTGATATTCAGAAAACCAGACGACGCTTTTTCTCTGAATGATTCTCAAGGCATTTCAATTATAACCCAAGTGGTAACTTTCAAGATGAAGATGATTAGTCCAAAATCGACTTCGACATTTCAATCAATCCAAATACAAATGCAACAGCTATTGATCCCAAAATATGGTCAGCGACGCCGCGTAGCCAGGATTCAAGAAACTGAAGCAAAACATGGGCCTCTTCTACAAAGTTCAACGTTGAACAGAAGCAAGGCGCATCTTATCCAAAGTATTCCAGACCCCTCGACAAAATACAGAGGAGTCTGAAAACTTTGGAGGGGGTATCTGTAGGCATCAAAAATTGCTGAAGAACCTCAAATATGACTAAATCATGAGAAGATCGAAGAACAACGTCGTCGAAATCTCAAGAAGTCAACACATGGGGAGATTGTGTCTCGCTACAGTGCGAGACACTTGTTTGTATTTACTATTGAAGATTTTTATAAACTTGTCTGATACGCTAAAGATAAGTGTTCTACTCACTGAGTGTAAACTCACCCCAATATTTTTAATTCTTTTTTAGACGAAAATTAGATAGCTTTATCTATACCTCGGAGCTTTGGGACATGAGAAGGATCTATTATTTTTTAGTTTTAAAATCGTAAAATTTTATTTAGATTTGTAAAGGAGATTTGTGGTTAACCTAGCTATCTAATTTTAAATTTTAAATTTAAGAATTATAATTTATGAATTATAATTTATCTAAGAAAACTCTATAACTCAAACTATCTAATTTAATTGATAAAAAACTCTATTCTCTTATTCTTATAACAGAGCAAAGAGGAACTCATTGTCCCATTCAATGTATTAGTTAATAGATGATCTGTAAGTTATAGTCTATAAAAAATATAATCAATCATCTCTCTCATTACACTAGGGTAGCTTAATGTATTCGAAGGGTGTATAAATTATTATTGTTTCGAAAGGCCCATTAGGATTGGTTCTTTATCCAATAAAGGCCCATCGAACCATGAATTCTGATACCGATTGGTTAGTTTTTTTTTCCAACACCCATTAGGAGATGGACTAGGTTAATCTACTTGGACCCAATTGACTCAAAAGGATTAATGTCAAACCCCTAATGTAAAACCAACATATATAAACCAAAGAAACTAAAATAATCCGTGCGAGCACAGGATTAATACTTGTATATAACAAAGAGAAATTGGTGAATTATCTCTAAAGGCAGCAAAAGGTGACATGTATACAAAAAAGCTGCCACGTGTAAAATCTCAAACAAAAAAAATAACGTGTACCACTCTATCCCATTAGAAGATGACATGTGTACAACTAATTATATATTTCTAAGAATCTTAATTAAATTAAAAATATTTATATCTATAATTAAAAATTATATCCTTAAAATAAGAAAATTTCGATGATCAAATCTTTATTAAGTCTCATCAAATTATAACTATCCATAATTAAAATTTTTTAAAAATTATCATGTGGCCCTCCTTAATTTTTGAAAGGGTAAATTTTAATACACTTTCCACAACTTTGGCATTTAATACTAAACCTCCAAAATATTTTCAACTTTAGCTAAACCCCACAATAAGTTTGAGGACTTTAGAAAACCACTAAAATATTTTGATTTTTATACTTAACGTCCATAATGGTGTTACCCCATAATTATACATTAATAAAAATTAAACCTCAAGACTAGTATATATCCCTGAAATCATTCTCATTTGTAAGTTAACCCAGAAAATTAAAAACAACCTAAAATAAATATGAAAAGTACAAATAGCTTCCTAAAATCTAAAATTATAAACAATGCACAAAAAGTTCAAAAGTTACGAACAATCCCATTTAAATTCCTAAAAATTATATAAAAGCCCTGACATATAAAGATGTTACAAAAAAGTACTGAAAAATAAAAACTACATATAAGCCCCTAAAAATCTAAAATTGCAAAGACCCTAAAATCTAAAATTGCAAAAGTCCTAAAACTCTAAAATTATAAAAGGCCTCCAAAAATTTCTGAAATTAACCTTTAGAAAAACCAAAAGCTACAAGCCTTTTAAAACTGAATAATTATAAACAACCCTCAAAAAATCCAAAAGTCAAACAAGCTCTTGAAAAATATTTAAAACCCTAAAAGCTCCTTTAAAATCTGGAAATTACAAATAAACTCTTTAAAAATCTAAAATTACAACCAAACCTCGAAAAAATTTATAAATTATAAACATTAATTATTTGAGGGTTTAGTGAGAGTTTAAAGATATTGAGGATTTAGTTCCAAATGCCTAAGCTTATGAGGGTTTAGTGAAATTATCCATTTGTTAATTTTGGGTTTTCAATATATAACTCCGACACTATATGTATTCTTAAAATTGTTCCCAATTCATGATAATTGAAATTTACCCTCCAAATTGTTTTATTCCCTCAACTTTATTCCTCACCTTAACTTTAGTCCCAAAAAATTAGGCCCATCCGTGTGAGCACATGTATAACACTTGTTACTATTATACACGAATAATTTTATTGTTTTTATCAAAAATCGAAAAAGCCACCAAAACTAATATAAGTTAAAATATTCAAAAATTCGCCTCCAAACACCCTCTAAATCCAATGAGATATTTAAGAAAATTAGAACTCTCGTTTATCTTCAAGTTTATGGATACATCTTTCATATACTTCTATCTCCAACTCTCGTCTCTTCTATTGTTTTCATCTTTCATATGTACACTTCTATCTCCATCTGAAATCAAATTTAAAAGTTTGTTATTTGACCAACAACTTTCTAATTTTTGCTGTAACTGCATTTTCTCATTGATATTTAAGAAAATTTTATACATAAAGGTAGTTCACTAATTTTAGGGATATTTTATATATCTGTTCTTAAAAAAAATGAAATGTGTACAAAGCATCACAAGTACATATTGTCACACAGTCATTAATTATGTAAGCAATCAAACTTAAGGGGGTTTTTGTGAAATTTACCCTCAGTGAAATCAAAGTCTTATGGTTTTGCAGGAGACTTATCAGCTCTTTTAAAATAGGCATTTTCTTGCATATTGCAATTATATTGATACGAGGGACTTCTGGCCAGGCATTGGTTTGGTCACATTTACGAATGTGCCCTTCGAACTAGCTAGCCGGAGGACAACGCTTGATACAATCGTTCATAGTATCGTCGCATGCAACGAAACAATCACCCACTGGATCATCTACATCACAAGATTCTTCACAGACACCCCATTTATCTTCGCATTGATGTTCACATTGTTGATGATCATTTGATTTGCTAGATTTTTTTCCAGAAGGCTTGGAGCTTTTAAATATTCGCTATACACTTGATCAAGAGAGTGGCATATGAGGATGAGTATGAGGATTGTTGAATGTTGACTTCAAAATATGAAGAGGATAAAACTCGTTTGCTCATTTTGATATTTTCTTCTATGTGTTCACGTGTTAGGTGGGTTAATGATTTGTAGCCCACAACTAGTTCACTATACCACCAACTCCTCTTACTATATCACCAAACCCTATGTCTACTTCACATTAATATGTGAAGCTATAAATAACTATAAAGATGAGAGATAAAAATGCATTCGGGACAAAGAGAAGAAAGAGAGAGTTGGAGAGAAAAGAAAAAGAGAGAAAAAGAAAAGGAGAGTTTTCTTTGAGTGTTCTCTTTTTTATAAGTTTGGGGAGATATTAGAGTGGTCTCCTTTTGTAATCTTTTCTTTTGTGATTAGTGAATTTCTCTATTGTTTTCGCCCGTGGACGTAGATCATACTGACTGAACCACCTTAAATCCTTGTGTGCTGTTCTCTGTCTCTACTGTGATTACATAATACCGTATTATTATCCACTTTGTATAGACATATTCTGTGTCTGTGTAGCCCCCCGCTGCAACAAACTGGTATCAGAGCTCCAGTGTTATTCTTATGAGCTTCAAGATGTCTTCTGCAAAATATAAAGTGGAGAAATTCGACGGGAGAAATAGCTTCAGCTTGTGGAGAGTCAAAATGCGGGCTCTCCTAGTACAACAAGGATTGTTCAAAGTCTTATCCGGGAAGGACAAGTTGCCAGAATCCATGCCCGATGATGAAAAAGAAGAGCTGGAGATGAAGGCGCATAGTGCCATCTGACTCTGTTTGGTAAACGATATCTTCTTGGGAGGTTCTTAGATGAATATCTTTTACCGGTCTATGGCTCAAGTTAGAAAGCTTGTACATGACGAAATCTCTAACGAACAAGATTTATTCTTTTTTTTTTGTTTGGTAATAATTACAAATATTATTAGGAAGAGAGAAATAGGATCTTTCGGGATTTTATTTAGAATAGGTGAATATCCATGAAATAACAAAAATAATTTTATTCCGAAATTGACTCAATTTCAGCTACTTTCGAGGTACTTCCGAGCCTTTAAGGGCATGTTTGTTTGCACGGAAATAATTATGAAGTAGGTGAAGTAGATGAAATAGGTGCCAATTCTGCTACTTCCGAGAAGAAAAATATGTTTGTTTCTTTGAAAAAGCTACTTCCAGTACTTCCTTAGAAGCTGACATGGCGCCTACGTGTCATCGCTACTTCTTGAATCTTTTTCCTCCCCTCAATGCTCAGAAGTACCCCGGAAGTAGATGAAATTAAGTCAATTTAGGAATAAAATCATTTTTGTTATTATATGGATATTCTCATACTCTAAATAAAATCCCGAAAGATCATCTTTCTCACTTCCTAACAATATTTATAATTGCTACCAAACAAAAAAAGTTAATGAAGTGGAAGAAACATTATTTCCTCTACTTTCAAAAATTTACAAAACAAATAAAAAAATAGTACTTCCGCTACTTCCTACTTCATAATTTCAGAAGTAATAGATTTGATTTACTTCTTATTTCTAATACTTTCTATCAACCAAACAGGCCCTAAGGGGAGGAAAAAGATTTAAGAAATAGAGATGACACATAGGCGCCACTTCAGCTTTCAATGAAGTACCAGAAATAGCTTTTTCAGAAAAACAAACATACTTTTCCTCTTAGAAGTAGTAGAAATAGCCCCTATTTCCTTTATTTCAGCTACTTTATAGCTACTTCCGTGCAAGTCAAAAATAAAAGTAAAAAAAAAGTGACTTATTTTTAAACATTTTAGGTGTTTGTTTGCATGTACGTGGTTACGAAAGTGAAATGTGATAAAGTTGCCACAAAAGATTTAATGCAATTTTGGACTCCCCTAAAAACGTAGTGAAGTCACATGAAAGTGACAAAATGGTAACCAATTTTAATTAAATGATTTTCATATTTTATCACATCATCTTCGCATTGCACTTTTAACAATAATTTTGTTTTCCAAACAAATATTGTATTGCACTTACATCTTGACATGAATGTAAAATTATTTACAAAAAAGAAAAAAAAGTTACTTACATTTTTATCCCCTTTTTCTAATTTGCACGAGAGATAATATTATTTGTAAATTTTCATTGTGAAGAAGAACAGCACATCAAAGATAGATTCTGCCAATTTTCTAATTTGCACGAGAGAGAGAGAGGGAGAGAGAGAGAGAGAGAGAGATATATATATATATATATATATATATATATATATATATATATATATATATATATATATATATATATATATATATAATTCGAACTACAAGATATGAAGGATTATCTTGTATTCAAACGTATATATCCACGAGAAATATGCCAATATTTCTCCCAAAATATGCGACTTTCCATTGAAATTAAAAAGAATTAGCAGCTTGCTCACATACACGCCTATACAAATTATTTTTTCACCTCTATTTTCCCAAAGAAAAGAACTATACATATAGCTGTAGAAAAGTTCATCACATAAAAATTAATTCTTTCCGGCACGTGCAAAGAGGCCTACGCAATGGCCAGGGCATTCATGACAACAACCCTCGTGTAATTTCCTGCACATTCCGATGCATGCACTCCTCTTGAGATTGTCCTCATATTCCATGCAATGGGAGATACAAGACTTCCACTCTTTCTCACAAGAGGATCTGCATTCGGAATCACGTCGATAATTTCGATCGCTAGAATCGAAGAGTTTCGCTTCTATATAGACTTGATCAATAGAGTGACATATGAGGATCAAAATGAGGATGATGCTCACTATAGTTTTGTTGATGGCCATAACTCTTTGAAATACCTCTTGGTTGTTGTTAGATATAAGAGTGATTGTGTGAAGGTATGTGTATATATAAAGAGAGTTTGAATTATTGCGACGTTTTAAGTGTGGGTATCAAAAAAACCTTGTGGGGATTTCTTGTAGAGCTCAAACATTTCGAGAACTTCCATCACAAGTCAAGTTCATTTTGAGAATAAATTGCACCTATCTTCCTCTATTTTTGGTAAAAAAAACTTGGTATGCTAAATTTGGCATTACTAGCTGTTATCAGTACGATGCACGGGATTTAAATTAATATTCTTGTATGCATATTATACTTTTGGGAAAAGAAGAAAGACAAAATTAATTTTTTTGGGAAAAGAGAACAAAATCAATGATATTCACGAAACTGAAAGACTAAGAAAAAAATTTCCAAGATGTGGACGGTAGTTGGATAAGATGGTGGGAAAATGATTATTAGTTATTAAATATTAGAGCTCTTAGGATTTACCAAGTGGCAAAACAATGCAATCAGGTTTTTTACTTTATTAGTACAAGTATTTTGCCCGTGCGGGTGAGTCTTAAAAGCAGAATAAATAATATGGAGCAGGTAGTGGGAACTAAACCCGTATCACTAGCTTGGAAAGCTAGGAGCCTGATATTTTTTATATCTACTTTGTTAGGTCTCTACAGGTTTCTTCTTAGTCATGTTGATGTGCTTCTAAATTGAATTGAATAAAAAAATTTAACTACTTCTTCTTCTTTTCTATTTAACTACTACAAATGGCTTATACCAATGACTTATAGCTTATGGATTATTGAAAATTTGATAATCTGAGTTGATTTTCAAATAGTTTGAAACTTCAAAGAAATTTGAAATGTGTGTGTGTGGGGGGGGTGGGGGTGGATGACTTTTATTTTTAAATTTAAAATTTAGAATTAGATAGTTTAACCATCATCCTCTTCTTTACAATATTACTCTTTATTTAAACTATTCTAAGAAAAAAGAGAAAAACAATAAGTTGCCTTGCCGAATGAGTTCATGGAGTGTTTTTATTGCAAAATTTTAAATTTAGAATTAGATAGTTTAACCATTGAACTCTCCTCAGTAATATCCCTCTTTTTTAATAATATCTAAAAAATAAAAAGGGTAAAAAAAGTCAGCGCTCTTTGTGTGATCGCAACGTTGAAAATATCTCTTCAATAAGGGGGTGTTTGGTTCACTTTCTTGAAATTATAGGAAATGTTTTCCACCCAAATTATAGGAAATATTTTCCACCCAAATAAAGTTTTGAGAAGTAAAAAAATACAAAATTTTCTTTTCTTTTGTTTGGTTCAAAATAAGAAAATGGGCCTTGATACTTTATAAAAATGTCAAGTTTTCCTTTTCTAGGAAGTTGTTTGGTTCAAAACAAGTAAAAAAGTTCTGGTTTATTACTTTTTTAATATAATTGTCAGTTTTCCATGTGATTTCCTCTCTTTTTGCTAGGAAGTTGTTTTCCCTCTTTTCTCTACTTTTTAAGAAATGTTTTCTATAAACCTAAAGTGAACCAAACACATGAAATTATAATTGTAGGAAATATTTTATTTACGAAACTGCCATTTTTCAAAAACTTTTCCTAAAACATGTGAACCAAACACCCCCTAAAGGAACCGTGGAGATTTTTCCAACTGGCATGGTCATACATTTTATTTTTATTTGTACTTTTTTTTGAGAGAAACGATGGAGCTTCAAGATGAAGCTGCAGCTGCATTCTTTTGATTTTTTTTAAAAAAATTGTTGTACAACAAAACAGTTATACTCCCAACACCAAAAGTATGACTGGCACAAGTTTTAACCTGTGACTTAGATCATATTCTCCATAGCATCATCCCAAACATAACTACATAAACCACCTACATACAACCAACTCAAAAGATTGGTCATACATTTTATTATAAAAAAACTTTTTAGATATGGTATGAACTAAATAGTACATTGAGTTAAACCTAGCAACATGAAGTAATCAAATAAACTGCCCAGATTAGATGAGATATATGGCCTTCACATAGTCATAAGCTTGAATCTCGATCTTGTGATACTTGCATTAGAATTTTAACATAATTAAAAAGTAAATGTGGTTTTAAAACATCCATAAAATAATCTTAAGAATCCAAATATTTATTTCTAGAATAATCTTAAGAACTCATTAAAATTTCAATTAATTGTTAAAAAGTCGGATAAAGTAGGAGAAAAGTCGGATAAAGTAGGAGAATTTGAGATAATATTTGAGTAATTTTGTATAAACGATTTGTTTAGTTTTGTAGATCATTAAGAATATTGTTATAAAAGGAAATTTTTTAGTTTTATAGATTTTTACATGTTATATTATTTTTATGGTGTCTTGTGTTCTATTAATATTTTAAAGAGAGACATGTGTGAACCAATAATCCATCTTTATAAAAATCAATAAAGACATGATATCAAATTAATAAATAATAAAAATTTGACCAATTCATCAATAATATTTAACGAGGAAGACCAATCCATCAACTTTAAATATAATTTGACACATGCATAAATTTGCATATATGATTTTAGGATTATTTTTAGAAAACCCCTCTGAACTATGGTAGATGTCTTAGAAAACCCCCCTCAACTATTTTAATTTGAGAACTACTCCCCATCCCCTCCCCAAGTCTAGACATATTATTGATCACACCGCTCAACTTTAAAAATTAGAGAACACTCCCTCAATTATGGGGTGTCTCACACCCATTATCTTTCACACTTTTCTCATCAAACTCCCCTAGATGTGATTCCAAAATGTGAAATAACTGAAATACCTTTTTAAAAATCAATCCATTTAGTTACAATGAAACCGCCTAATCGGTCAAAAAAGATCTTGATCAATTTACAATACTTTTTTTCCTCTTTCTCCTCTCTTTCTCTTATCCTAAAAAAATCAGAGCAATTTTTTATGATCCAGGGGTATTTTGGTCTTTTCTCAATCACCTACTAATGATGTAACATGCTAGACATAACGGTGTTAGCTTTCAGAGCGTAAAATGAGCAGAGTTCATAGGGGTTACCTACAGTAGGCTCAAAATTTAGGGGGATTTCTCAAATCAAAATAGTTGAGGGGGGTCTGAGTCACACCCAATATGTGAGGAGGATTAAGTGAAAAAAATTCAGGGGGGCTTATCTCAAATTTTCATAGTTGAGGGGTTATCTACAATATGCTCAAAATTTAATGGGTGTGAGGCAGGATAGGGAGCCTCTTGTAGGGGTTACCTCTGATGAGCTCAAAATTTAGGGGGATTTCTCAAATCAAAATAGTTGAGGGGGGTCTGAGTCACACCCAATATGTGAGGAGGATTAAGTGAAAAAAATTCAGGGGGGCTTATCTCAAATTTTCATAGTTGAGGGGGTTATCTACAATATGCTCAAAATTTAATGGGTGTGAGACAGATAGGGAGCCTACTGTAGGGGTTACCTACAGTAGGCTCAAATTTTAGGGGATTTCTCAAATCAAAATAGTTGAGGGGGGTCTGAGTCACACCCAATATGTGAGGAGGATTAAGTGAAAAATGTTCAGGGGGGCTTATCTCAAATTCTCATAGTTGAGGGGGTTATCTACAATATGCTCAAGCTTGAGGGGTGTTTTCTCAAATTAAAATTGTTGAGGGAGTTTTCTGAGACACCCCTCATGTTTGAGGGGAGTTTTCTAAAATTAATCCATGATTTATGTAGAGGGGCTCTCTACATGCTTTTTCTTTAATTTCATGAGTTTTGTTTAATTATGGATAATTATAATATGATAATAATTATAAAATATTTTATTATTATAATTTTCTAGTTATGTATAGTTTTAATTTGATGATGATTCTTAGATGAATATAAGATTAGATGTATGTCATTTTCTGATAGGATAGTGAGACACGTGGTTATTTATGATATGACATATATTAAATTTTTATACTTTTGTGATACGACACATATCATTTTTTTGTCCCTTTAAGAGTTACACCAATTTCTCTTTATATGTGAAGGAGGGATAGTATAGTATTGATGATAGTATAGATGTTTCTATATTTTAAATGACTAGTTGAAATTCTAATGTTAGATTAGATAGAAAACTCTATTATGTTTAAAGGTGTTTTCTCTAAGATTTTATCAAATCCTGTTAACACAATGGTATTTTATTTATTAACTTCCACTCCATTATTTGTTAACGCAATGTTGCATATTGGACCACAACTGTCGACAACCCACCCCATTTAGAGGCCCAACAGATCGGTAAACATTCTGGCCCAGACAGCACCTAATTCAACATTAAAACTCTGATCATAGGACCATTTCAACTTAGTTAAAAAGCATAAAAAGGCACATTTGCCTTCAAAAGAACGAATAAGATCAGAGAAATGACTCCTATCTCAACTCCTATCTCAACTTGGAGTTGATAGCATCAATTACACAATACCAGTCTTTTTCTGCATACAATCATATAATATATTAGTTCCACTAATTGCAGCAAACATAGACTTAATTAGTTTTGAATTCAGATGAATCACTAGTAATCATACTTATACACTGACAAAATAGATCATTAACACTTTACAACAAACTTGTATACTCCATATCAATCAGTAAGAAAAGAATTAGTACAATCTCTTGACTTCATAACTTAAGAAGTTTGATATCTTAACATAACATGATATATAGAAATCTCAAGTCCTAAGAAAAGTGTCTATACCAGTATCTGTTCCATGTAGAGTAAAAGGTTTTAACCAATGTATATAAAATTCTTCGAAGATTTTGTTTGTCGTATCAGAAATGAAGCCTCAGCCATTTTCGCCTGCATTGCTGATATTTCGAAACAAGTGAGCATAAATGCCCTCATTAACCATCATTTATATATTATTTCTGTTCTATTTAAAATAAAATCAATTTTGCATACCTTTTACGCTTGCTCTTTATAACACCGGATGATGAGGGGTTACTATGCCAGTTTCTTTTCCTCTGGTTAATGAACCAGTTGTTAATTTGCTTCAGCTGCAATCCTGTTTCCTGCACTAATCTTGCCTTGTCGTCCTCCTAAATAAACGAAATGATCCAGAGAAAAAAATTAACAAAAAAAACCTAAATTAAAGAAATTCTACCAAAAACATAATGAATAAAACTTCACATACTGTAGGATAAGGCCATTTCGAGTGAGCCTGCCACCAAGCCTTCAGAAGGGAAGTAGTATCTCCAGGGAGTTTTCCAGCTCTTCGCTTACGCAGAATCTCTTCTCTAATGTCTACAATTTTCTCTTTGTACCCCTAGAAACCAAAGATTTTGGTTGGAAAACTTTATATGAATGCAACCAATAGGATTTTTCATTTATTTTACCTGCTTAAGTTCATGCTTCAATTCTTGCCTGACACGCTCCATCAGTGAACGTTCAGTCTCGGTTGGAACAAGAGGACCAAAACCCATAGTGTCTGTTCCATCCATACTTGCATCGTAAAAGTTTGTATCACTATCTGCTTGGTCATCTTCATCATCCGACATTGTCGCACCTGTGCCTTCACCAGGAGCAACACCTGTCATATTAACATCAAAAGAGAATTTAGTTCGAAAGAACGAGGACACATGAAAATTGATGAACAAGAGGAATTCTTGTCCAAGTGGGATATTGCTATTTGAAATAATATTCCACGGTTTTAGAATGTGTAATGAAAGATGGAGAATTTCAAATAAAAAGGGTTTTAAAAACTAACCACCAGATGGTACAAGATAATTGAATGATCTAGAGTAATTTGAGAAGATTCAAGATTAAAGTAATCAGTAGTTATTATTAGATCTTGACAGTTGAACACAATATTTTTTTCTGACAGGGTCATTCATTATAATCTTTAAGAGTTTCAGGACATTTCTATTTTTCCTTTTGTAGCCTATTTCATAGTTTATATCTTCTTCCCTCTCTACTTTTCCCTTGAAATCTAAAGTAGTCCATCTTGTGCAAACTTTTAATGAACTGTCGCATTCAAGATCCGCGAGTGTAAGAAAGGAACAGTGTGTTACCAGTAAACTTGTGAAGTGATGACATAATTGGTGAATATCAAAACTGTTTTTAGAAAAATCGAAGAATAGTTCAATCCACAGAAGGCAGGAGTGACCAAAAAAATTTGCTAGGGAAAAACCATGATTCTCTGTTATCCAGTCAATATTGAAAAGGCTATGAATAATCACCTGTGAGACTTTGCAAAGATTGCTCAAGCTCCCAGCACGCCATCACTGCTTCCATTGCGTGGACACGAACATGCTGTTGTAGTTGTTCTTTGAATGAGCAAAGCAACAAGACATAGTGTGTCTAAGACAGAACAAACATAGGAATCAGATATTACCAACAAATACCTAAATACAGGTAACACAAGAGTATATTGTGGAAGATACAGGTTCTTAGATTCTGTTGACTAGTAAAGACGAGTTAAATCTTCATAAAAGAATAGTACCATGCAAATTAACTATATATATGATTATAGCATTCAAATAGATTTTGCTTCGCAAAGGGTTTATATTATACACATACTCAAATTTACTAATATATGTCATGCATGTATAACTGGCGCTCTAGGATGTTCAGGAAGCTCACACACATACACACACATTCAGTTTAAAATCAACAGATGTGTATGATTCTAAAAGTTAGAAGCTGTTCACTCATTTTAGTTTCTATCTACAACAGCAGAATCCCATTTAAGTACAAACTCAACTTCTTGTAACTCATGCCATCAGCATTCATAATAATTGTTTTTCAGGTAGACAGGATTCATGTGACATATATAATGTTTCACTAAGAATAAAAGCAGATATAAAAGACTATCTATTTATATAACCAATTACCAAGTCATCTGTGCTTTAATCTGAATACCTAATGAGTAAGAGAGACCAAAACATCGGTTGTGGTGGTGTGCATACATGGAGTGGAGACTGATGTAAAGCCTGATAAGCAAGGAGATAAATAAGGTCTGGTTAACCGGCAAATTATATACAGAGATTTTATAGATGATCATCTCACGAACAGTGGAGCTCCACAAATGTTTGTTTGTGAGACATGGATAAAGAATGCACATGAATGTCAATTGTAGATTGAATCAGGTTTACCAAATGCAATCTATGTGAAAATGAAGAAGATCGGTAAGGTGTTCATGTATGTATGAGTATAGTTCCACATCAAAAGATGAGCCGAAAAGTAAGAGACTTAGAGAGTGTTTGGGGAGGCTTATTTTTTAGTCAAACTAGCTTTTAAGGTAGCTTTTTTATTTCTACCTGTTTGGTAAAATGCCAAATAAGTTAGCTTATAAGACACATTTTAAAAAGTTGGTATACCCCAGCTTTTGAAAAACTTGCTTATTAGCTTACTTAAAAAAGTTTGATTTGACCATGCAAATTACTATTCTACTTAAACAATTTTTATTGTATTTTTATCAAAAAAGCCAAAAGACATTATAAGCCAGCATAACTTATAAGCTTCAAAAAATAAACCTTCCCAAACACCCTCTTAGACTTCAAGTTTAGACCAAGACCTATTTCTTCAACTTTTGGCCTAAAATGAATCCAACCTCTTTCACAACCTCCCAAAGTGGGTTCTCAATCAAACCTGGTCCCTGGGAAGAACTCCATCAGGGAAAAATTGGGCAAGTCTCGGCCCAGTTTTCCCTAGACTAAAAAAGGGACTTTAAACTGGTTATATTTGATCCATCTTCTACTAGGTAGAAGACGGATTAAAATATAACCAGTTTAACTCAAATTTAGGTCAGAATCAGTCGTGGTCCAATTTGAGGAGTCTGTAAAACAAAGACCTAAAGCCCATGTTACTTCTCAACTATAGGTCTGAGTATTTCAAAAGCAACGACAGGATTATGTGAAGTTCAAATCATTAAAAGGTGAATCAAGTCTAGTTTGACCGGGAGAACCAGAATTGTGGGTTATTTACTGTATAATTGATAATCAATGGATGTTAATAGCTTTAAGTACAGTGAGTATCCATGCATGCTTTGTCCAAAATCAAGTTGCCCACAATTGAATTGTATACAATATGTTCATGACACCGATTATTTTTTGTTGACAACGAGTGATTATTAGTATATAAATGATAATCTATGGATTTTAATAGCTGTAAGTACAGTGAGTATACTGTATACATGCATGCTATATTCAAAATCAAGTTGCCTACAATTGAATTGTACAATATGTCCATGACACCCATTGTTTTTCTTGATAATGAGTGGTTTTCAATGAAAATATCATTATTCTACAGGGATGAACTGAAGATTTCGATAATAACTGGCCTGCTATAATACTTAGATGAATCTTTTAGGAAAATAAAGCCTTAGTCCATATTGTTATAATAGGATGAATACGTAAAATAAAAATGGTAACATGAACATAGTTTATACTAATATGTAGATGATTCTAATTTATTTCTACTATAAACCCATTCTTCAATAACCAGCCATTCGATAATATATTAATATGTAAAAGATCGTAATTTATTTCACCAAAAATACTTTGATTTAACAAATCATAAGTGTACAGTAATTGATAGAGAGGTTATAATACAGAAAGCAATCATTACACTCTCTTGTTTATCTGAAGTGGAGAGGGACAAATTCGCGTAAGTTCAGAGAGAAAAGTGTAAATTACGAAAAGGTCCTGTTGCCATTTGCAGGAATGGCAGAAAAATCCCTAAGCTTTTAATGTGATGTTTTAATCTTCTCATTGTCACCAAATAATCATCATTTTTCTCATATAACCATAAACTTTTCAACATAGCAATCACAGTTATGATTATATGGAAGTACTACCATACAGTTTTTTTGTTCGTTCAAGTCAATTCCGTAGAAATTACAACGGAATGCTGAAACTGTCACTTTTGAACTCAAGTTTCCCCAAATTCTACAAAAGTTCAAGGATTTTATGAAATTAACTCAGAAAAAATAGAGCAAACGTTTACATTTTCTAATAAATTTCCAAGAACCCATGAAAAAAAAAACCTAAAAGTTCATTTCAGTGCTTATAAAAATAAAGTTGAGATTTTTGCCGATAAAAACGTGATTTTTAAGCAGAAATCCAAATCAAAACCGAAATCAGCTTTAAAAAAATCTACTTTCACCGACCATGAACTGATCCAGCTCCTTCTCATCAGTAACCAGCAACTGGTTCTCTCCGCCTCCTCCGCCGCCGCCGCCGAGAACGGAGTACTTTCCGACGACCGCCTGCGCCTGCGCCAGCTGCGCGTCGATCCTCGGCAGCTGGTCCACCGGCGTGGCGATCCTCAGGCACGCCACGTGCGCGGCCAGCAGCTGCTCGTACAACGGGTGCCCTAAAATCTCCGCCTTGTAGCGCGCGTTTTGCCACGTCCCCTCCTCCACGTGCTCCACGTGCTCCTCCTCCGGCGCTGGGCCCCAGCTGCTCTGCTGGTGGTGGGGCCCGGAGGAGGGCTCCTGGAGGTGGAGGAAGTTGTGCTGGATCGTCCGGAGCACAGCCGGGTTCTGGTGCTCCGCGTACATGTCGGGGGGCATGGAGTTCGGGAAGGACATGGCGGTGACGGGACTCGAGGCCGAAGCGGTTCGGGTTTCGGGCTAGAAATAAAGAATCGGAGGCGGAGTTTAAATGCGGCACCGCCGAAAATTTTGCAAGTGTTGGGTCGGACAATTGAGTAGGGAGGTGCTGTAGTATGAAGAGTCAGGAGGGAGAGGGGAGGGACGAAGTTATTGGGGGCTTTTTACGTTTGAGACCCTGATGATTTTTAAATGTCAGGTTATGCGATGGAAAGCGATTTGTAATAGCGACATTTATTTGCAGCTCAATTTTTGTTCCCGCTTTTGGCGAGGGAGTAATAATGTTAGGTGGGAACAATGAATGAAGATGGAAAAACTCATAATAGAAGTTACTCTACAAAAAGATTGGTCTGGTTTTTCTAAGAGCATGTTCTGGGAACTTTGAATTATAACATAAGTGGATAATAACTTAGAGTGTTTGGCAAATTTAGCGGGTCATAATTTATTTTAAATAGTACAGTATTTAGCAAATTTAGCAGGGAATTGTAATCATATTATTATTTTCAAAAATGACCAAAAGGACAACGTGTTGGTGGTGAGTTATTAAACGAGCGTTTGATTTGTGAAATCATGAGGGGCAAAGTTGTTTTTTATTTGGTCAGATCTTATAGCTTATAACCCTCCAAAAAAAAAAGGCTAGGATATTACTGAATTATAAGGCAAACTAAGTTATTTGTCAAATGTCTCAAAGTGACTTATAAACCACAGAAGTGGCTAACTTATAAGCTATTTTGACCATTTGTCAAACGGGATCTAAATGATAATTTGTAATAAAGACGAAAATACTAAAAGTGTCAAAAGCAAATAAGTAATTTAAATGGTTAAATTAATTATAGGATAAATTTTCGTTTTAGACCCTTTTAGACTTTTATTTTCAAAATGACCAAAAGGACAACGTGTTGGTGGTGAGTTATTAAACGAGCGTTTGATTTGTGAAATCATGAGGGGCAAAGTTGTTTTATTTGGTCAGATCTTATAGCTTATAACCCTCCAAAAAAGCTAGGATATTACTGAATTATAAGGCAAACTAAGTTATTTGTCAAATGTCTCAAAGTGACTTATAAACCACAGAAGTGGCTAACTTATAAGCTATTTTGACCATTTGTCAAACGTGATCTAAATGATAATTTGTAATAAAGGCGAAAATACTAAAAGTGTCAAAAGCAAATAAGTAATTTAAATGGTTAAATTAATTATAAGTATGAGTTGATTTTGAAAATAAAAGCCTAAAAGGTCTAAAACAAAAATTTGTCCTTAATTATAAGTATGAGTGTGAATTTATCTTTGGATAAATGTAGAAAACGTTGAGTATAAAAGAATTCGCAGCCGACTCCCATGTTTTCACACTATATAGGCCAGAGCAATCTATATTCCGTAGATGTAAACTAGTTAGATTTTGAGCTATATGTTCTTTTAGACGGATTATAAACTAGCAATTGTAAAACTTATATAGCAGTGCGAAGTCAGTCAAAATTAGAAAATAGTTTTTAATAAAGTATTTTTAGGGCATTATTCGATCAATTGGATATTTGAGAAATGTTACAGCCGACATAGAATGATAATATATTAAAGTATTGATTATTGTGGATAGTTAACTTAAGTTTACCCACTAAAGCCCCACTAAAAGAATTGATTGATGAGACATTGATTTTATCATGAGAGAAATAGATAGTTTTGTTCGTCTCCTTACTAAATCGAAAGAGTAGTACGTTGAGTTTAATATGTTGGCCCCTGCACAACAAATAATTCCTCATTAAAAATATTGTTAATCTTTCTATCTCAACATAACATTCAGCGGTATACATCATCTCAATCATCAACATCAAGTAGCTAGGATGGTATTTGCATAGAGGTACATGAGAAAACACTGAGAAAGGGATACATCAACAGGGAATCTGACGCAATTTAAGACCCCTGTAAGAGCTAGATCAGTTGCAAAAGCACAAGATGTTAAATTTCAAAGAGCTACGTACAAATAATACGCTTTTGGAAGAACTAATTTGCAAAGGGTTTGATTTCCAAAAAAACTCGTGTACTTTAGATGTTTTGCAAATAACCCCCAAAGCCACTATAAGCTTTGGGTGTCTAGCATAATTCTCTAAAACTGTAGGTTTTTTTCACCTGACGCCTACCTGTAATTGGCGAGTAACCAAATTTTATTGAAGAGAAAAATACCCCAATTTAGGAGAGGGAGTGAGTTATCCGTAAATGACAAATTACTGAATTGCAGATTTTTATTTTGATGACATTTTAATTATTTGACAATTACATATAGAAGTTCCAGGAATGGTTCAATCATATGAGTTTGATCTTGGAATGTTTGATTTCCACTCCTGGACCCATATTTACTTGATCTTGTGTGCAATTAAAAGTAGGGCTCAACATATGCAGAGTTTACTTGGTCAGGCAGAGGTCCTAACAGAAGGGTGGTGTTTGAAATAGGGATTCTTCTGTGGGAGAAGGTGTCCCTACTTTAAGTCGAAGCTATTCTTCACGATGCCTCCCACTGGGTGGAGATTTCAAACTCAAGTTGCCATTCTGAATGTAGCTCCCTCTAACCAAGGTTTACTAAAAAAAAAAGCTTAAAGTTTGGTGGTCCTTAGAACTTTTGTGAGATAAATATGATGATGGGGTTGTGCGTCTAAAAATCTAAGAGTGAGGGGGTTTTGTGAAAGTATAACCCAGGTTAGAAAAAGGGCGGGGACCAAACACAGAAGAGCACGAAAGAAAGAGGGCGATCTAAGAACCTCGATTCCTGCCAGCGCCACCGACAGCGACAACTGGACACGCGTCAGTCAGAGAACCCTAGGACCACATCTAGGCACAACTATTCTGGCACGCCTAGGGGCGTAACCAATGGGAAACCGACACGTGTACAAACCGTAGCGCCGCCGGCTGGTCCCCTACCTACAATCTCCTTGTCGCCAGGCTCTGCAGTGATAGGACTGATCTCTTGTCAGAAGCGGACCCCTGTTGCTTCTATTCATGGCGGTCCCCACGTCCATTTTTGCGCTCTTGTTTCTTTTCATGTGCAAAAGAGTGGGGGTCCACACTGGAAATTGATGTTGATCATTTTCTCTTTAAAAATAAAAGGGGAAAAAGACTAGTTGTTTTGAGCCATATAAAGAGTAACTCTCCTATCTACCTCTGAATTTGGCAGAACGAATCTATTTGCATGCGATATTTTTCAATATTCGGAATATATCCATTGTGTGATTTGTACAAGGCGTGTGCAGAAGGCGATTGAAGGGGGGTTTCTTAGTGTAAATTTTACATAACCTAAAACATTTAGTTTAGTTGGATGGTTATCAGACAAATAGGTTTCAAATCATCTGTGCATAATACTTTCAAATTATTTCCTGAAAAAATCATGAAAGGAGTTTCTAGAGATAAGGTGAAATCATCCAACAGGAGAGTGTCATAGTCACCACATTTATTGATTTTCAAGTGGGAACCAAACATGAATAAGAAAAGTACTGTGAGGAAATAATTTCTTATAATACAATTTGTCTAATTTTTTTTTTTTTTTTACAACCAAATAGGCCCTCTAGCAAAAAACTTTTTTAGAGTTATGTGACCTTTTAAAAATTTTGTAGTGCGGCCTTGAAATCTTTTTGTAGCAAAAGTCTCTCCACTATGATGTTTTTGGAGGGTTTTACAATAAATTTCTTTTTTCCCAAAATATTGTACTGTATTTATAGTAAAAGTATCTTATTAATTGATGGACTGAGGACTTATGTTTGGGCTCTTGATGTGATGGGCTTGATGCAGACCCGGAGCATCGAAAACAAATGGGGGCGAAAGTCTTGATTTGTGAGTTTACATTCTGAGACAAGTAGGTAAAGTATTCTTGTTTTGTACAGTTCAGGATTCTTGACTTACTACCATTCTCACTTTAATAATATCCTAAATTTCTAACCTTAAGGCTTATATTCTTTCTTTTTAAAAAAATATATAAGAGGTCCTGGGTCGGTTTCACTTAAGATACACCCTCCATTTACAAATTTGTATCTTGATCTCAAGATATCCACAAAAAAGCTTCCAATATCTTATCGTTGTAGTAGAAATGCTTTTGCTAAATCACTATTCAACAAAGATTGACAACCAATTATTTGATGTGACGAATGATGAAGGAAACATACAGATTAGAAGGTTTGATTAGATATTAATATTTAATTCTAGATTATATTTTGTAGGTTAAGATGCACCTTAATTTTGGTCCCTATCACCAGATGGTAGTCCTCAGCGTTGTACTTGCATACAAACTAGGTGAGGATCACTCTCTTGACCGAGTTTCATCATAAACTAGCTTTAGTTTGGATCAGAGGAAGAGTGGCTCAAATCAAGACTTATTTAGTTGATATCTTTTGACCTACAAAAGCTTAGCTAACATCGGCCTACTTTTTTTTACCAAAAAACAAACATTCAAAGCTGGATTAAATTTAATCCTGGCCCAGTCTAAGAGAGTTGTCAAATACGCCCTAAGATTATTTTCTAAATGGTTTCTAAATCAATGGAGTCATTTATTTGATTTTGTTAACACAATAAAAGAATTCACAAAATAAAATAGAGCAAATGTGTTATTAGATGACACTTTTGTAAAATTTAATGCTTTCTCAAAGTGATTTTATAACTCGTCTTGTAATAGAAATGATAGATTCCTGAACCTTTTAATAAATTCGTTTAATTCAGTTTATATTTTTAGATAATTCTCTTCTATTAAGTTATACAAAATAACCTCCCATCTAGTAGATTATCATATCAAATCCCATTGAAGTAGGTGGTCTTTTTCAAAGGATGAAACCTTTATGAATAAGTACTTGACTTGAAATTTGAGCTCACTATGAGCTTAAGTTCATAGGAGCCTTACTCCTTCAGCTTTACTATTACCAAAATTAGTTGTACATAATCATCCATATTTCCAACTCCAAAATACATACGGATCAAGGTTTGAAGTAGGGGTATGGGGCTCTTGAAGAATCTCATCACACATCACTGTTGTTAGGACGAAGTCCGTACAATAACTCTTATTTATGTAATAACAAACTTTCATTTAATACTAATATTTGTTTAAGATGATATAGTACATGTGAAAATAGGTATACAAAGGTTACGAGGCGAAACGATGCAAAAATCAATATTTACATTGATTTCAGCCTTGGAACCATCGATGATCTACAGTGAACCATTGATGGCCAAGGATTATCGATGGTCTATGGTAAACAATCAAAGAAATTCGAAAGTTAATTTGAACCATCGATGGTCTCTGAGGAACCATCGATGATCTGATGAACCATTGATGGCCAAGGATTATCGATGGTCTATGGTAAACAATCAAAGAAATTCGAAAGTTAATTTGAACCATCGATGGTCTATGGTAAACAATCAAAGAAATTCGAAAGTTAATTTGAACCATCGATGGTCTCTGAGGAACCATCGATGATCTGATGAACCATTGATGGCCAAGGATTATCGATGGTCTATGGTAAATGTAGGCATCAAAAATTGCTCAAGAACCTCAAATATGACTAAATCATGAGAAGATCGAAGGACAGCGTCGTCGAAATCTCAAGAAGCCCAACACGGGGAAGATTGTGTCTCGCTACGCTATGCGAGACACTTATGTGTGCCTCGCCACTAGCGACACCTTGATGTGTCTCGCTGCTTGGCGAAGACACTCGTGTGTGCCTCGCCACTAGCGAGACACCTTGATGTGTCTCGCTATAGGCGAGGCACTTACTTGTGTCTCGCCACGAGCGAGACACCTTGATGTGTCTCGCTATAGGCGAGGCACTTACTTGTGTCTCGCCAAACACGAGACACCCAAAATACTTGAAACGAGCTCTTGAAGGGTCTAAATCAATGCTGGTGGGGCCCACTTGACTTTATCAGCGCAGAGAGACGTTCAAATACTTTAATGGGGTTACGCTGGCTCGCCCACTAAGTGATTTTAGGGCATTTAATCATGTCTAAAAGCGCCAAACCGCATGTTAATCGAGGGATTTACATCGCCGCGTCAAGGCCGAGGTAGTTCATACCGCCAGCCACGTAGTAATTTCATACACCGCCGCCGCTGAGCAGCCATGCTGAGGCGCTCGGAAAGCTTAATCAGAATTTCGCACTTATGACACTTATGTTTCAAGAGGGCACGCTTCCCAAGGACTATAAATACCCTCCTACGCCCACTCAAGTGGGGGGCCATAAGAAAGGGGCAATCGAGATCCAAACTTCGGAGTTCAAGAACACTATCCACGCGGAGATTCCTCGAGTTTAAGCTTTGACTTATTCTTGAGAAGAGTAGATATCTTACCTTGCTAAGATATTTCTTTGAAGTTCTTGTTTCCTTTGCGAAGCATCAACTAAACCCGTCGATTCGACGATCGCCGCCGGCGGGTCCACTGGATACGCCGCCCACTCAAGCAGTAAAGTCCCACAAAACAAGAGATCTACACTTGTAGCGTCTTTTGTTGAGTTTGTGAGAGAGTTATTTATGGTCTATGGTAAACAATCAAAGAAATTCGAAAGTTAATTTGAACCATCGATGGTCTATGGTAAACAATCAAAGAAATTCGAAAGTTAATTTGAACCATCGATGGTCTCTGAGGAACCATCGATGATCTGATGAACCATTGATGGCCAAGGATTATCGATGGTCTATGGTAAACAATCAAAGAACTTCGAGAAAGTTAATTTGAACCATCGATGGTCTCTGAGGAACCATCGATGATCTGATGAACCATTGATGGCCAAGGATTATCGATGGTCTATGGTAAACAATCAAAGAACTTCGAGAAAGTTAATTTGAACCATCGATGGTCTATGGTAAACAATCAAAGAAATTCGAAAGTTAATTTGAACCATCGATGGTCCCTTGAACCATCGGTTGTGTACAATGCACAATCGTAAATTTTGAAACTCAAAATTAGACCATCGACGATCTGTAGTCAACTATTGATGGTGCTCATGGAACCATTGATGGCCAAGGATTATCGATGGTCTATGGTAAACAATCAAAGAAATTCGAAAGTTAATTTGAACCATCGATGGTCTATGGTAAACAATCAAAGAAATTCGAAAGTTAATTTGAACCATCGATGGTCCCTTGAACCATCGGTTGTGTACAATGCACAATCGTAAATTTTGAAACTCAAAATTAGACCATCGACGATCTGTAGTCAACTATTGATGGTGCTCATGGAACCATCGATGATCTGATGAACCATTGATGGCCAAGGATTATCGATGGTCTATGGTAAACAATCAAAGAAATTCGAAAGTTAATTTGAACCATCGATGGTCTCTGAGGAACCATCGATGGTCTCTGAGGAACCATCGATGGTCTCTGAGGAACCATCGATGATCTGATGAACCATTGATGGCCAAGGATTATCGATGGTCTATGGTAAACAATCAAAGAAATTCGAAAGTTAATTTGAACCATCGATGGTCTATGGTAAACAATCAAAGAAATTCGAAAGTTAATTTGAACCATCGATGGTCCCTTGAACCATCGGTTGTGTACAATGCACAATCGTAAATTTTGAAACTCAAAATTAGACCATCGACGATCTGTAGTCAACTATTGATGGTGCTCATGGAACCATTGATGGCCAAGGATTATCGATGGTCTATGGTAAACAATCAAAGAAATTCGAAAGTTAATTTGAACCATCGATGGTCTCTGAGGAACCATCGATGGTCCCTTGAACCATCGGTTGTGTACAATGCACAATCGTAAATTTTCGAAACTCAAAATTAGACCATCGACGATCTGTAGTCAACTATTGATGGTGCTCATGGAACCATTGATGGCCAAGGATTATCGATGGTCTATGGTAAACAATCAAAGAAATTCGAAAGTTAATTTGAACCATCGATGGTCTCTGAGGAACCATCGATGATCTGATGAACCATTGATGGCCAAGGATTATCGATGGTCTATGGTAAACAATCAAAGAACTTCCAGAAAGTTAATTTCGAACCATCGATGGTCTACAGGGAACCATCGATGGTCCCTTGAACCATCAGTTGTGTACAATGCACAATCGTAAATTTTCAGAAACTCAAAATTAGACCATCGACGATCTGCCGTCAACTATTGATGGTGCTCATGGAACCATTGATGGTTGTGAGGAACTCTCGATGGTACCGACGAGTTTTGGCAAATTTTAAGAGTTAATCACAACTCTTTCCTTTTATCTCTAACTTCTACTATGATTTCAATATCTCTTTTTATTTATCAGAGGCTAAATAAGATAGGAAGATATCATATTTTAGAAATGTTCTATGCTTTGGAGAGAGAGAGAGAGAGAGAGAGATTCTAGGATTTGAGATAAGAAGATTGATTTGTGAATTGAACCCGGAACCTCAACAAACAATTTCTCATCACGCAACAACATCAGATCATCTTAGCGAGAGGAGTTGCCCTTGGAATCAAGGTCTACATCATTCTTTATCGAGCTTCACTTCAATCTTTTGAAGAACAGTTTGCTTATCAAAAGGGCGGTAAGATCTTTATGTTTTGTGCTTAAAACATTTTTGGTAGTTTGTTTCAAACTTATTTTTACGGTGTACTCATGCCGGTGTTAATTTAGGGTTTATGGCATACTCAAGCGGTGTTAATTTAGGGTTTATCGCATACTCAAGCTGGTGTTAATTGAGGGTTTACAGTGTACTCAAGCCGGTGTTAATTGAGGGTTGAGACTAGCTAGGGATAGGTGTTACTCGCTGTAGAGAGCTAGGATAGATGACTGGTTTCAGGTAGATTCCATGGTTCGGTCTTTATAAGCATACTGAATCGGGTTGTGATTTAGATGAATTCTTGGCATAGTGAGGAAGTCCCTTCGTGAGAAGGAAGAGTGAACGTAGGATTGTTATCTGAACCACTACAAAAATCTCGCGTGTTTCTTGGTTGGTTTTGATTTATTTGTTCGCTTTTATTTTTTTGTATTTCCGTTACATATTCTTGGTTTTAGATAAAAACTGTAGCAAACCTATTCACCCCTCCTCCCTAGGCTTGCATCTTATCCAACTAGAGGTATCATAGCCTCATTACCCATCTTTAGGATTCACAACCTAGGGTAGAGATGTCTACTTTGACCATCGCAATAGCTTTTCTTAAGGGACACGCTGTGAACCGACCCCCACTTTTCGATAGGAAAAACTACACCTATTAGAGAGCACGTATGAAAGTCTTTTTATTATCCACGGATTATGACGTTTAGAGTAGTGTAGAAAATGGTTACAGTGAAACCACTACTGTTGTAGAAGAGAGCACTGTTGTTACTCCTAAGGATAAGTGGATCGTTCAGAACAAAAAGACTTATTCTTTGAATGCTAAAACTATGAATGCTCTTTATTTATTCTTTAATGGCTAAAGAATTTAGCCATGTTTCAAATTATTCTACTACGCAGGAAATTTAGATAATATTGAAAGTTGTACATGAGGGATTTTTACAGGTAAAAGAGGTGAAACTTACAATGCTTATTAGTAAGTATGAAATTTTCAAGATGAAGGGCTCAGAGAGTATTCATGATATGTTCACCTGATCCTTGGTGAACAAATCAAAAGCTTTGGGAAGGAATATGACAAAAAAAGAGCTTTGCAGAAAAATTATTTATTCTCTCTCTAATGATTAGGAATCGAAGGTAGCGGCTATTGAAGAATTATAAAATTTCTCAAATTTAACTCTTGGAGATCTTGTAGGTAATCTTCTCACATATAAATTTTGATTAAAAGAGAGAGAAGATACTTCTGAAAATAATTCCAAGAAGAAGTCGTTAGTCCTGAAAGCTAAAAAGAAGAAATCCCGATCCAAGAGGAAAGAGACAAGCTTAAGCTCTTAGGATGAAAATAGTCATGTTGATCAAATTGTTGAAGGCTATGAATCCTTCCTCAAATCAAAGGATGGTTGGAAAATCATGCAAGACAAATAGAATCACTATACAAGCAGGTAAATAAATATAATTTTAATGATTCTGATACTGAACTAATTTATTTCGGTGCAGAAAACGCGATCATTTAAGAAGGATTGCCCGTTGAACAAAAAGAATTATAAAAAAAGGGCAAAAGTTTCAAAATGACTACATGAGACAAGTTGGAGAGTAGCTCAAGTGATGATGATAAAAGAGCACATTGTTGTCTCATGGCTAAAGGCAGTAATTCTGATGAATCCGAACACGAGAGCTCCGATAGTAAGGTATACCCTACATACGATGATTTATATTCTAAATATAATAAAATATTGGGTCAATTTGAAAAGCTTGCTAAAAAATGTAAGTTGTTAAAAAGGTGAATTTAAGTTTAAAGAAAGATAATATTTTATTAGTGGTAAAATTAAAAATCTTTCTTTAAAATTGAATATATCTAACAACACAAGTAAAAATATCTCTTTTGAATGCATATATAATGTTCCATAAGTAGAGATATGAATTACGGTTTATCCATGCAACTAACTAAGAAATCAAGTAAAATTGAAAAATTAGTTACTAGGGTAAATAAGCTTTCATGTGAGTGTCTTCTAAACAAATAAAATTTAAAACTATAGTTTCGAAAATAAATAATTAAAGTCCAAAAATATTAATTTGAAAAAGGCCATGAAATTAATTATTTTGTTTAGGTTCTAAAGGTTTAAACATGGTCCTTTCCAATCAAAGATTTACAAAAATAAAAATTAGACTTGGTTATTCATATTGAGAAAAACATAAAAAGTTTCAACCTTCTTTTGTAAAAGGAAATAATTTAACTCTTTTGCACCCATCTCAAATGCATCTTCTACTTTTATACTTTATGTGGTAGAATGAGTCATGTTTTAATAAATTATCAATGCAATATAGAGTTAAAATAGTCAAGCGATTTGGGTACCTAAAGGTATAATTGCTAACCAATATGGACCTATGTGGATATTTATATCACACCTTTTGCTTTTTCTGTAGGTGTGTAGTGTAGGCGTCGAAAATTACCTATAAGTCCAGAGCCTAGCTTCGTGATAATGAGTTGACAAGCGAAGAGCTATCGGACCAATAACGATAAGTGACCGCGACGAAACACATAAAGTGAGTCGATGAAGCGTCAAGTCAACGAAGCGAGTCGACGAAGCGTTGGTCGTGGCGAAGTCGATGAAGCGTCAAGTCAATAAACCGAGTCGACGAAATGTCTAAACCGACAAGCGGCGAATCGGCGTGCAAGAGATGGAATAAATCCAACCGGTCGAATCAAATCAAGCTTCGAAAACAAGCGAATCAACCCGGACCGAAGAGGCGGAGAAAAGCCATGCGGAACTTCGGTAGCAGAGACACCAAATGGTGTCTCGTAGGCGATAAAATTGCCTTAATCCTTGCGGCAACTTCGGAATGAGCGAGAAAAGCTTAGGGTCCATCCGAGTGAAGTCGCCCGCCTAAAGGTTAAGTTCACGGAATGCTTGACTTTATGAAATAGACAAAAATGTCGGTATCTCCCAAACCGGAAGAATTTGGCAAAATGGCCGAACAAACTGAACCCTTCGGGTGGGTTTGGTTAGCTCCGTCTCGTCGAGATGGTCGATTTCCATATATAATTCGTCAATTCCGACGTCGGTTTGAAAGTTACGACTGTTCTTCGTAGCGACGAGGCTCGCCAGCGGCGAGCTCGGCATTGAGCAGGCTTCGCCAGCGGCGAGCTCGACATTCAGCGAGCTTCGCCAGCGGCGAGCTCGGCATTGAGCAGGCTTCGCCAGCGGCGAGCTCGACATTGAACGAGCTTCGCCAGCGGTGAGGCTCGGCATTGAGCAGGCTTCGCCAGCGGTGAGGCTCGGCATTGAACAGGCTTCGCCAATCAGCGAGGCTCGACATTCAGCGAGCTTCGCCAGCGGTGAGGCTCGGCATTGAACAGGCTTCGCCAGCGGTGAGGCTCGGCATTGAGCAGGCTTCGCCAGCGGCGAGCTCGACATTGAATGGAGCTTGCCAAGCGGCGAGGCTCGACATTCAACGAGGTTCGCTATAGCGATGAACCTCGACATTCAACGAGGTTAGCCTATAGCGGTGAACCTCGACATTTAACCGAGGTTCACCTATAGCGGTGAGTCTCGATACCCCACCTCAACACTCAACCGAGGTTCGCCTATAGCGGTGAGTCTCGATACCCCACCTCAACACTCAACCGAGGTTCGCCTATAGCGGTGAACCCGACACTTTCGTAGAGGTTAAGCAGGCGATGAACCTCGGCGTTCAAGCGAAGCTTCGTCGCGGCATCATTGGTCAGCCGAGGCTCGCCGTTCGCCCGTTCTTGCTGGCGGCCGCGTTCTTAGCGATCGGCGATTCGCAGCGAGCGCTGCGCATTAGCAAACACGGAGCCATTGTCGAGCGGGCTGGCGTTTGGCCGCTCGGCACGATGGGAAGGGTCATTAACCCTCATGTGAAAGTGACAATAGAGTCGATTACACCCCTCAAGCCCATATAAATAGTTGGAAGCCCAGCGAAGAAATTTGGTAGCGGAGGAAAGAAAGTCGAGAACTAGAGATCAACACTTGTGTGCCCAAGAGAGATTAAGAACCTCTCCAACAACCTCTAGATCATCCGCGGCTTTGATCGATCGTCAGCGGAAGCAACCTCGACTCGAGCATCGAGTGAAGCATCCTCGCCACCAAGAACCCATACAAAGAGGAGTCAAATCAACCTCCTCTTCCTCTCATGTCGAGAGAATTTGATTGTAATACATTCGTTCAATCAATAAACATTTTTGACCCTCTGAAGATGGCGACCACGGTGGGAGCAACCATTCATTAGATGAGCTGGTGGTGGCTAATCGGACAAAGTTGCGGTTGGAACCGAGGTTCAAACCTTGGTCATTGAATTTGATCGAGTAAGTGCGAGGAGTTCCTCTCCTCACGGGGCATCTAGCCCGATAAAGACGCGCAAGTGTCGTCGAGTCTCGTATGAGACTTCAGCCCCGTGGCTTTTGTTGAATCCTCTCGAGTGAACCTCGGCGAGGCGACCTCTGTCTCGGGGCGAAGCTCAAAAGCTAGCCGGCGAGGCTAAGAAGTGGGTTGTTAAGCAACCCAAGTCAACTTCGGATGTTGTTAGCCAAGTTTTGGCTTCTGGCGAGCCTCGCTCTGCCTATGGGGAGACCGATCCTACTAACGGTTCCCTATCGGGCAGCGCCGGAACAACGTCGTGGCGAACCAAGCTTCGCCGATGTGCTCGAGCTTTGGTCGTTGGGCGGATTCCACTATCGTCCAGAAGAAAGCGGCGAACCTCGTCATCATCAAGAGGTTCATTCGAAACAAGACGAGCGTCGCCCCAGCTGCGAACCTCGTCCACAAGACGAGCGTCGCCCCAGCTGCGAACCTCGTCCACAAGACGAACGTCGCCCATGCTGCGAGCCTCGTCCAGTGGCGAACCTGCCTACTAGCGAGGTCCCCTTGAAAGAGGCGAGCCTCGTGCGCTTAGCGAATCTGCGCCCGACAGCGTGATGAGCGTCGCTCGTTGGCGAACCTGCGTCATGGCAAGCGTCGAATGGCGAACCTCGTCAACATGAGGTCCATGCCGAGCGGATGAACTTCGCCGGATGGCGAACCTCGCCATAAGCTTAGCCACGAGCCAAGGGAAGTGGCAACCTCGCCGGGTTAAGCCAAACTTCGACTCGGGAAGCCCCTCTCACGCGAGGCTCATTTTTGAATCAGCGGGGGTACACCCTTAGATCTCGTGATTATCTCACCGCATAGCGCGATGCCAATCAAATCACGATCTCACTGCTGGCGTGAAAGCTCATCTGCGTCTTGGCCCAATGTTCATCAACGCATCGCCCTCGGTTTTGGCGGTTATCGACCCGTCAACTAGGCGAAGCGGTTCCACCGTAAAAGCGGTGACGCGAGTCATGGAGTGACCATTAACATGGTTGGGAGGAGCGGGAGCAAGACCCGATAGCGATCTGAATCGTCGACCCGAGTACTCCCGAGGTTCTGGCGCATTAATCAATAGTCAAAGCCTATCGAAGCACGATCTTCGCACGGCGGCAATCCCGTTTGATTATAGCGGTTGGTAGGGGTCGCCGAAGAATTGGAGAACTACGCCATCGCTACATCTCAACCTTCAAATCACGATTTCGGTGATCGGGCGGTGTCCTCATGGCGAGCGAGAAGAAGAGATGGCACGAAGAATTGAAGAGCAACAAGCTACTATTCTTGCGCAACAAGAATCTATCGAGGCAGCAGAGATGATGATGGAGAAAGTTGTGGGCAAGAAGAAGATGGGCGAAGGAGGATCGGATCGAAGCAAGAAGGCTACGACGGGGATCGTGATGTTCACACAATGTCATCGGAGCGGAATCGAATCCAGCGTCTGAAAGAAGCGGGATCATATGTTGCGGGATTTCTAAAAGCGGTGGGCCACGAAACTCAAGGACAATCTAAGGAGTGGGGTGGCAAGGCCATACCTATAGAATGGGATGAGGTCCCATATCCTCGAAATTCAAGCCACTTAATTTAGTGCGATTCGTGGAAAAAGCTCTCGTCGCAACACATCTATTACTTCCAAGCGAGGCCGGGCATATAGCGGGTAATGATCCTATCATGACGGTTATTCATTAACACTCTTAAAGGTCGCCGAATGGTTTGAAGGTTAGAGCACAGTTCTATCAGCTCTTGGAAAGATGTGCGAGGCTTTTATGGCCCGATTCTTCGATGATGACGAGGTGTCTATGGCCACTGGCGGTCGAAAAGCAAAAGAAGGCGAGTCTGTCGGCCACGTTCGTCAGCGATTCGAATCTGTCTTTGCACTCCGGGACCAGGCCCAGGCGACATTCATCGGGATGTCGCGAGCCAACCTCTCGATCAACATACTTTCAAAGATGGGTGCGGTTGAAGCACACTCTTGGAAGAGTGGTGAGGCGGGCGAGCAAGTTGAGAACATGCTTATGAGGATCGGTAGGAACCCGATTCTCGTCATAAAAGGGGTAATCGAATAATTTTATTCCCCAAAAGCGGTCGAAGGGAAGGAGACTTTGGCCGTGGAGACCCAACCTACCGAGACCCTTCAAGCAAAAATCGAATGTTTTGGCAGTAGTCCCGAGTATGACTTTAAGGATGACGAGTCATACCAATCCTCAAAACTTTACTCAAGATGAACAAGATCAGCTCAGGAAATGAGGAAGCCGGAGGAAGCTTCAAGGGCGGATGATCCAAAATCTGCATGTACCATGAATGGTACACCACCCGGCGAGGTCATGCTACGTTTTGAAGGACAAGATCCAAGTCTTGTTAGAAGCGGGTGTTATGACTCTGCGAGAGGATCGAAGAAGGTGTCGCAAACATGGTCACCCTCCAATTTGGTGATTTTTGAATTCGAGTGCAAGATGGAGTATAGGCGATCCCTCAAGCGGAAGCGAGTTGTGAACTTTGACCTCCGGCGGCGGGAGGAACAAGGTATGGTCCCTTACACCAAAGAAGCTGAAATTATGTGGGTTCACCACGACTTGCTATCGGATGAGCAATGGACTTCTTCAAAGTCGAAGGAAGACTTATGCGCCACCTCTGCTGCTTGGGAAGAGCAAGTCGATGACTCTGTAGAACAATCCGTACCGGCGTTGGCCACCCGAGGTGGAAAAGAGTTCTTAAGGGAGTATCGAGGCAACACCGGTGTAGCGATAAAGGAGCAGTTGGTGGGTCCAAAACAAAGGAGATCCTTCTGACGAGCTTAGGAAGGACACACGAGACTTGAAGGCCCTTTCGGTTGATGTTTTAGCTCAACTCTCCAACATCCGGCGAGGATCACTTTATTGAGCTCTTGCGCCTCTCTCAATCTACGAGCTTTGCGGCGTTGGCGGATATGAAGCGTTCCTCGCTCATTTCGAAAGCTCAGCGAAGTTTGCGCCCAATGTCACGAGTCTTCAAGGGGCCAATACCTTGCATTACCTTTTCCTCGGAGGACATGCAAGTGAAGAACCAAGCATGATAGGCCATTATACTTTCTGGGTTACATTGGCTCTGTCAGGATCAACAGAGCTCAAGTTGACCCGGGATGCATTGAGTATCATCCCATTGAGAATTATACAACATCTCGGGATCTGCATTTGCATCACATTTGGGTCGAAAGTTGATTCCATTGCAAAACTTGAGAAAATTACACTTTTATTCTCGGTTACAAAGAAATTAAATGACTCTCTTACAAACTTCGAACAAAAGATACTACAAGTGTAGATCTCTGTTTTTGTGGGACTTTGCATGTTGGGGCCAGCGTGTGTCAAGTGGACCACCGTGCACGTGATCGTCGAATCGGCGGGTTTAGTTGATGCTTCGCAAAGGAAACAAGAACTTGGTAAATATCTTAGCAAAGTAAGATATCTACTCTTCCCAAGAATAAGGCAAGGCTTAAACTTCGAGGAATCTCGGTGTATTTTGAGACAATCCTAAGCGTAGGAAGGTTTGATTGCTCAATATGAGGAGGAGTTCACTCTTGGATCTCAGTTCACCAAGGACTCCTCTCTCGACCTCTTGATCTCACCGACTTCCCCTCACCTCTCCACGATAACCGCGTGTTAAAAGGGTATTTATAGGCTTTAGAAAGCATCAAAGACCGAAAAGAACACAAGTCGTCAAGTGTTCAAACTTTGCAAGCAGCCGCAGCCGAAAGCCGCTCACAAACCGCCTCACTGGGCGAGGCATTGTTACGCTACCGGGCGCAGGCAATATGGACAGTATCGTTGGCCACCGGCCAGCGAGAAGGTGGACGCCCAAGACCGGCGAGGCAGTTGTCGCCCCTCCACCGCCAGAACGGTTTTCCGCTTAGACACGATTAAATGCCCTAGAATCACGCCTAGTGGGCGTATCTTCAGTGTAACCGCACATTAAAGTATTTGAGCGTCTCTGCTGATAAAGTCAAGTGGGCCCCACCAAAGATTGATTTAGACCCTTCAAGAGCTCATTCCACATGTCACGGGTGTCACCATTGCTGGCGAGACACAACAAGGTGTCTCGCTGCTGGCGAGACACAACAAGGTGTCTCGCTGCTGGCGAGACACACAAGGTGTCTCGCTGCTGGCGAGACACAACAAGGTGTCTCGCTAATGGCGAGACACATACACGATGTCTCGCTGGCAACGAGACTCAAGCAAGTGTCTGGCGGTAGCAGCACAAGTGTCTCGTGATCAGAAGCGAGACACAATCTTCGATGTGTTGACTTCTTGAGATTAGGCGGCGTTGTCCTTCGATCTTCTCATGATTTAGTTATATTTGGGGTTCCTCAGCAATTTTTTATGCCTACAGATACCCCCTCCAAAGTTTTCAGACTCCTCTGTATTTTGTCGAGGGGTCTGGAATACTTTGGATAAGATATTCCGTGCTTACGTCCATCGTTGGACTTTATAGAAGAGGTTTATCTCGCTTCAACTCTTGGGCCCTCTACGGCCGTCACGACCATGATTTTAGGACCAATAGCTGTTGCATTTTGTATGTGGCTGGTTGAAATGGCGAAGTCGAATTTGAACCGATCATCTTCATCTTGAAAGTCACCACTTGGGTTACGATTGAAATACCTTGAGAATCATTGAGAGAAAAGCGTCATCGGTTCTCGAACATCAGTTCGGAAAGCTTTTGAATCGATATGGGGCTAATTTGCCTTGAATATCTGCTTCAAATCTCGTGTGGAGAATAACCATTGAGTCGAGGCGGTTTAGTGCCTCTCGTGCAGCAGTAAGGTGTTGGCCTGAAAGAGGGTGTCTCTAAGCCACTACCGCGCTTTGAAGAAGCATGCGCAGCTCGAGCCGCTACCAAGGAGACTCAAGCATGCATCCGTCTGAGTGTGCTTGAGCTTCGGAGCGATGTAATGACACATTTGTACTAGCAATGAGTTACAAAGTTCATTAAAATGGCCGGTGGGAGAAAGTGCTTAATCCCTGCAGAGGAGCCAACCCTGTCGCAAGTTATTATTTGTATGATAGATATAGGATTTTTGGCAAACCCTCAGCCATCAACGGATTTGATGAGCCTTTACCAACTACCGTTTGAGTTGGGCTAGCATGTAGTTTGTCTAAGTCCGTTCTACATGTTACGTTGTGCTAAAAGAATGAACTCTCTTAGACTTTGTGCTACGATATTGAATACGTAGACTTGATCAATTATCACGGGAATTGACTACGGCAGCATGTATTAGATGCAGACTTATCTCTGGTAAGGGGCAGAGATAACATCCCTATGCATGAAGGCATAGTTTAGGTGTCATTAGATAATGACATCTATGCTACGATTTTGAATACGTAGGCTTGTGGAATTTATGTTTTCTTTTGGGGCGAAAATGAACCCTTTGTGTCTTCTCTTGGGGCGAAAACGAACCCTGTTGTCGGAGTAGACCTCTCATTCATAAAAGGAATCGAGAGGGGATTTTGACCGTGGTCCTAACTGTAGGAAGGTTTGACCAAGTGGGAGTGAAAATTAAAATTGATCCTAAGCGTAGGAAGGTTTGATCGGGATAAGAGTTTTGAGACAATCCTAAGCGTAGGAAGGTTTGATCGCTCAATCTTGAAGTGGACCTCTCATTCATGGAAGGAATCGAGAGGATTTTGACCATGGTCCTAAGCGTAGGAAGGTTTGACCAGGCGGATATTTGAGACAATCCTAAGCGTAGGAAGGTTTGATCGCTCAATCTTGAAATGGACCTCTCGTTCATGGAAAGAATCAAGAGGATTTTGACCATGGTCCTAAGCGTAGGAAGGTTTGACCCGAGGCGGATATTTGAGACAATCCTAAGCTGTCGGAAGGTTTGATCGCTCAATCTTGAAGTGGACCTCTCATTCATGGAAGGAATCGAGAGGATTTTGACCATGGTCCTAGCGTAGGAAGGTTTGACCAGGCGGATATTTGAGACAATCCTAGCTGTCGGAAGGTTTGATCGCTCAATCTTGAAATGGACCTCTCGTTCATGGAAAGAATCAAGAGGATTTTGACCATGGTCCTAGCGTAGGAAGGTTTGACCAGGCGGATATTTGAGACAATCCTAGCTGTCGGAAGGTTTGATCGCTCAATCTTGAAATGGACCTCTCATTCATGGAAGGAATCGAGAGGGATTTTGACCATGGTCCTAAGCGTAGGAAGGTTTGACCAGCAGATATTTGAGACAATCCTAAGCTGTCGGAAGGTTTGATCGCCAATCTTGAAATGGACCTCTCGCTCATGGAAAGAATCAAGAGGATTTTGACCATGGTCCTAACTGTAGGAAGGTTTGACCAGGCGGATATTTGAGACAATCCTAGCTGTCGGAAGGTTTGATCGCCAATCTTGAAATGGACCTCTCGCTCATGGAAAGAATCGAGAGGGATTTTGGCCAGTGGTCCTAAGCTGTAGGAAGGTTTGACCAAGTGGGAGTGAAAATTAAAATTGATCCTAAGCGTAGGAAGGTTTGATCGGGATAAGAGTTTTGAGACAATCCTAGCTGTCGGAAGGTTTGATCGCTCAATCACGGAAGTGGACCTCTCATTCATGGAAGGAATCGAGAGGGATTTTGACCATGGTCCTAAGCGTAGGAAGGTTTGACCAGGCGGATATTTGAGACAATCTAGCTGTCGGAAGGTTTGATCGCTCAATCTTGAAATGGACCTCGTTCATGGAAAGAATCAAGAGGATTTTGACCATGGTCCTAAGCGTAGGAAGGTTTGACCGAGGCGGATATTTGAGACAATCCTAGCTGTCGGAAGGTTTGATCGCTCAATCTTGAAGTGGACCTCTCATTCATGGAAGGAATCGAGAGGGATTTTGACCATGGTCCTAGCGTAGGAAGGTTTGACCCGAGGCGGATATTTGAGACAATCCTAAGCTGTCGGAAGGTTTGATCGCTCAATCTTGAAATGGACCTCGTTCATGGAAAGAATCGAGAGGGATTTTGACCATGGTCCTAAGCGTAGGAAGGTTTGACCAGGCGGATATTTGAGACAATCTAGCTGTCGGAAGGTTTGATCGCTCAATCTTGAAATGGACCTCTCATTCATGGAAGGAATCGAGAGGGGATTTTGACCATGGTCCTAACTGTAGGAAGGTTTGACCAGGCAGATATTTGAGACAATCCTAACTGTCGGAAGGTTTGATCGCTCAATCTTGAAATGGACCTCGTTCATGGAAAGAATCAAGAGGATTTTGACCATGGTCCTAGCGTAGGAAGGTTTGACCCGAGGCGGATATTTGAGACAATCCTAGCTGTCGGAAGGTTTGATCGCTCAATCTTGAAATGGACCTCGTTCATGGAAAGAATCGAGAGGGATTTTGACCATGGTCCTAGCGTAGGAAGGTTTGATCGGGATAAGAGTTTTGAGACAATCCTAAGCGTAGGAAGGTTTGATCGCTCAATCTTGAAGTGGACCTCTCGTTCATGGATTATCCACCCCCCCTTCGCAAAATCGGGTCAGTTTTAATCCGCAGGGAGCAGCTTTATACTCATATACACAGCCAGTCTAAAGGAACAGTTTAACCTCTTATACTTGTCGGAGGAAAGGTGAAAGCGGTTTAACCTCTTGTACTCATCGGAGGTAAGGGGAGCAGTTGACTTATTTTGGCGTTAAGGCGCCGGCTTCGACCAAGGCTTGGATGATGGCCTTGAGAGCTAAGCAATCCTTCGTAGGATGGAGGATCCTCCTGTGGTACGCACAGTATTTAGGGTCCGAAGTCTTGTCAGCCTCCTCTTGATTTGTAATCGGAGGCAATTTGATTTTGTTGTTATCAAGGAGGTGCTTGAAGATGATTGGAACTTCTTCGTCTTTGAAAGAGTATGTCCTGTGGAACTCTGATTTAGAAGCTTCTGAGGGGTCAGCCGTCGTTTTGCTTCTTTCAGCTTTCTTTCTTCTGAGGAAACGTTCGGCTTGTTCACCGTTGAGTTTCAATTCCTTCCAAGTGGTTGGTGGTGCAACCCCCATGACTTCCAACAATCTTATAGAAAGATTGTTGTGGCAAGTCTCAATATGAACTTTTCGGTGTTGGATCCTGCGGTTCATGGCTTTGTTACTTGAGCGCTGACTAAAGTGTCAATTGTCTCCCCATCCTTACGTTTTTCGTCGAGAAGAGTTCCAATGGACACTTCCGTGTCGTCATCGAAGAAGTTCTTTGAGGAACAAATTTTCTATGTCCTCCCGGTTAATGCTCCGGCCTTGAGTCTTGATACGGTCGAAGCTGACTCGCGAAGAGTGCCAACGAATGACCGAACCATCAAAGGCTCGTTTCGAGATCACTCCCAAATGTGATTTGAAGTAAATCGGGTGTTGTGAAGGTGACCCTCTCCGTCAAATGGCGTGAAGTTAATCAAATTGAATTTCACGTAAGGAATTGAATCCCACTCTCGGGTATGGACGGAATCTTGGTCTTCTTGACTTCATCTTGTGGACATTAAAGCATTGATCTTGTCTTCAAGCTCTTTCATCCTTCGACATCATCTTCTCCTTGTTTTGGATTATTTCCAATAGGAAGAATTGGACCATTTCCACCACAGCACCAGTTAATTTGGTAGTTGGTACGTAGATGAAGCGTTTGATTTTGCAATTCCCTCATCGTTGCATGACTAGCTCCATCTCCATTTTCATCTCGACCTTAATCTCTTCTCTTTGCTTGGCTAAGGCCTCTGTAACATTTGAGCGGGACATCGGGGAGTAATGGTAAAAGCTTTTTAGGATGGTAACCAACACTTGACATTGTGTCATCGGAAGCTATCGCCGAGTTGGTGTCGGGCTTCATCTTGAGATGACTCTCCCTCATGCATCGAAACATGCTTTGGGAAATCGGGTCTTGACTCTTCTGTAGGAGTAAAGTCAATATCTGCATCCATCGCGGTCCTTTCCTTTGTTCACCATGTTGATAGTCACTTGAAACTCATCAAATTGGATGGATGATCTCCTTCTTCTTTGATGCGTCTTGACTTTGGCTTCGTGATCTTCGTCGGCTGTGGAAAGCCGCTCAATATCGGCTCTTTGTGGATGGCGTTGACTCGAAACGGGCACATCGATAACGGCGTCTTAATCAATTTTGCACACGAGCAAGAACAATCTATTTAAATCGATCGTCCTCTTTCGTGTGTTGCCACCCCGGCGATGATGTGGTTGGTGTGGTTTATCACAAATTGCACTTCCACCCCAAGTGTAGCGTTGTCCTTAGTGGAGGACCGTCTTCTTTTGGGGGCGTCGACTCTTTGATTTAGAGACAACTTCCGTTGCTTGGCTTTATTTCACGGCGTGGACCAAGATGACTAAACGAAGTTGTCCGGTTCCGGACTTAAAGGTCAATACCTTGGCGGGAGAAGTGGAAGAAAGGCGGACAAGTGCAATTTCGCTAAGGCAAAGAGCACCGCCGCTTCGGGCGAGGCAGCTCATGCTCGCCGGGCGCTGTAGCTTGACACCGCCACGCATGGCAGGGGCAGTTATGCTGCTCGCCGGGCGCGAGACCGAATCGCTCTACCAAGATTAGCGGCGAGGCAAACTTCGAGCCGTTCGACGCCGACTTCGACCCAAATTTTGTGATCACGGTCAATTCCACGGTTGATTTCGACTCCTGCGCCTTGCGAATAATAGCGTGCACAAGCAACACATGTACGATGCTTTTGGGCTTTTCTTTGTCCATCGGGCCCTTTTGCGAGAACCCATTCTTCCTTGGGAAGAGTCTTGTGGATTGAGAGTGCGGTTTGTTGATGCCTTTGATCCGTGAGTTCGATAGTGAACTCCATCCGTTGACTCGAGCCTTGGCGAACTGGCGGAGCCATCTTTTGGCGTCGTCTTTGGCGAGCTCTCTTCGTCGGATCGGTTAAGATCTTGTTGAGGGGAAATCGCCTGCCGCAGTTTAACGAAGATCGCTGCACATCACAACGTAACTAACCTCCTCTTAGGGGATGAGATCCTCCGATGTTTGCGGGTGAGGAGGACTTCGACGAGGAAGAGGAGAGATACTCTTAATTTGGCTTGATCGAAGAAGTAGTCTATTCCATCAACCATGAGGTCGGCTCGATCGCGCAAGGTCGCGGCACAACGATTCAAGCTCGAGACCGCTATTCCACCGTGGTCGCCATCGTTTGGGTCGAAAGTTGATTCCATTGCAAAACTTGAGAAAAATTACACTTTTTATTCTCAGTTACAAAGAAATTAAATGACTCTCTTACAAACTCGAACAAAAGATACTACAAGTGTAGATCTCTGTTTTGTGGGACTTTTCTGTCTTGGGGGCCAGCGTAATCCGTGGACCACCGTGCAGCGATCGTCGAATCGACGGGGTTTAGTTGATGCTTCGCAAAGGAAACAAGAACTTCAGTAAATATCTTAGCAAAGTAAGATATCTACTCTTCCCAAGAATAAGGCAAGGCTTAAACTCGAGGAATCTCCGTGTATTTTGAGACAATCCTAACTGTAGGAAGGTTTGATTGCTCAATATGAGGAGGAGTTCACTCTTGGATCTCACAGTTCACCAAAGGACTCCTCTCTCTGACCTCTTGATCTCACTTCTGACTTCCCCCTCACCTCTCCCTGATAACACGTGTTAAAAGGGTATTTATAGGCTTTAGAAAGCATCAGCACTGAAAAGAACACAAGTCGTCAAGTGTTCAAACTTTGCGATTAAGCGGCGGCTCAGTGTCTCCATGGCGCAGGCGAGGCAATGTTGGTACCGGCGAGCAATATGGACGAGCAATGTTGGCTGCCACCGGCGGCGATCGTCGAATCGGCGGGGTTTAGTTGATGCTTTGCAAAGGAAACAAGAACCGGTAAATATCTTAGCAAGGTAAGATATCTACTCTTCCCAAGAATAAGGCAAGGCTTAAACTTCGAGGAATCTCAGTGTATTTTGAGACAATCCTAAGCGTAGGAAGGTTTGACCAAGTGGGAGTGAAAATTAAAAATGATCCTAAGCGTAGGAAGGTTTGATTGCTCAATATGAGGAGGAGTTCACTCTTGGATCTCACAGTTCACCAAAGGACTCCTCTCGACCTCTTGATCTCGCCGACTTCCCCTCACCTCTCCACGATAACACGTGTTAAAAGGGTATTTATAGGCTTTAGAAAGCATCGGCGAAAAGAACACAAGTCGTCAAGTGTTCAAACTTTGCGATTAAGCGGCGGCTCAGTGTCTCCATGGCGCAGGCGAGGCAATGTTAGGCTACCTGGCGGCGAGACACAACAAATGTCGCTAATGGCGAGACACAACAAATGTCGCTAATGGCGAGACACAATCTTCGATGTGTTGACTTCTTGAGATTAGGCGGCGTTGTCGCCGATCTTCTCATGATTTAGTTATATTTGGGGTTCCTCGGCAATTTTTATGCCTCTGAGATACCCCTCCAAAGTTTCGGACTCCTCGTATTTTGTCGAAGTGCGGAATACTTTGGATAAGATATTCCGTGCTTACGTCCATCGTTGGACTTTATAGAAGAGGTTTATCTCGCTTCAACTCTTGGGCCACGGCTCTGGCGTCGTCGTGACCATGATTTTAGGACCAATAGGCTGTTGCATTTTGTATGTGGCTGGTTGAAATGGCGAAGTCGAATTTGAGCGATCATCTTCATCTTGAAAGTCACCACTTGGGTTACGATTGAAATACCTTGAGAATCATTGGAGAAAAGCGTCATCGGTTCTCGAACATCAGTTCGGAAAGCTTTTGAATCGATATGGGGCTAATTTGCCTTGAATATCTTGCTTCAAATCTCGTGTGGAGAATAACCATTGAGTCGAGGCGGTTTAGTGCCTCTCTTTGTGTGCGGCGGTCGAAGGTGTTGCTGAAGAGGTGTGCTTTCGGCGATCCTCTTGTTAGCTTGAAGAAGCATCTTGTGGCGATTCGGTATCGGCGAAGGAGGCTACTCTGAGAATGCAATGCGAGTGTGCTTGAGCTTAGGAGCGATGTAATGACACATTTGTACTAGCAATGAGTTACAAAGTTCATTAAAATGGCGGTGGGAGAAAGTGCTTAATCCGTGAGGAGGAAGCGAACCGGTGTCGCAAGTTATTATTTGTATGATAGATATAGGATTTTTGGCAAACCCTCGACCATCAGCAGTTTGATGAGCCTTTACCAACTACCGTTTGAGTTGGGCTAGCATGTAGTTTGTCTAAGTCCGTTCTACATGTTACGTTGTGCTAAAGAATGAACTCTCTTAGACTTTGTGCTACGATATTGAATCGTAGACTTGATCAATTATCACGGGAATTGACTACGGCGGCATGTATTAGATCACGGACTTATCTACGGTAAGGGCAGAGATAACATCCTATGCATGAAGGCATAGTTTAGGTGTCATTAGATAATGACATCTATGCTCACGATTTTGAATCGTAGGCTTGTGGAATTTATGTTTTCTCTTGGGGAAAATGAACCCTTTGTGTCTTCTCTTGGGGCAGCGAACCTGTTGTCGGAGTAGACCTCTCATTCATAAAAGGAATCGAGAGGATTTTGACCATGGTCCTAAGCGTAGGAAGGTTTGACCAAGTGGGAGTGAAAATTAAAAATTGATCCTAACTGTAGGAAGGTTTGATCGGGATAAGAGTTTTGAGACAATCCTAACTGTCGGAAGGTTTGATCGCTCAATCTGGAAGTGGACCTCTCATTCATGGAAGGAATCGAGAGGGGATTTTGACCATGGTCCTAACTGTAGGAAGGTTTGACCAGGCAGATATTTGAGACAATCCTAACTGTCGGAAGGTTTGATCGCTCAATCTTGAAATGGACCTCGTTCATGGAAAGAATCAAGAGGATTTTGACCATGGTCCTAAGCGTAGGAAGGTTTGACCGAGGCGGATATTTGAGACAATCCTAAGCGTGGAAGGTTTGATCGCTCAATCTTGAAGTGGACCTCTCATTCATGGAAGGAATCGAGAGGGGATTTTGACCATGGTCCTAACTGTAGGAAGGTTTGACCAGGCAGATATTTGAGACAATCCTAACTGTCGGAAGGTTTGATCGCTCAATCTTGAAATGGACCTCTCGTTCATGGAAAGAATCAAGAGGATTTTGACCATGGTCCTAAGCTGTAGGAAGGTTTGACCGAGGCGGATATTTGAGACAATCCTAGCTGTCCGGAAGGTTTGATCGCTCAATCTTGAAATGGACCTCTCGTTCATGGAAAGAATCGAGAGGGATTTTGACCATGGTCCTAAGCTGTAGGAAGGTTTGACCGGCGGATATTTGAGACAATCCTAAGCTGTCGGAAGGTTTGATCGCTCAATCTTGAAATGGACCTCTCGTTCATGGAAAGAATCAAGAGGATTTTGACCATGGTCCTAGCTGTAGGAAGGTTTGACCGGGATAGGAATTTTGAGACAATCCTAGCTGTCGGAAGGTTTGATCGCTCAATCTTGAAATGGACCTCGTTCATGGAAAGAATCGAGAGGATTTTGGCCGTGGTCCTAAGCGTAGGAAGGTTTGACCGGGATAGGAATTTTGAGACAATCTAAGCGTAGCAAGGTTTGATTGCTCAATGTGGAAGTGGACCTCTCGTTCATGGATTATCCACCCCGGCTTTCTTAGCAAAATTGAAACATCGGAATCGAGAGGGCGGTTTATACTCATATACAGCCAGTCTAAAGGAGCAGTTTAACCTCTTATACTTGTCGGAGGAAAGGTGAAAGCGGTTTAACCTCTTGTACTCATCGGAGGTAAGGGGCGATTGACTTATTTTGGCGTTAAAGGCGGCCGACCAAGGCTTGGATGATGGCCTTGAGAGCTAAGCAATCCTTAGTAGGATGGAGGATCCTCGTAGTGCATACGGTATTTAGGGTCGAAGTCTTGTCGACCTCCTCTTGATTTGTGTCGGAGGCAATTTGATTTTGTTGTTATCAAGGAGGTGCTTGAAGATGATTGGAACTTCTTAGTCTTTGAAAGAGTATGTCTGTGGAACTCGATTTAGAAGCTTCGAGGGTCGGTAGTCGTTTTGCTTCTTCGGCTTTCTTTCTTCGAGGAAGCGTTAGGCTTGTTCACCGTTGAGTTTCAATTCCTTCAAGTGGTTGGTGGTGCAACCCCATGACTTCAACAATCTTATAGAAAGATTGTTGTGGCAAATCTCAATATGAACTTTTAGGTGTTGGATCCTGCGGTTCATGGCTTTGTTCACGGGCGCTTGGCGAAAGTGTCAATTGTCTCCCCATCCTTACGTTTTCGTCGAGAAGAGTTCCAATGGACACTTCCGTGTCGTCATCGAAGAAGTTCTTTGAGGAACAAATTTTCTATGTCCTCCCGGTTAATGCTCCGGCCTTGAGTCTTGATACGGTCGAAGCTGACTCATGAAGAGTGCCAGCGAATGACCAGAACCATCAAAGGCTCGTTTCCCGAGATCACTCCCAAATGTGATTTGAAGTAAATCAGGTGTTGTGAAGGTGACCCTCTCCCGTCAAATGGCGTGAAGTTAATCAAATTGAATTTCGGCGGGTAAGGAATTGAATCCCACTCTCTCGGGTATGGACACGGAATGCGGTCTTCTTGACTTCATCTTGTGGACATTAAAGCATTGATCTTGTCTTCAAGCTCTTTCATCCTTTCGACATCATCTTCTCCTTGTTTTGGATTATTTCCAATAGGAAGAATTGGACCATTTCCACCACGAGCACAGTTAATTTGTTTGATTGGTACGTAGATGAGGCGTTTGATTTTGCAATTCCCTCATCTGTTGCATGACTAGCTCCATCTCCATTTTCATCTCAGCCTTAATCTCTTCTCTTTGCTTGGCTAAGGCCTCCTGTAACATTTGAGCCAGGACATCAGGAGTAATGGTAAAAGCTTTTTTAGGATGGTAACCAACACTTGACATTGTGTCATCGGAAGCTATCGCCGAGTTGGTGTCGGAAGCTTCATCTTCAGATGACTCTCCCTCATGCATCCGAAACATGCTTTGGGAAATCCGGGTGCTGACTCTTCCTGTAGGAGTAAAGTCAATATCTGCATCCATCGCCGGTCCTTTCCCTTTGTTCACCATGTTGATAGTCACTTGAAACTCATCAAATTGGATGGATGATCTCCTTCTTCTTTGATGCGTCTTGACTTTGGCTTGGATCTTACATTGGCGGCGAGGGAAAGCGTTCGAATCTTGAAGCTCTTTGTGGATGGCGTTGACTTCGAAACGAGGCACATCGATAACGGCGTCTTAATCAATTTTGCACACGAGCAAGAACAATCTATTTCGTCGATCGTCCTCTTTAGGTGTGTTGCCACTGACTGATGATGTGGTTGGTGTGGTTTATCACAAATTGCACTTCCACCCCAAGTGTAGCGTTGTCCTTAGTGGAGGACCGTCTTCTTTTGGGGCGTCGACTCTTTGACTTGAGAGACAACTTCCGTTGCTTGGCTTTATTTCTGGTGTGGACCAAGATGACTAAACGAAGTTGTCGGTTCCGGACTTAAAGGTCAATACCTTGGCGGAGAAGTGGAAGAAAGGCGGACAAGTGCAATTTACGCTAAGGCAAAACCTTGCCTGCACGGCGGCGATTCATCTTGTCTGGCGGCGAGACACAACAAAATGTCGCTAATGGCGAGACACAACAAAATGTCGCTAATGGCGAGACACAATCTTCGATGTGTTGACTTCTTGAGATTAGGCGGCGTTGTCGCCGATCTTCTCATGATTTAGTTATATTTGGGGTTCCTCGGCAATTTTTATGCCTACAATTTCCTTTATGAAATAACTCCCATTTACCGTGTAGATCTCTTGTTTTGTGGGACTTTTCTGTCTTGGGGGCCGTAATCCGTGGACCACCGTCGTGATCGTCGAATCGGCGGGGTTTAGTTGATGCCATAGGAAACAAGAACTTGGTAAATATCTTAGCAAGGTAAGATATCTACTCTTCCCAAGAATAAGGCAAGGCTTAAACTTCGAGGAATCTCAGGTGTATTTTGAGACAATCCTAGCGTAGGAAGGTTTGATTGCTCAATATGAGGAGGAGTTCACTCTTGGATCTCACAGTTCACCAAAGGACTCCTCTCGACCTCTTGATCTCACCGACTTCCCCTCTCCTCTCCACGATAACCGTGTTAAAAGGGTATTTATAGGCTTTAGAAAGCATCGGCCGAAAAGAACACAAGTCGTCAAGTGTTCAAACTTTGCGATTAAGCCTTGGCGGCTTCAGTATCTCGGTGAAGATTAGCGGCGAGGCAAACTTCGAGGAATCTCAGGTGTATTTTGAGACAATCCTAGCGTAGGAAGGTTTGATTGCTCAATATGAGGAGGAGTTCACTCTTGGATCTCACAGTTCACCAAAGGACTCCTCTCTCGACCTCTTGATCTCACCGACTTCCCCTCTCCTCTCCACGATAACCGTGTTAAAAGGGTATTTATAGGCTTTAGAAAGCATCGGCCGAAAAGAACACAAGTCGTCAAGTGTTCAAACTTTGCGATTAAGCCTTGGCGGCTTCAGTATCTCGGTGAAGATTAGCGGCGAGGCAAACTTCGAGGAATCTCAGGTGTATTTTGAGACAATCCTAAGCGTAGGAAGGTTTGATTGCTCAATATGAGGAGGAGTTCACTCTTGGATCTCACAGTTCACCAAAGGACTCCTCTCTCGACCTCTTGATCTCGCCGACTTCCCCTCTCCTCTCCACGATAACCGTGTTAAAAGGGTATTTATAGGCTTTAGAAAGCATCGGCCGAAAAGAACACAAGTCGTCAAGTGTTCAAACTTTGCGATTAAGCCTTGGCGGCTTCAGTATCTCGGTGAAGATTAGCGGCGAGGCAAACTTCGAGGAATCTCAGGTGTATTTTGAGACAATCCTAAGCGTAGGAAGGTTTGATTGCTCAATATGAGGAGGAGTTCACTCTTGGATCTCACAGTTCACCAAAGGACTCCTCTCGACCTCTTGATCTCACCGACTTCCCCTCTCCTCTCCACGATAACCGTGTTAAAAGGGTATTTATAGGCTTTAGAAAGCATCGGCCGAAAAGAACACAAGTCGTCAAGTGTTCAAACTTTGCGATTAAGCCTTGGCGGCTTCAGTATCTCGGTGAAGATTAGCGGCGAGGCAAACTTCGAGGAATCTCAGGTGTATTTTGAGACAATCCTAGCGTAGGAAGGTTTGATTGCTCAATATGAGGAGGAGTTCACTCTTGGATCTCACAGTTCACCAAAGGACTCCTCTCGACCTCTTGATCTCACCGACTTCCCCTCTCCTCTCCACGATAACCGTGTTAAAAGGGTATTTATAGGCTTTAGAAAGCATCGGCCGAAAAGAACACAAGTCGTCAAGTGTTCAAACTTTGCGATTAAGCCTTGGCGGCTTCAGTATCTCGGTGAAGATTAGCGGCGAGGCAAACTTCGAGGAATCTCAGGTGTATTTTGAGACAATCCTAGCGTAGGAAGGTTTGATTGCTCAATATGAGGAGGAGTTCACTCTTGGATCTCACAGTTCACCAAAGGACTCCTCTCTCGACCTCTTGATCTCACCGACTTCCCCTCTCCTCTCCACGATAACCGTGTTAAAAGGGTATTTATAGGCTTTAGAAAGCATCGGCCGAAAAGAACACAAGTCGTCAAGTGTTCAAACTTTGCGATTAAGCGGCGGCTTCGAGCATCTCGCCCCGCCTGGCCCAGAAGCGGGCAATGTTGGCTGCCTACGGCGCGAGCAATATGGACGAGCAATGTTGGTACGCCTGTGGCGGCGGTGTGGGCTACCTCGCTATCTGGCGGCGGTGTAATCCTCCATTCTTTATGTAGCGGTTTTCACGCTTCTTAGACACGATTAAATGCCTAGAATCCGCCTAGTGAAGTATCTTGATGTAACCGCACATTAAAGTATTTGAGCGTCTCTGGCGATAAAGTCAAGTGGGCCCCACCGGCATTGATTTAGACCCTTCAAGAGCTCATTCCACATGTCACGGGTGTCACCGGCTGGCGGCGAGACACAACAAAATGTCACCATTGGCGGCGAGACACAACAAAATGTCGCTAATGGCGAGACACAACAAAATGTCGCTAATGGCGAGACACATACCGATGTCTCGGCAGCGAGACTCAAGCAAGTGTCTGGCTGGCGAGACACAACAAAATGTCGCTAATGGCGAGACACAATCTTCGATGTGTTGACTTCTTGAGATTAGGCGGCGTTGTCCTTGATCTTCTCATGATTTAGTTATATTTGGGGTTCCTCGGCAATTTTTATGCCTCTGACATCGTTTAGCGACAGGGACTACCATCTACGGTTTCAATGCCACAATTCGTCCCTTGGGCAAAATCAAACTTCGGATGCGGATAGGAGACTTGAAGACGACGCCACCGCTACGCCATTGATGCCGATACATCCTATAATTTGCTATTGGGTGACCACGGATCCATGAAAACTTGATCGTCCATCTACATTGCATCAATGCATGAAGTATGTAGATGAAGAGGGATGGTTAAAACATTGATCGCGGAAGGCAACCATTCAAAGGTGTGGAGAATTATTTCTTGATTCGTCCACTACCTTGAGGAGGGCCAAACCGATGAACCCGCAGTCGAGGACTATGGCAGTGAGAATGAGGTGACATAGAGTCGGGACAAGGAGTTGTTTTCAATGATGTAAAACCCTTTGTAATCGATCTGAATGATCCTGATGACGATATCGTCGTTTTCAATGAAGATTATGATTTAGCTTACGCACCGGGTGTTAAAAGTCATACTGACTTAATGTCAAATTCCGCCACTTGTAGGCGTCAACCTACATCATTATGCCAACTCTGGCCGCCGCTCATGATGACCCAAAGGCATAATGACTCTTCACAGCGTTTTTGTGATACCAGCCCTGAACAATGATCGAAGACATTATCTTTGGGCGGTCGACAAACCATTGCAACGAGGTGGAACAACCCCAAGCAAAAGGAAAAGAACCCCAATTTTCATATTTTCACGGCGCAACATTTGATGAAGAAAATGGGTAAGACTTTCTTCACAAAGAAGGCTTGATTGCTCAATATGAGGAGGAGTTCACTCTTGGATCTCACAGTTCACCAAGGACTCCTCTCTCGACCTCTTGATCTCGCCGACTTCCCCTCTCCTCTCCACGATAACACGTGTTAAAAGGGTATTTATAGGCTTTAGAAAGCATCGGCCGAAAAGAACACAAGTCGTCAAGTGTTCAAACTTTGCGATTAAGCGGCGGCTCAGTGTCTCCATGGCGCAGGCGAGGCAATGTTAGGCTGCCACCGGTGGCGAGCAATATGGACGAGCAATGTTGGCGCACCGGCGGTGTGATACCTAAGCTATCGGCGGCGGTGTAGTCCCCTCGGCTGGCATGCGGTTTTCACGCTTCTTAGACACGATTAAATGCCCTAGAATCACGCCTAGTAGGCGTATCTTGATGTAACCGCACATTAAAGTATTTGAGCGTCTCTGTGATAAAGTCAAGTGGGCCCCACCGGCATTGATTTAGACCCTTCAAGAGCTCATTCCACATGTCACGGGTGTCCATTTGCTGGCGAGACACAACAAATGTCTCATTGTGGCGAGACACACAACAAAGTGTCTGGCTGGCGAGACACACAAAGAATCACCGCTGGCGGCGAGACACGCATACCAATGTCTCGGTAGCAGCGAGACTCAAGCAGAATGTCTGCGCTCGTGGCGAGGCGGACAAGTGTCTGCCTTGTAGCGAGACACAATCTTCGATGTGTTGACTTCTTGAGATTAGGCGGCGTTGTCCCCGATCTTCTCATGATTTAGTTATATTTGGGGTTCCTCGGCAATTTTTATGCCTCTGACATCGTTTAGCGACAACAGGACTACCATCTACGGTTTCAATGCCACCAATTCTCGTCCCTTGGGCAAAATCAAACTCGAGATGCCGGATAGGAGACTTGAAGGCGGGCGTCACCGCTCGTCATTGATCGTCATCCATAATTTGCTATTGGGTGCACCACGGATCCATGAAAACTTGATCGTCCATCTACATTGCATCAATGCATGAAGTATGTAGATGAAGAGGGATGGTTAAAACATTGATGTGAGGAAGGCAACCATTCAAAGGTGTGGAGGTATTTTCTGATTACGTCCACTACCTTGAGGAGGGCCAACCGATGAACCATGATTCGGGACTATGGCCGGTGAGAATGAGGTGACATAGAGTCGGGACAAGGAGTTGTGTTCAATGATGTAAAACCCTTTGTCGATCTGAATGATCCAGATGGCGATATCATCGTTTTCAATGAAGATTATGATTTAGCTTACGCCGGTGTTAAAAGTCATCTTGACTTAATGTGAAATACGCCGGTTGTATCTTTGAACCTACGCACATGCCAACTTCGATGCGTGCGTTCATGATGACCCAAAGGCATAATGACTCTTCAGCGGCGGTTTTGTGATACGGCCGGAACAATGATCGAAGACATTATCTTTGGGCGGTCGACAAACCATTACAAGCGGTGGAACAACCCCAAGCAAAAGGAAAAGAACCCCAATTTTCATATTTCTGCCCGGAACAACATTTGATGAAGAAAATGGGGTAAGACTTTCTTCACAAAGAAGGCTTAAACTATGGGAGAGCATCGGGACACCGATCCGATCGCTTATGTCGGACCCGGCGATGATTACTATCATAAAACTTCGTAAAGGGTTGGGATATGAGTGCCGCCGTACTCGTGTACGTTATGAGGGTGAGTCGGATCACTCATCTTACGAGCGGCTTCACGGGATTACGGCCTTGATATAGGGCGGAAATTAGGTCCACGATGGCCAATATGACCTCAGTTAATCCAATAGAGATTCAAGAAGATGATCTCTTACGCTATTCGAGGATCCACCGAGTCAACACTTGGAATGCAATGGGAACATCGTTTTGAACAACGAGAACCGCATGCCCGATGACAAAATAGTCCGGAGTTGATATGGGGGATGAAGCTAATCAAGCCCATATTCATAGATAGTTTGTTGGTGAAGAAAGAAACCTTATCGCTTTAGTGCGGGAATATATCGATGTCTTAGCTTGGAGTTATGAGGATATGCGGCTTAGACCCTCAGTGGCTATGCATTGCCTTAATATCGAGCAGAGCTAAGCTGTTAAACAACAACAACGATTTGCCCCTCGGTCATGAAGGCCATTGAGAAAGAAATCGAGAAGCGATCAAAGAGTTTCATTCGGAGGTTCAACACCCGTGGGTATAATATAGTACTGTTTTGAAGAAGCGGGACGAGATCGGCCGTCGCGTTGACTATCGAGACTTAAATTGGCATGTCGAAAGATGATTTTCCTTTACCAATCCACGGATATTATCGTCGATAACACGTGTGGGTTTGAAAGGATGTCTTTATGGATGGCTTTTAGGTACAATCAAATCAAAATGCACCCGATGATGAAAAGCACCTTGCTTTCCGAACACCGTCGAGGAATATCTGTTATCTGATTATGCCTTTCGGCGAAAACGAGGGCTACATACCGGTAGCGCCATGACCACTATCTTCGAAAACATTTACGGAAGCGGTAGAATGCTACGTAGATGATTTAGTGGTCAAGAGTCGTCACAAAAGTGATCATTTACGACTTGAGGGACATTTGAGATAATCGCGGGCACATCGGTGAAGAAAGACAACTAAGTCTTTAAGGGATGTCTAGTGGCAAATTTCTAGGGTTCGTGGTCACGGCGGATGGTATCGCCTCGACAGGATAAAGTCAAAGCTATCCAGAACTTCCACCTCCTAGAAGCCTCAGAAGCCGTTGGTCTCCAAGAGCGTTTGGCATTCGAGATTCATTTCCAATTTATCGGAAAATGTCAACCATTCTCGAAGCTCATGAAGAAAGGTGTATCGTTAGTTTGGGGCCGAAGATTGCGGAAGGCATTGAAGAGATCAAAACATATCTTTCTAATCCCCAGTGTTAGTTGCACCTAAATCGGGAAAGCCCTTCGATTTACATCATCCGGTATCGTTAGCGAGTCTTTTAGCAGGGCAGCCTGAAACAGGCGTCTGACCTCGATGGGACCTGTGGGGCAGTATCGATACCCTCCCATTCGGAAGGAATGTTTGGCTTTGGTCTTAGCCATCCAAAGATGCGGCACTATCTAGTGGGGACCGGACCATACCGTCATCTCCAAAATTGACCCTATCACGGGTATTCATGATTCGGCTGTACGTTGAATGGTCAAGCGGCTAGATGGGCATTGTTATTATCTCGATGCGACATTCACTTCAAACCTCGAGGCGATGAAGGGTCAAGGCGTGTGTTGATCTTATGGCTAATCATCCATTGAAAGGAAAAATCGTTGTATCAAGACATGCACGATGAACCTTATGAAGCTAATCGGTCTCTAAGGAACGAGTATGGCGGTTGTTCTTTGTGAACCTCGAGGCGACCCAGCGGCCCGTTGTAGCGGGAGTGGGGTAGTATTGATATCTCATAAAACCAATACGCGGTATGGCTGTCGTTATCGAACCATGCACCAATAGCGTAGCGGTATAATCGTTATTGATTGGTTCCGACATAGCCAAACGGCGTGAAGCACCTTGAAGCATTTGGGGATTCACGACTAGTCGTAAAACAAGGAGAATCTGAAGTCGGTGCGAGGACCTTATCCCTCATCATCGGCGGCCATAACTTTAGTGACTCCTTTGAAAGCTTTTACATTGATCATGTACCCGCTTGCGAGAACACTTGCGCATCTTGTTGGCGTCTCTTGCGACTCTCGCCTAGCCACACGAGAATGCTACTCGGCGAGTTTATTGTGTCTAGTCGGCAACTATTTCGGCCAAAATATGCATTCAGATCAAGCGATCGAAGGCGAGCCTAAGTCACTTGAAGCAGGGCGGTTCCGATCATCGACTATGTCTTGCATGGGATATTGCTCGAAGACATAAAAGAAAGTCGATTAGTCGGCGATCAAGATTTTACTATGATTCCCAATTCGGACTTTATATAAAGGTCATATGATGGAGTTCGCTTGATGTGCCAACTAAGAGCGAGCAAGTCTTGAAAAAGCTCATGGCGGTGTTTGTGGGCGCAGCCAGGGCCCAAGTTATGGGACCGACTGCGTAGAACTTCGGTTATTATTGGCCGACAATGGTGAGGATGCCGTGGCTTGCGCTAACGATGCCATGCGTGCCAAATACATGCTAATTACCTTCACCAACCTCAGGAACACTTGCATCCTACCGCCACGTCTGGCCATTTGAAGCGTGGGGAATGGACATCGTCGGTCCAATTTCTCCACCTTCTTCAAAGGACATCGCTTCATATTGGCGATAACGAGTATTTCTCAAAGTGGGCTGAAGCCGTTCGTTGAGATGGTCAAGACGATGTGATCAAATTTGTTAAACATCATGTCATATCGGTATGGTGTCGCGAGGCAGATCGTCCACGATAATGGTCCGCAATTTGTCGATCATGCCTTCCGCGATTCTGCGATAAATTTGAATCCGGAACCTAAGCGTCAACGTACTACCCGCCCTTGAATGGACAAGTGAAGCTTTTAACAAGGCGATCATCAAGATCCTTACTAAAATGGTCTCTTCAAACAAGAAGGATTGGAACAACAAAATGGGGCAAAGCACGTGGGCTTACCGTACAACGGTTCGCACGCGAGCAGGTACCACCATATTCTCGGTTTATGGTTGTGAAGCCATTTTACGTTAGAGATTCAAATCCCATCGCTTCAGTGGCGTTATCCACCGGAATGACAACCGAGGAAAATCATCGCCCGACGCGAGGAACTTCGAAATCTTTGGATGAAAAGCGATTACAGGCTCAACAGCATATCGAGCTTTACCAGACCCGGATTTCTAAAGCATTTGACAAGAAAGTCCGATGTCGCATTTTCAAGGAAGGCGACCTCGTTCTCATTTGTCCGGCGATGGTTTTGAACTCCAAAAGAAGGGAAGTTCGAACCAAAATGGGAAGGACCATTTGGTGGAGTCTGTTTACTCGAATGGAGCATACCGCCTAACCAATCAAGAAGGCGAGAGAATCATGATGCTATTAATGGTAAGTTTCGAAAAGTACTACCCGTAGTCTTCTTTCAAACCCGTTAAGTTATCATGTTAACAGTCATCAGATAACCAATTTCCTCCAAATTCTCTGAAATCCTGTCAATAGGATGGCGGGACCTAAAACTATCATGTTAACAATCACTCGATAGTTCCCTCAAGATTTCCTCCGTCGATCCTCTCAAACAGGATGACGGGACCACCCCCACTGTCATGTTAACAATCACCTCTGATAGTCCGCATCGTCATTCCCGCGAACGACGTTGTCCAACCAAGCAATATACCCCTATCAACTCCCTCGCCGAATAGTGGCCTACCATGCGATGTGCCTCTATTTTAGCCATAGTCGTTATACTCCCATGTCACTGAACGACTCAGCTACCCCCACAGAGTCATTTCCTAAATGACTTTGTTCGTAATCACTTGTTGTTATACTTTTAAGTCAGCGAACAACTTGATTGCTTCTTGATCGCGATCGTTATACTTTTATGTCGAGCGATTCGATCATTTTACGAATAGTGGCCTACCATGCGATGTGCCTCTATTTTAGCCATAGTCGTTATACTCCCATGTCACACGAGCGACTTCGGCTACCGAGTCATTTCCTGACTTTGCGTAATCATTTGTTGTTATACTTTTAAGTCAGCGAACAACTTGATTGCTTCTTGATCGCGATCGTTATACTTTTATGTCATCGAGCGATTCGATCATTTTCGAATAGTGGCCTACCATGCGATGTGCCTCTATTTTAGCCATAGTCGTTATCTCATGTCACTGAGCGACTCAACTACTCCCACATGATCATTCCTCTAAATGATTTTGTTCGTAATCACGTTGTTATACTCTCCGCGTCATGAACAACTTGATTGCTTTTGATCGCGATCGTTATACTTTCATGTCAGCGAGCGATTCGATCATTTCCGCTGATGGCCTACCGGGCTATTTGCCCTTATCTTTTAATCCAGCGAGCGGCTAAGGATAGAGGGAGAGCACTAAGCCTAAAAAAGCTCCTCGCAAACTCACCATCTTGAGGGGAAAAGTATGGCTAGCCGATTCAAGCGGTAATCGGTAAAGGCACATCAAATCCGTTGATAGGCGGGGTTTGCTAAAAATCGGGAGGCGATCATTAGGCTGCGGTGAAGAATTCAAATTCACGGTGTTCGTTAGAAGGTTCCTCGCTCGATGCACGGCGACCATCTTACAAGTCTTAGTATCCAAAGTGTTCCGGACTCCATTCAACCGCATTCAAGTCGAAAACTTTGGAGGGGGTTGTAGGCGATAAAATTGCCTTAATCCTTCAGCGGCAACTTCGGAATGGCGAGAAAAGCAGGGGTCCATCCGAGTGAAGTCGGAGCCGCCTAAAGGTTAAGTTCACGGAATGCTTGACTTTATGAAATAGACAAAAGTGTCGGTATCTCCCAAACCGGAAGGAATTTGGCAAAATGGCCGAACAAACCGAACCCTTGGATGGGTTTGGTTGGTTCGCTCGTCGATATGGTCGATTTCCATATAATTCGTCCAATTCCGGCGTCACGGTTTGAAATTACGACTGTTCTTAAATAGCGACGAGGCTCGCCAAGCGCCGAGGCTCGACATTGAGCGAGCTTGGCGGCGTGAAACATTGGCGAGCTTCGCCAAGCAGGCGACATTCAACTTTAGCGAGGCTCGGCATTGAGGCGAGCTCGCCAGCGGCAACTTCGGCATTCGGCGGGCTTCGCCAAGCAGCGAGCTCCCAAGCAGCGAGCTCGGCATTGACGGCGTGGCTCGCCAGCAGCGAGCTCGACATTGGATGAGGCTTCGCCAGCGGCGAGGCTCGACATTCGATGGAGCTTGCCAAGCGGCTGGCTCGACATTCAACCGAGGTTCGCTAGCGATGAACCTCGACATTCAACGAGGTTCGCCTATAGATGAACCTCGACATTTAACGAGGTTCACCTATAGCGGTGAGTCTCGATACCCCACCTCAACACTCAGGGAGTTGCATGCGGCAGCGAGCCTCGACATCCAACGAGTTAGCCTATAGCGGTGAACCCGACACTCGGTAGAGTTCGCCCGCGTGATGAACCTCGGCGTTCAAGGCTTCGTCCGCGGCATCATTGGTCAGCGAGGCTCGCCGTTCGCCCGTTCTTGCAGCGGCGCCCGGCGTTCTGTAGCGGTCGGCGATTCGCAAGCGCTGCGGTAGCAAACACGAGGCCATTGTCGAGCGAGCTGGCGTTTGGCGCTTTCACGTCAGCGAGCGATTCGATCATTTTACGAATAGTGGCCTACCATGCGATGTGCCTCTATTTTAGCCATAGTCGTTATACTCCCATGTCACTGAGCGACTCGGCTACCCCACGAGTCATTTCCTAAATGACTTTGTTCGTAATCCTTGTTGTTATACTCTCCGTCAGCGAACAACTTGATTGCTTTTGATCGCGATCGTTATACTTTCATGTCAGCGAGCGATTCGATCATTTTGAATAGTGGCCTACCATGCGATGTGCCTCTATTTTAGCCATAGTCGTTATACTCTCATGTCCTGAGCGACTCAACTACTCCCACATGATCATTCCTCTAAATGATTTTGTTCGTAATCCTTGTTGTTATACTCTCCGTCAGCGAACAACTTGATTGCTTTTGATCGCGATCGTTATACTTTCATGTCAGCGAGCGATTCGATCATTTCGCATGATGGCCTACCGGGCTATTTGCCCTTATCTTTTAATCCAGCGAGCGGCTAAGGATAGAGGGAGATTTTAGCACTAAGCCTAAAAGAAGCTCCTCGCAAACTCACCATCTTGAGGGGAAAAGTATGGCTAGCCGATTCAAGCGGTGTCGGTAAAGGCACATCAAATCCGTTGATAGGCTGGGGTTTGCTAAAAATCGAGGAGGCGATCATTAGGCTGCGGTGAAGAATTCAAATTTACCGTGTTCGTTAGAAGGTTCCTCGCTCGATGCACGGCGACCATCTTACAAGTCTTAGTATCCAAAGTGTTCGGACTCCATTCAACCGCATTCAAGTCGAAAACTTTGGAGGGGGTTTGTAGGCGATAAAATTGCCTTAATCCTTCACCGGCAACTTCGGAATGAGCGAGAAAAGCTTAGGGGTCCATCCGAGTGAAGTCGAGGCCATAAAAGGTTAAGTTCACGGAATGCTTGACTTTATGAAATAGACAAAAGTGTCGGTATCTCCCAAACCGGAAGGAATTTGGCAAAATGACCGGAGCAAACCGAACCCCGGATGGGTTTGGTTGGTTCCGTCTCGTCGATATGGTCGATTTCCATATATAATTCGTCCAATTCGGCGTCACGGTTTGAAAGTTACGACTGTTCTTCGTATGACGAGGCTCATGGCAAGCGAGGCTCGACATTGAGATGAGGCTCGCGGCGAGCTCGACATTGGCGAGGCTTCGCCAGCGGCGAGCTCGACATTGGCGAGCTTCGCCAGCGGCGAGCTCGACATTGGCGAGCTTCGCCAGCGGCGAGCTCGACATTGAGCGAGGCTTCGCCAGCGGCGAGCTCGACATTGGCGAGCTTCGCCAGCGGCGAGCTCGACATTGAGCGAGGCTTCGCCAGCGGCGAGGCTCGACATTGAGATGAGGCTCGCCAAGCGGCGAGGCTCGACATTCGATGGAGCTTGCCAAGCGGCTCGACATTCACCGAGGTTCGCCTATAGCGATGAACCTCGACATTCAACCGAGGTTCGCCTATAGCGATGAACCTCGACATTTAACAGAGGTTCACCTATAGCGGTGAGTCTCGATACCCCACCTCAACACTCAACCGAGGTTCGCTATAGCGGTGAACCTCGACATTCAACCGAGGTTCGCCTATAGCGATGAACCTCGACATTCAACCGAGGTTCGCCTATAGCGATGAACCTCGACATTTAACAGAGGTTCACCTATAGCGGTGAGTCTCGATACCCCACCTCAACACTCAACCGAGGTTCGCCTATAGATGAACCTCGACATTCAACCGAGGTTCGCTATAGCGGTGAACCTCGACATTCAACCGAGGTTCGCCTATAGCGATGAACCTCGACATTCAACCGAGGTTCGCCTATAGCGATGAACCTCGACATTCAACCGAGGTTCGCCTATAGCGATGAACCTCGACATTCAACCGAGGTTCGCCTATAGCGATGAACCTCGACATTCAACCGAGGTTCGCCTATAGCGATGAACCTCGACATTTAACAGAGGTTCACCTATAGCGGTGAGTCTCGATACCCCACCTCAACACTCAACCGAGGTTCGCCTATAGCGATGAACCTCGACATTCAACCGAGGTTCGCCTATAGCGATGAACCTCGACATTCAACCGAGGTTCGCCTATAGCGATGAACCTCGACATTCAACCGAGGTTCGCCTATAGCGATGAACCTCGACATTTAACAGAGGTTCACCTATAGCGGTGAGTCTCGATACCCCACCTCAACACTCAACCGAGGTTCGCCTATAGCGATGAACCTCGACATTCAACCGAGGTTCGCCTATAGCGATGAACCTCGACATTCAACCGAGGTTCGCCTATAGCGATGAACCTCGACATTCAACCGAGGTTCGCTATAGCGGTGAACCTCGACATTCAACCGAGGTTCGCCTATAGCGATGAACCTCGACATTCAACCGAGGTTCGCCTATAGCGATGAACCTCGACATTTAACAGAGGTTCACCTATAGCGGTGAGTCTCGATACCCCACCTCAACACTCAACCGAGGTTCGCCTATAGCGATGAACCTCGACATTCAACCGAGGTTCGCCTATAGATGAACCTCGACATTTAACGAGGTTCACCTATAGCGGTGAGTCTCGATACCCCACCTCAACACTCAACCGAGGTTCGCCTATAGCGATGAACCTCGACATTCAACCGAGGTTCGCCTATAGCGATGAACCTCGACATTTAACGAGGTTCACCTATAGCGGTGAGTCTCGATACCCCACCTCAACACTCAACCGAGGTTCGCCTATAGCGATGAACCTCGACATTCAACCGAGGTTCGCCTATAGCGATGAACCTCGACATTCAACCGAGGTTCGCCTATAGCGATGAACCTCGACATTCAACCGAGGTTCGCCTATAGCGATGAACCTCGACATTCAACCGAGGTTCGCTATAGCGGTGAACCTCGACATTCAACCGAGGTTCGCCTATAGCGATGAACCTCGACATTCAACCGAGGTTCGCCTATAGCGATGAACCTCGACATTCAACCGAGGTTCGCCTATAGCGATGAACCTCGACATTTAACGAGGTTCACCTATAGCGGTGAGTCTCGATACCCCACCTCAACACTCAACCGAGGTTCGCCTATAGCGATGAACCTCGACATTTAACGAGGTTCACCTATAGCGGTGAGTCTCGATACCCCACCTCAACACTCAACCGAGGTTCGCCTATAGCGATGAACCTCGACATTCAACCGAGGTTCGCCTATAGCGATGAACCTCGACATTCAACCGAGGTTCGCCTATAGCGATGAACCTCGACATTCAACCGAGGTTCGCTATAGCGGTGAACCTCGACATTCAACCGAGGTTCGCCTATAGCGATGAACCTCGACATTCAACCGAGGTTCGCCTATAGCGATGAACCTCGACATTTAACGAGGTTCACCTATAGCGGTGAGTCTCGATACCCCACCTCAACACTCAACCGAGGTTCGCCTATAGCGATGAACCTCGACATTTAACCGAGGTTCACCTATAGCGGTGAGTCTCGATACCCCACCTCAACACTCAACCGAGGTTCGCCTATAGATGAACCTCGACATTCAACCGAGGTTCGCCTATAGCGATGAACCTCGACATTTAACGAGGACCCAAAGATGTCTCGGCTTGAGTCGACACAAGGTGTCTTCGGCCATAGCCAGACACTGGCTTACTTGGGCCTTTGGGCCTGATTCGACCGCATCCGCTTTCCAATCCTATAAATAAGAGGTGGGGGTCTCATTTGAGAGGATCTGGATTTTTGCAAGAAGCCGAAGCTCTGCCAAATTAAAATCAAGCTTCAGATCTAGATCTCGAGAGAAAGGGAGGACTTTTCGGCGATCATCTTCGACAACAGATCTTAGCGAACCCCAGGGCTGTTATCCTCCTTCGTGAGATAATTCCCTGTGAACGTTCGAGAGATCTCGGTCAGATCTACACCATTTCCTCCGGATCAAAACTTCATTTTTGATCCCGAGAAGAGCTTTGATCTCGCTTAGTCGATTTCATTCGCTTTGGGCTATTATTTCCTTCGTAAAATAACCCCTTTTTACCGTGTAGATCTTTCTTCGGATCACGACCGCGCGGCGGTCCACGGACGGAAAAGAAGTCCCCGGCACAGACAAAGACACCCATGCAAGCGAGGAGCCGATAAACGGATCCCGCGTTTGTTTAGGAGAAAAGTTATAATTTTTACTCTTTTTCATTGTAATTAGCCTTATAAAAAGGCGATTTTTATCAAATTCATTTGTAATCCCATAAAAGTGTAATGAGTTCAGCAATGAAGAAGGTTCCGACTTTTCCCGCGAACATGTAGGAAGGCTAAGGAGCAAGGCAATGTTAGTTTTGGTTGCTCAAGGCACATTCAGAAAATAAGAATCTATTCCTTAGCCTAATCAAGAAAAATAAAAGGATGAGAAGTTGTTGATACATGCAAATATGGTCTTATTATGCAAGCAGAGATTTATTGCAAAGGTACAACTTGCATAAACAATTGTTACGATAAATCAGGGTAAGTAAAGGTAAATTCTATAACCCTGACCTCTTGTATGTCCTTAATTTTTCTTAATTTTTTTTATTTTTCTTCAATTTTCTTGATTTTTTGAATTTCTTGAATTTCTTGAATCTTCTTGGTTTTTCTTTCTTTTTAGGTTGTTTTTAGATGTTTTTATATACCCAAAACAAAACAAAAAATTTTCTTTCTTTCTTTTTATTTTACGTAAAAAATTTGGACATGCCTATGTATATGCTTTTATGAGATTACTACTGAGATGATATATGTTTTAGTATATAGGCTTGATTATATCACACAGTTCACATATGGTTTTATAAATACACACACACACACACACAGATAGAAGTTTAGTTTGGTTTCTTAACACATTGTTTTAAGAGATATTTCATGTTATATTTTCACACACCTATTTTTATATTTCTCATGTTCTGTATTATGAGATAATGATAAAGAGTTTTATAGCTATTTTAGGCGATACTTTTGGAATATATCAAGAGTTTTTGAGCATTGTTATTTGACTTGATTTTCAATGCACATATAAATTTACATGTACAAAAGTACATTTGTGCTAAAAATATAAAAGTAAAAGAGTATATTTGTGAAAAGATGATCAAAGATCCACACTCTAAAATCCATGATAAAATTAAGTGTATTTATTGAAAGATGGTCAAAGACCAACACTCATAGATAAAATTTGTGCATATCTCAAAGGGTAGTTATCTTGTATTGAATATTGATATATTTAGAGATGGTGTACATCATCCGCCAAACACTATTATTTTTCTTCTTAAAAATCCTACAGTTGAGGTGATAGGGCGACACTTTGGTCCTTAGTTTCTAAGGTTGAGATAATTCAAGTCTTATTCTTGCTCATTATTCTCTTTTATATATTTGAATTTGTCAAGTGAACTAGTATAATTTTTTTTACTATTTATTTCATATAATTTACAATGATATATCATCATTTTGTGTGTGATTTTTATATGATTTTCTAGTATTCATGTGTTTTGTGATTAGATTTTAATCTCATGTGCCTTATTTTTTTATACAAATTTCTATATGAACCGGTGTGTATTTCTCTTCCTTATACCTTTGGATGATTTTTATTTGGATTTCTCAAGTATGAAAGATAATCATTGGTGTGTTTTGCATCTTTTAATAATCACAAAGGGGAGAAGATTTGATGTGAAATTTGCAAAAATAAAATCTTTACATGAGTGGATTTTTCAGCTAAGTATATTTATCAAGTGGTTTTATTTTTTTATTTGATTTGAAGTTTTTTGAAGCACTCAATGCATTTTTTAGGGGAGTTGTTATGATACATGTACATGTTTACACCTTTCATGAATACATGAATGTAGGGGGTGTATTGCATATCTTTTCCTTTTGCATGAAAGTATTTTTGTGCTTATTTTTGTTGTATCTATCTCTCAAACGTGCATGTTTTTTGGTATTTCAAATTTCAAGTTTGCTATTATCAAAAAGGGAAAATTGTTAGGACAAAGTTCATACAATAGTTCTTGTTTGAGTAATAACAAACTCTCATTTGCTATTAAAATTTGTTTGAGATGATATAGTACAAGTGAAAATAGGTATACGAAGGTTACGAGGCAAAACGACACAAAAATCAACATTTTTGTTAATTTCAGCCTTGAAACTATCGACGGTCTATAGTGAACCATTGATGGTCAAGGCTCATTGAAAGTCTACAGTGCACAATTTAAGAAATTCTTAAAAGTTAATTTCGAACCATCGATGGTCTACAGGAATCATCGATGATCCCTAAACCATCGATGGTGTATAATGCACAATCGTAGATTTCCAAAATCTCAAAATCAGACCATCGATGATCTACAGTTAACCATCGATGGTGCTCAAGGAACCATCGATGGTCTTGAGGAACCATCGATGGTAATGACGAGTTTTGGCAAATTTTAAGAGTTAATCACAGACGTTCGTTGATCTCTTTCATCTCCGATTTCTACTATGATTTCAATATCTCTTTTCTTGTTTATCAGAGGCTATATAAGATAGAAAAAGATCATATTTTGGAGATGTTCTATGCTTTGAAAAAAGAGATCTTTAAGAGAGACAAATATAGGGTTTGAAAGAAGAAGATTGATTTGTGAATTGAACCCCAGGAGTTGCCCTTGGAATCAATATCTACATTGTTCTTCATCGAGCTTCGCTTCAACCTTTTGAAGAACGGTTTGCTTATCAAAAGGACTGTAAGATCTTTCTATTTTTGTGCTTAGACTATTTTTGGTAGTTTGTTTTAAACTTGTTTTACGGCGTACTCAAGCCAGTGTTAATTGAGGGTTGGGACTAGCTAGAGCTAGGTTTTACTCGCTGTGGAGAGTTAGGTTAGATGACTGATTTTAGGTAGATTCTAGTGTACGGTCTTCGTAAGCCTACTGAATTGGGTTATGATTCAGTTGAACCCTTGGCATAATGAGGAAACCTCTTCGTGAGAAGGAAGAGTGGACATATGATTATTATCTAAACCACTATAAAACTCTCGCGTGTTCCTTGGTTGGTTTTTAGTTTGTTTGTTCGCTTTTATTTTCTATATTTCCATTGCATATTTTGTGTTTTAGCAAAAAACTGTAGTAAAGCCTAGACTTGCATCTTAGATCCAACAACAACTATTACCACCGCCTTATTATTTATTTATTTTTGAGATAGCTCATAACACATTGTTTGTTGCAATATCTCTATAGTATAGGAGAGTGTCAATTACGTCTAAAAGCTTATCACTCCCATTTCGCAAGAATTTGTGATCAATTATTAGGCATTGGAGGGGATTCTTGTGTGTTGAGGACGTCTCCATTAAGAATCCAATCATGAGTTGCATCAAAAAAATTTCAAGATAAGAGGACACGTGAAGAGATTTGCTTGATGATTTTTCACCTACACTTATTATAAAATTTCTTAAAAGTTAGTTGTTAGGTTAGAGAGTTGGTGAGTCAGGAGATGAGATGGAACGCTCATGGTCCGTACGTGACGAAATTGATGATACGACTCGTTGTTCTTGTTGGGTATTAAATGGTTTAATCTTAAAGTTATGCTAGATAAACTTTGGTTAGTGGTATTAATCCTTGTTTATTTGCACAAGCGCTAGAGCTGTCCTCTAAGTGGTTGATGTAGTTTTCGATTGAAGTCATACATTGTTGTGAATCATGATGGATCTTATGCTAGCTGTTGAAATTGGGTTGAGCTAAGTAGAATAACCTAACTTTCGAATGAAACAGAAAGAATTAGAGATTTTAGAATTTGGATTTTGAAGTTGGATTAGGATTGATCTAGGGGTTATTTGGACTTATAGACCCCAAAGTTCACCTCATTTTTAACTTGGATACTCCAAAGTTTTTCTTTGCCCGAAAAGCACTTCAAAGTTCAACAAAATTTAACTATGATAATTTTTACCAGTTGATATAATCGAAGGAGACTATAAAGAGACCATGCATGGAGAGCAATTTTGGTTCCAACTTGTACCTTAAACTTTTATCTTATAAAATAAACCTCCAGTCCACTTTTTAGTAGTAATTTTCTTTGTCTGAAATCTTTCCTTAATGTGCTTCCTCATTAACTCAGGCATGGTGATGATAGCCTGATAGGCTTCTCTCTTACTTCTATGATGTTCGCATGGTTCTGAAGTTGCCAAAATTGTCCTTTGTAGTTTCCTTCGATTATGTAAGTTGCCAAAGTTGCTCTTTGGTCCTCTTTGGATTGAATCACTTAGCTGAGGTACCAGTGTTAAGTTTTTGTTAGGATGTTTTTCAAGGTTAAAATTCGACAAACTTTGGTGTAGTTAAGTGCAAAGTTTATCAATTTTTTTACCTTTGATGGTCTCGCTCTTTTTATAATGGGATGCGATCCAACAGGCCCAATCCAGTCACAACCAGGCCCAAGACCTTCGCCTGCAAAGCCCAATTCTGTACCTTCAGTCTTGTTCACAATGAGACAAATTAAGTATCACTTAAATAAAACCATACAAATTACAGGCTCTTCAAAGACAAGGAGCAAAAAGTAATCAACAGTCATAAGCTGACCCATAAGCTAACCTTTAGCCTGCGAGTTATCTTAAGAACAAGATTTGGCCTGCAAAATTTTCTCCCATTCCCTCGTCTTTATTCCTTAACTCAGTCTCTAGCTTTTGTCTCATAAAATAAATTCAAATCCTCATAAAACTATATTAAGAATACCAACCAAGATGGTAAATTCACCAAATCAAACCCTTACCTGACAATGACTTTGATGCACAAACTCCCTTTTCTTCCTCTTCTACTTGTAATCTATGTCCCTCTAACAAAATGCCTTCCCTTTGATCGCCGCGAGCTTCTAATGGCTACAATGCATGACAAGTGGTCAGTTCAATATATGAGAACATATACCGATACTGAGGAGAAAGAATGCCGGTACAAGGTGTTCAAGGAGAATGTAGAATTCATCGACTCGTTCAATGCTAATGCTAGTCGGAAGTATACTCTCAGTGTAAACAAGTTTGCTGACATGACCAACGATGAGTTTCGAGCTTATTGGACTGGGTATAAACCATCTATGACAAATGTCAAGGGGGTTCAAGCTAAAAAAAATTCCAGTTTTCGGTATGAGAATGTGACCGTAGTGCCAAAATCCCTGGATTGGAGAAAATTAGGTGTTGTTACTCCTGTAAAGAACGAAGGTCAATGTGGTATGTATCAGCTGCAACTTATCAATTTTTCATTGATTAGCTTTTCGCCTCTTTTTCGCATAGCATGATTTCCTTCGACAGGTATTTTCTTTTCAATTATTTTGAGAAAACAGAATTGTATATTCTGTGAAAGCAATATTGTCTAGTTGAATATATATACATTATATTACCTGCGTCTTTGCCAAATCAGCAATTTGTAATCTGGACGCACACATCAGTATCTCTCTTTTTTAATCTGGTTAAATTCGTGGCCACCGAGATTTGGTCATGAGTTACTCTGATATTATGTCAAACATTGTTTTTCTTTAAACAGGTTCCTGCTGTACATTTTCGGCCATCACCGCCATAGAAAGCATCACCCTCATTCAAGCCCACTGCGAACTCAACCTGTCCGAACAAGAAATCCTCAGCTGCGACGACCAGAACGACGCTGCAGGATGCCTCGGCAGTAGCCTCCCAGGCACCTACAAGTTCATCCTCCGCAATGGCGGCCTCTCCAACGAAACCAACATCCCCTACAAGGGCACCAACGGCACGTGCAAACTCGCAAAAGAAACATCCCACGCCGCGAAAATCAGCGGGTACGAGCTAGTTCCTAAAAACAGTTAGAAGGAGTTACTTAACGCTGTAGCAAACCAACCAGTTGCCATTGCTGTTGACGGTAGTGGGTTTCAGTTTTATGCTGGTGGGGTTTTTAGAGGGGAATGTGGGACTAATTTGAACCATACTGTTGTTGTTGTGGGGTATGGGGAGACTGAGGATGGGGTTAAGTACTGGATAGTGAAGAATTCTTGGGGTGAGGATTGGGGAGAGGAGGGGTATATGAGGATTGAGAGGGATGTCGAGGCTAAAGAGGGGAGGTGTGGGTTAGCAATGGATGCATCTTATCCTCTTCTTTGATGTTGTGATGTTTGAACTTGGTATACTCCTTTGTTCTCCAAGGAATATTGAAACTTCTTAAGTTACAAAAACAGAACGTTTCTAACTTTTACTAATGCTAGAGAAGTGAAAAACAGTTGTTTATGTAGGAGGTTATATTTAAGAATCTTGAAAACAAAGAAATTAGGAAGATATTACCAAATGTGTATGAGATGTAGCCACGTCTAACGATAACGTAAGTATGTATAGTATCCAATAATTCTAACAATACCTAGTAATATCTAATGATATCTAAGGAAACCCATGGTCTATATTTCCCCCCTTTTCCAAATGGATTTGGAACCACATATATAAATAGAAAATCTACACAAGATTAATTAAGAGAAAAAAAAAAACAGCCAATTATAGGCATGCATGTGAAACAAATGGTGGTGGAAGGCCGCAATTTCCAGCCACTTGTTGATAGATTTTCAAAAGCATGCCAGTGATATAATCACACACTATTTGAATTGACCAAAATACATTTCTCAGGTTCTATTCTAAAGTTACTTTGTAGTTTCATATGTCAAAATTCATACATTCTGACTAACAAACAATTTCAATTTTCTTAGCAGTATATTGACTAACTAACATCCTCTATAACAAGTCAAAAATAGAAAGAAAACAATATATGGAATAATGGCCCATACATTCTGACCAAAATACCAATTCTCATAAACAGGGAATAAATAAACCAAGTCAAAGTGGGATTCATTTGTCAAAATTCTAAGTTCAGTATCCTAGTCAAATATAATGTTCTATAAAAAAAATATGTAGTTTAATTATTTCGTTCAAAATTACAAAACATATAGTTGCAAATTATAATTGTTTAATTCTCTATAATTGTACTTGAAAAAATGAATCAAATTTTTAGAAAAAGTATGCCAGTTTGCAATTGCAGTTGAAAAAATAGCTACAGCTAGATCAACATAACTATAGTAATGTATTTTTATACAAATTACAACTAATGTTACAGTTATACGCTAACCAAACAGACCCCTAGATGAAAGCTAAACCGGTAAACCAAACTCAACCGTCTATACTCTACCGCCTAATTTGCTCATTAAAAGTACCGAGTCGTGACGACAAAGTCATCTCCTCTTCTATAAAAGGACGCACTTGTCCGCAGAAAGAGAGGCAACAATCAAAAATTACTAACAAGGCAATAGAAATGGCCACTGCAGTTCAAAGATTTATGCAGTGTGCCATGGAGGCGAGCATATCGTCGTCGGACACCGAGATCAGGCGACGGCCCTACCATCGCAACTGCAGCTGCGCGCTGCACAGGTCACGTGAGAATAGCGGCAACGGTATGAGTTCTTGCTGCAATACTGTGTCATATCCGAAGCGGACGCAGCTTGAAGGAGCCAAGGTTTCTGTTTCGGTTTCGTCATCCTCTTCTTTTTCGAGTTTTGGTGGTTCTTAAGGAGGAAAATGAGAGCATTTGATAATTGAGAGTTGTTCTTTTAATGGTTGTGTATAGGAAAATTTGAGTAGGAAACTCGTTCCTTCAATCTTTGCAATTGTGAAATAATCTTATTAATGGATTTATTTAGATTCAGTGTTTCTGAAATCTATTGTTATTGCACCTTTAGAAAGAAAAGAGTAGATTTCACAAAACCTCAAGAAGTTTGACCTATTTTAAGATAACCTCAAAAAATTGAAGAATAACCCTCAAAACCTTTTCACGTCAGGCTCATCTGAAAATAGATTCAGAAAAATGCAAAAGGTTTAGGGGGTTAAGTGACATGTCCGAACCGCTTCGGGTTATCTCAAAATGAAGCACACTTCTTGGGGTTTGTGAAATTTACTCTAGAAAGATTTTTTTCCCCTCTCATAAATCAACATTAAGCATATTACCCAGTTTTGATGCATTCTGAAGAATCAAGGATGAGACAAGGCAAGGGGAATTACAGAAATTGCCTCTAAAAATATGTATAACAACTGTGTAAGGTGGTCCAAAGTAGGCGGCTAAAGGTTGTCTGGTTAGCATGCAATAGCGTACATGTACTAGGCAAAAGCTATTAGCATTTCCTAATATTCAACATAATTCTCAATATACAGAAGCAAAATTCTGAAAATTTATTGCGACTGAACAAAGAAATAAAGGGCAAAAGTGTTGAGCATAAAAATATAACTCTCATTTCTCACTATAACTTGATAGTTTTGTTATAGTTACAGCATTCATTGACATGCTATCAGAACAATCTAGGTTCAGATCTTACTAGCCATGAATTTCTAAAGTTGATTAAAAAAAATGATATTGTTCTTTTAGACGCTTTCGGCCCATGAAAGGATCATCAACCTGCAAGGGGCATGTTAGAGCATAAAAAATATAATACTTAGCTCTTGCTACAACTTCGAAATTTTGGTGTAGATCATTTGACAAAAACAATCTCTAGATGCATGTTCGAAAGAATAAGAACAAATAATTAGAAAATCCATGAGGTACATAGTTCTCATTTCAGAAGAATTATCTTCTCCTTCAAAGTTGCTCTGCCAATAATCAAAAGAATGTATAATATACAACAGGTGATGCTATGACTCCTAAAATTAGAACAGATTATAGAGCCATGGTTAAACCAAATCATTCAATTTCTTACAAAAGTAACGCAGCGCGGAAGTAAAAACCTCGGAATCCACCAAGGGGTATTCTCTGAATCCACAAAGAACGATCTCCGAATCTACGAAGAACTTCAAATCCACGAAGAAAATATTAAAGATGAATTTATTGATAAAAAGATATATTTCATGAGGTTACAATCCTTCTTCTTAAATAGAAAAACAAAGTCTACTCCTAATAAGAACAAAATTCCTAAAAGAAAGAAATAATTTAAAATTACCTAAAAGACTCTCTATAATAAAGGAAACAAATCAGTCCTAACTAAATCAAAATTGATTTTATTTTCTAATCTAAATTTACTCTAACTTTATTACTAAAAATAAACTAAAGGCTGATTATTTCTGAAATCCTACCACAAATGGGTGTTATTGATGGGATTGTGGGATTCTGCCAAATTAATTGACTCCATCTCGTCGAGATAGATGATTTTCATCTATAATATGTTAGAATCCGCCTTCCAGATTGAGAGATATGGTTATTTCTCTGCGGCCAGTCAATAATTCATCCGTATTCGCATTTGACTCGTGAAGGTCCCACATTTTCATGAATTTAATCGTTATGTGTCCTACATCAATCTCCCCTTGTTGAAAGAAGCTCGACCCCGAGCTTATATTTGCTTGAATAGTAGCTTCATCGATAAATATTTTTCTTCTCCTGCATCGATCATCATCCGCCTTGTACTTAGCATTAATTTTCTCCATTTGTTCTTTTACCTCCTCTGCTAGGACTTCTTCTGTATCAAACTTGTGTATGAATCTTTCCCACGGCATGTGTATGTAACTGGCAGCATGTGGCTCTGTAGTTGACATGAAAAACTCGAAATATTTTCCTTGTTGTTTCTCATATTCTAGTGCCGCTGTTATCATCTCATCATTATTAAAATTATTGATGATCATTGTTTCTAAAGAAGAATTTTCTCCATTATACTCCATATACAATTCTTTCATCTCTTTTGCCTCGAGCCCTCCACCAAATAACTCACACATATCATCAATTGCCTCACTCTCTAATCTATCCTTCTCCTCTATCGAGACAACATCAATATGTGCAATATCGCTCACAACCTCTTTAGGAATATCATGCATAATATCCATCTTCACTATCATATCACCATCAGCATCATGAATCTTATGCATAACGAGTGTTTGCACCTTAGAAGGAATTTCAGCAGGGGCAGGTTCTCCTTTTCCAGTTACAACCAAGTCATAGACCTCTTCAGATTGCTTCAAGTTTTCTGCTAAAGCCTCGTTGTCTACCATAAAAAATTTCTTTTCTACAGTAGTCTTTATCATGCATGACTCTTTTTCTGGAAGAGGCATGAGTGCAATTCGACGTCCATCCTTTTGAAGATACAAGCATTGTCTTTGTTCCTGTGGGTGGCACCAACATCGAACTGTCATGGCCTACCTAAAAGCATATGACAAGTATCCATCTCGACCACATTACACAACACCTCATCGACATAGTTGCGGCCAATAGAAAAAGGTATCCGACACATCTCATCGTTCTGCACATCATTGCCCTTGTGAATCCGGTCGATCTTGTAAGGAGGTGGATGTTTCTCTATCTTTAAACCTAACTTATTCACCATACACTGAGAGATAAGATTTTTGCTACTGTGACTGTCAATAATAACATCACAAATTTTCTGCATCACAGTGCATCTCGTGCGAAAGATATTGTGCTCAGGAGGTGGTTCTTCTTTCTTGTTGCTACTTCAATGCTCTTCACAAATCCAGACTCTTTCTTGGAGATGAATTGAGGTTTTTTAGTTTTGCCATAATCATAATTAGTTTGATAACTCTCTAAAAACATCAATGATGAAGGTCCTTTGTCATTCTGCTCAAGTTCTCGCTCCACCTTCTTCACTAGACGGACCGTGTCGAATAAGGTAAAAGAATCTTTTAAAGACATCCGACATTGTTTATAGTTAGAAGGTAAGAAACGGTCTCTCAATAATTTCTTCATCTTTGCCCACGTTCGAACCGGATCCTATCCTTGATGGTATCGATTTATCAATACTTCATCCCACCATGCAGGTGCTTTTCCTTTAAATCTGTAAATCACTAATTTAACTTTCTAATCTTCTGGGATTATCTTTTACTCAAAATATTTATCCAATTCATCAATCTAATCAAGAAAATCATCAACATGAAACTTTCCATTGAATGATGGTATCTTTAAACCTCTAGCATCATAGTTCTCCTTTCTTCGGTAGCCTCTATGATCATCGCTGAAGGATTTGTCTTGCAAAGTCGGATCTCGTCTTTGGCGACCATTAACGCGATCTCGAACTCGTCCCGGATTCAGACGCTCTACTGCCAACGCAAGTCAGTCTACGCGAGTCTTAATCTGAGTTAGGGTAATAGGGTCTTCGTCGCCTGCCATCGGATCGGAAAAACAAGGCTCTGATACCAATTAACGCAGTGCGGAAGTAAAAACCTCGGAATCCACTAATGGATGTTCTTTGAATCCACAAAGAACGATCTCCGAATCCACGAAGAACTTCGAATCCATGAAGAAAATATTAAAGAGGAATTTATTGATAAAAAAATATATTTCATGAGGTTACAATCCTTCTTCTTAAATAGAAAAATAAAATAGACTCCTAATAAGACTAGAATTTACAGAATCAAATCAATTCTTGGAGTAAAAAGTGCCTTTCTACACATTGCTAACCGGGTTCCTTTGAAAAAAAGAAGGGGAAAAAAGCTAAACAGTGGCATCAATTAGTTCACTGTTGTAAATTAATCCAAGAAGTAGTACGTCCTGTAAATATTCATACAAAAGAAGAATAACACCAAAAAATAATCATTCAATCTCTTCGGCATCTCTCAAAAATCATCAGGAGGTAACAGATTCAAATCCAACACCTGTTTGATGGGGGAAACTGATGCAAAAGTTGATGTTTCGGTCTGCTCACAGACTTTCGTTGTAGGTTCAGACTTTTCTTCACACGTTGAGTACTGCAAAAAAAATTGAATTAGTATGAAACTGAGATATGAATTAAGAAAAGAATTGCAATGAAGAATCAAGAATCAAGATATGATTAGGTTATCGATATTTTTCCTTAAGTTTCTTCACATTATCTGTGTTTTCATCTACCAATTGATTATTATGATCATCAGCTTTGCGCTTTCCCTCTCTGATCTCTTTCCTTTTCTCTTCTTCTGAACATGTGTTATTCTTGATTTTAAGTTTCAATACTGTATCCCCGGGTGTAATATGCTGCATTGCAAAGATTGAGGTCAGATTTTAATTAGTAACTTACTGGACAGTACAATTAACATCGAATAAACCAGTAATTTTATGAGTACATAAGTTTCTTAATCAAATATAGATTACTTTTAACAAAATTTGCTTCTAGCCCTTTACCACAGGTAAACATAAAACAGGATTACAAACTGAGAACACTTTTTTTTTTTGAGCAGAAAACAAGGGAAAGTCCCTATTCATTTCATTCATGTAAATATAGATGGACACGATGGTGTGTCCTACAAAAGTATAGGTAGAAACGTATCCTTTCTCCGTAGTTAGTACGTAGAACCTTCTCCACAAAATTATCAGCGAGGGTGACGAGATGACCCTGGCCGTCATTCACGACAATTGAGAACACATTGAGAATTTTTTTTTTTTGAGCAAGAAGACAAGGTCATTAAGAAAAAGATTCTTTTTTCCCGTCTATGGTTAGAAGGTAATTAACAGCAAGTGTCCTCATCGTCAAAGAAAAAGAATAATAAGAAAGAGAAATTAATACAACTTAATTACCTCTGTGCATGTGGGCTTGACCTCTTCTTTTGGTTCCTCTACTTCTTTTGCTGTCTTTTTCTTCTTCTTGCTAGCTTTATTTTGCGTTGGCTCTTCCTCTATGTATTTCAAGTAAGCCACGATTTTATCACAGAAAACTTTAGAATCAAAAGGTAACTCTTCCCTCATTGATCCTCAACCTTTGACCGCGATGGACGTTGAAGGCAAAGAGATAATAGGAGGAACAAGTGGGAAAATAAATTTGAGCGATGAATAGAGAATAGCTGAGTATAGAAGTTAAATAGTTTATTACTAACTTGGTTCCTAGTAGGAAAATGAGTAATTGAATCCTAGTGCTAATCCAATTGAAATACTAATTTGTATCTTTCAGTCTTCTAACAAGAAGATAGAGTTATTGAATCCTAATGGAAATATACATAAACATGCATGTAGTAATAGGATTTAGATCCTCAACACGGTCAAAAAGTAGTGGGGAGTGACCGGTGCTTTTAATACAACTCGTTGATGTTTTAACGGATAATGATGGACAATTGTAATTAGGAGTGCAAAAAGTATTCGTAACCGAAGATATATCTGTAATCATATATGTATATGGATATGGTTACTAAATATCTATATCTAGTATATGGTTATGAATATAGATATGTCGTGATATTATTTGGACCTATATCCGAAATATTAGGATAATGTAGATATTACAATTGCAATTGCTTTAATTCTTAGTTAATGGATTTGAGGTTAATTTTGATGGTCAATATATCTAATCTTAGCTTTTCAAAGATAATGGACATTCTAATAAACTCTCTTGTATCATATGAAGATTTTCTCATATCTGTTTTGTGACCACATGTATACCCTCATATAAATCCGCACATTATATCTGTATTCATATTCTTATTGATTTCAGTGGAGACGGAATATTAGCTTTCTTATCGAGATATATCTGTATTCATATTTATTTTCGTGATAGGTAAACCGAATTGTATCCGATCCGTTTGCACCCGTAACAACCATACTATCTTAATTCTGCAATTTTTGATACCCTGGTACAGTTGATATCATGATTATACAAAGGGTCACAAAATCCATGATAAGTTTGGGTGTCACTCGCTTAACCCCAAAAAGTTTAAAATTTCACTTATCTCCCAATAAGCTTTGTTAAAAAACTTTCAAGAATACGCCATCACAAAAAAAAAAAAACTTTCAAGAATTCAAAACTCGAAATTGATGAATATAACGCTTTCATGGGTGTTAGTAAAAAAATTAAAACGTTTTCGTTTGGCAAAGGGTTAAGGAAGAGGGATTAAGGAGAAAAATTAATGTAGCTAATCCATCTGATAACCCGAAGGTACACACTTTCATGGGTGTTAAGTAAAAAAATTAAAACGCTTTCATTGATGAATATAACGCTTTCATGGGTGTTAAGTAAAAAATTAAAACGTTTTCGTTTGACTAAATTAAATAAGTTTTACTTTAGCCCTTGTGATAATTTTTAATGTTTGGGAATAACGAGGATTTTGATTATTTTCTTTATAAATAGAGGAGTTAACTCTTAATCCTTCTAAATAGGAGTATTAGTAAACCCCTCATTTTGAGGGGTTAACTCAATTTAATCCCTCAGAAGGGTTAGCTTAACCCTTCTATATTTTTGTGTTTGGCAACCTATAGAGGTTAACTCACTTTAACTCTTCTATAGATTTTTTGTGTTTGGCAGATTAAGAAGGGGTTAAGTCTCCTTAACCCCACTTAACCCATTGCCAAACGGCACCTTAAGAAGTTTCTGGAATTTCGAAACTTTCAAGCGTTGTGTGAAAGTTTCAAACTTTTTCGTGGCTAGAATGGGGTTTTGTGAAATTTATCCTTGTACAAACTTGTTAATTATGTAGAGGTTAATTAATCATCTTGCGGGGAAGAACAAAATTCCCAAATTTCATCCCCTGATTCAAATTGAAAACCGCAGCTTTAAATTACTGAACATCATCATCATCATCAACAGCATTAAAAAGTTTAATTTCTTTAGTATATTAGTATACCAATAGCTGCAACATCTTACTTCTTCCAAAGAGGAAATAATCAAAAAAAGAATTAATAATTAAGATAGTACTTAACCCAGAACACTAATCATTAATTTTCCTCTTCTCTAAAATCCAGAAGTTGAGCCTGAACCTCGCTCCCATCATCCACAACCGCACGCTGCGTCGACGAGCACATCACTGACGCCCCGCCCCAAGACCGGCGCAAGGGATACGAGACCCGCGCACCGCACGGCTCGTGCTGCGCGAGGCAGCGCGACCCGTGCATGGCGCATCCGCAGTTGCGGTGGTACGGCCTGCGCCTGATCTCGGTGTCGACCGACGAGATGCTCGCGTCGAACGCGCACCCGCTCGCGTACCAAGCGCTTGCCATCGCTTTTGTCTTCGCGTCAAGTGTTTAATTTTACGTTTCCGTGAGCAGAGTTGGGTTTATATATAGTATGGGGGGTTGATGCTAATGAAGAGTACAGTTGGGGAGCGGCCAGCAATTTGGTGGAGACAAATTAAAGAAAGTTAAGGTGTCATAAATGGTGGGCTGTTGACTTGTGAATTTGTGGTGTGGACTTCAGGAGGTCGGTCAGCTGCCGAATGAATGAGGACAAAGAAGCAGCATGGGCATGGAGATGGTATTGTTGAGCTCCGAAATTGCGAGGAAATGGGGTTTAAAAGGGAGGAGTGAGTTACTTGGACTTGGAAAATGGTATGTTAAGGAATGACAGGGCAATACGTGTTTCATTATTAATTTTATAATCAGAATATTGTATTGGTAAGAGACGCTAGGCTAAATGTACGTGTGTCATTATCAATTCTAAATCAGTATAATAAATATGTGGTATTAGTATAATCAGAATATTGTGCTAGTAAGGAACACTAGGGCTTTAAGTGTCTCGTTATCAATTCAAATTAGCACAATAAATTTATGGTACGGCGGAATAAAAATAATATATCATTTTTAGTAATAGGGGCAAAGTGTCCAGAAAATTTATTAATTGAAGAAAATAAATACAAATATATATGAAGAGAAAGAAAGAGGAGGAGTGAGTTACTTGGACCTGGAAAATGGTATGTTAAGGAATGACAGGGCAATACGTGTTTCATTATTAATTTTATAATCAGAATATTGTATTGGTAAGAGACGCTAGGCTAAATGTACGTGTGTCATTATCAATTCAAATTAGCACAATAAATTTATGGTACGGCGGAATAAAAATAATATATCATTTTTAGTAATAGGGGCAAAGTGTCCAGAAAATTTATTAATTGAAGAAAATAAATACAAATATATATGAAGAGAAAGAAAGAGGAGGAGTGAGTTACTTGGACCTGGAAAATGGTATGTTAAGGAACGACAGGGCAATACGTGTCTCATTATTAATTTTATAATCAGAATATTGTATTGGTAAGAGACGCTAGGCTAAATGTACGTGTGTCATTATCAATTCAAATTAGCACAATAAATTTATGGTACGGCGGAATAAAAATAATATATCATTTTTAGTAATAGGGGCAAAGTGTCCAGAAAATTTATTAATTGAAGAAAATAAATACAAATATATATGAAGAGAAAGAAAGAGGAGGAGAAGTGAGTAGGAGAAGGTAATTAGAGGAAGCGTTACAAGAAAAAAGAAAACAAGCTAATCAAATTCTAAATTAGGATGTCACTCTGCTCTAATTCGGGTGACTACTCCTATGTTGAGCTACGTAGTCATACCAGATTGAAGATAATTGTACAATCAGAAAAAGTGTGCCAACATCTTTGAGTTTATTACAAAACACTCTCTTAGTTCGTTATAATCATCAATTTTGTATCAATGTAATTAGAATATTGTATTGAGTAGTTATGAACTATATATTCATTTTCAAACACTTGTCCCCATCTCCTTCTTTTCCTGTATGAAATTTTCTAGAGGGTATTCGATATAATTTCTTTTTCCGTAGGAGGAAGAGATCAAAATGATACTGATCTCTGAAATTGCAAAGAAAACGAGTTAAAAAATTCCATTCTTGATATTTGTCTTTTGTATGAGTCACATTCGATATAAGTTTTCATCAAAAAGAAAAAATAAACATGAAAAGGTCTCAAGTTCAAAGTCGCGAGTTGTATCTTAATAAGACCTAAACACTAAAACAATGAGTTCGTGCCTTGAATGTGAATATTTAAGGGACTTTTGGATTTTAGTGAAAATATTGATTGGGAGGTAGTTGATTGCAATAAAACTAACTTGAAATGTGATTTATGTATAAATTAAAATTGAAAGATAGTTTCATTATAATTACCCTATTTCCAAGGTGGTTCTAAGAAATAAAAGGGCTTTGAATTAAAATTGAAAGATAGTTTCATTATAATTACCCTATTTCCAAGGTGGTTCTAAGAAATAAAAGGGCTTTGAATTAAAATTGAAAGATAGTTTCATTATAATTACCCTATTTCCAAGGTGGTTCTAAGAAATAAAAGGGCTTTGAATTAAAATTGAAAGATAGTTTCATTATAATTACCCTATTTCCAAGGTGGTTCTAAGAAATAAAAGGGCTTTGAATTAAAATTGAAAGATAGTTTCATTATAATTACCCTATTTCCAAGGTGGTTCTAAGAAATAAAAGGGCTTTGAATTAAAATTGAAAGATAGTTTCATTATAATTACCCTATTTCCAAGGTGGTTCTAAGAAATAAAAGGGCTTTGAATTAAAATTGAAAGATAGTTTCATTATAATTACCCTATTTCCAAGGTGGTTCTAAGAAATAAAAGGGCTTTGAATTAAAATTGAAAGATAGTTTCATTATAATTACCCTATTTCCAAGGTGGTTCTAAGAAATAAAAGGGCTTTGAATTAAAATTGAAAGATAGTTTCATTATAATTACCCTATTTCCAAGGTGGTTCTAAGAAATAAAAGGGCTTTGAATTAAAATTGAAAGATAGTTTCATTATAATTACCCTATTTCCAAGGTGGTTCTAAGAAATAAAAGGGCTTTGAATTAAAATTGAAAGATAGTTTCATTATAATTACCCTATTTCCAAGGTGGTTCTAAGAAATAAAAGGGCTTTGAATTAAAATTGAAAGATAGTTTCATTATAATTACCCTATTATGTAAAAATATGAAGACTTGGAAATTGTCAATGCTTGGAGATGTGCTTTAAGTGTGCATAAAAAAGGTATCAGAAAGATGCTCAGTGCTGTCCATACTACCATGATATGAATTTCTCTGATGAGAAATTCTGAAACTAGGCTGCTTGATTAAGAGCATGTATTAAGTGTCCATTTTCTGAAGTAAGCCTTGAACATCAGCAGAGGCTAGTTGTATGGTAAGGCAATTACCAAGAACAGAAATTCATAGAATTGAAAAAAAGGTATTTGTACCCTTTTGTACCCTCATGCTAAAAATTTTCACGTGTGCAACGCACGTGCTTCATTCAAAAAGCTAGTAATTATTGTACAGCAACGGGCACTTCCCCAGCTAAAAAACACAAAAGATTTCACATCCAAAACAAAAATTTGGCAGAAAAATGCCCTCCCTCCTAGCTTAAACTATGCCTGCCGGAAAAACAGTCACCGGTCGTGCATACGACATGACGACTGCGATAACAGTCGAGATCCGAAACCGTGGCCACGAGCGTTCTACGACTCGAACAACGCCGAATGGGATAGGAGATCCTCTTCTTGTTGCAAAGAGAAGGAGCCTTTTTGTCATGCAAAGCACATCCACAGTTCTTATGGTAAGGCCTTTTTCTGATCTCCGTGTCAGAGGCGGCGATGCATCTGTTGAAGACGCACCGGAGAAGTCCGTTGACTGCTCCGGTGGCCATTGTAGTCTAAGTTGTGCCACCTCCAATTCGACCTGATTCAATGGCTTGTGGTGTGAGGGGTATTTATAGGTGTAATGTTTGGTGTATGAAAAGAAATCATAGGAAACTAGGCTTTTGCTTTGTGAATTCAGCCATGGATTCTATGAGTAGTTTTTGGGCTTATATAGGAAAATGTCCAAAATGGATGCGTTGGATGGAAGGAGAGTGAACTTGGTATCTTTTTAGGTAGTGACTTTTCTATAGTGTAGTGACTTTTCTATAGTGTTGGAATAAACTTTTTGAATTTGGATCCTCTCCACTACAAAAAAGCAGTGGAGAAACCACTACTTTTAATCTTAACCGTTGATTATTTAGTAATCGGTTATGATACAATCTAAATCTAACACTCATCATACCCCCGTGTATTGCACTCATTCCTAATTTGCACTCAAATAAAAAATCACAACCACCGACTAGATAATTAATGGTTGTGATTATGTAGTGGTCCCTCCACTACTCACTAAAAAAAGAAAAGTCTAACAACATTTCAAAGCACATTTAACTACATTTTAAAAATGTTGTTATAATGAATCCCAACATTTGATACAAGTGTTGGTAGGAGAAGTGTAGTTAACAGTTACCAACGTTTTTTGGCAAGTGTTGGTAATTGCCAACATTTACAAAAAAATGTTGGCAATTACCAACACTTGCCAAAACGTTGGTAATCAATTACCAACGTTTTTTGTTGGCAAATGTTGGCAATTGTTTATAGTCAGCTTGTCTCATGCTTGTGCCATCAGTTGATTCTACATTATTATATACACTTAAAAGAACCAGAATGCAAAATCAATACCAGTATATAGCAGTTGAAAAAGACAGTAGCATTTAAAAGACAAACATTTATAGTAATTCCCAAATTCCAACTCTGACATTGCCATCAGTTGAAAAAGACAGTAGCATTTAAAAGTTTACAAAACATTTAAAGTCATTGTTGGGCCAAATAACCATTGGCTGTCGTAGAAATAACAAGAATCAACACCTCATCTCACTAAGATAATACTTCCTATGATCCATGAAAGCTCAGTATGCAGACATGATCCGATGAATGGGAAAGTCAATGGCCTCCATGTCGATAAAGAAGTAAAGACCGATATATAGCAGCCTGTAGCCACATCAAAAGTTGAGAAAATGAAGTTGACACATAGGAATAGTAGTGAATGAAATTGTGAGAAAATGAAGTTAGAAATTAAACAGACTTGAAGAGAGAAACCTGAGCAAGGTTAGCAGGCCACCACATTTCAACAGGATCTACCAGGAATCTTCTTAGCACCCCAGCCCATCCATAACCAATTATCTGTAGATTAATATAATAACCTAATCACTTTATATGCTTTCAAGAAAAAAGAAACTATAGAGAAACTAATCAAATTTAACCACGCATTTATCCTCTGGTAACTTCATCAGATCGATATGATCAAAATATGCCCGACTTCATTTATCACAAAATTTGAAAACGAGTAGGAATTAATAAAGTTCTGAACATTTCATCAATAAGAACTCTACCTGTGAGCATTTCATCAATAAGGGCAAGGACATATTCTAATGTTTCCTCTTTGGAAATGCCACGCAAAATGTTCACAAAAACCCTAACATATGCAGGCCCCTCCTGCAAAAATATAAAACCCATGAGATTAAAACAATAAGACAGGAAATAAGACAGTTTTTTCAACCAAAATAAAGATCCACTCTCACAACTCATAATGGCTTGAAAAACCATATTAAGATTAGAAATCAATTAGAGAGATCACTTGATGACAGGAGTTAGCTATTTCAATTTGAGCTATTCAGTATGTCAAACTATCAAGCCAAATCATTTTCTCAAACATTCATAAAGAATATTAACTATTAAGCACCAATAATGTGGCTTATAGATGACTGGTATGAGCTTTTGTCAAGGATGCGAAAATAGTTTGTTAAACAGAGCTATCATCATATAGAGTTAGATATGACAGCAAAGATAAGATTTTGCTCATCCTATCACGGTATCACCTCAAAGACTTTTTGTAATTAATACTGCCACCATTTAATGCCTATCATGAACAAAAAATCAACAAGAGAATTAACTATGAACCTTGAATCATGCAGATAACATCACATTGACATGTCTAAATAAGTGCATATATTTGGCCGTACCGGCTTCAAAATGGGTGATGCTCAATATTGGGTCGATACTTTCCATGTCCACTAGAGGCACTCGGAACCTATTAACAAAGAAAATAAAACAGTCTACTTAGAAATCATAAACATCTACCCTCATCATTACTATGATTTTATTAGGTTAGATAAGCTACCTGTTGATTTCTCACAATACGATTGGTACTTGTATTGGAGTTCTCAGCCCCATTATTCTGCATCCTTGTCCAGATCGCCATTTGTTTTTGCATTAGTTCTATCTGCAATTGCATTTGTTGTTGAGAAGCTTGCATCTGTGCCATTTGTTGCTGATGAGCAGCTTGCAACTGTGCCATTTGCTGCTGATGAGAAGCTTGCATTTGCATCATTGCATCTTGCACATCCACATATTGAGACCCCATGCGACCCTTCTTTTGCAATTTTCCTCTTACTCCCGTCAACTTGGAAGGTGGACATCCAAATCCATAACCCCTACTATGGCCATTACCATCTTCTCCTCTCAACTCAAAGTCTACAAGGGTTTCTGCTTCAAGAGTAGCCTCTGACAAGATTCGTGTCCCGGTTTTCTCATGTATCCTATCCATAGCATGATCTTGCACAAGATACTATATATTAAGCATTTGGACAAACAAAATAGCAACTATTCCAATTTATATCAATTCACATAATACACAGTCTGCCTCAAAACAGCTAACTGTTTAGCTCTAAAGTTTTTGTTATTGTCATTTTTGTCAGTTGTTATGATAGTTTATGCATTTTTCATACTATCAACATAGAGCTTGGTGCTCAATGGTCGCCCATCCAATATATTAGCTCAGTTTTAGGCCCATTTAAAAAATTGAGGACAATCACAAATCAAGGTTAACTGCCAAAACTATGAGAGTAGGATACTGCAGGGCAACTGGCAACTACTCTTTCCTTTTAACATTTGTGATATAAGGGGAAACAGTGTAAACTATGCTTTATTAAGCAATCAATCTTGAACAGTTTGTCAGTAAATAACGCTTGAGAGATAAGCGAAACGCTAGACATGCTTAAAAGATGAAAAATCAATAATTATTAGCAAAAAAAAACATTTTTCTGCACTAACAGCACCACATCATCAAAATATATAATTTAGCCTTGCAAACAGGTAGGAGCTTAAACTATCAAGCCCCATATCAGCGACAGACATGAAATATTCCCTTAAATCAAAACACATACTTTGGCTTGCTAGCTAACAATGCAACTTAGTTATGTCTGCTAACTATTTTGATGGGAAACCTTAAGCAAGGCGTCCTAAGAGTAACTTGCCTGGTAGGCCTCCCATCCCTGGACTCTATAATCTTTGGTTAATTAAGTGACATGAGAAAAACATTGCCTATATAATCTATAATGAAGACAACTACACTTACCACGAATCCTTTGGTCGTATCTCCCACATAAGTCCCATCTTTTCGCATGTGAGTAATCTGAAAGAACTCTATATCCCCGATTTTCCTTTTCTTCTTCTTTTCCTACCCATATTGTCAAACCAAGGAAAAAAATTGTGACTTTTCAGAAATAGAAAAAGAAAAGAAAACAAAGCAAAGTGTATAAACTACAAGTAGATTGCATCTTACTTTCTCATCCCTCTTTTGAGCAAAACTCTTGGATCCCGTCGTATGAAAATGTGCCTTACACTTTATTGCATCCTTTTCCCCTTGTAGATTTTGCCTACACAAAAATATTAGTTAATAGGTGGCCTACAATATGAGTGTAAAATCATCAATGCAAATACATTTAGTACTTCATATTCTTAATTAAATCTAAACATTTACATTGATCATGTGAAATTAGTTAAAACATGTATACCTTGCCCTCCGTGAGAACCAATAATCAACAAGTTTCAACCAATCGGGCGTGGGATCCCGGAGGCACATTATTCTCTATTTCTTGACGTGATGAGTTATCTTTGAAAGCCTTCTTCGCAATTCAGCTTTGTATGCTCTCCATTTATTCCCAATTATTTGTAGCACTATTTCATTAACCTCTGAGGTCTCGGAAAGATCAAATTTATCTGAAAAGATTCAAAAATAAAAATTCAATAAGTAAAAGAGTCACATGGAGTGGTAAGGAATAAATTCATATAGCTTGCAACGTAAAGAGTATGTGTAGAATTTGTAAATTCCACGCTAATGAGGTGAGATTTGTATTGGGCAAAGGCTTTGTTCTTCCAAGAGGTTTTGTTTTCTAGCCAAATCACCACAAAACCTATTAAATATTGTTGCTATTTGTTGGCCCATGAACTGGCGGCCCATTTGATGGAGAGGCCCGGTTCACTTACCTATTAACCCGACCCTCTGCTTCTTTCCTCTTTTGGTCCGGCCGCCTTCGAAACCCTAGTTTTCTCTCCCCCTCGTCGGCTGCCCTCTTATCTATATATAGAAGGGTTGGTAGTAGCTCGAGGGATGAGATTGAGAGGGACTTTGTGCGATCCTCTCCCGTTTCTCTGTGAGGCTTTTCTCCGTTCAACGCTTTGTGCGATCCCTCTTTCTTTGTGAGAGACCGAGTTGCTTTCTCCCCTTTGTGTCCTTGGTGGTGCACGAGAAGGAACATCGTGGATGGTTGAAGCGAGCTTCGAGCCAAACAATGACGACGTCAATCCTCAACGGTAGTATCGAGCCTCGTTGAGTCGCCGCCGCTCAAACCGCCGCCGCTGCCGCTGATTCGGCTGAGCCGCTGTCTCCACAGATCGCTGAAAGTAACCGCCGCCATTCCAGCCATCGAACCGCCGCCGTCGTCGTGTAGGTAAGGTCGAAACCCTATCCTAGGGTTTCGCCGTAAAGGGCGTATCAATTTCGCTACAAATGATAGTTGCTCCTTTAGTTGACCCGTATCTCTTCAAGCATTTGCCGATATTTGGTCACCGAAATTAAAATTTCATTTGGTCGTGTGATACCCTTATCTTATTTTTCTGTGTGAAGGATGTCTGCTACTAATCACTATGGTATGGTTCAATATGGTTTGGTTCCGTTCAACGGAAAATCGATTTTAGCATTTGGAAACAAAAATAAAATGTATTTTAATTGAAGTTTGTTAGGGCTATTGGTCGGACTTATTTGGCTTCCTAATCAAGAAAAAGGGTGAAATGAACGAAAATGCATGTTCCACAATTTATTTGAACTTATCCGACTCGTGCTTAGAAAAGTTGGAATTTTGGAATCGCTAAAACCCTTTGGGATAAACTTTTGAATTTGGATCCTCTCCACTACAAAAAAGCAGTGCAGAAACCACTACTTTTAATCTTAACCGTTGATTATTTAGTAATCGGTTATGATACAATCTAAATCTAACACTCACCATACCCCCGTGTATTGCACTCATTCCTAATTTGCACTCAAATAAAAAAATCACAACCACCGACTATATAATTAATGGTTGTGATTATGTAGTGGTCCATCCACTACTCACTACAAAAAGAAAAGTCATTAACAACATTTCAAAGCACATTTAACTACATTTTAAAAATGTTGCTATAATGAATCCCAACATTTGATACAAGTGTTGGTAGGGGACGTGTAGTTAACAGTTGCCAACGTTTTTTTGGCAAGTGTTGGTAATTGCCAACATTTGCAAAAAAACGTTGGCAATTACCAACACTCGCAAAAAACGTTGGTAATCAATTACCAATGTTTTTTGTTGGCAAATGTTGGCAATTGTTTATAGTCAGCTTAGCACAAGCAATAAACGTTGGCAATTACCAACACTTGCCAAAAACGTTGGTAATCAATTACCAACGTTTTTTGTTGGCAAATGTTGGCAATTGTTTATAGTCAGCTTGTCTCATGCTTGTGCCATCAGTTGATTCTATATTATTATATACACTTAAAAGAACCAGAATGCAAAATCAATACCAGTATATAGTAGTTGAAAAGACGGAGCATTTAAAGACAAACATTTATAGTAATTCCCAAATTCCAACTCGACATTGCCATCGGTTGAAAAGCAGTAGCATTTAAAAGTTAACAAAACATTTAAAGTCATTGTTGGGCCAAATAACCATTGGCTGTAGAAATAACAAGAATCAACGCCTCATCTCACTAAGATATACTTCCTATGATCCATGAAAGCTCAGTATGCAGACATGATCCGATGAATGGGAAAGTCAATGGCCTCCATGTCGATAAAGAAGTAAAGACCGATATATAGCAGTCTGTAGCCACATCAAAAGTTGAGAAAATGAAGTTGACACATAGGAATAGTAGTGAATGAAATTGTGAGAAAATGAAGTTAGAAATTAAACAGACCTGAAGAGAGAAACCTGAGCAAGGTTAGTAGGCCACCACATTTCAACAGGATATACCATGAATCTTCTTAGCACCCCAGCCCATCCATAACCAATTATCTGTAGATTAATATAATAACCTAATCACTTTATATGTTTTCAAGAAAAAAAAACTATAGAGAAACTAATCAAATATAACCACGCATTTATCCTCTGGTAACTTCATCAGATCGATATGATCAAAATATGCCCGACTTAATTTATCACAAAATTTGAAAACGAGTAGGAATTAATAAAGTTCTGAACATTTCATCAATAAGAACTCTACCTGTGAGCATTTCATCAATAAGGGCAAGGACATATTCTAATGCCTCTTTGGAAATGCCACGCAAAATGTTCACAAAAACCCTAACATATGCAGGCCCCTCCTGCAAAAATATAAAACCCATGAGATTAAAACAATAAGACAGGAAATAAGACAGTTTTTCAACCAAAATAAAGATCCACTCACAACTCATAATGGCTTGAAAACCATATTAAGATTAGAAATCAATTAGAGAGATCACTTGATGACAGGAGTTAGCTATTTCAATTTGAGCTATTCAGTATGTCAAACTATCAAGCCAAATCATTTTCTCAAACATTCATAAAGAATATTAACTATTAAGCACCAATAATGTGGCTTATAGATGACTGGTATGAGCTTTTGTCAAGGATGCGAAAATAGTTTGTTAAACAGAGCTATCATCATATAGAGTTAGATATGACAGCAAAGATAAGATTTTGCTCATCCTATCACGGTATCACCTCAAAGACTTTTGTAATTAATACTGCCACCATTTAATGCCTATCATGAACAAAAATCAACAAGAGAATTAACTATGAACCTTGAATCATGCAGATAACATCACATTGACATGTCTAAATAAGTGCATATATTTGGCCGCACCGGCTTCAAAATGGGTGATGCTCAATATTGGGTCGATACTTTCCATGTCCACTAGAGGCACTCGAACCTATTAACAAAGAAAATAAACAGTCTACTTAGAAATCATAAACATCTACCCTCATCATTACTATGATTTTATTAGGTTAGATAAGCTAACTGTTGATTTCTCACAATACATTGGTACTTGTATTGGAGTTCTCACCATTATTCTAAGCATCCTTGTCCGGATCGCCATTTGTTTTGCATTAGTTCTATCTCAATTGCATTTGTTGTTGAGAAGCTTGCACTGCCATTTGTTGCCGATGAGCACTTGCAATCGGTGCATTTGTCACGATGAGAAGCTTGCATTTGCATCATTGCATCTTGCACATCCACATATTGAGACCCCATGCACTTTCTTTGCAATTTTCCTCTTACTCCCGTCAACTTGGAAGGTGGATATCCAAATCCATAACCCGTACTATGGCCATTACCATCTTCTCCTCTCAACTCAAAGTCTACAAGGGTTTCTGCTTCAAGAGTAGCCTCTGACAAGATTCGTGTCCCGGTTTTCTCATGTATCCTATCCATAGCATGATCTTGCACAAGATACTATATATTAAGCATTTGGACAAACAAAATAGCAACTATTCCAATTTATATCAATTCACATAATACACAGTCTGCCTCAAAACAGCTAACTGTTTAGCTCTAAAGTTTTTGTTATTGTCATTTTTGTCAGTTGTTATGATAGTTTATGCATTTTTCATACTATCAACATAGAGCTTGGTGCTCAATGGTCGCCCATCCAATATATTAGCTCAGTTTTAGGCCCATTTAAAAATTGACAATCACAAATCAAGGTTAACTGCCAAAACTATGAGAGTAGGATACTGCAGGGGCAACTGGCAACTACTCTTTCCTTTTTAACATTTGTGATATAAGGGGGAAACAGTGTAAACTATGCTTTATTAAGCAATCAATCTTGAACAGTTTGTCAGTAAATAACGCTTGAGAGATAAGCGAAACGCTAGACATGCTTAAAAGATGAAAAATCAATAATTATTAGCAAAAACATTTTTCTGCACTAACAGCACCACATCATCAAAATATATAATTTAGCCTTGCAAACAGGTAGGAGCTAAAACTATCAAGCCCCATATCAGCGACAGACATGAAATATTCCCTTAAATCAAGAACACATACTTTGGCTTGCTAGCTAACAATGCAACTTAATTAGTTATGTCTGCTAACTATTTTGATGGGAAACCTTAAGCAAGTCGTCCTAAGAGTAACTTGCCTGGTAGGCCTCCCATCCCTGGACTCTATAATCTTTGGTTAATTAAGTGACATGAGAAAAACATTGCCTATATAATCTATAATGAAGACAACTACACTTACCACTAACTTTGGTCGATCTCCCACATAAGTCCCATCTTTTCATGTGAGTAATCTGAAAGAACTCTATATCCCTCGATTTTCTTCTTCTTTTCCTACCCATATTGTCAAACCAAGGAAAAATTGTGACTTTTCAGAAATAGAAAAAGAAAAGAAAACAAAGCAAAGTGTATAAACTACAAGTAGATTGCATCTTACTTTCTCATCCCTCTTTGAGCAAAACTCTGGATCCCGTCAGATGAAAATGTGCCTTACACTTTATTGCATCCTTTTCCCCTTGTAGATTTTGCCTACACAAAAATATTAGTTAATAGGTGGCCTACAATATGAGTGTAAAATCATCAATGCAAATACATTTCGTACTTCATATTCTTAATTAAATCTAAACATTTACATTGATCATGTGAAATTAGTTAAAACATGTATACCTTGCCCTCCGGCGAGAACCAATAATCAACAAGTTTCAACCAATCAGACGGGATCCCTGAGGCACATTATTCTCTATTTCTTGACGTGATGAGTTATCTTTGAAAGCCTTCTTCCGCAATTCAACTTTGTATGCTCTCCATTTATTCCCAATTATTTGTAGCACTATTTCATTAACCTCTGAGGTCTCAGGAAGATCAAATTTATCCTGAAAAGATTCAAAAATAAAAATTCAATAAGTAAAAGAGTCACATGGAGTGGTAAGGAATAAATTCATATAGCTTGCAACGAAGAGTATGTGTAGAATTTGTAAATTCCACGCTAATGAGGTGAGATTTGTATTGGGCAAAGGCTTTGTTCTTCCAAGAGGTTTTGTTTTCTAGCCAAATCACCACAAAACCTATTAAATATTGTTGCTATTTGTTGCCCATGAAGCTGGCCGCCTTTGATGGAGAGGCCCGTCACTTACCTATTAACCCTCGCTTTTCCTCTTTTGGTCCGGCCGCCTTCGAAACCCTAGTTTTCTCCCTCGTCGGGCTGCCCTCTTATCTATATAGAAGGGTTGGTAGTAGCTCGAGGGATGATTGAGAGGGACTTTGCGATCCTCTCCCCGTTTCTCTGTGAGGCTTTCTCCGCTCATCGCTGATCCCCTCTTCTTTGTGAGAGACCGAGTTGCTTTCTCCCCTTTGTGTCCTTGGTGGTGCACACGAGAAGGAACATCGGATCGGTTGAAGCAAAGCTTGAGCCAAACAATGACGCACGCCAACCAACAGAGTCGAGTTCTCGCGAGTCGCCGCCGCTCAAACCGCCGCCGCTGCCGCTGATTCGGCTGAGCCGCTGTCTCCACAGATCGCTGAAAGTAACCGCCGCCATTCCAACCATCGAATCGCCGCCGCCGTCATGGAAGGTCAAACCCTATCCTAGGGTTTCGCCAGTAAAGGATCGTATCAATTTCGCTACAAATGATAGTTGCTCCTTTAGTTGACCCGTATCTCTTCAAGCATTTGCCGATATTTGGTCACCGAAATTAAAATTTCATTTGGTCGTGGATACCCTTATCTTATTTTTTCTGTGAAGGATGTCTCGCTACTAATCACTATGGTATGGTTCAATATGGTTTGGTTCCGCTCAACGGAAAATCGATTTTAGCATTTGGAAACAAAAAAAAATGTATTTTAATTCATAAGTTTGTTAGGCTATTGGTGGACTTATTTGGCTTCCTAATCAAGAAAAAGGGTGAAATGAACGAAAATGCATGTTCCACAATTTATTTGAACTTATCTCACTGTGCTTAGAAAAGTTGGAATTTTGGAATTGCTAAAACCCTTTGGGATAAACTTGAAGAACTATATACGAAACCTCTTTACCCAAGAAAATATTTTTGCTTGAAATTTTTTAAATTTAGATTGATATGTCTAAGGACATTGAGGAGAACCTAGATGTTTTCACAAAACTTATTTTCACATTAAGTTAACCTATGATAAACATATAGACGAATATACTCCTATTGCACTTCTAAATGTTATTCTGACTCATATAGTGATGTAAAATCTGCTATTAAATATGGTAGAGATGAGGTTACCCTTGATATTGTGATCAATGGTCTTAAGAGTAAGGAATTAGATTTAAAACATTCTGGGGAAAATAAAATTCGGTGAGGTTATGCATGTGAGGGTAGGCCTCTATAGGTCTAATAACCAAAAGAATGCAAGTAATGGGGAATCAAGTAAGAAAAATTTGAAAATAGAAGGGTAGATCTAAGTCTAGGTTTAAAGTTAAAAATGCTATAATTGTCATGAACCGGTCACTTTATTAAAGATTGTCCTAAACCTAAGAAATATCGCAAAATGATCATGCTAATATGGCTGCCTCAGGAGGGCAAAATGGGTGAAATTTTCATGATTAATAATCTTTGTGATTATGCATATTTGAACTCGTTGTCCGATTCTTTGTGTAAATCAAATTGGTTATTAGACTGGTTGTACTTTTCATATGACTCCTTTAAAAACATGTTTTCAAACTACAAGAAAATAGAGAATGGCTTTGTGTCAATGGCAATAAAAAGAAAAGCAATGTTTTAGAACCGTGATGTATGCCTTAGGTTTTCCGTGTTCGAAGTTTACTTTGAAGAATGTTAGGCATGTTCCCGATTTAAGTTATAACTTGATTTCTTGTGCATCTCTAGAAAATGATGGTTTGGAGGAAAATGGGTAAAGGGTTATGAAAATTCTGAAGTCTCTCTTGTTATTTTTATCGCTAAAAAATAAAATAACTTGTATGTTTGTTCGTTGAACCGTGCTTGATTCTGTTAACTCCGGATAGGTGATAACTGCTTTATGGCATAATAGATTAGGTCACATGAGTAATAAAGGATTAGAAATTTTGCATAAATGAGGTCACTTTGGTAGTGATAAAATATCCACCATCCCTTTTGTGAATCTTGTGTGCTAGGAAAATAACATAGGTTAGTTTTCCGCTTTCTTCTTTTCCTAATCGCCTAAGTGTATCGATGTACTTGAATATTTGTTTACAATGGGGTCCCTCTAGTGTTCACGATGGAGGGAACCAATATTTTCTTTCCATAATTGATGATTACTCTAGGAAAGTTTGGGTTTTACTCATGAAACAAAATCTGAAGTTTTGATAAATTTAAAACCGAAAATTATGATTGAAAACCAAACGGAAAGAAAATTAAAACTCTTAGGACGATAATGGTCTTGAGTTTTGTAACAAACAATTGAATGACTTGTGTGCTACTTGGGTATTAAAAGACATAAACTGTTCCCTACACACCACAAAGAAATGGGGTTGCAAAAGGATGAATAGAACTCTGAGAGGGTGAGGCGTTGGCCACATCCGGCTCTCAAGAAGTTCTCGGGAGAAGCCGCTTGTATCATGGGCTTATTTGATTAATAGGTCTCCTTCTCGCTCCTTAGGAGGAAATGCCCTGAATTTGTGTTCAGCAAACCTCTTGATTTAAATAACTTGAGAATTTCTGAGTGCTGGCTATGTGCATCAAAGGATTGATAAGTTAGAACCTAGATCTAAGAAATGTGTTTTCTTGATACCCCTGAAAGGGTAAAAGGTTATAGGCTTTGGTGTAAGGAAGATTCAAAGTTCGTGGTCAGCGGGGATGTTACCTTTGATGAGAAATCCATGATTGCTAGGGCGTTCAAGGATGATGGTGTTATGACCGGTGAGACTTCTAAGTCTCGGGTTATTGAAATAGAACCTAAAGACCAACTAGGTTCTAATCGTGCTCAAGTGGGAAGTCGGGTAGATGATGAGCTTGAGCAGAGGAGGTTCACAGAAAATACACAGCACTACAACAACAAATGCCGAGGATAATTTGGCTTCCACTAGGCCAAAGCGAGCATACAAGCAGTTCGGTTAGGGCTGATCAACCCTGAAGCACTATGGGCGAGGTTAATTTGGTTGAATCGCACTCTCGGTGGAGGAGGGCAGGCGGTCTCCTTCAAGGAAGCTATTCGGGACAAGGATAGTGAGAGTTGGTTGGCTGCGATGGAGGAAGAGATGGAATCTCTTCGAAGAACCAAACATGGGAGGTGGTCCCATTGCGTAGGAAGAAAAGCTATTGGTTGTAAGTGGGTGTATAAAAGAAAGGAAGATCTTCGAGCTTCGGTGGTGTAAGATACAAGGCGAGGCTAGTGGCTAAGGGTTTTGCACGTAAAGAGGGTGTGGATTACAATGAGATATTTTCTCCGTGGTGAAACACACATCTATTCGGGTGCTATTGAGTATTGTTGCTTATGGTGATTTTGAGTCGGATCAACTCGATGTTAAAACAGCCTTCTTGCACGGAGACTTGGATGAAGAGATCTACATGCATCAACCCGAGGGCTACAAGGTTGAGGATAAGGAGAATCATGTGTGTCGTTTGAGGAATCCTTGTATGGATTAAAGCAATCTCCCGGCGGTGGTACAAGCGATTTGACTCCTTCATCTTGAAGCATGGGTTTTCCGGCGATCATGATTATTGTGTTTACATTCGAAGCTTCGGAGGTAATTTTATCTATCTTCTTTGTATGTGGATGACATGCTTATTGCTTCTAAGAGCAGGTGGAGATAGATAGGTTGAAATCTCAACTTGGTGAAGAGTTCGAGATGAAGGACATGGGTGCTGCTAGGAAAATCTTGGGTATGGAGATTAGAAGAAGCGGACGAATCGGCGATTGTTCTTGAGTCGAAGGGCTACATAGAGCGGGTGATCGCGAGGTTCGGGATGCAAAGTGCTAAGTCGGTGGTAACTCCATTGGCTCCACACTTTAGGCTTTCTGGTAATCAATCTCCCACTACAGCGAAAGAGAAGGCGCACATGGAGCGTGTTCCCTATGCTAGTGCAGTTGGCAGTTTAATGTATGCAATGGTGTGTACGCCGGATATTTCCTGGCGGTTAGTGTGGTCGATGGATTCATGGCGAATCCGGAAAGGCGACCGGGAAGCAGTGAAGTGGTTCCTCAGGTACTTAAAGAGTACAGTTGATACGGGTCTGTGTTTTGGTGGAGAAACATGTCAGATTGATGGGTTTGTGGACTCTGATTATGCGGGCGATCTAGATAGACGGCGATCTACTACCGGTTATGTATTTAAGGATGCGTGGAGCTCCGGTTAGTTGGCGATCGATGTTACGAACTCTGATGGCACTTTCTACTCTGAGGCCGAGTACATGGCCATGACAGAGGGAGTGAAGGAAGCCTTGTGGTTATGGGGTCTTCTAGACGATTTGGGGATTGGCGAGCGTGAACTTGTGGTGTGACAAATGAGTGCAATTCACTTGGCGAAGAATCGTTCATCTTTGAAGCATGGGTTTTCGGCGATCATGATTATTGTGTTTACATCGAGCCGGAGGTAATTTTATCTATCTTCTTTGTATGTGGATGACATGCTTATTGCTTCTAAGAGCGAGGTGGAGATAGATAGGTTGAAATCTTTGGTGAAGAGTTGAGATGAAGGACATGGGTGCTGCTAGGAAAATCATGGGTATGGAGATTAGAAGAGGAATGAAGATCGGCGATTGTTCTTGAGTCGAAGGGCTACATAGAGCGGGTGTCATTGAGGTTCGGGATGCAAAGTGCTAAGTCGGTGGTAACTCCATTGGCTCCACACTTTGGTAATCAATCTCCCACTAATGAAGAAGGCACATGGAGCGTGTTCCATGCTAGTGCTGATTGGCGGTTTAATGTATGCAATGGTGTGTACTGCGTATTTCCACAGGCGGTTAGTGTGGTCGATAGATTCATGGCGAATCCGGAAAGGCGACCGGGAAGCGGTGAAGTGGTTCCTCGGTACTTAAAAGTACGGTTGATACAGTGCGTGTTTTGGTGGAGAAACATGTCAGTTGATGGGTTTGTGGACTCGATTATGCGAGGCGATCTAGATAGGCGGCGTCTACTCACGGTTATGTATTTAAGTCGTGGAGCTCGGTTAGTTGGCGATCGATGTTCTGACTACTGTGGCACTTTCTACGGAGGTAGAGTACATGGCCATGACAGAGAAGTGAAGGAACTTGTGGTTATGGGGTCTTCTAGGCGATTGGGGATTGGCGAGGCGTGAACTTGTGGTGTGCAATCGAGTGCAATTCACTTGGCGAAGAATCAGTTCATCATGCTCATAAGCATATCGATGTCGTATCATTTTGTGCGGGATCATAGAAGGTGATATTTCTCTCATGAAGGTGCACACGAATGAGAATCCCGACATGTTAACCAAGGTGGTCAGGTGTAAGTTTAAGCATTGCTTAGACTTGCTTCATATCACTCTTGTTGATTTGTCCAAGAGGCATGGCCCTTCCAGTGATATGGGTAAGGTGGAGATGATTTGAGGTGAACTACGATGAGCTTGATCTGGTGGAAGTGCGTGAAAGCGGTGTAGTTAGCTTGTATTTGGATTAGCTGGATTGGTGATGGAGATCTCTAGATGTTCTTGGTGTTCTTCGGTGTTAGTCCAAAATTTGAGGTAAATCAAATGATGTGCGAGGTGGAGAATTGTAGAACATGCACAAAAACATGCACAAGGCAGTTTTAGGGTTCGATGATGCGACTACTAGGCATTGTAGTCGACTAATCTGTGAGACGAAGCGAGTTTTGGTAGGAGCAGTAGCGACTACTAGGCATTGTAGTCGACTAATCTGCCAGACAATGAGTTTGGATGGGAAACAGTAGTCGACTAATCGGTAGTAGTCGACTAATCAGGAAGAATTCAAAAGCGGTTTTGGTTTTAAACCAGTTCGTTTAGAGTTTATATAACCCTAAACCTGATTATTAGATAAGTTTGAAGCACGTTTTGGAGCGACTTTGAGAGGGTTTTGTGCATCTTTGGAGAGGAGATCTTTTGAGATTGAGAGGTTTGTTTTAGGGTTTCTTTGTGAGAACTTGTAATCCTAATTTGTATTCTCTCTTTCTATTAGTGAAAATCCCCTCCTTACCCGTGGGCGTAGGCAACTGAACCAGTAAATCTAAATGTCTTCCTTGCTTTTCTATGTATTTGCTATCGTTTGTGGTGGTTCTCTCGCGGTTCCCTGGTCATGCTACCATCATGTGATATTAGTATAATCAGAATATTGTGCTAGTAAGGAACACTAGGGCTTAAGTGTCTCGTTATCAATTCAAATTAGCACAATAAATTTATGGTACCGGCGGAATAAAAATAATATATCATTTTTAGTAATAGGGCAAAGTGTCCAGAAAATTTATTAATTGAAGAAAATAAATACAAATATGCATGAAGAGAAAGAAAGAGGAGGGGGAGAAGTAGAGTAGGAGAAGGTAATTAGAGGAAGCGTTACAAGAAAAAAAGAAAACAAGCTAATCAAATTCTAAATTAGGATGTCACTCTGCTCTAATTCGGGTGACTACTCCTATGTTGAGCTACGTAGTCATACCAGATTGAAGATAATTGTACAATCAGAAAAAGTGTGCCAACATCTTTGAGTTTATTACAAAACACTCTCTTAGTTCGTTATAATCATCAATTTTGTATCAATGTAATTAGAATATTTGTATTGAGTAGTTATGAACTATATATTCATTTTCAAACACTTGTCCCCATCTCCTTCTTTTCCTGTATGAAATTTTCTAGAGGGTATTCGATATAATTTCTTTTTCCGTAGGAGGAAGAGATCAAAATGATACTGATCTCTGAAATTGCAAAGAAAACGAGTTAAAAAAAAAATTCCATTCTTGATATTTGTCTTTTTGTATGAGTCACACTCGATACAAGTTTTCATCAAAAAAGAAAAAATAAACATGAAAAGGTCAAGTTCAAAGTACGTGAGTTGTATCTTAATAAGACCTAAACACTAAAACAATGAGTTACGTGCCTTGAATGTGAATATTTAAGGGACTTTTGGATTTTTAGTGAAAATATTGATTGGGAGGTAGTTGATTGCAATAAAAACTAACTAATAAAAACTAACTTGAAATGTGATTTATGTATAAATTAAAATTGAAAGATAGTTTCCGTATAATTACCCTATTTCCAAGGTGGTTCTAAGAAATAAAAAGGGCTTTGAATTAAAATTGAAAGATAGTTTCCGTATAATTACCCTATTATGTAAAAATATGAAGACTTGGAAATTGTCAATGCTTGGAGATGTGCTTTAAGTGTGCATAAAAAAGGTATCAGAAAGATGCTCAGTGCTGTGCATACTACCATGATATGAATTTCTCTGATGAGAAATTCTGAAACCAGGCTGCTTGATTAAGAGCATGTATTAAGTGTCCATTTTCTGAAGTAAGCCATGAACATCAGCAGAGGCTAGTTGTGTGGTAAGGCAATTACCAAGAACAGAAATTCATAGAATTGAAAAAAGGTATTTGTACCCTCATGCTAAAAATTTTCACGTGTGCAACGCACGTGCTTCATTCAAAAAGCTAGTAATTATTGTACAGCAACGGGCACTTCCCAGCTAAAAAACACAAAAGATTTCACATCAAAACAAAATTTGGCAGAAAAATGCCCTCCCTCCTAGCTTAAACTATGCCTGCCGGAAAAACAGTCACCGGTCGTGCATACGACATGACGACTGCGATAACAGTCGAGATCGAAACCGTGGCCACGAGCGTTCTCTGACTCGAACAACGCCGAATGGGATAGGAGATCCTCTTCTTGTTGCAAAGAGAAGGAGCCTTTTTGTCATGCAAAGCACATCCACAGTTCTTATGGTAAGGCCTTTTTCTGATCTCCGTGTCAGAGGCGGCGATGCATCTGTTGAAGACGCACCGGAGAAGTCCGTTGACTGCTCCGGTGGCCATTGTAGTCTAAGTTGTGCCACCTCAATTCGACCTGATTCAATGGCTTGTGGTGTGAGGGGTATTTATAGGTGTAATGTTTGGTGTATGAAAAGAAATCATAGGAAACTAGGCTTTTGCTTTGTGAATTCAGCCATGGATTCTATGAGTAGTTTTTGGGCTTATATAGGAAAATGTCCAAAATGGATGCGTTGGATGGAAGGAGAGTGAACTTGGTATCTTTTTAGGTAGTGACTTTTCTATAGTGTAGTGACTTTTCTATAGTGTTGGAATAAACTTTTGAATTTGGATCCTCTACTACAGCGGTCGAAACCACTACTTTTAATCTTAACCGTTGATTATTTGTGTCGGTTATGATACAATCTAAATCTAACACTCATCATACCCCGTGTATTGCACTCATTCCTAATTTGCACTCAAATAAAAATCACAACCACCGACTAGATAATTAATGGTTGTGATTATGTAGTGGTCCCTCCACTACTCACTAAAAAGAAAAGTCTAACAACATTTCAAAGCACATTTAACTACATTTTAAAAATGTTGTTATAATGAATCCCAACATTTGATACAAGTGTTGGTAGGAGAATGTAGTTAGGTTATAGCGTTTTTGGCAAGTGTTGGTAATTGCCAACATTTACAAAAATGTTGGCAATTACCAAAACGTTATTAATCAATTACCAACGTTTTTGTTGGCAAATGTTGGCAATTGTTTATAGTCAGCTTGTCTCATGCTTGTGCCATCAGTTGATTCTACATTATTATATACACTTAAAAGAACCAGAATGCAAAATCAATACCAGTATATAGCAGTTGAAAAAGACAGTAGCATTTAAAAGACAAACATTTATAGTAATTCCCAAATTCCAACTCTGACATTGCCATCAGTTGAAAAAGACAGTAGCATTTAAAAGTTTACAAAACATTTAAAGTCATTGTTGGGCCAAATAACCATTGGCTGTCGTAGAAATAACAAGAATCAACACCTCATCTCACTAAGATAATACTTCCTATGATCCATGAAAGCGGTATCTGACATTGATCCGATGAATGGGAAAGTCAATGGCCTCCATGTCGATAAAGAAGTAAAGACCGATATATAGCAGCCTGTAGCCACATCAAAAGTTGAGAAAATGAAGTTGACACATAGGAATAGTAGTGAATGAAATTGTGAGAAAATGAAGTTAGAAATTAAACAGACTTGAAGAGAGAAACCTGAGCAAGGTTAGCAGGCCACCACATTTCAACAGGATCTACCAGGAATCTTCTTAGCACCCCAGCCCATCCATAACCAATTATCTGTAGATTAATATAATAACCTAATCACTTTATATGCTTTCAAGAAAAAAGAAACTATAGAGAAACTAATCAAATTTAACCACGCATTTATCCTCTGGTAACTTCATCAGATCGATATGATCAAAATATGCCCGACTTCATTTATCACAAAATTTGAAAACGAGTAGGAATTAATAAAGTTCTGAACATTTCATCAATAAGAACTCTACCTGTGAGCATTTCATCAATAAGGGCAAGGACATATTCTAATGTTTCCTCTTTGGAAATGCCACGCAAAATGTTCACAAAACCTAACATATGCAGGCCCCTCCTGCAAAAATATAAAACCCATGAGATTAAAACAATAAGACAGGAAATAAGACAGTTTTTCAACCAAAATAAAGATCCACTCTCACAACTCATAATGGCTTGAAAACCATATTAAGATTAGAAATCAATTAGAGATCACTTGATGACAGGAGTTAGCTATTTCAATTTGAGCTATTCAGTATGTCAAACTATCAAGCCAAATCATTTTCTCAAACATTCATAAAGAATATTAACTATTAAGCACCAATAATGTGGCTTATAGATGACTGGTATGAGCTTTTGTCAAGGATGCGAAAATAGTTTGTTAAACAGAGCTATCATCATATAGAGTTAGATATGACAGCAAAGATAAGATTTTGCTCATCCTATCACGGTATCACCTCAAAGACTTTTTGTAATTAATACTGCCACCATTTAATGCCTATCATGAACAAAAAATCAACAAGAGAATTAACTATGAACCTTGAATCATGCAGATAACATCACATTGACATGTCTAAATAAGTGCATATATTTGGCGTACCGGCTTCAAAATGGGTGATGCTCAATATTGGGTCGATACTTTCCATGTCCACTAGAGGCACTCGGAACCTATTAACAAAGAAAATAAAACAGTCTACTTAGAAATCATAAACATCTACCCTCATCATTACTATGATTTTATTAGGTTAGATAAGCTACTATTGATTTCTCACAATACGATTGGTACTTGTATTGGAGTTCTCAGCCCATTATTACGCATCCTTGTCGGATCGCCATTTGTTTTGCATTAGTTCTATCGCAATTGCATTTGTTGTTGAGAAGCTTGCATCTTGCCATTTGTTGTCGATGGCGACTTGCCGTATGCCATTTTGCTGGCGATGAGAAGCTTGCATTTGCATCATTGCATCTTGCACATCCACATATTGAGACCCCATCGACCCTTCTTTTGCAATTTTCCTCTTACTCCGTCAACTTGGAAGGTGGACATCCAAATCCATAACCCCTACTATGGCCATTACCATCTTCTCCTCTCAACTCAAAGTCTACAAGGGTTTACGCTTCAAGAGTAGCCTCGACAAGATTCGTGTCCCGGTTTTCTCATGTATCCTATCCATAGCATGATCTTGCACAAGATACTATATATTAAGCATTTGGACAAACAAAATAGCAACTATTCCAATTTATATCAATTCACATAATACACAGTCTGCCTCAAAACAGCTAACTGTTTAGCTCTAAAGTTTTTGTTATTGTCATTTTTGTCAGTTGTCATGATAGTTTATGCATTTTTCATACTATCAACATAGAGCTTGGTGCTCAATGGTCGCCCATCCAATATATTAGCTCAGTTTTAGGCCCATTTAAAAAATTGAGGACAATCACAAATCAAGGTTAACTGCCAAAACTATGAGAGTAGGATACTGCAGGGGCAACTGGCAACTACTCTTTCCTTTTTAACATTTGTGATATAAGGGGGAAACAGTGTAAACTATGCTTTATTAAGCAATCAATCTTGAACAGTTTGTCAGTAAATAACGCTTGAGAGATAAGCGAAACGCTAGACATGCTTAAAAGATGAAAAATCAATAATTATTAGCAAAAAAAAACATTTTTCTGCACTAACAGCACCACATCATCAAAATATATAATTTAGCCTTGCAAACAGGTAGGAGCTTAAACTATCAAGCCCCATATCAGCGACAGACATGAAATATTCCCTTAAATCAAAAACACATACTTTGGCTTGCTAGCTAACAATGCAACTTAGTTATGTCTGCTAACTATTTTGATGGGAAACCTTAAGCAAGGCGTCCTAAGAGTAACTTGCCTGGTAGGCCTCCCATCCCTGGACTCTATAATCTTTGGTTAATTAAGTGACATGAGAAAAACATTGCCTATATAATCTATAATGAAGACAACTACACTTACCACGAATCCTTTGGTCGTATCTCCCACATAAGTCCCATCTTTTCGCATGTGAGTAATCTGAAAGAACTCTATATCCCCGATTTTCCTTTTCTTCTTCTTTTCCTACCCATATTGTCAAACCAAGGAAAAAATTGTGACTTTTCAGAAATAGAAAAAGAAAAGAAAACAAAGCAAAGTGTATAAACTACAAGTAGATTGCATCTTACTTTCTCATCCCTCTTTTGAGCAAAACTCTTGGATCCCGTCGTATGAAAATGTGCCTTACACTTTATTGCATCCTTTCCCCTTGTAGATTTTGCCTACACAAAAATATTAGTTAATAGGTGGCCTACAATATGAGTGTAAAATCATCAATGCAAATACATTTCGTACTTCATATTCTTAATTAAATCTAAACATTTACATTGATCATGTGAAATTAGTTAAAACATGTATACCTTGCCCTCCGGCGAGAACCAATAATCAACAAGTTTCAACCAATCAGGACGTGGGATCCCGGGAGGCACATTATTCTCTATTTCTTGACGTGATGAGTTATCTTTGAAAGCCTTCTTCGCAATTCAGCTTTGTATGCTCTCCATTTATTCCCAATTATTTGTAGCACTATTTCATTAACCTCTGAGGTCTCAGAAAGATCAAATTTATCCTGAAAAGATTCAAAAATAAAAATTCAATAAGTAAAAGAGTCACATGGAGTGGTAAGGAATAAATTCATATAGCTTGCAACGTAAAGAGTATGTGTAGAATTTGTACCCGCACTACGACAATGAGGTGAGATTTGTATTGGGCAAAGGCTTTGTTCTTCCAAGAGGTTTTGTTTTCTAGCCAAATCACCACAAAACCTATTAAATATTGTTGCTATTTGTTGGCCCATGAACTGCTGGCCCATTTGATGGAGAGGCCCAGTTCACTTACCTATTAACCCGACCCTCTGCTTCTTTCCTCTTTTGGTCCGCTGCCTTTCGAAACCCTAGTTTTCTCTCCCCCCCTCTCGTCGGCTGCCCTCTTATCTATATATAGAAGGGTTGGTAGTAGCTCGAGGGATGAGATTGAGAGGGACTTTGTGCGATCCTCTCCCCGTTTCTCTGTGAGGCTTTTCTCCGTTCACTGCTTTGTGCGATCCCCTCTTTCTTTGTGAGAGACTGAGTTGCTTTCTCCCCTTTGTGTCCTTGGTGGTGCACACGAGAAGGAACATCGTGACTGGTTGAAGCAGGCTTCTGAGCCAAACAATGACGACGTCAATCCTCAACAGTAGTATCAGAGCCTCGTTGAGTCGTCGCCGTTCAAAACGGCCGGGCCGCCGCTGGATTCGCTGAGCCGCTGTTCCAGCCGAGATCGCTGAAGCGTAACCGCCGCCGCCATTCCGACCATCGAACCGCCGCCGCCGTCGTAGGAGGTCGAAACCCTATCCTAGGGTTTCGCCGAGTAAAGGGCGATATCAATTTCGCTACGATGATAGTTGCTCCTTTAGTTGACCCGTATCTCTTCTGCGTTTACTTGCTGATATTTGGTCACTGAAATTAAAATTTCATTTGGTCGTGTGATACCCTTATCTTATTTTTCTGTGTGAAGGATGTCTGCTACTAATCACTATGGTATGGTTCAATATGGTTTGGTTCCGTTCAACGGAAAATCTGATTTTAGCATTTGGAAACAAAAAATAAAATGTATTTTAATTCAGCAGAAGTTTGTTAGGGCTATTGGTCGACTTATTTGGCCGACCTTGAAGAAAAAAGTGAAATGAACGAAAATGCATGTTCCACAATTTATTTGAACTTATCTGACTCTGTGCTTAGAAAAGTTGGAATTTTGGAATCTGCTAAAACCCTTTGGGATAAACTTGAAGAACTATATACAGAAACCTCTTTACCCAGTAAAATATTTTTGCTTGAAATTTTTTTTAAATTTAGATTGGATATGTCTAAGGACATTGAGGAGAACCTAGATGTTTTCACAAAACTTATTTCAGACATTAAGTTAACCTATGATAAACATATAGACGAATATACTCCTATTGCACTTCTAAATGTTATTCTGACTCATATAGTGATGTAAAATCTGCTATTAAATATGGTAGAGATGAGGTTACCCTTGATATTGTGATCAATGGTCTTAAGAGTAAGAATTAGATTTAAAACATTCAGGGAAAATAAAAATTCGGTGAGGTTATGCATGTGAGGGTAGGCCTCAGAATAGGTCTAATAACCAAAAGAATGCAAGTAATGGGGAATCAAGTAAGAAAAATTTGAAAATAGAAGGGTAGATCTAAGTCTAGGTTTAAAGTTAAAAATGCTATAATTGTCATGAAACTGGTCACTTTATTAAAGATTGTCCTAAACCTAAGAAATATCACAAAATGATCATGCTAATATGGTCGCCTGCGTGAGGGCAAAATGGGTGAAATTTTCATGATTAATAATCTTTGTGATTATGCATATTTGAACTCGTGTTGTCCGATTCTTTGTGTAAATCAAATTGGTTATTAGACTCGGTTGTACTTTTCATATGACTCCTTTTAAAACATGTTTTCAAACTACAAGAAAATAGAGAATGGCTTTGTGTCAATGGCAAATAAAAAGAAAAGCAATGTTTTAGGAGCTGGTGATGTATGCCTTAGGTTTTCTTGAGTTCGAGTTTACTTTGAAGAATGTTAGGCATGTTCTCGATTTAAGTTATAACTTGATTTCTTGTGCATCTCTAGAAAATGATGGTTTGGAGGAAAATGGGGTAAAGGGGTTATGAAAATTCGAAAGGGTCTCTTGTTATTTTCTTGCTAAAAATAAAATAACTTGTATGTTTGTCATCTTGAACACGTGCTTGATTCATTAACTCTGTGATAGGTGATAAATCTGTTTTATGGCATAATAGATTAGGTCACATGAGTAATAAAGGATTAGAAATTTTGCATAAATGAGGTCACTTTGGTAGTGATAAAATATCCACCATCCCTTTTGTGAATCTTGTGTGCTAGGAAAATAACATAGGGTTAGTTTTCCGTTTCTTCTTTCCTAATCAGTCAGGAATATCGATGTACTTGAATATTTACATGCTGATGTGTGGGGTCCCTCTAGTGTTCCCTCATGGAGGGAACCAATATTTTCTTTCCATAATTGATGATTACTCTAGGAAAGTTTGGGTTTTACTCATGAAACAAAAATCTGAAGTTTTGATAAATTTAAAAGCGGAAAATTATGATTGAAAACCAAACGGAAAGAAAATTAAAACTCTTAGGACGAGATAATGGTCTTGAGTTTTGTAACAAACAATTGAATGACTTGTGTGCTACTTGGGTATTAAAAGACATAAAACTGTTCCCTACACACCACAGCAAAATGGGGTTGCTAAAAGGATGAATAGAACTCTCTTAGAGAGGGTGAGGGCTATGTTGGCCACATCCGGGCTCTCCAAGTTAAGGGGAGAAATTTGTTTACATGCTTGGCTTATTTGATTAATAGGTCTCCTTCGTTCCCTTAGGAGGAAATGCCACAATTTGTGTTCACGGGCAAACCTCTTGATTTAAATAACTTGAGAATTTTTGAGTGTCGGCTATGTGCATCAAAGGATTGATAAGTTAGAACCTAGATCTAAGAAATGTGTTTTCTTAGGATACCCCGAAGGGTAAAAGGTTATAGGCTTTGGAATAAGAGTGAACAGGGGTTTAAGATAGTAATAAGTAGAGATGTTGTTTTAATGAAAATGAATTTACTTATTTATCTTTACTGTTCCTATTTAGAAAATGATGCTCCAAATGAGGTGGAGCAAATGCCTATTATTAATCAATCAATTACCTCAGAAGAGAAATTGAATGATATAATTATTGAAAATCAAGATGAGATTATTCCTAATGAGGTGGAGCATAATATGGGAAATAGATAACATGCATGATTTGAATGATTATCAACTCACTAGGGATAGAAATAAAAGAACAATTAGGAAACACGAAGATATAGGGATTGCAATTTGGTGATTGTAATATGTCCGAGTTTGCCTTTAATGTGTTTGAATCCCTTGAGTGCAATGAACCTAAGACCTATAGTGAAGCATTAAGGTCAAAATATTCTAAAGAATGGATTAGTGCTATGAAGAGTGAGATGGAATCCTAAGAATTAACCAAACATGGAAACTTGTTCCTAAACACGCTAGTTGTTCTAGTGAACTTGTAAGTGGTCTGTTTAAGGTGAAATAAGAATCAGAAGGTGTTAGGTTTAAGGCTAGGTTAGTAGCTAATGGATTTACTCAAAAGGAGGGAATTAATTATCTTTGAAATTTTTGCCCTGTTGTCAAATTCACTCTTGTTAGAATTATGCTTGCTTTAGTTGCTCATTTTAATTGGGAATTAAAACAAATGGATGTAACTCTTGCTTTCTTACATGGTGACCTTGACAAAAATATTTATATGCACCAACCTGAGGGCTTTGTGGACCCTAAATTGTCTGATCATGTGTGTTTGTTAAAAAAGGCTTTGTATGGTTTAAAATAATCACCTAGGCAATGGAATATAAAATTTGATAAATGCATGCAATCTTTAAAGTTTAAAAGGAGTTCTCACGATCATTGCTGTATTATAAGAATATAGACTCGTGCTGTATTTCTTTTAATTTATGTGGATGACATCTTGATTGTTAGCCCTTGTTTGAAGTCCATTGAACATGTTCAAAAATGTCTTTGTGAAAATTTTGACATGAAAGACTTAGGCGATGCAAAAAGAATTCTAGGCATGAATATTATTAGAGACAAAAACAAATCTACGCTAGTTTTAAACCAAAGTCCATACGTCGAAAAACTTTTGAGTAAATTTGCTATGTTTGATGCCAAATCTGTGGATGTGCCTCTTGCTTCCCATTTTGTGTTGAGTAAGGATCAGTCCCCCAAAAATGAAACTGAAATAAATGATATGAAGAAGGTGCCATATTCGAATGCTATAGGATCAGTCATGTATCTCATGGTTAGCACTAGACCTGACATTGCATATGCAGTTAGTTGCTTGAGTAGATATATGTCAAATCCTGGTATGCCTCATTGGAATGCCTTGAAATGGCTTTTAAGATATTTAAAATCCTCTGTGAATGTAGGATTAACCTTCTCTAAGTGTTCTGAAGGTGTTAAACTAGTTGGCTATGTAGATTCCAATTATGCAAATGATAGAGATAATAGAAAATCTACTACTTCCTATGTGTTCACTTTGTGTGGCTCTTGCATAAGTTGGAAATCTCAACTACAACCCATTGTTGCATTATCTACTCATCGACCGGTATGTTGTCGCTTAATCGGCTTTTAAAGAAGCTATTTGGCTTAGGGGCCTTATATCCGAAATTGGTTTTCTTGATAAAAATGTGGTTGTATTTTCGATAGTCAATCGCTATTCAACTTTGCAAAATCCTGTTTTTCATGATAGAACTAAACATATTGATGTCGATTTCATTACATTCGGGATATAGTTGAAAAGGGTATTGTGAAGTTGGAGAAAATTCTCTCGAATTTAATCCGGGTGACATGGGTACTAAGTGTTTGTCACGAAAAATTTATCTCGTGTCAAAGAATTTTGAACTTTGACATTGGGTAATTTTTTCCATTGCTTTGTATGTTGCCTTTGTGGCCTATTAACTTACTTTGTGTTTGTTAGTAGTTTTGTGATTTTTTCCCTTTGAACTCGATGACCGTTTGGTAGAGTTCGGTCCTTTGTGGACTTGGCATGCTTGGTGACCTTGCCCCGATCTTTGTGATCTGAGTTTACTTTGTGTATTCTCTTCCATTGCTTGTATCCTCTTTGTGATCATACAGGTAATTGTAATGTTATGGCGATGATGAGTCCTGCAGTTTCGTATTCCTTTCTTCAGTGCACTACCTTGGGCCAAAGGTGGAGATTGTTGCTATTTGTTGGCCCATGAACTGTTGGCCCATTTGATGGAGAGGCCCAGTTCACTTACCTATTAACCCGACCCTCTGCTTCTTTCCTCTTTTGGTCCGCTGCCTTTCGAAACCCTAGTTTTCTCTCCCCCCTCTCGTCGGCTGCCTCGGAAACCCTAGAATAGATCTCTCGTGACGGCTGCCCTCTTCTCTATATATAGAAGGGTTGGTAGTAGCTCGAGGGATGAGATTGAGAGGGACTTTGTGCGATCCTCTCCCCGTTTCTCTGTGAGGCTTTTCTCCGTTCACTGCTTTGTGCGATCCCCTCTTTCTTTGTGAGAGACTGAGTTGCTTTCTCCCCTTTGTGTCCTTGGTGGTGCACACGAGAAGGAACATCGTGACTGGTTGAAGCAGGCTTCTGAGCCAAACAACGACGACGTCAATCCTCAACAAATATGCCTTCCCCTCTCTTAAGTGGTTGTTTTTCTCTGTTAAGGGGTACTACAATCTTATTGTTGTCCTTTAAGCTCCATGCATCGGTTGTAGTCATCCTCCCTTTCTTGCATCTAATGTGGCCAGTGACTTGATCTAAAACAAAATGCACAGATAGATAAACTATAATGTACAGATGTAAGCAATATGTAGATTTAAACAATATCTAAAACAAAATGGCCAGTGACTTGATGTTGTAGTCATCCTCCCTTTCCAATACATCAATTTCTATTTGTCACTGGATGGTTCAATATACACTTGAAATTTACTACTTTAACTGCAAATTAAGATGTGTGTGCATAAAAATGTCAGTATCTGAACACTGTTTTCCAATTATTTGGAGAGTTTCATAAAAAAACCCTAGACTATTTGGCAATTAGCTATCTTAAAGACTTTGAATATTCAGTGCTTATAGCAAAGCTCAAGCAGATAAAAAAAAACATGCGCTTCATCTTTCTTTGTCAAATGTAAAATCAAAGATCAGGAACAAAAATCAAAGAGCCAAAGAATACAGACTTGACTATTACATGAATCACAAATAAATGCAAGGTACGAATATTTAGTTACACAACAATCAAGTCATAATTCCACAAATAAATTAATTTTGAGGTTTAAGGAATCCTAAGAGTCATAATTCCACAGAATTTTAGTTACACAACATATTAAACACTTTTTTAGTTACACAACAATCAAGTCCAATTATACCAACATTCAAGATTGCTAGCTAAACTAGTTTAATAAGACTGTGTGAAGTCATCAATCAAGTATTCTACCAATAAAGAAAATGCAAGAAGTAAATGAAACAATTCAATTCTTACTCTTTATTTGCACCTCCTCATTGTCAGAATCGGAGTCATCTCCCACGCTACCCTCATCGTCGTCGTCATCATCATTGTCATGATATGATGAAGTGTCATGATGACTGTGTGAAGTCATCGGATCTGGCTGTGAGTAAGAGGTAGAAGCAACAGGTTGGCCATGAGGAAATGCTTGATGGTAGTAAGGGAATAGAGTTGGGTCGGTGAGAAGAGAAGTAAATGTCTGATGATAGGGAGTATGAGTTGGCTGACTATGAGCTGGCTGAATATCAGGAGCATCAGTGGGTTGTAAAGGAGGGGTAACAACATCAGGATTGTGAGATAGAAGACATTTGGGTTTCAGAAAGCATAGTTTTTTTCGACCGGAACATCATTACCTGTCCAAAAATATTGATGTTAAGGTTTCTTTAGTGTCAACAGAAAATGGATAATACCAGGTGTTATTTTCTTTCAAACAAAGAAACATCGAAGTCAAGGATTGCATTTTTAAGGGATTAGATGTGTGATAACATGTATCTCTTGAAAACTTTTGTAGAACATTGATAGCAGGGTTACAACAGGGGAGAAAAGTAAGGTGTGTAGTATTTAATTTTCACAAAAAAGTAACTTTAAAATAAGAAAAGATCATGCATGCAAACAAGAACATCAAACACTAGAACAAAAACTGTGTTTTGGGGGAAAAAAGTATTAACTTCCATTTGGACCCTTTCTGAAACTCAACTTCCAGAGGCAAAAAGATGAAACTCGCCAGATTGTCAAGGACATTAATTTGTGTTCGCGACCACTAGAAATCAGCTTAAAGAAGAATACAAAGAGATAAGAGGATATAGAAGTATGGTGCCATACAAAAAGTTACAAATATTTATGTCCACTTGTGAAACCAAATATATCTACTGACAGCAGGAGAAGGTATAAGAACTGCAAATATTTATGTCCACTTGTGTAGTATTTAATTTTCACAAAAAAAGTAACTTTGTAAGAGATAGAACCCTTTCAAGCAAATTTGTCACTGATACTATTATATAATGGTAAGAACCTACTCAATAAGCTTATCAGATAGTTCATTTAATAAAGTACTTTTTTGGTAGTGGAGAGGATCTGAATCCAAACTTTTTCTAGGCGAGTTAGGAACTCAATGTGTATTGCATACAAGAGTACTATAAGAAGACAAATTAACATTTGTCTCTTTCTCACTTGTATATACTAGTATAATGCACGTGGTTTGCACGTAAATGTACATGTTTTAATTTTTGAATTTTTATATTGAATAGTAAAACTATGCATTAATAAATAAAATTGTATAATAAGATTGCTTTAAAAAATGTGTGAATTAATTAATATTGTATAGTTATTGTAATTGAATGTTTTTCTTATAATGATGGCCTAGTGTTAGCCTTTTAAAATAATTCTCCAAATCTAAAATTGTTCTTAAATAAAGCTGTCAATTCCATAAGTTCTCTTAAATATGGCCCTTTAACTTAAAAGTTGTTAACTTAACTTTAAATTAACTAAGCTGCATTAATATAGCTTTTTCTTGATGTTCCCTAGATAGTTACACTTGATACTTGCAATATATTGCAATAGTTACTTCTCATTATAATTATTTAATAGGGTAAATTACACTAAACCCTTGTGAACTTTCAGCCCATATAAAACTTTCAAAATTACACTAAACCCCTAATGACTTTTCTATTTCAAATAAGACCCCAATAAGTTTTAAATTTTGCGGATAACCCTATAAATTAGAACCGAAAATTGCATAAAAGGCATTTTGAAAGCTATTGGGGTTTGGTGTAATTTATCTAAAAGATATTGGGGCTTTCTACAAAAGTTATTAGGGGTTTAGTGTGATTTCGAAAGTTCATAGGGTCTATTTATTGCAAAATGCTGAAAGTTCATGAAGTTTCTTGTAATTTATCTTATTTAATATTATAATTCTTAGTTCAAGTAATACTTTTAAAATAATTATACTGTTTATATACTATAAAATATTTATCTAATTTAAAATTTTTAATTATGTTCTTAAATAATTTAGTACTATAAATATTTTATAAATTTTATTATACTATCATTAAAATTAATAGTACTATTATTAATATTAAATAATTTTTGTAAAAAGTTAGTTTCAACATTACCAAGTATAGATTATTCAGTATCATGTAATAATCTTTGAGAAAATACTCTAAATATAATATTAAATTATTTATTTTATATATTTAACAATATAATACTAAATTAATAGTATAATTTGTAATTTATGTGATATTATCAAAATAATTACACTATTTATGTGATTCAAAATTTATTCTATTTATTTTATTGCTCATTGAATTATAGTATAATTCTTAATAGTATTTAGTAGTATATTATTCTATTTATACTTTTAATTATTTTATTATAATTCATAAATAATTATTATAATAATTTAATTGGTTACTACTAATAATTGTGTATACTTATTTTATAAATTATTTTATTTTATTATTTTTAAACAATTAATAGTTATAATATTATTGATAATTATAATTATTTAGGAAGGTGAGGAAGTGCATAATTAATAAGAGGTTATATGTAACACCCGTGAATTTTCGATACATATTTTTCTAAGAATTTGGTATTGTTCTAGTAGTATTATTATTATTATTATTCTAATATTTTTGATGTATCTTCTAATATTGCTTTTCTAGTATCAAATATTATATTCTGGTATTTGAGTGATAAATATTATTTCTAAAGGTATTATTAATATTTCTTAAATTTTCGATTATTCTCTGAATTCAAAATATAGTTTTACATTCATTTTTAATGATTTAACTAAATTATAAATTTAATAGTTTCGGTGAATACTTTCAGTCTTAATCTTGATTTTTGATATTATTAATGATTTTGTAATGCATGAGCTTGGTATTTGATACGTATATACATACACATATACATATTTATCTCTTTTAAAAAAACAAACAAACAAAAAAAAACAAAAACCCAATTCCCACCTGCAAAACCCTCTCCCATGTTTTCCTCCGCCCGACCCCACATGTCTCTCTCTCTCTCTTTATCCTGTTCTCTCTCTCTCGTTATATATATCTCTCTCATTCTCTCTCTCTCTCTCTCTCTCTCTCTCTCTCTCTCTCTTTCGTTCCCAGCCAGCACCGCCCCTCAACCATGACCGCCTCACCCGCTCAGCCCGCACGACCCCGAACCCGCGCCTCTCCCTCCGCCTCCTCCACGCCGTCGACCTCGCCCCGCCTCCAAACCCACGCCGCCCAGCGACCCGACCACCACGCCGCCGTCCGCCAGCGCCCTCCACTGCCATCACCCGCTCACCATCCCAGTCGCCCGCCACCCGCACGCCGTCGACCTCGCCGCCTCCTCCTCACCGTCGCCTCCTCCACCTCGTGATCGTCCACCTCCGCAACCACCGCTCGCCTGTGCACCCCCGCCTTCCGACCCAATCCACCAGCACCCTCAACCCGCACCTCCACCCACACCGTGCCCGCCACCACCCGCATCTCCACTCGACCTCAACCCGCGCCTCTCCTCATCTTCGCCCTCAGATCCAACCTCCAGCAGCCCGCCTAGCCGTCGTCGTCGTCATCGGCGCTGCCGTGTCGTTGTGCAGCCTCCTCGAGTGTCGTGCAGTTCCGTGCACGTTAGTCAGCCGTCGTACGCGTCGTCGTGCAGTTCCGTCAGCCGTCGCGCAGTCGATTTCGGCCGTAGCCAAGATCCCTCTTGCCTTGTCATGTTTTAATTAATTTTATACCGTATGGATTATTTTGTATATGTATAGTTTAGTTCGTGCCAATTTATTATCATATGTGCGGTTATCGATTATATTTTGGTGAATATTCGGTAGTATAAAATTATCCGTGATGGTTGAATAGGTCAGAATTGATCTATGATTAATTTTGTGCTATTTGAAAGTAAGAATGTATTTTAGGATATTTTTAGTATTTATTATAATGATGAAAATATTTTTAAAAGAAATTATTTGGTGAAAATAATTTATTTTGAATAAAAGGTATTTTTAATTAATTGTAATGATTAAAAGAAATTATTTGGGAGAAAAGAATTTTTGGAATATTTTATTTGATTTTGTTGATTTATGAAAATAAAAAATATATAGTTATTGTTCATAAATAATATTAAAGAGAAAAGTATATTTTAACAGAAATATTGGATAATTATGTTGAGAATTAATTTAAAGGATTTTCATGGGAATTTATGTTGAAAACGAGATTTTAGAATTATCAGTTATATGTGTAATTAGCTATTCACGGATCGTGTTCTCGCATCTGTATCGTTATTGATTATTCTTGTTTTACGAGCTCCATGCATTTATTATATTCTATTTATATTGCATTATTCATCGTCTTGTTGTGTCCAGAACCATAGTAGTTCATGACTTAGGGACTTGGTTTGTCATGAACATGACCTAGTGACATGTGTGTGTTGACCCTGCTTAGGAGGTGAACCCGTGTTTGATATATCGGCATCGTTGACTTGATTTACCTGAGACCGTGGAATGGGAAAGTTTTGGTTCATGTATTCGGATATGGCTGTTTATGTTTCTTTCAGACCTGTGCTAAGTGATCTTGTTTTCGCACTTGGGGCTGGTTTGTTGGGCCAGTGATCTTATTTTCGCACGTGGCCAGTGTACTTGTGTATTCACATGAGTCCTGCTTGTGTCCGGACAAGCCGGAATCGGATTGCGCGTAGTCCTCAGACCATAGATCCGCGGAAATTAGATGCGCGTAGAGGAATATGAACCGTCAGTTATCCGAATAATATGAACTTTGACTCTACATGAGATGTAGACCTGAGATATGACAGAATGGTGAGTTACCGTCACTGTTGTTTGGAATGCCGGAGTTTTTCGTTTATTTAGATGGTCAGTTCTAGTTGTATGCATGCATTACTTCACACTATTATATTCGTTCGCATTTTCTGATTACTGCATTCATTCGCATTATTATTATACTGCCATTGCCTGTGGGATCTTGCCGTGTGTTATACACGCTGACGTACTCCATTCTCTTGGTGTACGTCAGATTTAGATGACGGACAGGTTCAGTATGGAGATGCACTTGAGCCGGAGTTTTCTCAGCAGGAGAGCCTCCCAAACGACGGAGTAGATCGAGCCGAAGCTTAGTTTCCTTTTTATTTTCAGTAAGTTGATGAACCTTAGACTTCTTTCAGTATTTCCATTTTAGCTCAGTTGACATTTGTTTTATGATTCTCTAGTCTTAGCTACATGTATTGTTTCAAACATGTGGACTCTTTTATAGTCTGGGATGTTATTTTTATTCTGGTGATATGTACTCCCTGTTCTGGATATTTATTTATTCTTACTGGCTGTGGTTGGGATCTGTGACTGTGATTATTATTATTATTACTTGGCTTGGTATTAGATTGAGGAGAAATATTTTATTTTATTCGTATTTCTTCTCAACCTAATACGTCATGCTTGTTCAATGCATCGCTTCCTGTATTTTGGGAAGCGGGGCGTGACATTATATTTATTTAATGAAATATTAATTAGAGATGATGACATAGTTAGAATTTATCAAAATTTGAGAGGACAAAAAGAAAATTAAAAGTTTTAACACATCAATCCTCTTTTATAGTAGTATAGATAAATAGAAAGCATAGTATTAAGACCAGAGAAATGAGTATTTTTAGTGTTAAGAACAAAATTAATCCTTGATAATGAGATGACCACTTCTCATCTACACTTTTAAAAGTGTCCACTTAACATTTATCTTCACTTAAGTACTCACCTATTAAATGAGTGGATGAGAATGAGCACCTCACTATCAAATATCAAATTTAGTCCTTGATATTAAGGATTCTCATATTTCTATATTAGGATAAAAGACTTTTCTATTTTATTCATGAGTAAATGGTAGGATCTCACACGTAATAAAGGGAATGTTTGGAAAATGATTCAAAGAGTATGAAAAGGCATGGAATGGAACAGAGGCAATTTGATATACAAACACACAAAATTAAATTATAGTGAACTTGGTAATCTTGATTTCATATAAAATATATGTATATCAAATGATTTAATCTTTATTGATGTGATCAAATAATTACCGTAAGTTATTTAAAATTGACACGCTAGTATTCTAGATCGTGCAAATGTGAAAAATTTCATCTGAATGTTCTCATATGACACTAACATGTTAATTTTATAACTTTCTAACTATTAATACTTATTAAATTTATCAAAATATATCCCAGCTCTATTTGAGTAGAATTTAAATAAGTTTTAAAAAATTTGGTAAATTCAATAACAAATTTCACAAATATTAATAGTTAAAAGGCTCTAAAATTAGCATGTAAGTATTATAGAGAAACGTTTGGGTGAAAATTTTCACGTTCGCATGATTGAGGGTACTAAATGTGCCAATATTAAATACCTTATATGTTTTTTGCTCAAATCGGATGAGGAAGACATGGTTAAGTTTTCGACTTGGGCTTCAAACGAGCAGAGAAGAGATCCGTTTCTCCATATTTTTGTTTAGTGGGATCTTGATCGTGTGCCGATGGAGATAAGTTGAGGATCTTTGTGGACTATACGATAAGGTAGAAGGTAGTGACGTCGTTCCTTTGAAAAGCTTGCGTCTTGGAGAAAGAATAGATCTCAGTTGATGATGGTGATGATGCAAAAGTTGTTTTTTTTTCTCACTTGGGTTCGTGGGTGAACCCTCTTGTGAGAAAAAGATAACTCCAACTGAGAGAGTGGTTTCTCTCAGGTTTTTTATAAATCTTTGAGAGGATAAGACTCTAAGGGAGTAGTGGCTCTTGGGTGATTAGAAACCCTAATTAGCAAATCTAAATTAAGAGATGGTAGGTCAATGAAAAAACCCCCAACAAAGAGGAGGTAAGTAACTCAAAGAATCAATAATAAAGCCCAAGGCAGCCCTAGGAACCTTTTAGAGCAAGGAGAACTCTGCTGGAGAAGAAGAGAACTCAAGCTAAAGTTGGCACAAATCGATGATAATTTGGAGCCCTTTAACTATGAGCTAAGGGTCTCCATTTATAGAGGAACCTTCGTTTACATGCTTTTAGTAGTTTACGCGTTGTTAGGGTTTACGCGGGCCTATTCTGACAACTTGCAAAGTATGTTGTTCTGACAACAGTGGTGCATCGTCCTTTTGTAACAACTCTGACAGAGATTGCCAGTTTATGTGGCTTTGATAGTACCGAGTAAACGCTCCCATTAGTTACTTTTTTTTAATGACGTGTAACCTAAAGTGTACCTTTTGCCTTTTAGTGGTTAGTAGCCTCTAATTTGCCGCAGTTTTGTCTGCCAATTCATTTGGCAGTTCCTCTGCCAGTTCATGACCGTTGTGGCAAAAGTTTACATGCCATTAACTTTACACTGGTGACTGGTCAGCCATGTAAACTTAAAATCGCATAAATCTTAACATCGCGTAAACGTGCCTTATGCTATTTTTTGAGCGAGTCTTGAGCTGATTATAGATTTGCCTAGTTTTAGGGCCTCGTCGCCTCGTATTCTTAGCCCATTGTGGGTCCATATTGTTATGCTAGACCTGTTGGCCATGTCAGAATGCCCTTTAACCCCTCGTGCGCCTTTTTGTGGCATTTTAGGTACTTGATTGATGGCTCAACATTTTCACCCGCCGGGAACTTATCTGTCACCAAAAATAACTCATGATATATAAAGTGTCAAAATGGAAAAGTTTGTGGTATTTAATTGCCATTTAGCGAACCAAAAATAACTCATGATATATAAAGTGTCAAAACGGAAAAGTTTGTGGTATTTAATTTCCGTTTAGCGAAAAAATAAAAATAAAAATAAAAATCATATAGCATTAAGTGTAGTTAGCGGTAAGTATAGGGTACACAAACAACCAAGGCAAAAATGGAAAAAGTATTATTACCTTCCCCGAACTTTACCGCACCGTCCCCAAAAGCCAACCATTTCCTCCCTCGCCATCAAGACTCTAAAACCTCTCCCCAAACCCCAAATCCAAAACCCTAATTTCTCCATGGCCCCTCTCCCTCTCAAACTCAAATTCAAGCCCCAAACCCTAACCCTAACCTCCCTCCGCCCCTTCTCCTCCTCCTCCTCCTCCACCCCTCCTTTCCCCGATCCAAACCCTAACCCCAACCCCGAGATCGACGACAATCCCCAATCTCCCAAATCTCCGAGCTCCTCTCTCTTCAGCGACATCAAGGAGCGCCTCCGATCTCCGACGCCGCCGCCTCGCCGCATCCCCGACAACCCTCCGCCGCCGCCGCCGATCTCGTCGCAGTCCCCCTCCCCGGCCGCCTCTCTCTTAGAGATCCGCAAGCATCTCGCCGAGTTCCGCCTCCGGTCGTCAAACCCTAACCCTAATCCTAACCCTAGCCCCTCCCAAGGCCGACCCATTTCATTCCAGGAGCTCTTCAAGAACAATGCCCCGCAAAGCACCAACCCCCAAGATCCCAATTTTAGGCCCCAGGGTGGGAGAATCTCTTACGATTCGATCCGAGAGAGCTTGCGCCAGATCAGGCCGTCGCCGGGGGACCCACCGAGGATAGGATTGAAGCCGGCACCGTCCGGTCCTTCTTTGATTGGGGATCAGGAGAATCTCCCGGAGTCGATATTTGGGAGGGAAATGAGGGAGAAAATGGGGGAGAAGGAAGGAGCAGGAGAAGAGAAAGCATTGAAGACGAAGTTTGTGAAGATGTACAGCTATGAAGAGCTCGGAGAGAAGCTGAAGAGGTTGAGGCCGGAGGCTGCGGAGAAAGGTGATAAAGATTGGTTCTCACTCGATGAGCTCAATCTGAGGCTGGCGAAGTTGCGGGAGCTGGAGGATGAGGAGTCGCAGTCGAGGATTGGTGGGGTCTCGTTTAGTGATTTGAGGAGGAGTTTGATGAGGCTTACAGATGTTGAGAATACTAAAAAGTCTAACCGTAAGCTTCTTGAGTCCCTTTTATGAGTTCAGATGGATTTACAAGTGATTATGATCTTGGGTTCGTTTTGTGTTTGATCAGTGCAGAGAATGTCGATATTGACGAACATTGGTATGTCGATGACACCGAGCTTTATGTTTAAGGAGCCGCAGGAGCATCTCTTGGAAAATGTATGTAATGATTGCTTCTGTTGAATTTTGTTGTGTCAGTATATCGTTTGGTGGGTATGATTTAACTTGGATGGTTTTTGTTGCAGTACTTCCATCCTGATCACATGTCGTCAGCTGAGAAGATGAAGTTGGAGCTCAAGAAGGTTCGGGATGAATTTAAGATGTCTGAGTCGGATTGCGGGTCTGCACGTGTTCAGGGTATGAGCTCAACTTTTTGGATAAATAATATTCTGCTGTATAATATTGCTTAAAATTACTAATGAGGAGGAGTTCTTAAACTAGCCAATGGAGGGACAGTGTTAAGGTTTAATTTCAAAAGCTTTTGTACACTTCCATATTTAGGTAGCTGGAAACCACAAAGTGATAGTTAGGCACTGTAAAGCATGTTTGCATAGACTTTGATGTTTGTAACTCCTGGTATGGAGTGAAAGGGAACCTCAACAAGGAAGAAATGATAAGTGTGTGAAGCCACCTCAATAAGATAACAATATTAAATAATATTGAAGTTTAACATCCCACCTGTACAACCTATCATCTGTATGTAGATTCAGCAGATCAGAGCTTTTAAAGTTTATTACTCATGAATTTCGTTGTTCAACAATAAGCGGAAGCTCTTGCCAAACAACTTTAGTTCAATATTCTTCTCGACTTGGTGCAGGTTCTTGTCAAACAACTTGAGCTCAGTATTCTCTTAAGCTTGTTTCTGATTTACATGCTTGCAGTTTGGCTTGCTATTGCTGCAGTAATTATTTGATAACCAAGTTTCATTGGTATAAGCATATGACCATGCTGATTGACCTTGTAACTAGGATAAGAATCAGAAGTAACAATTTAACCAAAACATATAACATAACTAAAAATATAAACTGTATCAACAATTACTCTGAGATATTAGATTTGGACATCACAAGCATTTATTTGCAAGTCAACCAGCTAGCATCCAACAAATTCCCCCATTACTCTAAACTGGAAGTATGGAAACCCTCTTATAGTACTTGTCGTGCAGTAACTTCCCCATTTAGTTTCCTTTCTTGACTCCATATTCCTCTCAGGATTCATGCTAATGAAATCGTCACTGTATTTGTGTTTCTTATATTTATGGAATGAAATTATATGCTAGTCTTTGTTAGTTAAATAGATCTTTTTGCCATTTACCTCTATTATGTAACTTTTTCTCTTCTCCTGAGAAGAATAATTCTTTGTTGCAAGTTCATCTATTAATGAAAATCAGCTCTCATTTACTCTTACCCTTTGGTTTGGTAAGTTTTGGTGGCTTTTATCCTATTGTATGGCCTGTACTGTTTTAATCTCTGATGGTAAGAGTTCTACTAGGAAGTCCAAAATAATAGAATTTAGTTTGTTAAGCTTTTTTCCATTTAAGCTTTGCAAACTTCATTCAAGTGGAAACTGGTGAATATAACATTATTGAAGGGTGAGAATTTAGTCTAGAATGTGTATATCCTATTATACCGTTCTAAGTTGTTTCCACTCAAGTTAATTTATCCTGAAATGGATATGGAAATATTACTTGCCAATGTATAGTTTAGGGAAAGACACATATTGCAGTCAAGTATTATCCAATATACTGTGGACCAAAATATATGGGTTATTTGGAAGATATCTTTCAATTGCTGAGTCTTTGGGGTGCTTACTAGCAAAAAATGGATATGGATTGGCAGGGTGGAATATCTGAGTGGGGACTAGTTATGGATTTGGATCTCTAAAAGTGCATCTTCTAAGCTTCTGTTTTTCTTGTAATTCCCAGTGCTTACTTCATTTGTCGAGTATTCGTTTGGTTTTACTATTCTCATGATCATCACCACCACCACCACCATGGTTTCTTTTCCTCTGCATCCTATATTTTCTCCTATTGTTCTGAAGTGTGATGATTCGGGATGTTCTTTTTCTTTCAGAAACCATTATCGTATACATATTCAAAATGAATGTTTTTCTCTTATGGAACCAAAGACTTTCATGATCCATGAGCTTGGTCATCCCAAATTAACAACCCACTGCGTTATCTACATGCCTTGAAACATGTACTTTAAGAACTTCTAAGTCATGAATCACGAAGTTTATTCAGTTCTAGTGTCCGAAAATGGTTCATTTTTCAACTATTTGATACATGGACAAACGATTTCTGAAGTGCAAGATAAGTACCAATTTATCCTAGATCTGGATCTGATGGATATTAATATTTGTACAATTTTCAACTATGATATAACTTTGTCCTTGAAGAAAATTAATTGGGATGCCCTTAGCTAAAAGAAATTGCCAAGATTACACTGTCTTCCAAGCGATTAGGCGTGGTTTCCCATGAGGTAAAATTTGGAACTATGTAAAAATAAATCAAATTGGGAAAAGACTAAATTCTGGGATCTTCTATATTTTATGCTATTGCACTTCAATATCAAGTCTGCAGTTGAAAATCAATTTGGGCTTAACTTGTTGGTCCCACAATTTTGTTAATGTGATTTATTTTGATCACTTGTCAGGTATTTGTACACTTAAATCTCTCATTAGTTCTACAATCCTAATTCACCTTGCCTATGAATTGTCTTGAATCCTACTAATGACCTTTTACTGTGGGTTTCCCCCCATATTTTATTAAATAATAGCTCTTGCCAATAAGCCTTGGGTTAGCAATAATATGTCCTTAAGAGTAGCCACAGTTCCTGTACTTCTAATGGCATGCCTTAAACTCTGTGAAATGTACTGACTGAAGTCTTCTTTTTGCTCATTCTGAAAGGAACCAGTTGATAATCTTCTAATAACCTTTTACCATGGGTTTTTCCTCCTTATTTTATTCAATAATAGTTTTGCCACTAAGCCTTGGGTTAGCAATAATAGTTCCTTAAGAGTAGCCACAGTTCCTGTACTGACTTCTAATGGTGCGTCTTAAACCTCTGTGAAATATATCAACTGAAGTCTTCTTTTGCCTCATTCTGAAAGGAACCGGTTGACTCGTCTTCAAATCTTTCGCTGTGTCATATCGTAAAAGAGCATGTTTATGCGTGGCCATTCTTTTCCTTGGCTGGATTCAGTTCCTTTTTCATTTTGCTTGTCAAAACTCTCCTATTACTTGTTCCCATGTAGTTTTGTTGTCATTTTTATGGTATTCCATCTGAAATAAATTGCAGAATGGACCCACTTCCTGAGGATATGCCAAATAATTTGACTATGATTATGTTAGCATGAGATATCTCAAGATTTAATTTGACGTAATTGCTAAGTGGCAACTCTAAGCAGACATCTGATAATTTTTTTTCCTTCTTGGGATTGAGTTGCAACCATTTGTAGCAAGGTCCATTTTATCAGAAACTGAACCTGAAAGAAACCATCGTTAACATATTAATTGTATGGTCTGTCTTGAACTCTAGGACACTTGTTCTTATAAGTCTCTCATCATCTCATGCATGTTCAAACTTCTGTGGAATCCACAGTTAAGCTCTCGTGTATCAAGTACTTTGTTCTCTTCTATGCAACATCTAGATGTCTGCTCGACATTTATGGTTCTTCAATTTTAGTTAATTATAGACACTGATTATTGCTGTCAGTAGATTCTAGGTTCAATATATTATGTCTTATGTAGGTTCTACCTTCGCATGTGTTACTATTTCTTTTCAACTTTAGCCATTCCTAAGCTAGTTGTCATCCTAAAGTTCCTCTTCTAACTCAGTGGTTATGTAGCGTGTTTCTTGACTGCCTTGTCGAATCATGTTACCACATTGAATAATAGTTCAGCAAATTCTTTCTTTTCTTTGCAGTTGCTCAACTAACAACCAAAATTAAGCATCTGTCATCAGTTTTACACAAGAAGGTATAAATTCTCGCATTACTATTTCACAAATTATTTTCTTTAATGTTATCTTTATACTTTTATTAACGATAAGTTTCGCACTTTTCGTTGGCAGGACAAGCATTCTCGAAAAGGGCTGAGTGAGATGGTCCAGAGAAGGAAGAAACTCCTCAAGTACCTCCGAAGAACAGACTGGGACTCTTACTGCTTTGTGCTGTCAAAATTAGGTCTAAGAGATGTCCCTGAGTACAAGATTCCTGATTACAAGTGCTGAGATTTATCTTCATACTTAGATCGGAAGATGGTGCTTTTTGGGAATTTGTAGCAAATAATGGCTGCCAAAGTTCTATATGATCGACATTCTGAGGAAGTATTTATCACGGAGCGGAATGCCCGTGGAGACAGCAGATTATGTTTCAACCTGCTCTATCTATAAAATGTTTATCGTACAAGAGGTTGATGAGTGTAATTTTTTGATCTTTCGCGTTGTTGGTTGAAGGTGTAGGCATCTGTAGGAATGATAAACTACAGTTTATCTGCAAGCATAGCTGTTATCAGTTCCAATTTTGCTGGTTGGTAGACAGTAAAATCTGTTTATGCTTATGATTTTAGTGATTTATATCTGGTTACGATACCGTCCAGACTATTTTTGAGGGTGTATGTGGTGCTCGGGTTGTTCTGTGTGCTGAATGAGTTTTAATCTGATTACTGTAACAAATTAGTTTCCTGTTTTTCTATTTCTTCGAGTTGATACAATGAACGAGAACGTCACTATACTGAGTTAGGGCGAAATGGGATCTGTTTACTTTGAACTTTGCCTTCATATGTTCTTGTACATGCTTTTCTTGATAGCCGTCAGATGCAGAGATACTTTCAAATATGACCGATGGGGATTTTTCCCCCCTTGGCTCTAAGAAATTCGTTTGATGGCTTATCTTAGTTGGTTGCTCTTCGCTAGTTCTTGGAAATGGTTTTGATTGGAGCAATGAAATGATAACCTCACTCAGAGAGATGGTTTTGATTAGAGCAAACTTATTAACAACATCAGCACCAACTCATGTTATTGAACAGTTATTTATTTATTTATATGTTTGAGTAATTTTGCTTTAAATAATAACCCTTTAAAGTTTCAACGGTTTCCAACTAATAGATATACTGAGCACTGAGGGTGACCCGGATCGGTTGGGGTTCCAATATAGCTTATACAGTTTTGGGTTCGATTCCTGATGACTTAAAAAAAAAACCCTTACAATAGTATGCTTGATAGTTTTTTAATATTTTTAAGAAAACAAAGTTGACAGCGGGTTATTTAAGATAGTTTTTTAATATTTTTAAGAAAACAAAGTTGACAGCGGGTTATTTAAGAGGCTAATTGGTGTGTGGATAGTTTGACGAGGCACGGGGCCGACTTACAGAATTTCAGAGTTTTTCTTTCCCTCCTACAAAGTTTAGGAGGATGCTTGAAGACGACACTAAGAGAATTGTTTTTCACATATCAGTGTCTCTAACTTAGTTCTTCTTTCCTTGTGACAAGAAAAAAAAATATATATATATATAATCCAAGATCCATTGCCAGTTTGGCACACGGCATCAAAAAAAAAAAGCAGCAAGCCAACCCAATTATTCCAGCCTAATTGCCCCAACCGACACTTTCAGACCCCAATTGCCGTTAATGGACCCGCTTCGGTTCAGTTCCCTTCTTTCAACCTTTTGGCGGCAAACCCGGTTCAGTTCCATCCTCAACAAGAGTTTTCAACCTCAAGCCTGTGGGTTATTTTGGTAATTTACAAAAAAAAAAAGAAAAGAAAGAAAATCTCCTGCTGCTATGACTTATAAGATCACGCCAGACTCGTCTCCTCCACCAATCTCAGATTCGCCACCAAAACTCCTCCATTGCTGAGATCTCCATCTCAATGAGCTTCTTTCTCTCTCCTCGCTACTAAAAAGGTCAGTTTTTTATTCCAATTTGCTCATTATATTCATAATTCTCAGCTTCAATCACAAAAACCCATCACCAAATTCTCTAGATTGAACTAGATCTACTAACCCATTTCCCCAAAATCCACAGATCCAGCCTTGAACCCTAGATCCAAACCCAAATCGACGGAAAAGATGGGATCTTGCTCAAGATTTCTCATCTGGGTCATCTCGAATTTCTTAATTCTCCAATCAATTCAAGCCTTTTATCTCCCTGGTAGCTACCCTCACAAGTACCAAACTGGCGATTCCTTATCCGTTAAAGTGAACTCTTTAACCTCGATCGAGACCGAAATACCCTTCAGTTACTACTCCCTCCCCTTTTGCCAGCCTCAAGAAGGCATCAAGGACTCGGCCGAAAACCTCGGCGAGCTCCTGATGGGCGACCGTATTGAGAACTCCCCGTATAGATTCAAGATGCACACTAATGAGACCGATGTGTTCCTTTGTCGGTCTGATCTGTCGAAGGACAATTTCGATCTCTTGAAGAAGAGGATTGATGAAATGTACCAGGTGAACTTGATTCTCGATAACTTACCCGCTATTCGATACACTAAGAAGGATGATTACTTCCTTCGGTGGACCGGGTACCCAGTTGGGATCAAGGTTGATAATGCTTATTACTTGTTTAACCATTTGAAGTTTACCATTTTGATTCATAAGTATGAGGAGACCAATGTGGCTAGGGTTATGGGGACTGGGGATGCCGCAGAGGCGATACCCAATTTGGATAAATCGAAATCTGGGTTTGATTTGCCACCAGGTTATATGGTGGTCGGGTTTGAGGTTGTGCCTTGTAGCCTTCAGCATGATGCGGAGTCGGTCAAGGACTTGAAGATGTATGATAAGTACCCATCGAAAATCCAATGTGACCCTTCTACAGTTGCTATGTCCCTTAAGGAGAACCAACCTATTGTGTTCACTTATGAGTACTCGTTCGTTGATAGTGATATTAAGTGGCCATCTAGATGGGATGCATATTTGAAGATGGAAGGTGCAAAGGTACATTGGTTCTCGATTCTCAACTCTTTGATGGTTATTGCCTTTTTGGCTGGAATCGTCCTCGTGATCCTTTTGAGGACAGTGAGAAGGGATTTGACTCGGTATGAGGAGCTTGATAAGGAAGCTCAGGCTCAGATGAATGAGGAGTTATCAGGGTGGAAACTTGTTGTGGGTGATGTATTCAGAGCTCCAAGCAATCCAACATTCCTCTGTGTTCTTATTGGCGATGGAGTTCAAATTCTTGGTATGGCATTGGTGACTATCTTATTTGCTGCACTTGGGTTCATGTCTCCAGCCTCTAGAGGAACTTTGATCACCGGAATGCTATTCTTTTATCTCATTCTCGGAATTCTTGCTGGTTATGCTGCTGTTAGGCTTTGGAAAACAATGAGATGTGGGGATCACTCTGGTTGGGTCTCAGTTTCTTGGAAAGTTGCTTGTTTCTTCCCTGGAATTGCTTTCTTTATTTTGACCACATTAAACTTCCTGTTATGGGGTAGTCATAGTACTGGAGCAATTCCTCTCTCTTTATTCGTCATTCTCATTCTCCTTTGGTTTTGCATCTCGGTGCCTCTTACACTTGTTGGTGGATTCTTTGGTGCAAAAGCGGCTCATTTTGAGTACCCAGTTCGACTAATCAAATCCCTCGACAGATTCCTGCTCAAAAGTACCCATCTTGGCTATTGGTTATTGGAGCCGGGACTCTTCCCTTTGGCACTCTCTTCATCGAGCTTTTCTTTATAATGTCCAGCATTTGGATGGGGCGAGTGTACTATGTATTTGGTTTCCTCTTCATTGTGTTGGTGCTTCTTGTTGTGGTGTGTGCTGAGGTTTCTTTGGTTCTCACTTACATGCACATTTGTGTTGAGGATTGGCAGTGGTGGTGGAAGTCATTTTTTGCTTCAGGATCTGTTGCTTTGTATATCTTTTTGTACTCGGTGAACTACCTTATCTTTGATTTGAAGAGCTTGAGCGGGCCCGTGTCTGCTACGCTTTACCTTGGATATTCTCTCTTCATGGCTATTGCTATAATGCTTGCAACAGGGACAGTTGGGTTCATCTCCTCCTTCTGGTTTGTTCACTACCTATTCTCTTCAGTGAAGTTGGACTGATCTCGTACTATGAGCTATATTGCTGGAGATCAAGAGGAAGGTGAAATATCTATTCTTTTTCAGTAGTTATGTAGTCTGTTCGGCTCTTTACTCTGCTTCATTGGATTTTTGTAGCTTGGGATTTTATACTAGAGAATAATGCCTTCGGCTTCTGTTATTCTTTATTACATTAAGATTTATTTATGCTTAATGCCATGGTAAAATGTGAGGTAAAATGTAACGGGGTGTGATTGTTTCGAAGTACTGTTTCTTTGTTTGTCGTCACTTAATCAGCATATAACACAATATTTCTTGTCAGATTCTGTAATTGTGAATTGCTGAAATATGATAAGGCCATGTTGTTATTGTTGTTGTTTTCGATGTTTCTACTATTTGTGTTATTCTTCATATACCATGTGCGTTTTATTGCAATAGTTTTAGGCTTTATTTGCTTTTTTTTATATAACCAGACTGTCGCTAAACATCATGATACCAAATTACTTTTTTGTTTTGGGAAAGCCCAGAGGAGATGTTCTTCACTTTTACATGGTTTAAAGAAATAAGAGAAGAAAATTTTTAGAGGAAGTGTTTACTGAAATGGTTTATCCAATTTACTATTGTCACGATTAAATATGGAAATAGTTGGCAAAGGAGTTCAAGCATTTTTAGAAACAATAGTACATAAGCATGAAACCAATATTGAACAGAATCTCTCTTCAGAACACTTGACCAACCGTTGCTTGCTTTTACAGAGTCTGTTTGAAATAGTCTTATCCACATTGGAATTCCTCGTTGGAAGAACAAAAATATGATTTTAGAGGCTTCGTCTGCACTTTATGAATATTCCTTTCTCACTGTAACTGCCAAAATGTGGTGTATCCTCGGTTACCTACCTGAGAATCACCCTTTGTATTCAATTATTGGTTGCCATTGAATCTGGGTCAGTAAATTTTTACATTCAGTTGATTGCCTGTTGCTAAGCTGTGTTTGTTTCTTTATTTGATACCATTATCTCTAACTTCATTATCAGGTCTAGCTTCTTGTGTTATTTTGCTTGTATCTAATTCTCAACTATCAAGTTTGATAGTCCTTTATAGATTTGTTTCCTCTTCAAGGTATGATACAACTTGCCTGCTGGATATAATATCTGTACTACTTGTAAAAGCATCGACAATATTTCCGTATGATTGGAAAACAATACCAACTAAAAGGTTGGAAAACAATACCAACTAAAAGGTATTCCAACCGAAGTAGGATGAAGAGGTTTAGAATATCAACACAAATTCTCATCTTTGATTAATTGAGAGTTCGGCTGTTTATAAGAATTCCTTTACTTATTACTATGTTGTTAGTGACGAATTTTTTGGATGTAACATTAATAGTAGGCTATATGCTGGAGATCTAGTAGAGGTGATGCATGTATGATCCTAAATACCCAATGTTTAGTTTAGATGCATCATTAAGATTTTGTGTGGTACTACTGTATGAAGAAATTTGTATCGTATCATTTGATTGATAAACGATGTATGAAGATGTGTTAGGCCTTCTATTTCATTCTACTGATCAAATATTTTCCCTTTCGTTGAACCTGATGCTTTTCAAGGATAGATGAAATCATCTTTGCCATTGAGCTTTTCATTTTAAAATTTTTTTTTAAAAAAAAATTTACACTTTTTTTTTTCGGGAGAGGAAAAGATGGGGTCTAAAATCGAAAACCCCATCCAACTATATCTTTGATATTGAGAATTTGGGGTTACAAATTTAAGTTGAGAAGTTTCAAGTTTGCTTTCCAGGCCTCTTTCCAATCTTACATCCTAGCGAGTTATCACAGTAGTGACGTTTACAACATTACCATGAACTTTGTCAAAAGTTTGATTAGTTTTCGCATACTGACAAAAAGTTGCCTTTAGCAGTATTAACTGATGATATCTTTTCTCATAAACCCTTAATTGAAACAAGGAATAACTTTTAACTTTATTTGGTTTTGGTCTGTGTTCAACAACTGAATTTTATTTGCAACTTGGGTAATGGTGAAAATGAAAGTTGAAGATTTTCTCCTCTTTCTATCTTGTACCTACTGATTTTTGTTTGCCATTGCTTTCCCTTCACTAAATACATTTGGGAAGAAATGGAACACTTGGTAGAAGAAATTTCAAAGAGATATTTTCTTCTAGCTCACTGATAAATACTTTTCCTCACTTTGAAGCCTGGAAATTATGGAGGAAAAAAAATGCAATGTCATCCTCTTTTGTCTAATCATCATTGTCATATTCTCATCATCTCCAATTTCTAATGATATAATTTGTATTAAGAATTAAGTTGATCATGATTGCTTAAGAAACTAATATACGTCATCCTCTAAAGAAAGAGTAAACTTCATAAAACTACCTTAAGTATGAGGGGTCTTGCAGCAAGCTTTCACGAATTTTGTAGGGAGAAAAAAAAATCACAAACTTTAAAATGTGTAGAAAAATATCATATGCTATCAAGAAATTATCGTAACCACATTAACGACATTATTAAAAAAAAGTTAAAAAAATATCCCTATTAATTAAGAAGAGGAGGATGAGAGAGTAGTTAAACAAAGTCAACAAGGATAGCAATATCCAAACTATGTAGCATGAACATCAGGTGTCAATTGTGCAAACTTTTTTTTTTAGCGAAACTTCACACAAGTCCCCGGCCAGACCTGTAATTATTATTAATTAGATGATAGAAATAACCAAAATTCGGGGAAAAAGGAGGGGTCCACAGAGGATCGTTCCTTAGAGCTCTAGTGTTTTAGGGTGACATTTTTAAGGAAAGAAAGAGTCATTTGTTACAAGTCCTACAACATTATAGATGGGCCTATTAGTAATTGCGACATCCATCCATTCTCTAATATTTTAATTATGGTGTGAGCTCAACAAACTTATTGAATGGAATGTGAAATTTAGCAATCCTTCTGCTCCACTTCATGCCTTTTCTAAATTTTCATGATCCTAAATAAGAAACTTGAGGATTAATAGTTGTCATAACGTAAAATGGGACAAGTTTAGATGCATAATCCTCAAGTTATGCATTCTCAATAAGGAACTAAATTATTCTCTGAAACAAAGTGGACTTTATCTTAAACAAAAGAACAAGCTATTTTCAAACTTAGATAGGTCTCATATTAATGAAAAGGACAAATTTTTGATTTAGACTTTTGATTTTAAAACTATTGAGTTTTATTATAACTGATTTAAAACTTCATTCAGTGAAGTTTATATTGAAATGAATTCGAAGTTTTTAATACTGATTCATTTCATGAAGTTCATTCTTTACAATAGAGGAACTAAATTATTCTCTGAAACAAAGTGGACTTTATCTTAAACAAAAGAACAAGCTATTTTCAAACTTAGATAGGTCTCATATTAATGAAAATGATCTTCATATGTTTAATACCAATGTGATTGATTATACTATGTGAATAATAGCTGGCATCATTTTCTTTTTTATGGAGGATTCTTCCACCCTCTTGCAGTTGCAGCTAATGTCGTATCCTTTACTTCTATACTAGTTGTTATTCCGTGGGATGCACATGTATTATTTAGGATTTTTTGGATACTAGTCTCTTAAAACTTTATTAATTTGAAGTAGTCCCTCAAATTATCGAAATTGCTGGTATGTCCCTCAGTGCTAGTAAGTGTTGCAAAATAAGTTCCTCAAATCATTTAAATCTTTATTAGATCTTCTATTTCTTATATATTTGAATTAATTACTTCAATCAAGAGTTACACTGGAGGCTTGATAGCAATTTCACTGATTTGGTAGGCTAATTTCAAAATTATTAAAGATTTGAGGAACAAATATAGAGAGAAAACTTACTATATATTGAAATTAGTCTATCAAATCATCAAAATATATTTAAAAATTTACTCAGGGTATATCTACAACAATAAAACTACAAGCAGTCTATACATGACAATCAAGTGATAGTTCAAGGGGTTGTAACTCCAATTGCAATTAACCATACAAAAGTCGAAAAAACTGATACACCAAAACAAACATATGCAACTACAATTATAAGTGAAATTTACAAAATTGTAAAACTACAATCGCATACCAAAATAGAATTACAACAATCGTAAGATTGACACTTGAATTGCAATTTCAGTTAAAACAAACCAAACAACCCCTAGTTGCAAGCATATTAGTTAACTTAACCCCTTTAAACCTAATATGTGGCATTCCGTTTTGGACATGCATTGGTAATGTTTTAGCTTCCACAATGCATGCATGGACCTCAAAAGTTGTGTTACTTATATATATAGAGCCCTATACAAACCCCTTATATAATACACAACAACACTAAAACTAAAATCAAAACCTCACAAATTAAGCCATGGCCATCCACATTAACATAGTGAGCACAATCCTCTTCCTCATCCTCATATGCCAAGCTCTTGATCAAGTGTTCACCGATGATTCGAAAAATACTCCAACCCCTTCAGATAAAAAATTTAGCAAACTGAATGATTTTCAACAATGCCAGGACCAATGCATTAAGAATTCCGACGTTTGTTACAGTTCTTGCGATCCCTCAGACGATGAATGCTCCGATGCATGCCAGGATACATTCGAGGATTGTGTCGATCACTGCTCTCCGCCTATTCCCAATGGCGATTCGCAAATGTGGCCGAGCCAGGACAGTAGTCTCTCATGCCTATATAATTGCAATATGCAAGGAAATTTCAATGTTGAAAGGGTTGATAGATTCTACATATGTTGAAATAAAAAATATAATGGAAAAAAAAAATCTCTTGTAGTATGTATGCACTTATTGGGTATATTGAATAAGGAAATAAATGTGCTACCAAGTTCTTGGAAAGTATATATTAAGGTAAGACCTTGAAATTAAGGGGATTAAAGTTTATTGAATCCAATTATCTGATAACCTGATCCAAAAAATTGAAACTGGCCAAAATTTGGATTTGGATTCTGAAAATTCACATTTGATAGATTTTTTGAACAAGTATCGCTCTAAATGTTTTGCAAGGTGTAACTGTCTTGTAAAATAGAAGATTCTGATTTCAATAGAGAAGTTTTACCAAGGGTAAATTTCACAAAACCCCATAAGTTTGGCGGTTTACATTAGTGAACTACCCCTGAGTGCTCTGAAATCATTGCGATCCAAAGTGGAGCAGTACTGGGTCCAAAATCCTCGGATACGATCTCAGATAAAAGGTAATCAGTGCTGATGTGAACTTTATAATTCTCCTATGTTGCATCTTTCACGCCTCTTTTGACTTGGACTATCACATATTAATTAAATAAATATCGGAAGATAGCGTGCTCATTGTTCACGGCCTAACGTATAGTTTATGGGGAGAGGCACAAATTAACATCATAACCTTATTTGACAAAATTCACATGGCGTAAATGTAATTTTTACCTGCTTGGTATGGATGCTAAATGATGTGTCTGTGGATATATATGTATTCATACTTGATAGGGTATAATAAAATATTGTAAAATATCCATATATCCGAGCAAATATAATATGAATTCGATGTCATTTTTAAATTTTTTTATAGGATAAGAATACATATATAGCTAGATATAGGTAATATTTCTGGATATCAGTATTGACTAGACTATGAGAACCAGTTTCACATTAAATTAGCGGATCTGAATATTAATCAATTTTCATGATTCAAGGATTTAACTTTAGGTCTGTAGACGAACACATCGATGAACTATGATTTGAGCAATTTATTTTAATTTGACAACTCATGTATCATATCATATAACATATATAATGTTGCACTTATATGCACCATTCGTCTTCTTATTTAATTTTGACGGATACAAATATGAAATTTTCTTGTCGAATCATAGTCTATCTGTATTGGTAACTAGGGGTGCATTCAGTTTAGATAAGGCTCGGATATGATATTTATCATATCCATATCCGCTTACTCATCACGAATATGGATATGGTTATAGATATACATCGGTAAGAAAAATTCATATTCTATTCATAACCACTAAAATCGGATATACATGTAGATATATAAGCCTATATGCATGCGGATACAAAACGGATACGGAAAAACTAAATAATATTGAAAAAAATATAATTCATGTCATACAAAAGAGTTCATTAATATGTTCGTTATATTTGAAAAGCTAAGATGAGACATCTTGATCATCCAAATTAACCTTGTTGATGATTATAATCACACAGTCAATAAGTCTAGGAATTTTGTTTATTGATGGGAGCTCGTAATCTTTCTCCGAATATCTGGCGTGAAGTCGACTGATTGAATCATGCACAATGAAAGAACCGTAAGAGGGCGGGGTCTGATTCCCCGGTGGTTCCTCCAACGATCAAGTCAGTTGATGTCTAAAAGGGGAAGATTATCAAAAAGGAATTGCTGGAATTCTCCTAATTTACTTTTTCAAAGTTAAGTTAGCTTACCTGCTCATGAGAACAGTTTGCCGTTTATAGTCTGAGTAAAGGGTAATTCGGTCATTCAGGCCAAGATTAAGCTGGCGGCTGAGTCAGGTTCGTCATCACAGGTGTCGTCTATTGGGTGGAGGAGAGTCACTTTGATGAGGCATGGTGGCTGAGTCAGATCCACATTTACACCTGTCGTTTGCTGGGTGGTGGGAGTCCAATCCGCATTAAATGAGATCTGATGGCTTCGACATGGTCCGATGTGTCTTAAAATTTTAGGGGCGAAGTAAATGATGGCTCTGATCAGTATTAAATGCGGTGGTGACAACTTGTCAGCGTGAGAACCGGTGCAACAGTATCCTGGGGAGTTGTCGTTGGGGGTGCCGAGAAGTCTTGCCTCTCGAGTCGGCTATGAGAGGGGTTGGCCCACACCTGGCCGGGTAAACACTTGGTCGAGACAATGGTGGGGTCGTCTCGATGGGAAGGGGTCAACTCAATGAGAGGGGGACGACCTGATGAGGTGGGGTCGACTCGAACGGGTGCTCGGTCGGCTTGGTGTGGGATGTCGACTCATCCCGCCTTTCGAGTCGACTCGTCCTAAGGGACTGGTGTTCGTGCCGTGGAAGACTAGCTGGCTTATCTTTAGCGTGAAGTGCTTACCCGTTGTTGAATGCGGATTAGTACCTGGGTTATTAAATGACCATAACAAACCTCAAATGCCTTATCTAAGGATTAAAACTATTGTAACAGTATGACCAATATGTATTCAGATATTTCGAATATGAATCCGGATATTTTATTATAAAACCATATCTGTAACCATATACTATCGGTAATAGATTTGAGTAACCATATCCGTATAGGATACGGTCACGGATATTTTCTCGGATACAGATACAGTTTAGCACCCCTATTAGTAACTACGAGTAGTTTTAAATAGATGCGGATATGGTAAATTCTATATTCTTTAAGGATTCAATTCATTTCCACCCCTAACACGATAGAAATGGATAAGTCAATTATAAGATTGTGCAAAAAAAAAAACGTATTGATAATCCGTAAAATGGGGTATTACTATTATTTAGTAAAAATTTTCTTACTCGCATGTCCTCGGTGAGACCCCCAAAAAATTCGTCCCACATCAGTGTGTTGTGAAAGGATTAGAGTGTTTAAATAGTGAAGTCTAAAGCTCAAGTGTAGCATTGGCTAGCCGATTTTGGCAATTGTTTGACCTCTATACTCAGTGACTCCTACGGCTCAGGCCAACAGCTCCTTGAGCTCAAGGCATGACAAATGATACCGAGCAATTTGTCAACCGAAAGTGTGAAGCTAAGTGCTATATCACAGGGCTGGTCCGATTCCCGGTGGTTCCTCAACGATCAAGTCGGTTGATGTCTAAAAGGGAGGATTATCTAAAAGGAATTCTGGAATTCTCGATTTACTTTTCAAAGTTAAGTTAGCTTACCTGCTCATGAGAACAGTTCGCCTTTTATAGTCTGAGTAAAGGGTAATTCGGTCATTCAGGCCAAGATTATGCTGGCGGCTGAGCCAGGTTCGTCATCACAGGTGTCGTCTATTTGGTGGAGGAGAGTCACTTTGATGAGGCATGGGCTGGTGGCTGAGTCAGATCCACCTTTACACATGTCGTTCTTTGGGTGGTGGGAGTCAATCCGCATTAAATGAGATCGATGGCCGACATGGTCAATGTGTCTTAAAATTTTAGGGGCGAAGTAAATGATGGCTCTGATCAGTATTAAATGCGATGGTGACAACTTGTCAGCGTGAAAACCGGTGCAACAGTATCCTGGGGAGTTGTCGTTGGGGATGCCGAGAAGTCCCGCCTCTCGAGTCGGCTATGAGAGGGGTCGGCCGACACCTGGCCGGGTAGACACTTGGTCGAGACGATGGTGGGGTCGTCTTGATGGGAAGGGGTTGACTCGATGAGAGGGGGACAACCTGATGAGGTGGGGTCGACTCGGACGGGTGCTCGGTCGGCTTGGTGTGGGATGTCGACTCATCCCGCCTTTCGAGTCGACTCGTCCTAAGGGACTGGTGTTCGTGCGTGGAAGACTAGCTGGCTTATCTTTAGCGCGAAGTGCTTACCCGTTGTTGAATGCGGATTAGTACCTGGGTTATTAAAGGACCAAAATAAAACTCAAATCCCTTATCTAAGGATTAAAACTATAGTAACAGTATGACCAATATGTATTCGGATATTTCGAATATGAATCCGGATATTTTATTATAAAACCATATCTGTAACCATATACTATCGGTAATAGATTTGAGTAACCATATCCGTATAGGATACGGTCACGGCAGTTTAGCACCCCTATTAGTAACTACGAGTAGTTTTAAATAGATGCGGATATGGTAAGTTTTATATTCTTTTAGGATTCAATTCATTTCCACCCCTAACACGATAGAAATGGATAGGTCAATTATAAGATTGTGTAAAAAAAATAACGTATTGGTAATCCGTAAAATGGGGTATTACTATTATTTAGTAAAAATTTTCTTACTCGCATGTCCTCGGTGAGACCCCCAAAAAGTTAGTCCCACATCAGTGTGTTGTGAAAGGATTAGAGTATTTAAATAGTGAAGTCTAAAGCTCAAGTGTAGCATTGACTAGCCGATTTTGGCAATTGTTTGACCTCTATACTCGCTGACTCTACTCGGCCACAACGCTACCAACAAAGGCTCAAGAGCTCAAGGCATGACAAATGATACCAGAGCAATTTGTCAACCGAAAATGTGAAGCTAAGTGCTATACGAGGCTCGGTGATACACCGTGTGAGCATGGTGGGAGCCATTTCTAGAGCTCGTAGGAGCCATATCTAGGGTCCACGTCGCTTGGCGGTGATACTGAGATGTACTAATTGTCATGTGGCGATGAGGACGTCTCTTATGTAAGGTGGGGGTGATTGTGAGAGGATTAGAGTGCTTAAATAGCAAGTCTAAGGCTCAAGTGTAGCATTGACTAGCCTATTTTAGCATTGGTTTGAGTCAAACAACGTGCTACATTCAGTGGGTCCCACAGCTTGCAACCGACAATGGGCTCGCAGCCTGACATCTTCCGTCCATAAAATTATATAACTATGAAGACGGACAAAAGATTAAACTTTTACATAATATTTTTTAATTAGTTAAAAAATATTATTTTAAATTATTTTTATATATCACGCTTCAAAAGTTGACCATAGAAGAATGTGCTACCGAAAGCAAGGTTTTGATAATTTTGAATCTAGATTAGATTTCAGAGTGGAGTAATTGAAGACGCCAACTTGAAGAAGATGCCTGAATCTTGCAGCTTAAGTGAATTATAAACTACTAAAATGAACCCTTGTTTCCATATAAGTATTAATGAATTCTAAAGTTAAAATATGGCTAAGTATCAGAAACCCCCCTGAATTTTGGAACATTATCCGAATATTAGAAAATCCCCTTAAGTTTAGGGGTTATCAGAACCCTCCTCCCCTAATAGCGTTAATCTCAAATTTTCATATCGTTAGATAAAATTATGCTAAGAAATGTTTCTTTCAGTGAAAATTCCAGTTGACAATTTTACGGGGTTTTCTAATAAAATCTTAAAGTTGTAGTGTGTTTTGATAACCCCTAAATTTAAGGGGATTTTCTAATATTTTGAAAGTTAAGAGATTATCTTATAATAGTCCAAAGTTTAAGGGGGATTCTCTGATATCTAGCCTTAAAAAATTGGGAAATATATCAAGTTGACATGTTACTGGCTTACTGCATTGAATCTTTGATACTTTGTGCAATTTGGTTACAGACTTGGAAAGTCGTGGAAAGGGAATTAAGTACGAGTAACAGAGTGTAACTATGAGGATAAGATTGATTTAATTATATCTTCAATCTAAAAGCAATAATAATAATTAACATTTTAAAGACAGAAAGCTTGAATTTCGTATTCTTCTATAGCAAGTAGAATCAATATATAATTCATGTCTAGTTGCTGGTTGACTTTCAATTCGAAGTAAACATGAACTGGACCATTAAAAAATAATTGTATAGATTACATTTGTTTGCACAACTTAACTAGCTAGATTATTCTTTTTTTTTAATATGGAAAACAAGCTAGATTATTATACATTTCAAAAACATTAGATGCTAGATACTAAAACAGAAAATGGATATAAAAGATTGATGTGGGTGGAGTTAAAAGAAAGAATATTAGGACAAATGGATTTGCATTCAAAAATCCAAATAGAAAAGACGAAGGATGTGTATTTTTCCTTTCCATCCATATGACAAAATTTTAATAAAACCATAATCAAACGGCTCAGATAGCTTGTGTGCTTTTAAAGGAAAGAGTCAACTTTTGTTCACCCCAAAAATGCTTATGACCTTTTCCCGAACATGGAAGACTCACACAGTTCAAGTGATGGGTTAATTTTAGAAAGTATCCTTCAACTATAAAAGAGTATTTCAATTAATTTACATTGTGAAGTAACAACGCATGCAAAGAGTTTGTCGAGAAATATATAAAAATTAGAGAGTTTTGTGAGACACTCTATAATTGAGGGGTTTTAAATGTCCTCTTCAGAGTTGGAGGGGTTATCTACAACTCTCCACTGCTTAAGAGGCATTCTCTCGATTTAAAAATATGTTAAGGGGTTTTCTGAAACATATCCATAGCTGAGAGGTTTTTTTTAAGACACCTCACAATTGAGGGGCATTTTGTAAATTAACCCTTAAATAATCAAACATACTTTATGTGCATCATGCCACTATTTGACTGAGTAAAATTAGTGTTCTACCCTGATTTTGATACTAATGTATTTCTATACGCATCTAAATTTAGAATCAGAAACAACAACAATTTATATTAATTATCTTTATACCCATTGATACAATGCAACAAACTCGAAATATGCATAAAAAATTTGCTATCCATAATCAAATATATTATCAGCGTGATCACTAGAACATTATATTGGTAAGGAATCTCCATAATATTATACATCGTGTTGTTTCCATTAAACTCTTATAAATGGAACACAGGATAACTGCTCATCGGCTTTTTACTAAAAAGATAAAAATAAAATAAAATAGTACCTTGTAAATATCTTTCCATCATCCACTAATAGTGGATAGTGATTAAAAGATCATGGCTAAATATCAAAACCACCCTTGATCATGGCTAAATATCAAAACCACCCTTAACTTTGGACAATTATCGGAAAACCTCCTTAACTTTCAAAATATCGAAAAACCTCCCTTAAGTATGGATTATCACAAAACCCCTTTAACATTCAGATTTTATCAGAATTCTTACCTTTCAGATTTTATTAGAAAACCCTAAACCCAACTAAATTAGGGGAGTTTTCGATAAAATCAAAGTTAAGATTGATAACCCCTAAACAAGGGGTTTTCGATATTTTAAAGTGAAGGGGTTTTCTGAAACATATCCATAGCTGAGAGGTTTTTAAGACACCTCATAATTGAGGGCATGTTGTAAATTAACCCTTAAATAATCAAACATACTTTATGTGCATCATGCCGCTATTTGACTGAGTAAAATTAGTATTCTACCCTGATTTTGATACTAATGTATTTCTGTACGCATCTAAATTTAGAATCAGAAACAACAACAATTTATATTAATTATCTTTATACCCATTGATACAATGCAACAAACTCGAAATATGCATAAAAAATTTGCTATCCATAATCAAACATACTTTATGTGCATCATGCCGCTATTTGACTGAGTAAAATTAGTATTCTACCCTGATTTTGATACTAATGTATTTCTGTACGCATCTAAATTTAGAATCAGAAACAACAACAATTTATATTAATTATCTTTATACCCATTGATACAATGCAACAAACTCGAAATATGCATAAAAATTTGCTATCCATAATCAAACATATTATCAGCGTGATCACTAGAACATTATATTGGTAAGGAATCTCCATAATATTATACATCGTGTTGTTTTCATTAAACTCTTATAAATGGAACACAGGATAACTACTCATCGGCTTTTTACTAAAAAGATAAAAATAAAATAAAATAGTACGTTGTAAATATCTTTCCATCATCCACTAATAGTGGATAGAGATTAAAAGATCAATTGCTCTAAAGATTAAAACCCTCATTACCAAATTTCGATGATGGAAACTATATTGGGTATGAAGCTAAACACTTTTAAAAGTTGGGTAACAAAATAATTTCTCTTTGAATAAGAAAACAATAGAGGCATGGGCGAGACTGAGTTAGGTGACAACAACATTGTGTCATCGTGTGAGAGAGAGAGAGACGGCGGTATCTGGACTCCGCCTATTTAATGCTCTTCTTTCCATAAGAGCTTTGAGTGAGAATGAAAGTATTACCAGCATAAGCTAAATTTACATTTTAGTCCATAAATATTTCTCCTCTTTCTCTTTCCCTTTCTCTCTACTGTTAATAGTAACGGAGAGATGGCCGGAGGAGGGATGGCGCCGTCAGGGGTGGCGAAGGAGAGGGCGGATCAGTACAGGGGGAGGGTGACGCCGTTTGTTTTGACGGCGTGCATCGTTGCTGCTGTTGGTGGTGCAATCTTCGGTTATGACATCGGTATCTCCGGTACGTGGCATGTTTTACTATTAGGTCCTTCTATCTTTTCTTAATTACAGCGAGATAGATTCGGGGAAGCGGGTCCCACACCTGTTTGTAGTTTTCCTGAAGTCGCCCATGAGTGGAGCTTTTGACAGTAGAGGCAGGAGATTACAGATTGGATTTTTTTGGTCTGAATCTTTTTGCTATTTGGCAGAAAAAAAGTTACTATTTGGTAAATGTGTAGTAATTTATGGCCGACTATTTGGAACTTCAACTTCCATGATTTTTTATAAAATAGAAAATTAAAGTAGTTTTTTTTTTAAAAGTAACTTTATGGTTGTTAATTGTAGGGTAAATTTCGCCAAAACAAGTTCGGGTTTTTTGCATAAAACACTATAAACTTTGCAAACCAGAGTTTTTATTTTATTTTCAAAGGTATACTAAGTCACAGAAATTCTCATAAGCATAAAAAGTCTAAGTTACAATTTTAATTTTTACCTATCTCTATCCGAAAAGATAATGCATAAGTTATATTTTGTAGTTAGGATTAAAATTATAAAAATAATTCATCTTTGGAGCATAAGAATTGTCAGTGATGTCACTTGAGATAAGTTCAAGAAAATTTCCAGTAATTTATAAAGTTTAGAGAGGAACCTGCTTTACAAATTTACCCCTTGACTATTGTATGAGGGCTTCAGGCCTTACTTGTCTCTTGAATCATTTGATTTTGTCTTGGCTTATGCTTTGAGCTATTTTCAGTTCATGCATGTCCTTAAATTATTGAATTCGTTTCTTGCTTATTTCCATAAACTATTTTTTGATTTCATGTTGCCTCCTAAACTATTAAATTAAATATATACAAATTTAATAACTTAAGGGTAGAATGAGAAGAAACATAGTCAGCCTGTTTGGATGGAGGGTAGAGAAGGGAAGGGAAAGGGAATTTGAGTTTACCTTTGTTTGGGAGTTCCATTTAGAAGGGTAGAGGAGGGGAATGAGGGAGAAAATTGAACTAAAATTTCTTACCCCCAAATTTGAGGGTAAAAAAAGGAGAAGGGAAGGAAGGGAAAAAATTTCCCTTCCTTTCCTTTCCTTAGTCATCTCCCAAACAGGGTTGAGCGGAGACAAATTAAATAGTTTAGGCGCAAGTAGAGACTGAAGCGTTGTTTAAGATATCTAAACTTAAATCCATTATTTTCGATAATCCAATTCTACTCCATTCAATTAACTATTAGAGTTAACCTATACTGTTAATCATTAGAATTTTATTCTAGCACATGCCAATTATCGTTCAAAGATATCTCAATTTAAATATGAGATTTTCTATAACCCGATTCTACATTCTGTCAATTTACTAACTGAGATAAATTATTTTGAATGTTTTTAGTCTCTCTTTTCACCATTCACTAATTAACCATGAGAAATTTATTCTTGAGCTTAAATCTAACATTTTAATACCTTTGAACCACTTCCATAACTCTAATACCAACTTAATTTCTCGATTTAGGACAGTAATGAATGTGAAGCTTCCACCATATGCTCCACTCACCCACCATACATTTGGCCTCTTCTCAATTTTAAGACAGAAATAACTCCATTACCAAAATTGTCAAATGAAAATTTGTCCAATTTCATAAATTTGTACAATCGCTTGTGGTCCTTATCGGACTCCATATCCCCCGTGGACCCGTTAACAAAACCCATTAATACAAAGCGCTTCAATTATTTCCTCATCCTTCGTAAAAGCTACGACCTCCGATTACGACCCCACCACAGCTTTCTTCTGCCTACTTATTGAAGTGGCTCCCTATAAATAGAAAATTGTTGAGGCCCCTATTTGCAAAATTAGGCTCCCTCTCTCTAGACTCGAACTAGATTTTGTCCTACTCTCTCTCTCTCTCTCTCTCTCTAACGGCGTGATGGCGGGGGGAGGAGTTGCGCCGCTTGGAGTGGCGAAGGAGAGGGTGGATCAGTACAAGGGGAGGGTGACGGCGTTTGTTTTAACGGCGTGCTTCGTCGCCGCGGTCGGCGGTGCAATTTTCGGTTATGACATCGGGATCTCTGGTACTGGATTCTTTTCCCTTATCCAGTTTTTTTTTTTGCAGAAAAGGACTTTATAAGTTCTTTAATGGCATTTATTGGAAAAATGGAAAGTTGGCGAATTGGGTAAGAATTAATTCTTTAGGTGATTTTGGAAGTGACGAGGGGGATGTGTGGAATTTTCACACACTGTTTTTTTTCTACGGGATATTCAAAAGCTTTCATGATTCAAAGAAAAGGTCGGATGTCTACGTGGCAAATCATGTGCGGTGAGTTCGTACCAACACTGTGTCTAGGAATTTGACACGTAGCGTATGCTGGTCCATGTGTTGATTTGTGGATTATTTGACCTTAAATACCCGAAAGTTTACCCAGATATTTAACTTGGGTTTTTAGAAATTAGCCCTTAATTTGAAGCTAATTTGTATTAGCGCCTTAAATCTCCATATTCTGATATTAGCCCCTCAAGTTGCTATGATGTGTTAATATGAGGGGCTCATATCAACACATCACGGCTATTTGAGGGGCTAATATCAAAATATGAACCTAATCATAGGGGCTCATATCAACATACCATAGCTATTTGAGGGGCTAATATCAAAATATGAACCTAATCATAGGGGCTCATATCAACACATCACGGCTATTTGAGGGGCTAATATCAAAATATGAACCTAATCATAGGGGCTCATATCAACACATCACGGCTATTTGAGGGGCTAATATCAAAATATGAACCTAATCATAGGGGCTCATATCAACACATCACGGCTATTTGAGGGGCTAATATCAAAATATGAACCTAATCATAGGGGCTCATATCAACACATCACGGCTATTTGAGGGGCTGATGTCAAAATATGAATGTGTAAGGGTCTAATATCAAATTACTTATAATGTAAGGAGCTAAGATCTAAAACCCCATTTAACTTCCATTCTTTCAAGTTTTTTTAATTTAATTTTATAAAAAAATACCGTATGCTAATTCATATAATCAAAGGAGACTACAAAGAATAATTTAGGAGAGAAAAAATGTAAATTAATGAATGGTGAAAAATGCCTACTACCTAACTAGTCATAGTAGATAGTAGGCATAATTAGTTCAACTTGGAATCATGGACTCTAGTTCGGTCTACTTCACATCAGGAAAAACAAGAAAAATAAAAGAAAGAAGTTTCTCAGTTCCTCTTAATATGGCAATGAGATGAAGTGTGGAAATATCAAAAATCATATTCTAATAGAACTGATACTATATAATAATAATAAAGTTCTTAAAACATTTTTTCATGCATCACAAGATTAAATAGTTGGTTTGATTGGTATAAAATATTAAAGATCCAGCAAAACTTGGTATAAATAGTTGCTAACGTGTGTGCATGTGTATTATTTGATAAGTGTAATTTGAACTTTACGTGAGAAAGGCTGCTCTCTTCGATTGCTGTCAAGACAAGTATTGATTTAGTTGAAATTACTTAACATGTGAAAAAATAGAAATTTTCTCCAGTACATAACAACAACTATTTGAATACAACGGTCAGAATCCAAGATTCTTGCCTTTGAATTAGTAAATTTTGCATGTTTTCATCTAAAATAGATCGATTGCATATACCTGTACTCCCAGATTGTTGATCTGATTATTCTTCAAAAAGTGCATTGACAATTAACTGAATTTGTTGAGTCAAATTTAACGCAGGAGGAGTTACATCACTGGATCCATTCCTCAAGAAATTCTTCCCGGTTGTATACGAAGAAGAACAGTCCATCGAAGAACAAAGCGCTTCAATTATTTCCTCATCCTTCGTAAAGCTACGACCTCCGATTACGACCCCACCACAGCTTTCTTCTGCCTACTTATTGAAGTGGCTCCTATAAATAGAAAATTGTTGAGGCCCCTATTTGCAAAATTAGGCTCCCTCTCTCTAGACTCGAACTAGATTTTGTCCTACTCTCTCTCTCTCTCTCTAACGGCGTGATGGCGGGGGGAGGAGTTGCGCCGCTTGGAGTGGCGAAGGAGAGGGTGGATCAGTACAAGGGGAGGGTGACGGCGTTTGTTTTAACGGCGTGCTTCGTCGCCGCGGTCGGCGGTGCAATTTTCGGTTATGACATCGGGATCTCTGGTACTGGATTCTTTTCCCTTATCCAGTTTTTTTTTTTGCAGAAAAGGACTTTATAAGTTCTTTAATGGCATTTATTGGAAAAATGGAAAGTTGGCGAATTGGGTAAGAATTAATTCTTTAGGTGATTTTGGAGAGTGACGAGGGGGGATGTGTGGAATTTTCACACACTGTTTTTTTTCTACGGGATATTCAAAAGCTTTCATGATTCAAAGAAAAGGTCGGATGTCTACGTGGCAAATCATGTGCGGTGAGTTCGTACCAACACTGTGTCTAGGAATTTGACACGTAGCGTATGCTGGTCCATGTGTTGATTTGTGGATTATTTGACCTTAAATACCCGAAATTTTACCCAGATATTTAACTTGGGTTTTTTTTAGAAATTAGCCCCTTAATTGAAGCTAATTTGATATTAGCGCCTTAAATCTCCATATTCTGATATTAGCCCCTCAAGTTGCTATGATGTGTTAATATGAGGGGCTCATATCAACACATCACGGCTATTTGAGGGGCTAATATCAAAATATGAACCTAATCATAGGGGCTCATATCAACATACCATAGCTATTTGAGGGGCTGATGTCAAAATATGAATGTGTAAGGGTCTAATATCAAATTACTTATAATGTAAGGAGCTAAGATCTAAAACCCCATTTAACTTCCATTCTTTCAAGTTTTTTAATTTAATTTTATAAAAAAATACCGTATGCTCATTCATATAATCAAAGGAGACTACAAAGAATAATTTAGGAGAGAAAAAATGTAAATTAATGAATGGTGAAAAATGCCTACTACCTAACTAGTCATAGTAGATAGTAGGCATAATTAGTTCAACTTGGAATCATGGACTCTAGATCGGTCTACTTCACATCAGGAAAAACAAAAGAAAGAAGTTTCTCAGTTCCTCTTAATATGGCAATGAGATGAAGTGTGGAAATATCAAAATCATATTCTAATAGAACTGATACTATATAATAATAATAAAAAGTTCTTAAAACATTTTTTCATGCATCACAAGATTAAATAGTTGGTTTGATTGGTATAAAATATTAAAGATCCAGCAAAACTTGGTATAAATAGTTGCTAACGTGTGTGCATGTGTATTATTTGATAAGTGTAATTTGAACTTTACGTGAGACAGGCTGCTCTCTTCGATTGCTGTCAAGACAAGTATTGATTTAGTTGAAATTACTTAACATGTGAAAAAATAGAAATTTTCTCCAGTACATAACAACAACTATTTGAATACAACGGTCAGAATCCAAGATTCTTGCCTTTGAATTAGTAAATTTTGCATGTTTTCATCTAAAATAGATCGATTGCATATACCTGTACTCCCAGATTGTTGATCTGATTATTCTTCAAAAATGCATTGACAATTAACTGAATTTGTTGAGTCAAATTTAACGCAGGAGGAGTTACATCACTGGATCCATTCCTCAAGAAATTCTTCCCGGTTGTATACCGAAAGAAGAACAGTCCATCGAAGAACAACTACTGCAAGTATGACAACCAGGGATTATCAGCTTTCACCTCCTCCCTCTACCTTGCAGGTCTCGTTGCATCCTTAATGGCTTCTCCAGTGACCAGAAAATATGGTCGACGGGCTAGTATTATTTGCGGTGGTATCAGTTTCATGATCGGAGCTACACTGAACGCTGCAGCACAGAATCTAGCCATGCTTTTGCTCGGTAGAATCATGCTTGGTGTTGGAATCGGCTTTGGAAATCAGGTGATTTGATGCCCAGGATGCTTATTTTCAATAGTTCAAAGTAAATGGTATTTAGGATTTGGATAGTGTCTACTATCAAAATGTGCTGCAGAAAACTTTTGAAACTGTGGAAATAATGATGTCAAGGGTAAACTCACTCCTGAACTAGCAATTACATTAATAAAGTTTGAAAGTACTTCATTTAGAAAACAGATATATCCATCAACTAGGTGGAATTGAATTTAAGCAGTGCAGAAATTTAGACTGAAAGTTTCAGTCTTATATTTATATACCCTGAAGTTTAGAGATGTTTTAGGCAAACAGTAACAATTTAGGAGTATATTCATTAATTTTATCCTCATTTCAGCAATAGTGATATCTTCAACATGTATTGAAAAGTGTCATCTCTCTATATATTTTTCAAATTGCATATTTGCATTTTTCTTAATATTTTGCAACCTGAACCGAAATAGGCGTCCGAATTAGAATGTATCAATATTGTACAAACATCAAGCTGAGGGAAAAATCTTATAAAGGGCATTCTGCATAAAATCATACAGAGAGAAAGGAAAGGAGAATATAACATGAACTCCAGCACTGATCTAAGTTAGTTATTGCACTACTGATACAATAGTGATTATTGCAATTTTACATTATTCTGATTGTACAAATATTGAGTGCAATGATATTGTATACTGATTGCACTGATTTAGTAGTTTTAACAATTTCCCTTCCTTAATCTTTCGCAGGCCGTCCCCCTCTACCTCTCGGAAATGGCCCCCGCCCACCTTCGCGGTGGCCTGAACATGATGTTCCAACTCGCCACCACCCTGGGCATCTTCTCGGCCAACATGATCAACTACGGCACTCAAAAACTCAACCCCTGGGGCTGGCGCCTCTCCCTTGGCCTCGCAGCAGCCCCCGCCTTCCTCATGACCCTTGGCGGACTCCTCCTCCCAGAAACCCCCAACTCGCTCATCGAACAAGGCAACCCCCAACTTGGCCGCAAAGTTCTCGAGAAAATTCGCGGCACCTCTGAAGTTGACGCCGAGTTTCAGGACATGACCGAGGCCAGCGAGCTCGCTAACTCGATAAAACATCCTTTTAGGAACATCTTGGAGCGCAGGAATAGGCCGCAACTGGTGATGGCGATATTTATGCCAACATTTCAGATACTTACAGGGATCAATTCGATATTGTTTTATGCGCCGGTGTTGTTTCAGAGTATGGGGTTCGGTGGAAACGCCTCGTTGTATTCATCGGTGATGACTGGCGCTGTTCTGGCATTGTCGACTCTGGTTTCGATTGCGACCGTGGATCGGTGGGGACGGAGAGTGTTGTTGATTGCCGGAGGGATTCAAATGATCATTTGCCAGGTAAAAAAAGTACTTTGAACATAAATGCATTGCAGTAATTAGTTCAGTAGAACAAGTATATAGCTGAGTTTATCTGAAACTCAAAATTACCTTTAAAGCCTTTACCGTCAAAATGAGAGAGTATTTTTATCCAAAAGACAGGATAACTAGTAAGAATGGCAATAACTGTAGTATACATTCAGTATTATTTCATTATTACTATTAAAGTAACTATATAGAACATTGTCTGAGCAATGCAGACTAGTACAATTAACATAAGTATTCTAGTAAAATTGAAGTATTTTCTATTCTTTTTAAGCAGGCAGTTCTAATTACTGTATTATGTATTTCATATTATTTTAATATTATTACTAGAATGAAATCATAAGATAGACCAGATCATTTTATCTTATTAATTTCAAAACAAAATAGAGAAATCTATTTAACTTTTTGTTGGGATAGGAAAAACTCATTGAGGAGATGGATTATTTGAGCATTGAGTTCGAGCATATTTAACTATTTATTTTCGATACGGGCCTAAATCCCACCTCATGCCTAGTTTTGCACAAAACCCCACACTTGATCGAATAGATGCGACACTCTTTTCACACTCTTGTTCATGTACAAGATACAAGTACTTGTGATCTTTCCCAGTGTACGTGAAGCTTTTTACTTCGTGTCACAGGTGATCGTGGCGATCATACTCGGCGTAAAATTCGGCGAAGACAAGCAACTCTCCAAAGAATTCTCCGTCATCGTAGTCGTCGTGGTCTGCCTCTTCGTCGCCGCCTTCGGGTGGTCGTGGGGCCCACTCGGATGGACGGTCCCCAGCGAGATATTCCCGCTGGAGACACGGTCAGCAGGGCAGAGCATCACCGTCTCCGTCAACCTCTTCTTCACTTTCGTCATTGCTCAGTCCTTCCTCACTCTCCTCTGCTCCTTCAAGTTCGGAATATTCCTCTTTTTCGCCGGTTGGATTACCGTGATGACTGTTTTTGTGTATGTTTTCTTGCCGGAGACGAAGGGGGTGCCGATTGAGGAGATGGTGCTTCTTTGGAGGAAGCATTGGTTCTGGAAGAAGGTTATGCCTCCGTTGGTTATAGAAGAGGGGAAGGATGTGGGGATTGAGGTGAGGGAGTTTTAGAGAGGTGATTATTGCTGGTTGTTGTAGCGAAGTTTGTGTGTGAGAAAACAATAGCTGAAATGAAATGAAATACTACAGTTGATATTCACATGGCTCTGATAATTAAGTATTACTACATGGGTGAGGTGGTTCAACCAGTTGAGTTTTCATTTTTTTTCCTAAGAAAAACTAGGCCACCTTTGGCCAGTTTTTTTTTTCCTAATTAGGGTTCTCCTCAAAATCGGACTTGGTCTGAATCTGACCAAATTTTGAGAGAGAGCCAAATTGGCCCTAACAACCCCTGGAAGTGTTGATGAAGTCACAACTTGCGCCTAAAAGTACCAATTTGCCTATTTTCTTCTTTATACTATGTTTGTTGTCCAATGCGGTCCTTTTATGAAACAACCGTTAAATACTTAACGGAAATTTTAAAAACTTCAAACAACCTCCAGAAAAGTTTGAAATTTATAAAAAACACCTTGAAATAAAATTCAAAATTATAAGTAACACCTTGAAAATAAAAATTATAAATATCCCCACAAAAATATGAAAATTACAAATGCCCACTGAATATTTTAAAATTTGCAAAAACACTCCAAAAATTTGAAATTACAAGAAATATCTTGAAATCTAAAATTCACAAATAGTCCTTTAAATGTTTGAAAAATTACTAATGGGCCCTGAAATTTTCACAATTTATAAAAACACCCTTAAAATTCTAAAATTATAAAAATACCTAAAATCTAAAATTACCATCAACCCCTTGAATTTTTTCCGGTGGTTTGTAAGTTTTGGATTTTAAGGTGTTTTAATAATTTTCAGATCTTTAGTTTGTTTTTGTAAAATAGTAATTTTCATGGTTTTTGCAAATTTCATATCCTCAAGGGGCTGCTAGTACTTTTTAAAATTTGTGGGTTTTTGTAATTTTGAAAATTTTAGGGTGTTTTGTGTAAAATTTAGATTTTTCAAGGTTTTAGATTTTTAAGGGGCTATTTATAATTTTTAGGGTGTTTTCAATTTCTAATTTTCAAGGTATTTTAATAATTTTTAATATCTTCTAGAGTTGTTTGTAAATTATAGAAAAACCCTAAAAATGATATCCTACGTCACGCTTCGTTAAGCATTTATTGGCTGTTTCACAAAAGTATGGCATTGAGCAAAGAAACATAGCATAATGAGGAAAGTAAGCAAATTGATATTTTATGGGATCAATGTTAGACTTCGAATAACACTTCAATGTGGAGTTAGTCATTTTCTCCCTCTTCAAATGTAGTAGTTTGTCTTTCTAGCGTAGATCCCATTAAAACCACTTCTAAAGGAGAGCAGTACCATCTATTTCAATTTTAAAGAATGAGATTATGCCGCCTAAGTTTTCACATTTGTCTTAAAAACTACCATTGTTCTAAAAATCACTATTGTGCAAAGTTGCTATTACAATATTAAAAATCCTACATGGCATAATTTCAACAATCAAAATTGGAATGAATGCTAAAGATTAGAGTAACTAGATCTTCTTCGGTTCCCACATATTTGAACTAGTTTTTTAGCCCGTGCAGTCTTTTCCAGTTCTTGAAATTGCTCTCATTTTAGGTCTTAGTTTCTGAAAAGAATCTTCAAATGCAATAGACATGCATAAATTGAAATCTTGATTATCATGTATGTATATAATTATATTTTTATATGGTTAGAACTTTATATCTTATGAACTAAATAATATATATCTAACCGTTAATTTGTTGAACATTTGACTAAATATTTTACAAATTGAAATAATTTGTAGTTTATTTTATTAATATTATTTATCTAAATCAATTATTTTTAAAATAGTTAATTATTAATTTTGAAAAACATAAAAATTTATTGAGTCTTAGGAATACACATATATCGCATACCTATAATATTATATCATAATAAATTATCCAACCTATCACTAACTTTACGTAAAATTCCTACAATGCAAAGTTTTATAGAAACTTCGTAAAATTTACACTTATACACAAAATTGTAGTAAGATTAGTCTTCTCAAAATTTATGGTTTAAATATTTCTCCAAAAATAAAAATATTACATTCCTAATTTATATTAAAATTTTTTATCTATATGAATGAGGTTTATAATATTTAAGTACAAAATTTAAAAATAAAAATTTATGATAAAAATAATCATAAAAATTCCTACCTACCACCAAATTAAAAAAATTCCATACTATACCTACCACATTTTATCATAAAAATTCTCCTACCTACCACCAAATTAAATATTAATTTCCTACCTACCAAAACTTCTATAAGAACTCATTCATTTCTCACTTCTACACATCATTGAAATAAGAATTTTTCCTCTAAAGTTTTGGAATCAAAATCTATCTAAATAGTAAGTTATGATTTTATTTTTTTATTATGAAGATTAGTATCTTTTTGCAACATATATATTATTGTATATTTATTGATTCATATATATTTTGGTTTCAAAATCATTTTAAAATCAATATATCATTTTATTTTATAGTATAGCAGCATAAATTTTGGTTTACATATTTTAGTTATAATTTTAAAAATTACATAAATTTGAAAAATACGTTAAATTCTGAAAAGTTCAAATTTATACAAAAATTGTAATAAGCTTGTTCTTCTCAAAATATTTGTTTTAATTATGTCTAAAAATTGAAAACTTTTCACTAATATATTTATATTAAGATATTTTATCTACATAAATGAGATTTATAATATATAACTTAAAAATTCAAAAGTTTAAAATTTATCATAAAATTATCATTAAAAAATCCTAGCTACCACCAAATTAAATAATATTCCTACCATACCTACCATTTTATATCATTAAAAATATCTCACCTACCACTAAATTAAATAATAATTTTCTACCTACCAACACTTATTTAAAATCTCATCCATTTCCTATATTACACTCAATTATGGTAGAAAGTCTTCACCAAAATTTCGGGTTTAAATTCCATACAAATACTAACTTTTTATTTTATTAGATATATTATGAAGATTCTTATATTTTTGTAATATTTATAAGAATCTTCATAATAAATCTAATAAAATAGTAAGTTTTATAGATATAATATGAAAATTTTACTATTTTATTAGATTTATTATGAAGATTCTTATATTTTTGTAATATTTATAAGAATCTTCATAATAAATCTAATAAAATAAAAAATTATGATAAAAATAATCATAAAAATTCCTACCTACCACCAAATTAAAAAAATTCCATACTATACCTACCACATTTTATCATAAAAATTCTCCTACCTACCACCAAATTAAATATTAATTTCCTACCTACCAAAACTTCTATAAGAACTCATTCATTTCTCACTTCTACACATCATTGAAATAAGAATTTTTCCTCTAAAGTTTTGGAATCAAAATCTATCTAAATAGTAAGTTATGATTTTATTTTTTTATTATGAAGATTAGTATCTTTTTGCAACATATATATTATTGTATATTTATTGATTCATATATATTTTGGTTTCAAAATCATTTTAAAATCAATATATCATTTTATTTTATAGTATAGCAGCATAAATTTTGGTTTACATATTTTAGTTATAATTTTAAAAATTACATAAATTTGAAAAATCGTTAAATTCTGAAAAGTTCAAATTTATACAAAAATTGTAATAAGCTTGTTCTTCTCAAAATATTTGTTTTAATTATGTCTAAAAATTGAAAACTTTTCACTAATATATTTATATTAAGATATTTTATCTACATAAATGAGATTTATAATATATAACTTAAAAATTCAAAAGTTTAAAATTTATCATAAAATTATCATTAAAAAATCCTAGCTACCACCAAATTAAATAATATTCCCTACCATACCTACCATTTTATATCATTAAAAATATCTCACCTACCACTAAATTAAATAATAATTTTCTACCTACCAACACTTATTTAAAATCTCATCCATTTCCTATATTACACTCAATTATGGTAGAAAGTCTTCACCAAAATTTCGGGTTTAAATTCCATACAAATACTAACTTTTTATTTTATTAGATATATTATGAAGATTCTTATATTTTTGTAATATTTATAAGAATCTTCATAATAAATCTAATAAAATAGTAAGTTTTATAGATATAATATGAAAATTTTACTATTTTATTAGATTTATTATGAAGATTCTTATAAATATTACAAACAATATAAGAATCTTCATAATAAATCTAATAAAATAAAAATTACTATTTATATGGAATTTGAACCCAAATTTATTTGGTGTAGACTTTCTACAATTGAGTGTAATATAGGAAAGGATGAATTTTAAATAAGTGTTGGTAGGTAGAAATTATTATTTAATTTGTTGATAGGTGAGATATTTTAATGATATAAAGTGGTAGGTATGGAATGGACTATTTTTTATTTGGTGGTAGGTAGGAGTTTTTAATGATTATTTTATTATAATTTTTATTTTTAAATTTTGTAATTAAATATTATAAACCTCATTCATATAGATAAAAATTTTAATATAAATTAGGAACGAAATATTTTCATTTTTAGAGAAATATTTAAACCATAAATTTTGAGAAGAAGAATCTTACTACAATTTTTGTATAAATTTGAACTTTTCGAATTTAATGTAATTTTCAAATTTATGTAATTTTAAAAATTATAACTAAAATATGTAAACCAATATTTATGTTGCTATACTATAAAATAAAAGATATATTACTTTTAAAATGATTTTGAAACCAAAATATATACGAATCAATAAATATACAATAATATATATATTACAAAAATATACAAATCTTCATAATGAAAAAATAAAATCATAACTTACTATTTAGATAGATTTTGAAACCAAAATTTAAAGGAAAACTGTTATTTCAATGATGTGTATAAGTGGGAAATGAATGAGTTTTATAGAAGTTTTGGTAAGTAGAAAATTATTATTTAATTTGGTGGTAGGTAGGAGAATTTTTATGATATAATGTGGTAGGTATGGAATGGACTATTTTTTATTTGGTGGTAGGTAGGAGTTTTTAATGATTATTTTATTATAATTTTTATTTTTAAATTTTGTAATTAAATATTATAAACCTCATTCATATAGATAAAAATTTTAATATAAATTAGGAACGAAATATTTTCATTTTTAGAGAAATATTTAAACCATAAATTTTGAGAAGAAGAATCTTACTACAATTTTGTGTATAAGTGTAATGTTTATGGGTTTCTATAAAAGTTTGCATTTTAATTTTATGCAAAGTTAGTGATAGGTCGGATAATAAATTTATAGATTTCTATAAAAGTTTGCATTGTAGGGAATTTTACGCAAAGTTAGTGATAGGTCGGATAATTTAGTATGATATAATATTGTAGGTATCTGATATATGTGCAAATCCTAAGACTCTATAAATTTTTATTTTTAAATTTTGTAATTAAATATTATAAACCTCATTCATATAGATAAAAATTTTAATATAAATTAGGAACGAAATATTTTCATTTTGAGAAATATTTAAACCATAAATTTTGAGAAGAAGAATCTTACTACAATTTTGTGTATAAGTGTAATGTTTATGGGTTTCTATAAAAGTTTGCATTTTAATTTTATGCAAAGTTAGTGATAGGTCGGATAATAAATTTATAGATTTCTATAAAAGTTTGCATTGTAGGGAATTTTGCATGAAGTTGGTGATAGGTGGGATAATTTGGTATGATATAATATTGTAGGTATCTGATATATGTGCAAATCCTAAGACTCTATAAATTTTAATTTTTAAATTAATCATTAACTATTTTAAAAATAATTGATTTAGATAAATAATATTAATAAAATAAACTACAAATCATTTCAATTTATAAAATATTTAGTCAAATGTTCAATAAATTAACAATTAGATATATATTATTTAGTTCATAAGATATAAAGTTCTAGCCATATAAATACAATACAAATTATATATATATACTTGATAATCGGTATTTTAATTTATGCATGTCTATTGCATTTGAAGATTCTTTTAGTAAACGGAAGACCGAAAAAGAGAGTAGCTTCGCAAATTGGCGGAAGGACTGTGCTTAGCACGGGCTAAAAGACTAGTTTATGATTAAACATATAATAATTATGAAGATGAATGGATGGACAGTTGAGATTTATGATAGGTGGCAGAAGAATGTGATAATAGAATTGATGACGTGGCAATCTCTGGAAGGGTTTGAGGAGGAGGGTTTTGCCTTAAGGTATACATATAGTAACAAATGATCTCGATCATTGGGAATCAATCTATTGGGAGGGCTAACATTTCAACCGCCTACCAATTTTTTATCTCATGGTGGCGATTTCACGTTTCTGAATGAAAGGATCGAAGCCCACTTCCCGCATAGAAGTGGTTTTGCTATATAATTTGTACTCAAAGGGAGAAGAAGCACTCTCCCGCTTTCACACTACTGGTTATTGATTCTGTTGTTGATAAAGGTGAAAAGTTCGCTGATTTCAAATGTGGATGAAAATATCAATTGTTATCATTTAAGAGGAAGTAGACCGTTCGAACAAAGAAGCGCCGATGGTTTACCGGCGACAGAAGGAGGCGTAGGCAGCAGACCTTTCGACTTCATCGCGGCAAGAGGAGGCGTGGGAAGCAGACCCTTTTGGCTTCATGCATCATCTCCTTACAAAGAACCAGCGATGATTTGTAGGCGACGGTAGGAGGAGTAGGCAGCAGACCCTTGGACTTCGTCATCCCGTTCCCTTGCTTCTCGCGGTGTGCTCCCATTGAGATCGCAGAGAGAATTAAACTAGCAAATTTCTTTGAGTGATCTTCTGACGAGCAGGATCAGTTGCTTTTGTTAGGAGTCCAATTTGGGAGTGGCGGTACAAACAACTCAACTTGGAATTTTTTTATTGTTATCGAACGAGATTTCAAAAATGGTACACGCAGCTCTACTTGGGTTTGTAAACTAGCAGTTGTAAATATACTTGGAAATTATTGCAGTTTTAGAATTTTATTTTTAGAAACAATTACTATATTTTATGGTAATAAATTTGACATCAAGAATTACATTGCTGCCTCGACACACTTATAATACTAATAGCATTATAGATCCTATGTTAATTAGGTGTTCTCATATTCGTATTTCCGGAGTAATCTTAGTCTGCGTCTTCTACGGCCTCCGTCTGCACATAAATTCTACAACTACAAATAGCCAAGGCCAATGAGATCTTTGACAGGTAATATATAATTTGTTAGGTTACTTGTTTCCTCATAAAAGTATTAAGAGTATTCACGCCTATGATATTAAATGTATACTATACGAATGTTGGTTCTTGGATCAATGGATTTCGAGATTTATGTACAGATCCAAGCGTTAGACATTCTTTGTGTGTACATTTAATATCATGAACCATCCCCACATGATACTTTCTACAGAATAACATTGGCTGTTTTTCAGGTTAAGCCCTACACTATTTAATTTCCACAACCCCTTCAACCCCACCCCACCACGCAACCTTAGGGTGGGCATGGGTCGGGCCGGGTTAAACCTAGACCCTACTTGGTCTACCGGGATCGAAGTCCTGTGCGGCCATGGACCCATTGACCACGATTCACATATGTTCGGGCCAGGTCAGACCCGACCCACTCCAGTTTGGGTAGCGCCGGCCTATGGGTTTGTCATTTCTTTTTCTTTTTTTAATTACTGTTATTTAGTTATGTTTCTTGTATTAATATTTATTTGATTATATTTTATTTACTTTTTAATTATTTTAAACTCTAAACATTGAGATAAATACTGTTTATGAGCGTATCAACTGTTAAGGTCTCATATTTCCGACATAAACTTGAGCTATGAGATCTTTCATGGTTTATTCATTCTCTATAGTTTTGTTTCTTTGTTTATTTTATATATAATATGAGAGGAATGGATACATTGTTGGATGTAATGTAACATTATGAATGAGGCACAATGTAAAATGTGAAACTATGATAGCCCTTTATCCGCGGGTCGGACCGGGCCGGGACCTAGCCGAGCAGCATATGTGGGCCAGGACCGAGTGGGCCAAGCCAGACACTTTAGTCTCGGGCCTACCCTCAGACCCGGCCCAACCCACAGCTTGGACTGCGCCCAGGTTGAATCAGGCCCGATAATATATGGGTCAGGCAGCGTTACGGCCCACAGCAGGCTGGGTAAGATCGGCCCACGGGCCAACCTAGCCCACCCACCCACCCACCCACCCAAACTTTGAGGGATTTTGCACAAAACTTCCTGAACTTCTTTTAAACCCAACAACAAAAAATAAATTTTTTAAGGAAGACGAAAGTACCCCTCCACACTTAGAAAATCACTCCTTTATTTTTTAATTGTCATTAACTTTTTCACACTTGAGTGTTATATTTATCTTTTTTTTCGGTTGCCCCAGTGGTTCGGCGCCAGGCCCCTAAGACCCCCAGGGTCAGTGGTCTCGGATTCGAGGTATGGGAGCCTCTATTTTTAATACCCAAGCCAGTAATCTCCCAGCCACCTAGGAGCCTAGCTTAGTGCCTACGTTCACTGTCGAGCCTCGTGCAGTTTATGGTAAGCAGCTCTGGCCTGTTTGGGTCGAAAGTTGATTTCTTTGTAAAACTAGAGAAAATTACACTTTTAGTTCTCAGTTACAAGAAAATTAAATAACTCTCTCACAAACTCGAACAAAAGGCGCTACAAGTGTAGATCTCTTGTTTTGTGGGACTTTGCTGTCTTGGGGATCGTAATCCGTGGACCACCGGCGGCGATCGTCGAATCGGCGGGGTTTAGTTGATGCTTCGCAAAGGAAACAAGAACTTCAAAGAAATATCTTAGCAAGGTAAGATATCTACTCTTCTCAAGAATAAGGCAAGGCTTAAACTTCGAGGAATCTCCGCGTGGATCGTGTTCTTGAACTCCGGAAGCTTGGATTCGACTTTTCCCTTTCGATGGCCGACCCACAAGTGGGCGTAGGAGGGTATTTATAGTCTTTGGGAAGCGTGCCCACAAGTGTCATAAGTGCCGAGATTTGCGGCACCGCCTGCTCAAGGCTTAAGCCGCCTCGCCAACCGGGCGGTAGTAGCCGCCGCTAAGGCGAGGTAAAGATAATACCTAGCAGCGCAGGAGATGGGCTGCCTCGCCGACAAGCGAGGCAATATCGCCCTTCAGCCACCGTAACGGCTCGCTTTTAAGGCACGATTAAATGCTCCTAGAATTACGCCTAGTGGGCGTATCTTCGCGATGTAACCGCTTATTAACGGTTCAACGCTCTCTCGCATTGATAAAGTCAAGTGGGCCCCATCGGCATTGATTTAGACCCTTCGAGCTCGTTCCAAGTATTACGGGTGTCTCGCCGGTTAGCGAGACACAAGTAAGTGCCTCGCCTATAGCGAGACACATCAAGGTGTCTCGCTTCGTGGCGAGACACAAACAAGTGTCTCGCTAATAGCGAGACACATCAAGTCTGCGTGGCGAGACACAAACAAGTGTCTCGCCTTGTGGCGAGACACAATTTCCATGTGTTGACTTCTTGAGATTTCGGCGGCGTTGTTCTTCGATCTTCTCATGATTTAGTCATATTTGAGGTTCTTCGGCAATTTTGATGCCTCTGATACCCCTCCAAAGTTTTGGACTCCTCGTATTTTGTCGAAGTGCGGAATACTTTGGATAAGATGCCTTGCTTACGTTCAGCGTTGAACTTTGTAGAAGAGGCCCATGTTTTGCTTCGGTTTCTTGAATCACGGCTGTGGCGTCGTGACCATACTTTGGGATCAATAGGCTGTTGCATTTGTATTTGGATTGATTGAAATGTCGAAGTCGATTTTGGACTAATCATCTTCATCTTGAAAGTCACCACTTGGGTTATAATTGAAATGCCTTGAGAATCATTGAGAAAAAGCATCGTCGGTTTTGAATATCGATTTCGAGAAAGCTTCTATATGTAATATCTGGAATTGTCCCACTTGAAGCGGCGGGGGCAATCGAAGTGTCTCGCTCAAAAGGGCGCCACGAATGCAATGCGAGCATGCTTGAGCTTCGGAGGCGATGTAATGCACGATTACAAAGTGCATTAAAATCACGGTAGGAGAAAGTGCTTGACCCGGCGGAAGTGAACCCATTGTCTCAAGTTATTGCTTGTATGATAGATATAGGATTTTTGGCAAACCCTCGACCATCAACGGTTTGATGAGCCTTTACCAACTACCGTTTGAGTTGGGCTAGCATGTAGATTATCGAGTCCGTTCTACATGTTACGTTGTGCTAAAAGAGTGAATTCTCTTAGACTTTATGCTACGATATTGAATCGTGAAGCGATCAATTATCACGGGAATTGATTACGGCATGTGTTAGATGCGGACTTATCTCGATAAGGGCAGAGATAATATCCTATGCATGAAGGCATAGTTTAGGTGTCATTAGGTAATGACATCTATGCTCGATATTGAATCGTGAAGCGATCAATTATCACGGGAATTGATTATCCAGTGGCGTGTGTTAGGCGACTTATCTCGATAAGGGCAGAGATAATATCCTATGCATGAAAGCATAGTTTAGGTGTCATTAGGTAATGACATCTATGCTACGATTTTGAATCGTAGGCTTGTGGAATTTGTGTTTTCTCTTGGAAGCGAACCCGTTGTGTCTTCTCTTGGGGTAGCGAACCTGTTGTGTTTTCTCTTGGAAGCGAACCTGTTGTGTTTTCTCTTGGGAACCGACATTCTTGAAGTAGACCTCTCATTCATAAAAGGAATCGAGAGGGATTTTGACCGTGGTCCTAGCGTAGGAAGGTTTGACCAAGTGGGAGTGAAAATTAAAAATGATCCTAAGCGTAGGAAGGTTTGATCAAGTGGGAGTGAAAATTAAAAATGATCCTAAGCGTAGGAAGGTTTGATCAAGTGGGAGTGAAAATTAAAAATGATCCTAGCTGTAGGAAGGTTTGATCGGGATAGGAGTTTTGAGACAATCCTAAGCTGTAGGAAGGTTTGATTGCTCAATGTGGAAGTGGACCTCTCGTTCATGGAAAGAATCGAGAGGGATTTTGACCGTGGTCCTAGCGTAGGAAGGTTTGACCGGGATAGGAATTTTTGAGACAATCCTAACTGTAGGAAGGTTTGATTGCTCAATGTGGAAGTGGACCTCGTTCATGGAAAGAATCGAGAGGGATTTTGACCGTGGTCCTAGCGTAGGAAGGTTTGACCGGGATAGGAATTTTTGAGACAATCCTAAGCGTAGGAAGGTTTGATTGCTCAATGTGGAAGTGGACCTCTCGTTCATGGATTATCCACCCACTTTCTTCAAAAATTTGGTTGTCCGGGTGAGTAAGAAGGAAGCGGTTTAACCTCTTATATTCATCGGAGGAAAGGGCGGTTTATACTCGTATACTGTTGGAGTCGAGAGGGCGGTTTATACTCGTATACTGTTGGAGTCGAGAGGGCGGTTTATACTCGTATACTGTTGGAGTCGAGAGGGCGGTTTATACTCGTATACACAGAGTCGAGAGGGCGGTTTATACTCGTATACTGTTGGAGTCGAGAGGGCGGTTTATACTCGTATACTGTTGGAGTCGAGAGGGCGGTTTATACTCGTATACACAGCCGAGTCGAGAGGCGGTTTATACTCGTATACACAGCCGAGTCGAGAGGGAGCGGTTTATACTCGTATACTGTTGGAGTCGAGAGGGCGGTTTATACTCATATACTGTTGGAGTCGAGAGGGCGGTTTATACTCGTATACTGTTGGAGTCGAGAGGGCGGTTTATACTCGTATACACAGCCGAGTCAATTTGATTGACTTATTTGTTAAGGCGCCCTTCAACAAGGCTTGGATGATGGCCTTGAGAGCTAAGCAATCCTTTGTAGGATGGAGGATCCTCTGCAGTAGTGCGATGTTAGGGTCGAAATTTTGTTAACCTCCTCTTGATTTGTAATTGGAGGCAACTTGATTTTGTTGTTATCAAGGAGGTGTTTGAAGATGACTGGAACTTCTTCGTCCTTGAAAGAGTATGTCTGTGGAATTACGATTTAGAAGCTTTTGGCGGCCGTTGTTGCGACGTTTGACCAACAGCGATCCACGATGCCTTTCCTCTATTACGAGAGGAAAAATTTACTTCGAGGGTCGACCATCTTTTAGCCTCTTCGGCTTTCTTCCTTCGAGGAAGCGTTGGCTTGTTCTCCTCGTATTTTTAGGTCTTTCCATGTAGTTGGTGGGGCGACCCCATGACTTCGGCAATTCTATAGAAAGATTGTTGTGGCAAGTCTTCAATATGAACTTTTGATGGTGGATCCACGCAATTCATAGCTTTATTGAATCGCTTAACGAAGGTGTCGATTGTCTCCCCACCTTTACGCTTTTCGTCTAGGAGAATTCCAATCGAGACTTGGTGTCGTCATCGAAGAAGTTCTTTGAAAAGAACTTTCCATGTCCTCCGGCGGTTAATACTCCGGCCTTGAGTCTTGATACCAATGGCGACCCCATGAAGAAGTCCGAAGCGAATGAACCAAATCGAGGCTCGTTTCGAGATTACCCCAAATGTGATTTGAAGTAAATCGGTGTTGTGAAGGTGACCCTCTCGTCAAATGGCGTGAAGTTGATCAAATTGAATTTGTGGGTAAGGGATTGAATCCCATTCTCTCGGATACGGACACGGGATACCGATCCTTTTGACTTCTGTGTGGACATCAAAGCATTGATTTTATCTTCAAGCTCTTTCATCCTTCGCCATCATCTTCCCCTTGTTTTGGATTATTTCCAATAAGAAGAATTGGACCATTTCCACCTTGGCGTGATCACTTTCTTTGGAGGTTGATCGGTAAATGTGTTCATCAATCTCGAATCATGTCTTCAACATTATGGTGGGTTACTCCACCTTGTTGACTGGATTCAGGCTGTTGACTGGACCAGGTTGTGCAACCGTTTGGGTTTGCAATTCCCTCATCTGTTGCATGGCTAGCTCCATCTCTGTTCTCATTTCGGCCTTAAGCTCTTCTCTTTGCTTAGCTAAGGCTTCTTGTAACATTTGAGCCAGGACATCAGGAGTAATGGTAAAAGCCTCCCTACGGTGACGACTCATACTTGAAGCGATGCAGATGCGATAGCGGCGTCGGAAACTTCATCTTGGATGACTCTCCTTCATGCATTCTTCTATAGTCAATGCGTTGGGTAGCTTCATAATTGTAGAGACATCTGGCGGCTTCGGTCTTGACTTTCTGGGGAGTGAAGTCGGGGTCCTCGTCCATTCTTGGCCCTTTTCTTTTGTTCACCATATTAATGGTGACTTGGAAATTCATCCCGATGAATGGCGATCTTCTTTTTCTTGAGTGCGTCTTGACTCGGCTTCAAATCTTCGTTGTTGGCAAGGAAAGCCTCTCGAATCTTGAAGCTCTTTGTGATTGGCGTTTGACTTCGGAACGGGCACATCGATAACAACGTCTTGATTAGTTGTGCACACGAGCAAGAACAATTTACTCGAGGGTCACCATCTTTTCGCCTCTTTCGCCTTTCTTCCTTCCGAGGAAACGCTCGCTTGTTCTCCTCAGATTTTTAGGTCTTTCCATGTAGTTGGTGGGGCGACCCCATGACTTCCGCAATTCTATAGAAAGATTGTTGTGGCAAGTCTTCAATATGAACTTTTCAAGAATTGGATCCCCGCATTCATAGCTTTATTAGGAATCGCTTAACGAAGGTGTCGATTGTCTCCCCACCTTTACGCTTTTCGTCTAGGAGAATTCCAATCGAGACTTGGTGTCGTCATCGAAGAAGTTCTTTGAAAAGAACTTTCCATGTCCTCCCAGTTAATACTCCGGCCTTGAGTCTTCGATACCAATCAAGGCACTAAGAGTACCGACGAATGACCGAACCATCGAGGCTCGTTTCGAGATTACCCCAAATGTGATTTGAAGTAAATCGGTGTTGTGAAGGTGACCCTCTCGTCAAATGGCGTGAAGTTGATCAAATTGAATTTGTGGGTAAGGGATTGAATCCCATTCTCTCGGATACGGACACGGGATACCAGTCCTTTTGACTTCCTGTGTGGACATCAAAGCATTGATTTTATCTTCAAGCTCTTTCATCCTTTCGCCATCATCTTCCCCTTGTTTTGGATTATTTCCAATAAGAAGAATTGGACCATTTCCACCTTGAGCGGATCTGACTTTCTTTGGAGGTTGATCGTAAATGTGTTCATCAATCTCCGAATCACTGTCTTCAACATTATGGTGGGTTACTCCACCTTGTTGACTGGATTCAGGCTGTTGACTGGACCCAGGTTGTGCAACCGTTTGGGTTTGCAATTCCCTCATCTGTTGCATGGCTAGCTCCATCTCTGTTCTCATTTCGGCCTTAAGCTCTTCTCTTTGCTTAGCTAAGGCTTCTTGTAACATTTGAGCCAGGACATCAGGAGTAATGGTAAAAGCCTCCCTACGGTGACGACTCATACTTGAAACAGTACCGTCTGAAGCTATTGCTGAGCAGGCGTCGGAAACTTCATCTTCGGATGACTCTCCTTCATGCATTCTTCTATAGTCAATGCGTTGGGTAGCTCGCAATTGTAACCGAGACATCTGGCTGGGCTCGGGTGCTGACTTTTCCTGCAGGAGTGAAGTCAGGGTCCTCGTCCATTGCTGGCCCTTTTCTTTTGTTCACCATATTAATGGTGACTTCGGGGAATTCATCCCGATGAATGGCAGATCTTCTTTTTCTTCGGGGTCGTCTTGACTCCGGCTTCAAATCTTCCGTTGTTGGCAAGGAAAGCCTCTCGAATACTGAAGCTCTTTGTGATTGGCGTTTGACTTCGGAACAGGGCATCGATAACAACGTCTTGATTAGTTGTGCACACGAGCAAGAACAATTTATTTCGTCGATCGTCCTCTTTCGTGTGTTGCCACCCCCAGCCTGATGGTGTGGTTGGTGTGAGTTATTACAATTTGCACTTCCACCCCCAAGTGTAACGTTGTCCTTAATTGGAGGACACGTCTTCTTTTTGGGACGACGATTCTTTGACTTGAGAGACAACTTCAGTCGTTTGTCTTCGTCATCTGAAGTTGCTTCTGTATGAATCACAAGGGTTTGGTCATCTCTCGTGATTTTGCGAGTCACTTGCCTCAACTTATTCTTCTCGCAGACTCGTGGACCCCTTGTGGGATGCTCAAACGAGATGCAATTGGAATTCGAGACCCGAGATATTTTAACTTGTTCAGACTCTTCCGACCGGATAATCCAAGCGCTTCTTCACCGTACTTTGCCTTTGTTTCACGGTCGTGGACCAAGACGATCGAACACCGGTTGTCGGATTTCCGCACTTAAAGGTTGATACCTCATCCGAGAAGTGGAAGAAAGGGCGGAATAGCCCATCTTTTATCAATGATGAGGATCTTTTCACGGAAGCAGGCCGTTCACCGGCGCTGGATTGCGAATCGCCGCTGCTGGCGAGGCACCAGACTATCTCACGGGCGCCGAGATAAGCATTACACTGCCGCTATGCAGGTACCAGATCGTCTACCGGGCGCGAGGCGCTTTACACCGCCTCTACTGAATGTTGTTGGCGAGACGGACTCTTGAGCCGATTTTGATGTCGACCGGGATCCATGCTTGGCGATTTTGAGCGTTCTTTGGGTTGATTTAGACTCCTGCGCCTTGTGAACAATGGCACGCATGAGCAACGCTGCACGGCGCTTTACGCTTCTTTGTCAATCGGGCCCTTTGACGAGAACCCATTCTTCCTTGGGAGGAGGCCGACGGATTGAGAAATTGCGGTTTGTTGATGCCTTTGATCCGTGAGTTGATAGTGAACTCCATCCGTTGACTCGAGCCTTGGCAAACCGACGGGCCATCTTTTGGCGTTGTCTCGGCGAGCCCTCTTCGTCCGAGGCGGTTGAATCTTGTTGAGAGGGAAATCGCCTGCATGCATAGCGAGCGAAGATCGTTGCACATCACAACAGAACGAACCTCCCTCTTAGGGGATGACATCCTCCGATGTTTGCGGGGTGAGGAGGACTTCGATGTGGAAGAGGAGAGATACTCTTCGAATTTGGCTTGATCGAAGAAGTAGTCTAGCCCATCAACCATGAGGTCGGCCCGATTGTCGCAAGGTCGCGACACAACGATCTCGGGCTCGAGACCGTTGGCTCCCCTGTGATCGCCATCGTGTTTGGGTGAAAGTTGATTTCTTTGTAAAACTAGAAAATTACACTTTTAGTTCTCGATTACAAGAAAATTAAATAACTCTCTCACAAACTCGAACAAAAGACGCTACAAGTGTAGATCTCTTGTTTTGTGGGACTTTGCACGTGGGGATCGTAATCCGTGGACCACCGGCGGCGATCGTCCGAATCGGCGGGGTTTAGTTGATGCTTGCAAAGGAAACAAGAACTTCAGCAAATATCTTAGCAAGGTAAGATATCTACTCTTCTCAAGAATAAGGCAAGGCTTAAACTTCGAGGAATCTCCGCGTGGATCGTGTTCTTGAACTCAGGAAGCTTGGATTTCGACTTTTCCCTTCGATGGCCGACCCACGAGTGGGCGTAGGAGGGTATTTATAGTCTTTGGGAAATGTGCCCACAAGTGTCATAAGTCTTTGGAGATTTTGCGGTTAGCGTACCGAGCCGCCACAGCTAAGCGCTCGCCAACCGGCGAGGTATAGCCGCCGCCAGCGGCGCGAGGCAGATGGGCCGCCCGCTAGCTGCCGTAGGCGATGGTCACGCCACGCATGCGAGGCAATATCGCCCCTTCACCGCCAGAACGGTTTCCGCTTAAGGCACGATTAAATGCTCTAGAATTACGCCAGTGGGCGATCTTCGTGTAACCGCTTATTAACGGTTCAACGCTCTCTACATTGATAAAGTCAAGTGGGCCCCATCGGCATTGATTTAGACCCTTCGAGCTCGTTCCAAGTATTACGGGTGTCGCCAGATTAGCGAGACACAAGTAAGTGCCTCGCCTATAGCGAGACACATCAAGGTGTCTCGCCGTAGGCACACACAAGTGTCTCGCACTATAGCGAGACACATCAAGGTGTCTCGCCGCGGCGAGGCACACACAAGTGTCTCGCACTATAGCGAGACACATCAAGGTGTCTCGCCGCGCAGACAACAAGTGTCTCGCACTATAGCGAGACACAATTTCCCATGTGTTGACTTCTTGAGATTTCGACGACGTTGTTCTTCGATCTTCTCATGATTTAGTCATATTTGAGGTTCTTCAGCAATTTTTGATGCCTACATGGCCCGAGAGGGATTTAGAATTCCGAAGGGGTTCGAACACGGGTTCCCCGCCTTACCCCTCCCCCCAAAGCACTCCTCTGCTAACCAGAAGTGCCACCCTCTCAGGTTTATTTTTATCTTTTTAATCACGTGCTTGACGTGACATGTTAAATTTGACGTTGTTACATTGGGAACTAAAGTCCAAAATGTTCAAGACACTTAATAGAATAAAAGAAGTTCAAGAGGATTATGGGCAAAATCCCTCAAAAATGGATTTGTGAAATTAAAATAGTCAAGTGAAGTTATCTCAAAAATAACTAAAGTTTAAGGGAGTTTTGTTAAATTTATCCAAAGAATAACTAATGTGTTTGGCAAGCCCTTTCTTCCCCCCACCCCAGAGAAAAAAAAAGAAAAAAAAAGAAAAAACGCTTTCAGTGAGCTACGGTGGTGCAAATTGATAGGATATGGCTCTAGTGGGACACTTCACTATATTTGTAGAAGTTTACCAATCAAAGATATAGATATAAATATGTCCTGATAAAGAAAACTCATATACATATTTGATAAAATCGAATATGGATATGAATATACTCTGGATATACATGAGGGTACAAAATGGATATGAGAAAACGAGATAAGATCAAAAAATTATAGTTAATTTGACACAAGAGAGTTCATTAATTTGATTGTTATATCTGAATCTTTGATTTATATCTCTTGATCATCAAAATTAACCTCAATCCATTTATCTAGGGATTAAAGCAATTGCAACTGTATGATCAACATATATTTAGATATCTTGGATATGAGATCTTTCATGGTTTATTCATTCTCTATAGTTTTGTTTCTTTGTTTATTTTATATATAATATGAGAGGAATGGATAGATTGTTGGATGTAATGTAACATTATGAATGAGGCACAATGTAAAATGTGAAACTATGATAGCCCTTATCCCTGGCCGGACGGCCGAGCCAGCCAGCAAAGATGGGCTGGGACCGAGTGGGCCAAGCCGGACACTTTAGTCTCGGCCTACCTCGCACCCGCCAACCCACAGTTGATCAGGCCCGTGTTGAATCGGGCCGATAATATATGGGTCGCAATAAGCATGCCAAGAAGTTGGTAAGATCGCCCACTGCCAACCTAGCCCACCCACCCACCCACCCACCCAAACTTTGAGGGATTTTGCACAAAACTTCACGAACTTCTTTTAAACCCAACAACAAAAATAAATTTTTAAGGAAGACGAAAGTACCCTCCACACTTAGAAAATCACTCCTTTATTTTTAATTGTCATTAACTTTTCACACTTGAGTGTTATATTTATCTTTTTAATCACGTGCTTGGCGTGACATGTTAAATTTGACGTTGTTACATTGGGAACTAAAGTCCAAAATGTTCAAGACACTTAATAGAATAAAAGAAGTTCAAGAGGATTATGGGCAAAATCCCTCAAAAATGGATTTGTGAAATTAAAATAGTCAAGTGAAGTTATCTCAAAATAACTAAAGTTTAAGGGAGTTTTGTTAAATTTATCCAAAGAATAACTAATGTGTTTGGCAAGCCCTTTCTTCCCCACCCCAGAGAAAAAAAAAAGAAAAAACGCTTTCAGTGAGCTACGGTGGTGCAAATTGATAGGATATGGCTCTAGTGGGACACTTCACTATATTTGTAGAAGTTTACCAATCAAAGATATAGATATAAATATGTCCTGATAAAGAAAACTCATATACATATTTGATAAAATCGAATATGGATATGAATATACTCTGGATATACATGAGGGTACAAAATGGATATGAGAAAACCAGATAAGATCAAAAAATTATAGTTAATTTGACACAAGAGAGTTCATTAATTTGATTGTTATATCTGAATCTTTGATTTATATCTCTTGATCATCAAAATTAACCTCAATCCATTTATCTAGGGATTAAAGCAATTGCAACTGTATGATCAACATATATTTAGATATCTTGGATATGAATCCCTATATTTCTATATTTCACTATGTATTTGTATTAGTAATCATATCCTCTCAAATGAAGATATTCAAGTAACCATATTTATTTTCCAATAGATACGAATCGTGTATATCCCGAAGCGAAGATCTTTTTGTAGCCCAAGTTGCAAGAATAATGCGAAATACAATTTTATGGAGTCATAGCTTATCCCCATCATTTATCGGGCATTTTCGTCTCGTGGTCCTTCCTCAAAGATTTTAAATCTTTCTCTCTTCTCCATGTTCATGATGGGCAACTCTCACGACTTAGCTAATTAGACTTGCGATATAAATGTACTTCCTTCTCGGGCTCTATAGAGGATCAAGACCTTATCCATAATCGAATTATCTTTGATGTCGCTTAATAGTATCGGCTACTTCTCGATCCCTCAAAAGAAAGTGAAATCTATTGTTTGTTTTAAAAAATTATTTTTGGAAAAATAAAAAGCTCATGTCGATGTAGAATTTTCTCCCAACCACATTAAATCCTTATGTTTTATACTTATAATATTTTCTGTGATTTGCTTTTGCCTCTGAAATGATAGGTCTGCCATGTTTTTCGCAACAATATCTGATCTGTTTACTACTGTCTTAAGTTATTAAAGATGGAGGATGTAAGTAGGATGGAGAGATGAGACTTTGATAGGTTGGAAAAAAGGATTTCAGAGAAAAAAAAGTACCGTAGAGAATGAAGGCAAGAAAACTATGATTATTTAAAGAAGTTAAACTCAATTTGGTAAGGAATTGACGAGAGAAGTGAGGTAAGTTAAGGTACAATAAGATAGAGGGATGGGTATTTTGTCCTTCATGTTTAGTAGAAGGAAAGAAGAGTAAGGACGTGTTTTGTTCCGTACCCACCTTTGGGAGAAACTCCATTCCGCTACCGGAAGTGCCACCCTCTCGAGTTTATTTTTATCTTTTTAATCACGTGCTTGGCGTGACATGTTAAATTTGACGTTGTTACATTGGGAACTAAAGTCCAAAATGTTCAAGACACTTAATAGAATAAAAGAAGTTCAAGAGGATTATGGGCAAAATCCCTCAAAAATGGATTTGTGAAATTAAAATAGTCAAGTGAAGTTATCTCAAAAATAACTAAAGTTTAAGGGAGTTTTGTTAAATTTATCCAAAGAATAACTAATGTGTTTGGCAAGCCCTTTCTTCCCCCCACCCCAGAGAAAAAAAAAAAAAAAAAAGAAAAAACGCTTTCAGTGAGCTACGGTGGTGCAAATTGATAGGATATGGCTCTAGTGGGACACTTCACTATATTTGTAGAAGTTTACCAATCAAAGATATAGATATAAATATGTCCTGATAAAGAAAACTCATATACATATTTGATAAAATCGAATATGGATATGAATATACTCTGGATATACATGAGGGTACAAAATGGATATGAGAAAACCAGATAAGATCAAAAAATTATAGTTAATTTGACACAAGAGAGTTCATTAATTTGATTGTTATATCTGAATCTTTGATTTATATCTCTTGATCATCAAAATTAACCTCAATCCATTTATCTAGGGATTAAAGCAATTGCAACCGTATGATCAACATATATTTAGATATCTTGGATATGAATCCCTATATTTCTATATTTCACTATGTATTTGTATTCGTAATCATATCCTCTCAAATGAAGATATTCAAGAACCATATTTATTTTCCAATAGATACGAATACGTGTATATCCCCAGAAACGAAGATCTTTTTTGTAGCCCAAGTTGCAAGAATAATGCGAAATACAATTTTATGGAGTCATAGCTTATCCCCATCATTTATCAGGCATTTTGCGTCTCTGTGGTCCTTCCTCAAAGATTTTATATCATCCTCTCTTCTTCATGTTCGGCGCACGGGCAACATGATTTTAAATCATCTTCTCTTCTCCATGTTCGGTGCACGGACGACATTTGGATCTCTACTGGTCCCTCCTCAAAGATTTTAAATCTTTCTCTCTTCTCCATGTCTGGCGTATGGGCAACTCTCACGACTTAGCTAATTAGACTTGCGATATAAATGTACTTCCTTCTCGGGCTCTATAGAGGATCAAGACCTTATCCATAATCGAATTATCTTTGATGTCGTTTAATAGTATCGGCTACTTCTCGATCCCTCAAAAAGAAAGTGAAATCTATTGTTTGTTTGCGAAAAAAATTATTTTTGGAAAAATAAAAAAGCTCATGTCGATGTAGAATTTTCTCCCAACCACATTAAATCCTTATGTTTTATACTTATAATATTTTCTGTGATTTGCTTTTGCCTCTGAAATGATAGGTCTGCCATGTTTTTCGCAACAATATCTGATCTGTTTACTACTGTCTTAAGTTATTAAAGATGGAGGATGTAAGTAGGATGGAGAGATGAGACTTTGATAGGTTGGAAAAAAAGGATTTCAGAGAAAAAAAAAGTACCGTAGAGAATGAAGGCAAGAAAACTATGATTATTTAAAGAAGTTAAACTCAATTTGGTAAGGAATTGACGAGAGAAGTGAGGTAAGTTAAGGTACAATAAGTAGGGGTGGAAACGGACCAAATTCGAATCGAATACACCAGTATTCATATTCATATTCGGTTTATATGTGACTATTTGAATTCAGATCCTAATTGTGAGCTTAATAGGAAACCAATATTAGTCGGATAGTATTCGAATATTCAATAACTATTCGGGAATATTCATTAACAGTGTTAAGGTAGTCTTTGCAAAGTATGCGGTAGATATTTGCAAATATTCATTATCCTAGTCTTGTAATAGAGCCAAACATGATATACGATGAATATGCAACCTAGTGATATATAATGTTCACAAAAAGAAACTATTTATCCATATTTGCAAGGAAAATGAAAATTTAAGGACTAAACTGTATAAACAAATAGTTTATTAAACAAGCGAATCAAATGTATCTATGGTTAAATTCTATTAGTTTATGAACCGAATAATAAAAGCTATTCATTTATTATTAAATGAACTATCGAATCGAATATTACCGAATATTTGAGCGAATAAATATCAAACTATTTATTAAATATTTAGTTCGTTTTCACCCTAACTATAAGATAGAGGAATGAGTATTTCATTTTAAGAAGTTAGACTCAGATTAGGTAACGAGTTTGAGGAGAGAAGTGGGGTAAGTTAAGGTACAATAAGATAGAGGGATGGGTATTTTGTCCTTCATGTTTAGTAGAAGGAAAGAAGAGTAAGGACGTGTTTTGTTCCGTACCCACCTTTGGGAGAAACTCCATTCCGCTACCAAAACCTTTTTTTGGTGTTTTTTCAGTTTTCCTCAAAATGGATATATGTTGTTTGATTCAGAAACATGGGTGAAAATTAATTTCCACACTATTCTCTTATTTGGTTAGTATATAAACATAGGAAAAAGTTGGTTAAACCAACTGTTTATTGTGATTCAAACTTTCACACTTATATACACACTCCAGGAACCAATTTTTTATTCATAAAAAATGAGTGTTCAACTCTCATTTGGAGAGAAATGGGTATTTGCTAATTTGCTAATGTGGAGGTCTTTTCTATAGCTCATTTTCCTATTTTCATTTATGAAGCAAACCAATGAAATGAAAAGGCGAAACTCAAATTGCCTTGCTGGATTAAGCTATCAGAGCTTGGAAACCAAACCAGTCTAAAGGAAGATGAGGCATTGCAAGGATGGAATTCTAGATGGAATATTGTGTTCAGTGCAACTTTGTGGTTTATTTGGACCTGGCGTTGCAGAAACATTTGGGATAGCGAAGCGGAAGACCCGATGTACCCCCTAGAGGCTATGGTGTCGTATGCGAGGTCAATGGTGCAAGCTTTTAATAGCTCTAGCGATCATTCGATTTTAAAGGCGAATAGGGAGATTTCTTGGGGAAAACCTTCTCATGGTTGGGTCAAACTGAACATTGATGGGGCCTCAAAGAATAACCCGGGCAAAGCAGGGGCAGAAGGCCTTATTCGAAATTCTGATGGTGTGTGGCTTGTTGGTTTCACGTTAAATCTGGGAATGTGCAACAACATGGTTGCAGAGCTCGAGGCAATAAGATTTGGGCTCTCGCTTGCGTGGGATAGAGGATGGCGAAAGATTGTTTGCGAGACTGATGCTGCGAGTGTGATTCATTTGATAAAAGGGTTAAACAGGGAGTGGAATCCCATGGGACTGAATTGAGGATTGTCGCGAGCTTGTGTCTCGATATCGGGATTGCGAGCTCATGCATACTTACGGAGAGGGTAACTATTGTTCAGACGCTCTCGCAAACATGAGAGTGGATTCCTTGCTACCTGTGCAAATTCTCGACAACGCTCCTCTCAATATTAGTAACCTCTTGTATAGGGATCGATTAGGCGTTGCTACTCCCCGACGTGTTAGGATGCAATAACTGTTTCTCTCTTTTCCCTCTTGTGTTGTTTTTTGTTGTGTTTGTTTAATTCCATTTCAAAAAAAAAAAAGACCTTGCAAACCAATTTCTAAGATTTTTAAGCGAATCCCTAAACGCGTGTGGCTCCACTTTTCATTTTTATCCCGTCTAATATTTGGCAAATAAATGAAAAGTAATTGAAAAGTGAGGAGCCCCACATTTGCATTTTAGCTCATTTCACTTCCTCCAAAAATTAGAGAAAGCAGATGAAAGTGAAGAGAAATGAGAGAGAAAATATATTTTTGAGATTTTTATGTATTATCTTAGTTTTTTGGCTCACTTTCTAGTGTCACTTTATGTGATTAGCAATCAGAACAAAAAATAATAATAATAAGTGTGACATTATTTACCATTTAATATTTCTTTTTTTTATTTTCTAACATCCAAATAAAATTTTACAAAATAGAAAATAATTAAAAATACCTTCATAATAAAAATACTCTCTTCTTTTCACTTTATATTTACTTTCTACTTAAAAGAGTCAATCATCTGTAGTTCATTTTCTCCTGTGTCTTTAGAGAGGGTTTCTTTAATTCATTTTTCAGTTTATTTTTATCCCTATTGAGAGATTTTTTTAATTCATTTTCAGCTCATTTTTATCTCTTTGATTTTTTTTTAACTCATTTATGTTGTCCTGTCCCTCACCTGACCCGCCGTTCCAAAAATCCCTAACCAAACCCAAATTGTTCCGCCCCTCACCTCACTTTCCGTCCAACCAAACCATGCCAGAGGAAGCTCTAAAACATATTTTGTTCGTGTTCTATGACAAATTCAAAATTGTACCAGGACAATCCTAAGATAGATCAAAGGACAAATTTTTAATTTAGCCCATATTCAACATTTATTTTTAAAAATCGATTCTATTCACACTTATTTGCAAAAATCGACTCAGTGTCAGTCACCCATATTCAACATTTATTTTCAAAAATCGATCCTATTCACACTTATTTGCCAAAATCCACCCAGTTTCAGCTAAGCCAATTTCAGCCACGTTTTTGGAGAAAAAACTTCCTAAACTTCACGGAAAGTTTTTCAACTTTTAAAACTTCACGAGAAATCATTTCGTGAGTTTGGAAAGTTTTTTCGCCAAAATCGACCCAGTTTCAGGCTGAAACTAGGTCGATTTTGGCAAATAATTGTGAATAGGATCGATTTTTAAAAATAAGTTCGTATAAAGGTCTAACACGAAAATTTGTCCTAGATAAAAATAGCACACTCGGCTCTCAAAAATTACCTTAAAAAAATAACAAAAACCAAACACTAAGAACAACAATAATACTAAATTACACAATTTTATTCAATAAACAGTTAAAACATAACATCATACATAGAGCGAAGAAAAATAATTACAGTATAGTAAAAACCCATCATCAACCTCTAGAAACCACTAACATGCCCTAAAATCACACAACACACCATAATCACCACTACTAAAATACCAACACAACTAATTATTCATGTTCTTACCTAATAATCTTATCGTTACTACTTTTTACCATCGTCATTGACCCCAAATTATTCCTATTAGCCTAATAATCTTATCATCACGCCCTTTAACCATCATCATCTTCTCTGATCCCAAATCATTCCTTTTGAAAAAAATATCGGAATCAATGGGATCCAAAGAAGAAACCAGAACCAGATCTCGCTAGTCGAGACCCAATACCACCGATCGTAACAGAAACAGTAGCCAATCCTTCCAAGTCTACCAAGATCCAATCTTTTTCCAAAAAAGTCGCTGATCGCGACCAGATTTCCCCAGATCAAGACAACTAAACGCCGCAGTCACGCGATGTCGTCGAGCCTGAGCAAGCAACGGAGCCCTTTGGTCGCGATCTCGCTCTTGCTAGCCTCATCGGTGGTCTTCTTTAAGAAAAAGGCGGGAAAGGGGAGAGAACTCGGAGCCGGCGACGAGATGTAGGCGGGGCCGGCATAGATCGCGCTCAGATCCGAGAACTTCGGCAGGATCTCCGGATCTGGACCCAAACGGTTCGTTGAACAGAGAACCGACGATTCATCGCCGTCAGATCTGAAATCGAAAGCCGCAGACTGCGGATGCTTGGAGCTTAAGGCCTCGCCTCGCTTCAAGATGGTGACTTGCCCCATGACGAGAGGCTTGCGGATCTCGGCGGCGTTCTCCTTGTTTGCGCCGGATCGGGCCGGGTTGGGCTTGGATCGGGCCTGCCGCGGCTTTTTATGAGGCGGTGACCGCAAGGGTTTCTTGCGCGAGGAGTTCATCGGCGGAGGACGGGAATTGAAGAAATCGACGTGCAGATTATTTTTTAGGCAGTCGTGGGATCTGAGCACCGCTGTCCCCATTGAGGCGGTGAGATTACCGCAGAAGAAAGGCAGTAGAGAGAGAGAGAGAAAATGAGGAGAGAGAGAGAGAGAATAATGACTTTGATGAAGGAAGAGAAGTGAGGGGTGAGAATTTATAAAGGGAAACCAATCCTCGAGAGAGACGGTATGACGTGGCGGTATACAAAAGGAGGAGGCAATTATTTGATAGGATTATGACTTTGCCCCTGACCTTGAAGATAATTACGAACTTAGACAGTGGTTATTTATTAATGAGATGGTTTCAGCTCTTATTGGCCCCTCTCAATTCTTCATTTTGTCCCTTCATGTCCTCTGGCCCGTAAATTATTTTCACATTACTATCTGAACTATTATTTTGATACTAAGTTATATCACTTCTCAAAAGATAAAGTAATAATTCAGGGAGGTAATATAGGATTGAAATGATCAAGAGGTAAGTCTATTGAATTTTACTTTGCCTTGGTTAAAATTTTATAATTTATAAAAATAGTGGTTATATCTACGTATGTTTTTAACTAATGTTTTAAAACTAGGTTACGTTCTCTATTAAAAAACTAGGATATATTCTATTTTATGCTCGGAATATCTGTCATTGGTATATGACCAAGTAAACTTAAAGAATTATGTAAATCTTTTGAAAAGTTTGCTGTTTTCACTAATAACTCATTTAGTCATTTTCTACCTGTATCATGGATTCTATAAACAAATAAAGATAAATCTGAAAAAACTTTCTAAAATTTTGGAATATTTCTATAAAAAACCTTCTGAACTTTATTTATTTCGTTAAACTTAAGAAAAAGTTACCGTAAAATTTTTCTCAACATATTATATTAACTAATAATTATTATTCGTTGGCCAAAATGTCGTTAGCTTTGGACTGTAGTTCTCTGTTGCGGCCCACAGTCCTTATAGGCATGGGACAACAAACTCGACGTCCTCGACTGTGACGTTTCATTGTGACCACTCATGGGACAGAAAACACATCAACCATCAAAATTTCTTAATTTTAATAGGTCCCACATTATTCCTCACAAAAAAAAACTTAAGGAAAATAAAACTCATCGTACAACCGTCCATTTCCAATCCAACGATCAAGATTCCACTGAGCATGTCAGATATCTTCTCTGTAGCATCGTTTTCAGGAATCAGAGGGTATTTCAGACAAATACTCTCTTGATCTTATCTAACTTAAGCCCTCAATGGCATGCATTTAAATAACTTGTATACGAGGGGTAGTTTCTGGTGGTACTAGAGGACCCATGGATTCCCGTGAAAGTCATTTAATAAAGGTGGGGACACGTATCGTAATGGGAGTGGGTTTCGTGGTGGGCCCCATCCCTGCAGCTGTCGGGGGGAGGTGGGCCGACTTTAAATATTGTTATTTATCTTTTTATGGATTCTTTTATTTTAGTAGGTCGGTTTCTGGGAACCGCCTTCGCTTTTTTGGTGACCCGCTAAGGTCTCTTTCTCAATCTCTCTTGTTACTTGCATTTACGGGATTTTGTGGTTTTTTTTTAAAAAAAAGTAAAAATTAAATCAGAGGGCGAGTCGTTGTTGCATGTTGTGGTCAAATTGGGGACTTCAACGTGCGGACGCGCTTACGACTGTAGGTGAAGTTGGACCGGGTCGTAGCCATGCCATTAGCAACAGTAACATTTTATAAATTATGTAGTGGACTGAGTCAATACAAGCCCAGATGCTCTAGTTGGCTTCGGGAATATCTTGATAACTTCATCTGTCGAATGTAGGACTGACGACTGGCCAAGGCAGGGCCAATCTGAACCCAGGCCTATCGGTTCCGAGCTGATCTAAGCTAACCTTAATGTTGGGTTGGGCAGCTCGGCTGTCCGGACTGGGAGTGCAATCTAACCCGACCCACTGACCCAACCCATCCGAGTTGGACTGGATTGGTCAACCCAACCTAGGGGTGGGCGTGGGCCGGGCTTGTTCAGGCCCGTGACTCGGCCCACTGGGTTCAACGCTCAATGGGTCCTACTTAGGGCCATTGGAGTCGAGAATGGGTCGGGCTTGCTTCTCCGATCGTGGGGCTGGGCCACGGCCTAGCCACAACCCTCAGGAGGCAGGCGAGGTAGGAACTGACCCGTGGATTCGTTAGTGGACCGAGTTTCGACCTTTTTATTTTTTCATTTCTAAATTATATTAACTTTATATATATATATATATATATATATATATATATATATATATATATATATATATATATATATATATATATATATATATATATATATATATATATATATATATATATATATATATATAGGGAATGATGTATATGATGTGACATTCGTTTCTTAAATGAAATTTCACCAAGAGATAGAGTGGTGAGGTCCACACCTTTTGATGTATTGCTGAGATGGAAACTTTATGGTTCTCTTGGTACTTCATTTAGCAAAATAGCATTTATTAAATATATATATATATATATATATATATATATATATATATATATATATATATATAAAGGTTTATAAACTTAAGTTAATAGGGAGGAGTGTCCACCAACTTTTATATCCATTAATCTTGCCTTGAGATCAGGTGAAATCGAGATACACACAAATCTCAAAGTGAGCTTTATATCTTTCACGGATCCCACTTAACATCAATGGATAGAAAAGTTGGTGGATGACTATTCCTTATCAACTTAAGTTTATAGAAATTATATATATATATATATATATATATATATATATATATATATATATATATATATATATATATATATATATATATATATATATATATATATATATATATATATATATATATATATATATATATATATATGAGAATATGGAGAAACTTGGTACCAAGTTCTTGGTAGTGATGTGGCACAATTCTAGTCCACACATTCGAGGGAGGAGAAAGAGAATTATTTTTAAAGTTACATGTGTGAAATTTAGAATTGTCACATCACTACCAAGTTCCTTTGAGGAACTTGGTACCAATTTCCATTTTTCTCATATATATATATATATATATATATATATATATATATATATATATATATATATATATATATATATATATATATATATATATATATATATATATATATATAGTAAGGTTTATAAACTTAAGTTAATAGGGAGGAGTGTCCACCAACTTTTATATCCATTAATCTTGCCTTGAGATCAGGTGAAATCGAGATACACACAAATCTCAAAGTGAGCTTTATATCTTTCACGGATCCCACTGGTAACATCAATGGATAGAAAAGTTGGTGGATGACTATTCCTTATCAACTTAAGTTTATAGAACTTCTTATATATATATATATATATATATATATATATATATATATATATATATATATATATATATATATATATATATATATATATATATATATATATATATATATATATATATATATATATATATATATATATATATGAGAATATGGAGAAACTTGCTAGATTCTTGGTAGTGATGTGGCACAATTCTAGTCCACACATTCGAGGGAGGAGAAAGAGAATTATTTTTAAAGTTACATGTGTGGGCTAGAATTGTCATCATTTCTGAAGTTCCTTTGAGGAACTTGGTACCAATTTCCATTTTTCTCATATATATATATATATATATATATATATATATATATATATATATATATATATATATATATATATATATATATATATATATATATATATATATATATATAGCAGACTCCTATGAACTTAAGTTCATAATGAATAGTGGTGCACCAACTTTTCTAACCACTCATCTTGCTTTGGGATCAGTGAAAGATATAAAGCCCACTTTGAGATTTGTGCATCACAAATCTCGAAAGAATAGTGGATAAAAAGTTGGTGCCATATATATTAAACAAGTTCATAAGCTTCCTCTATATATATATATATATATATATATATATATATATATATATATATATATATATATATATCCTGAAAAATATTGCAAAGACAAATATGTACGCAATTCGGACTTTGAATGAATACATGACTGCCTGAGGCCCATTTATCTTTTGCTAAACAAAGTAAATATTTATAATTAAACTCGGGTTGGGCGGGGCTGGGCCGGGTCTACGGTTGGGCGGGCCTGCTTCTTTGGTCCCGAGTCTGGGTCAAAACCCAGCTCGACCCATGAACCGCCACTAATGTGGGCCTGGTTGGGCCCGACCAGGTGTGGGCCGGGCTGGGTTTAGACCCAAATCGGGCTTGGCCGGTTTCGCCCATGGTTCGAACCGGCCCATGCCCAACTCTAACCTACCCCACTATTTTTCTTTTAATTTTTTTCTTTTTATCTTTTTTATTCTTTTAGCTCTTTGTTTAAATTTTATTTTGATGAATTTTGACCAACCAACCGGGACTTTATTGCTTCTTGAGGAAGTTTTAAACTCAACCTACCAATTTTTTGCTTGAAAAACATGCACATTTAACTATATTATTAATTTTTAAGATTACTAAATAGTTATTAATAGTTAATTAGTTAATAATAGCTAATATGTAGGGTTTTAGTGCGGGCTCGGTTCGGGCCTAGGCCCAGTTTGAGCTAAGTCGAGTTTGTGGGCTGGGTTCGAGTTCGGGCCTGGGTTTCAGATACAGACCATACTCGGCCCACCTTGGGATCGATCGGGTATAACTAGCCCGAATGCAAACGGGACGAGTCAAGCCCAACCCAACACGGGCTGGTTTAATGCAGGTTGTGAGCTAGCTTGGCCTAGTCCCTTATGGAATGCATGGATTACACTTGAATATGGGTCTACATTAAGGGCACTCCTCATTGTCTTGTAGGTAATCCGCTTGAAAGATATGGATTTAACTAGATATTTATTTGTTTATTCTCCCAAGTATTTCACTAAAAAGAGAAATTGAAGAACAGTCTTCAAGGAGTTAGTCCTTGCTTGTCAAATATCAAAAAGAAACAGTCTTCAGAATGAAGGGAAAGTATTGTACTTTGTTTATTCTTCCTAGTATTTCAGTAACAAGAAATTAAAGAACTTTTTCACAGTTTTTTAATTTATAGTGGTCACATATAGTTTTCAAAATTTCTAGGGGCTATTTGTAAAATGTTAGGACCTATTTATAACTTTCAAAACTTGCTGGTGATGTTTCCAACTGTTTTAAGCGTTTTTTTTTAAATTTTATTTTAAGAGGTTATTTATAATTTTTAGTTCTTTTAGAGGAAAAACAGTCATTAATAAGAGCCGAAATTTTTAAAAGAACCAAATATCATGAAGGAGAACACATAGGGACTTCTGTTAATGACTTTCAAAGTTTAAAGGCCCAAATGAAATTAGCTAAGACATTAGGGGCATATATTGAACTTTATCCAATTAATAAAATAAAAGATCTGCATGCATGCATGATAGGTAGACTACTACTTAATGATTAATTATGTTAATTTTGAGCTTACAGAATCAAAGAGCATATTTAGCAAATGGTCAAAATGGCTTAAAAGTCACTTTGAGATGTTTGGCAAGTGTCTTATTTTAGCTTATAATCCACCAAAAAAATAAGCTATAATATTCTACCCTATTTTTGGGTGGATTGTAGGGCATGTTTAGGAACTTGGCTTATAATCCACAAATGAATTATAAGCCAAGTGGTTATAAGTCACAGTGTTTAGTAAAAAAAAGTTGCATTATAAGCCTCTTTCAATAGGAGAGTGTTTGGCAAATGAGTGGATTATAATCCATCATTATTGTCAAATGACCAAATTGGACATGGCTCTAAATTTAAACATTGAATAGACTTCGAATTATCTTAAATGTTGAGGGGTAAACTTGCCATTTACTTGGTCAAACTATATGGTGTATAAGCCACTAAAAAATAAGGTGGGTTAGGGGAGCTTATTTTTTTGGGTTTAAAAACCAAAATAAGCCGGTTGCCAAACATGTTGCAGTGGCTTATAAATCATAAAAGTGGCTTATAAGCCAGTTTGACCAATTGCCAAACATGCCTTATAAGCCATAATGTTTGATCACGTAAAAGATAAATACCCTTCATCATTTCACAAAATTTCAAGCCATTTACTTTTTGGTGTATTATAAGTCATGCACTTTTTAATTATTTTGACAATAATGATGGATTATAATTCATCCATGTGTCAAAAAGCTGGACTATTAAAAATAGATTATAATCCACTAAATTTTCCTACCTACATGGATTATAATCCATGTGTGGATTATAACTATAATCCAGATGGATTATAATTCAAAGTTGCCTCACATACTCTAAGTAAGTACTACTAACAAGGATAATACTAAGTCAAAATTTATGACCACTAGGTGGAATGCACATGCATTCCACGTAGTCAAATATCTTGATTGTGTATTTTGAGTTTATTTATTTACTATTACACGGTGGCGAAATTTGTTTATGATTACTAAAAATTATTGAATTTTTCTAGATATTTCCATGTGTAAAACCTTATTAGTTTCAACATTCTGCCTTACAGAGGAATAGTGAAGTTTAAAGTCTTAAAAATATTAATGATTTAAGAGCAATTTCAATAATTTGAATGACTAATTTTAAAATATTAATGATGTAAGAGGCCAACATCGAAAAGACTCTTATTATTAATGAAAAATTAGATTCTTGAATTCATCAAAGAAAATTTATAGGTGTTCGCGGTAAAAGTTGGTTTGTTATTCATTGCTCGTTTGAACTCGTGTACAGCTTCGTTGGCCTACAACAAAATTCAAAACAAAACAAATGCCTTTTTATTTCAGGCGTACAATGAAAACAAAATTACAACTTCTTCCTTTTATGAACAAACACGAGGATCTCTATTTTACGGGATCCTCGCCATGCGGGTTCTTTGCTGTCGGGGACTTTTGTTCGTCCGTGGACTACCGCGCAATTCGGATCGGTGGAAACAGGGTTACGGAACTTCTGAGCGTCGCGAGGCGCAGGAAGCGGCGCTGAGGATCGCACTCACGAAGGAGAGGATCGCCGGGGATCACACTCACGAAGGAGAGGATCGCCGGGCGGGTGAGATCTACTAGGAGAAATCACGCACTGCTCAGAGTCCAATTCGGTTCGCTTACTCGCGGTTTGTAGATCGGACGTGCTTCGTCGGTGTTGAGCTGTCGCGTCGGCGGCTCGTGGATCTCGCGAGGGCTCTCTCGTGAATATCGAAAATCCAACTCTCAAAAATCCAGCCCGTGCAAATGAGCACCCCCCCAACTATTTATAGGAAAACAATAGAAGGGGTTTGTCTCGGCCGGACACCAAATGGTGTCCGGCCGTGGCCGGACACCAAATGGTGTCGACCATTGGCGGAACACCTTTGGTGTCGACCTATCGGACACCATCGGTGTCCGGCCATTGTCGGACACCAAACGGTGTCCGGTTTCGCCGGACGCCGTTTTGGCTTCGGTTTGGTTTTGGACTTTTACGTGGCGTTCGTTCCGCTCTTGTCGTCGTCGTTCTAAGTCCGTGCTTGGTTCTCTTGATCGGTTTCATCCGTCAGCGGTTTAAGTGACGATCGGTCAATGTTCAAATCCGATCGTTGGCGTTCGAATCCGTCGATCTCGAAGCTTCGCTTGTTGGATTCATTCCATAACACGTAGCCTCGTTGATTAAATGCGCCTCGTGACCCACTTCATGTGTTCGTCAATTTGCTTTATCGCGGCGTCGGTTTTGTCGAATGGGTTGTTGGTTGTTAACCCACCGTCACGAGTTTCGTTCGGGCACTGATAAGCGATTTTTAACGCCTACAGATACCCCCTCCAAAGCGTCTCAGTCTCGATTGTTGATGAGTCTGGGAAGCTTTGGACATGATGAGCCCTCCACCCTTCAATCGGTGTGATGGGACTTGTGAATGACCTTAGCGTTCAATCTCTCCACTCCTTTCAGTCTTTCCAGTGCTTTGTAGGATAGCTGAAAGCATTCTGTCTTGCATTTTTTGCGACCGTTGTCGAGATCGACGGAAGTCGGTAGATAGATTTATTTTGAGATTGGCTCCAGTATTTGATTCTTCCAATTCCCTCAGGTTCTCCAGTGCTTTGTAGGATACACGTAGGTGTTGCGATCTTTGCATTTATTGCTTGACCGTTGTTTGGAATTCGAGCGTAGCTAATTGAGTTCATTTGTTGTTGACTTCGTGTCGGTGGGTTGTCGTCAATTGACCCTCGAGATTCCTCCGTTGATCGGGAATTCTTCACTATGGCGTTAATTGGCTTCAAACTATATGGGTTTTAGCCTTCAATCGGCGAGTGCAGCGTTGACGGCGTCGCGATCTTCGTGGATCGAACCGTTGATCGGTGCATCCTTCTTCGATGGCGTTGGTTGGCGTCGCTCTTGTATTATTCCTCGTTGGAGTGTATTCATCCACGATGGGAGGTATTCTTCACGGGATTTGTTCCGGTCCTCAATTCGATTGGTAGGCCCTCGATGCGATGCGACCGAATACTTGATGGATGGGAGTTCTTTCAAGGTAGAGAGCTGGTTTGTTATTCATTGCTCGTTTGAACTTCGTTAATGCACTTAGTTGGCCTACAACAAAATTCAAAACAAAACAAATGCCTTTTTATTTGGTACAATGAAAACAAAATTACAACTTCTTCCTTTTATGAACAAACACGAGGATCTCTATTTTACGGGATCCTCGCTATGCGGGTTCTTTGCCCGTCGGGACTTTTGTTCGTCCGTGGACTACCGCGCAATTCGCATCCGTGGAAACCCTGTTCGAACTACAGACGCAGGGCTCGCTTCACGAGGGAAACGGTTACCGAGGGATCGCGACTCACGAAGGAGAGGATCGCCGGGATCACACTCACGAAGGAGAGGATCGCCGGGCGGGTGAGATCTACTAGGAGAAATCCGCAGCCGGATTACGTAGCGAGCCGGGTTAACTTCAGCGGTTTGTAGATCGGACGTGCTTCGTCGGTGTTGAGCTGTCGCGTCGGCGGCTCGTGGATCTCGCGAGGGCTCTCTCAGAATATCGTAAAATCCAACTCTCAAAAATCCGGCCCGTGCAAATGAGCACCCCCAACTATTTATAGGAAAACAATAGAAGGGGTTTGTCTCGGCCGGACACCAAATGGTGTCGGGACTAGCCGGACACCAAATGGTGTCGACCATTGGCGGACACCTTTGGTGTCGACCTATCGGACACCATCGGTGTCCGGCCATTGTCGGACACCAAACGGTGTCCGGTTTCGCCGGACGCCGTTTTGGCTTCGGTTTGGTTTTGGACTTTTACGTGGCGTTCGTTCGCTCTTGTCGTCGTCGTTCTAAGTCCGTGCTTGGTTCTCTTGATCGGTTTCATCCGTCAGCGGTTTAAGTGGCGATCGGTCAATGTTCAAATCCGATCGTTGGCGTTCGAATCCGATCGATCTCGCTGAAGCTTCGCTTGTTGGATTCATTCCATAACACGTAGCCTCGTTGATTAAATGCGCCTCGTGACCCACTTCATGTGTTCGTCAATTTGCTTTATCGCGGCGTCGGTTTTGTCGAATGGGTTGTTGGTTGTTAACCCACCGCCACGAAGTTTCGTTCGCACCGATAAGCGATTTTAACGCTTACAGATATTCTCCAAAGCGCCTCGGCCTCATTGTTGATGAGTCCGGGAAGCTTTGGACATGATGAGCCCTCCACCCTTCAATCGTGTGATGGGACTTGTGAATGACCTTAGCGTTCAATCTCTCCACTCCTTCGGTCTTTCGGTGCTTTGTAGGATAGCTGAAAGCATTACGGTACTGCATTTTTTTGCCTGACCGTTGTCGAGATCCTGACCAGAAGTCGGTAGATAGATTTCTTTTGAGATTGGCTCCAGTATTTGATTCTTCCAATTCCCTCAGGTTCTCCAGTGCTTTGTAGGATACCTGTGGGTGTTGCGGTGCTGCATTTATTGCTTGACCGTTGTTTGGAATTTCGAACTGTAGCTAATTGAGTTCATTTGTTGTTGACTCGTGTCGGTGGGTTGTCGTCCAATTGACCCTCGAGATTCCTCCGTTGATCGGGGAATTCTTCACTATGACGCGTTAATTGGCTTCAAACTATATGGGTTTTAGCCTTCAATCGGCGAGTGCAACGCGTTGACCGGCGTGCGATCTTACGTGGATCCGAACCGTTGATCGGTGCATCCTTCTTCGATGACGCGTTGGTTGGCGTCGCTACTGTATTATTCCTCGTTGGAGTGTATTCATCCACGATGGGAGGTATTCTTCCTGGGATTTGTTCCAGTCCTCAATTGCTGATTGGTAGGCCCTCGTGCGGCGATGCACGAATCGGCACTGATACAGTGGGGGGAGTTCTTTCAAGGTAGAACGCGTTGTTCGGCGCCCATATAAGCCTCGTCAGAATTCATCAATTTTTCCACAGCGGGAGGAATTTGAAGATTATCGAGTTATCCTTAAGAACATGGTAATATTCTCCAGGAACTTCTCATTAAATTGGGAAATAGTTTATACTCATAATCCTAGTTGGAGTAGGATTAGGCGACGCATTGATTGGCGTCGACGCAGTTTGTGCGATCGAGTTATCCCTAAGAATATTTCTTGTGAGAATATTCTTCCGGGAACTTCTCGATAAATTAGAAAACAGTTTATACTCGTAATCCTAGTTGGAGTAGGATTAGCGACGCTGATTGGCCGATGCAATCCGTATGATCGAGTTATCCCTAAGAATATTTTTTGTGAAAATATTCTTCCGGGAACTTCCCGATAAATTAGGAAACAGTTTATACTCGTAATCCTAGTTGGAGTAGGATTAGGCCACATGGGAGAATATTTGGGGAATTGAGCCGGCATCTCCAAAATCTTTCCAAATATTTAGGAAAGAGGATGGATGAATTATTGGGTGGATTTGGACTCCTTTTAGATGTCCAGTTGGGCTCCAATTAGAATTCCTATTTGTTATCAAATAGGACTCCTTATTCAAAGAGAATTGGGTCCATATGGGTTTGTTATAAATACCCATGATCCTCCTTTTTCTCTGACCTAGGCCGGCCCCCCCTGTGCTCTCTCTCTCTTGCTTTCATCTCGCTTCTCGCCGTCTTATCTTTCTCAAACAACGAGGTACATGCATGAGTATTTTACGACGTCTTTTTCCTCTCTCTTTTTTTTTTTTTTTTTGTTGTTGGTGTATGCATGCACGGGGAGGGAGAGGAGCGTGTGTGTAGTTTTTTAAGCGATGCAGGCATTTTAAATCCACAAGGGTTGGGTCTTCTGTAGGTGTTTTCCTCGGTTCTCCGGTCAGTACGAGGAGGCCTTGATTGATGAGGAGAGACATAAAATGAACCGGACTTTACTTGACGTTGGCTGTTTTAATTGGTGACCAACATCCGACTGGTTATCTTATTTCTCGAGTGAGAAACGAGTGCTACATTGAGCCTTATTTCCCTTCTCGTTTAGCTCGTCGGTTGATTCTGACCCATTTCGTTGGAACCGAGAGCTCGGACTCGCGGCGGTTTGATCGATGGTGTCCGGCGTGGTGTGGAGTATAGCGGGTTGTACCGATGCTAAGTTTAGCCTCCAGTGCTTGTCGCAAGTTAGTCGGCGTATTTATCTGCGGTTGGCTTTTGGCCTTGAGAACTTCGTTCTGTGAAGTCCCTTGACGAATCGAAGTCGAAGAGGCTTCCCGAGCCGACACTCAGCCGTTCGTGAAGCCGCCGAGCTCAAGAAGCGCCGCCGCTAATCGACAGTCCGATGGGGAAATTCATAGTTCCGTGGCTGATACTTCAGGAGATGACCAGGAGGAGATTGCAACTCATGAAGAGGACTCTGGTACTCTCTCCTTTACTCTTATTATTCCCCTCGATAGTATCCTAGTCTGACTCTGATCTATCTTTTCAGGCGTACTGGACAGGGATGCGCTCCGCCCTTGCGATGGGGACAAACTCCGCAATGGAGTTCCTCTTAAGCGAAAGAGGCTTGTCCATAGATCTCGCCCTGCCTCTCAGACCATTAACTTGGATTCGACAAGCGAAGACTCTGCCGGTGATGGGGGTAATGTTTGGCTATCCCATAACCTTATGATTATCCGGCTCTTTTATGAATCTCACGATTTCCTCCTGTGCAGGAGAATTTGGTGGGGATGCCAATTCGGATTTTCCCTTCACGACTTTCGCGTCGGCCAATTGGAGCAAGTACTCGAGCCATGGACGGAGGCGAGAATACCAACATAGGACCGAGTTGGAAAATCCGGGTTCGTCTAACATTGGTATTTTTTCTACCCGGACAGCACTTGCAAAGACATGAAATTTGTTTCCCTGCAGTTCTCATCTATACTTCACACTCTTATGCCAGCTTTTTCGATGGAGGACTTCGAGGATTTGATGCGCGATTTACCCCGAGACGCTCCTCCTCCTGGCGATACTGAGCTTGAGTTAGGAATTCCTAGGGATATCGAGGCAGATTCCTTTGAAGGTAAAACTCCCCTCCCTGATAATCATAGGACTATTCAATTTTAAATAGTACGTCTATGATTGAAAATATCTCCCGTTTGATAACAGAGACTCGTCCTGGTGACATTGAGGCTGCTATTCCTCCAGAGTCAGCTTCCGCAACCGTTGATATGTCGGACGTGCAGGTTGAGATACCGATTGAGACTGTCGATGCGCCACCGACCGCCATTGCCGCCGATTTCATTAGGGCAAGGAGCTGGCTCTACAGGTATGAACCCTTCCGCTGCCAATACTCATATTGATTTTGTTTTGGGGGGTTTTAACCCTTCTCTTCCTTTTCGCAGGGCCTGTCACAGCTCTTCATGACTTAGTGAGAGCTTTGATGTCCAACGACGATCCATCTCGGCTTATTATCCGGGTGGAAATTCGTTCGTTCTTTTCTTATTTGGCCATAGTGGTAGACACACTTCTCGGTACCAGGCTTTCAGTTCCGACCATTCCTCGATCCTAGGGTAACCACGATACGAGAGGCGGGTTATTCAGAGTTGGCCCAGGCTATTGCCGATGATCTTGACCATTTGGAGGTTAAGCTCCAAGGTCTGCAAGATTTTGAGGCAGCCGGGCTTTCCTCATATGTGGAGACAGAGACAGAGGCTCGCCTCGACACCATGATGCCCGCTATTATCGGACTGGTTCGGATGCGCCAGACCTGCATCATTTGAGATCGCTGCCGCTGAAGTTTCATCTTCCGTGGGACATTTTCAGCCTTGTGTCGCCGGAGAAGCGAGAATAGTAGAGCTCGAACAGGAACTTCAGGCGGCGAGGGAGAGTCTGATCATCTTGAAGCTGACGAAGGCCAACAAGGAGGAGACTCTTGCAATCATGTCCGAGAAGCTTGAGTTTTCAAAGCAGAAGCTGGTCGAAGTCGAGGAGGAGACCGCAAAGACCCTTAATAGTAACGAGGAGACTTTCAGGGCCGAGCTTCAGGAGGAACTCCAACAAGCTTTCCTCAATAAAGTATCTGAGCTAAAGCAGCAAATTTGCTGTCACAAACTTGATGTTTAGAGAATTTGTGTAACTTCAGTCGTTTATCAATAAAACATATTTCCATCCTCTTTTATGCTTTATTATGATTCTTTTATTTCGTCAGAAATAATTAACCATAATACTTATAGGATTTTTGGCAAACCCTCAGCCATCCACGGGTTTGATTAGCCTTTACCAACTACCGTTTGAGTTGGGCTAGCGTGCGGATTATCTGGATCCGTTCCGCACGTGACGTTGTGCTAAAAGAATGAAACTCTTCTAGACTTGTTGCTATGATATTGAATACATAGGCCATTGCTCTTTTACGGGCAAGAGACCACCCGCAACGCTGTTACACGTAGACTCATCCCTTCTTAGGCGGGACGAAATACCCGAATCGAACTCGGTGTCTTCTTCAATCGGAAAAAGACTAAACCGCAGCGTGTGGCGTTGACTTTAGGGTTATTGGCCAACCCCACCCTCAACGGGTTTGATGAGCCTTTACCAACTACCGTTTGAGTTGGGCTAGCATGTAGATTATCTAAATCCGTTCTACACACAGCGTTGTGCTAAAAGAATGAAACTCTCTTAGACTTAATGCTACGATGTTGAATCGTGAAGCCGTCTTTTCACGGAAGACTAACCCGACAGCAGCGTGGTAGGCGTCGGCTTTATCCCTTCTTAGGCTTGGGATAAAATACCCGAATCGAACTCGATGTCTTCTTCAATCGGAGAAAGACTAAACCGCAACGCTGCGTGAGGTGTTGGCTTTATCCCTTCTTAGGCCGGGATAAAATACCCCGAATCGAACTCGGTGTCTTCTTCAATCGGAAAAAGACTAAACCGACAGCAGCGTGTGAGGTGTTGGCTTTATCCCTTCTTAGGCCGGATAAAATACCCGAATCAAACTCGGTGTCTTCTTCAATCGGAAAAAGACTAAACCGGCAGCGTGGTAAGCGTTGGCTTTATCCCTTCTTAGGCGGGATAAAATACCCGAGAATCAAACTCGGTGTCTTCTTCAATCGGAAAAAGACTAAACCGCAACGCTGTGAGGCGTTGGCTTTATCCCTTCTTAGGCCGGGATAAAATACCCCAGAATCGAACTCTGGTGTCTTCTTCAATCGGAAAAAGACTAAACCGGCAACGCGTGTGAGGCGTCGGCTTTATCCCTTCTTAGGCTTCGGGATAAAATGCCCCAAGATGAACCTTGGTGTCCTCTCTTGACCGGAGAATGACTGAACCGGAATAAGATTGATTGAGGTGGGAAAGGAAGAATGTATTCTATTTCCCGAAGGTGGAGAGGAAGGAGGATCTTGTCTCCTATCTCCGGGTAAGGGATGAACAAGAGAGGAAGGTTTTGTGTCCTATCTCTTGAAAGTGGAGAGGAAGGTTTTGTGTCCTATCTCCGGGTGATGGATGAACAAGAGAGGAAGGTTTTGTGTCCTATCTCTTGAAAATGGAGAGGAAGGTTTTGTGTCCTATCTCCGGGTGATGGATGAACAAGAGAGGAAGGTTTTGTGTCCTATCTCTTGCTTCTGAAGAGGAAGGATGTGTCCTATCTCCAGGTGATGGATGAACAAGAGAGGAAGGTTTTGTGTCCTATCTCTTGCTTCTGAAGAGGAAGGATGTGTCCTATCTCACAAATTTGAAATAAGAGAGGAAGGTTTTGTATCCTATCTCTTATTGATGGAGAGGAAGGAGGATCTTGTCTCCTATCTCCGGATATTGGAAAGGAAGGATTTTTGTCCTGTTTCCAGTGAAAGAGACTAAAAATGGGATCTCCATTTTGAGAATCTTGAAGGATGAAACTAAGAGTGGTATCTCCACTCCGAGAATCTAAGACAAGAGAGGAAGAATGTATTCTATCTCTTGCTTCTGAAGAGGAAGGATGTGTCCTATCTCCAGGTGAATGTGGGAAAGGAAGAATGTATTCTATTTCCCGATGAGAAACTAAGAGTGGGGTCTCTACTCTGAGAATCTTTGGAAGGGTACGGATAGCTTTCGCTTTTATAGGATTGCTAACCAGAATTTGAAAATGGACCTCTCGTTCATGGAAGGAATCGAGAGGGACTTTCTTGAGTGGTTGGACGGGGAGATTTTAGTGGGCCCACCGTCAATGAATTTGTCGGTGAGAGAATTTTGGAGGAAAACACAATAATTTAGGGTTATCCTCATGAAAATGAGTGAGATATTCTCGAGGAACTTCCCATCAAAATGGGTTATCCCGAATGTATTAAGGATAATACTTTTCGTAAACTTCCCATTTATTGGCATTAATTGCCTGGCCGCCATTCTCGGTGATATATGATATGCACCGCTTGAATAGATCGGTCTATTACAAACGGTCCTTCCCATTTGGGTTCGAATTTACCTTTCTTCTTGGAGTTGAGGATTATCGGCCTTGACGGCGAGGGCGAGATCTCCTCCTTAAAGGTTCTCTGTCGAACTTTCTTGTTGAAAGCCCTTGACATTCTAGCTTGATAGAACTCAATGCATTGTTGAGCCTCGAGCTTCTCATCTAACATCTCAAGTTCTTCGAGACGCTTTTGATGTTGTTCTTGGTCGTCATCTCTGTTGAAAGGCGTCTGAAGTGGCGAATCTGGATTTCTAACGGAGAATCGCTTCACACCCGTGAAACTGTGGAGTACGGGTCGCTCCCGCTGGCGCGCGATCTGCAGCGATATGCCCGAGTGCTTCTCGAGCTTATCGTCCGGTCTCGTTTGTTATTCTTCACAAGCCGACAAAATCTTGATAATCGTCTTGTTGAGCGCCTCGGTTAATCCGTTCTTCTTTGGATTATAGAGGCATCGGCGAGACATCTTGTATCTTGAATTTCATAAAACGATGAAGGAATTGCGATGAATTGGGGACCGTTGTCATGCGATCCGCCTCGGGACACCATGTCGATAAATGACATGGTGTTTGATAAACTTGATGACGGTACTTGCCTTGACTTCTTTTAGCGGGATTGCTTCAGCCCACTTAGAGAAGTAATCGGTGATCGCTAGAATAAACCGATCGCCTTTGACTGACGGAGGAAAAATGGGACCTACAATGTCCATTCCCCATGTCTCGAATGGCCAGGATGTGGCCGAAGGATGCAAGCTTTCGGGGAGGTGATGCATATAATTCGGCATTTGACAGCGTGGCATTCCGGCGTGCTTTCGGCTGCGTCATTAATCATTGTGGGCCAAAAGTAGCCCATTCTCCATTCGATCATAGAGCTTGGGACCAGGCGGTGTGCACCACATTTACCTTCGTGCTTCCCAAGGACCTCTCCTCCGCTTCTTTGTTTGAGAGGCATCGAGCAAAGACCATCGCATTCCCGGCGATACAAAGATCCGGCTTCGTGTCATAGAAGAATCTTGGAGCTCTTCCGGATTGACTCTCTCTCTTCATCTTCGTAATGCCATGTAAGACGTAATCGATGTGTCCTATCTCACAAATTTGAAATAAGAGAGGAAGGTTTTGTATCCTATCTCTTATTGATGGAGAGGAAGGAGGATCTTGTCTCCTATCTCCGGATATTGGAAAGGAAGGATTTTTGTCCTGTTTCAGTGAAAGAGACTAAAAATGGGATCTCCATTTTGAGAATCTTGAAGGATGAAACTAAGAGTGGTATCTCCACTCCGAGAATCTAAGACAAGAGAGGAAGAATGTATTCTATCTCTTGCTTCTGAAGAGGAAGGATGTGTCCTATCTCCAGGTGAATGTGGGAAAGGAAGAATGTATTCTATTTCCCGATGAGAAACTAAGAGTGGGGTCTCTACTCTGAGAATCTTTGGAAGGGTACGGATAGCTTTCGCTTTTATAGGATTGCTAACCAGAATTTGAAAATGGACCTCTCGTTCATGGAAGGAATCGAGAGGGGACTTTGCTGGTGGTTGGACCAGGGAGATTTTTAGTGGGCCCACCGTCAATGAATTTGATCGGTGAGAGAATTTTGGAGGAAAACACAATAATTTAGGGTTATCCTCATGAAAATGAGTGAGATATTCTCTGAGGAACTTCCCATCAAAATGGGTTATCCTGAATGTATTAAGGATAATACTTTTTCAGAAACTTCCCATTTATTGGCATTAATTGCCGGTCGCCATTCTGTGTGATAAGGCGATATGCCGTTTGAATAGGCGTGTCTATTACAAGCGGTCCTTCCATTGGGTTGAATTTACCTTTCTTCTTGGAGTTGAGGATTATCGGCCTTCGAGCAGCGAGGACGAGATCTCCCTCCTTAAAGGTTCTCTGTCGAACTTTCTTGTTGAAAGCCCTTGACATTCTAGCTTGATAGAACTCAATGCATTGTTGAGCCTCCGAGCTTCTCATCTAACATCTCAAGTTCTTGAGGCGTTTTGATGTTGTTCTTGGTCGTCATCTCTGTTGAAAGGGCGTCGCGAAGTGGCGAATCTGGATTTCTAACGGAGAAGCGCTTCACACCCGTAAACTGTGGAGTACGGGTCGCCCCCGCATATGCATCAGCAGCGATATGCCCAGAGTGCTTCTCCGAGCTTATCGTCCCAGTCTCGTTTGTTATTCTTCACAAGCTTCGACAAAATCTTGATAATCGTCTTGTTGAACGCCTCAGTTAATCCGTTCTTCTTTGGATTATAGAACATCGGCGAGACATCTTGTATCTTGAATTTCTCGCAAAACCTGATGAAGGAATTGCTGATGAATTGGGGACCGTTGTCATGCACGATCCGCCTCGGGACACCATGTCGATAAATGACATGGTGTTTGATAAACTTGATGACGGTACTTGCCTTGACTTCTTTTAGCGGGATTGCTTCAGCCCACTTAGAGAAGTAATCGGTGATCGCTAGAATAAACCGATCGCCTTTGGTAGCGGAGGAAAAATGGGACCTACAATGTCCATTCCCCATGTCTCGAATGGCGGGATGTGGCGAAGGATGCAAGCTGCCGGAGGTGATGCATATAATTCGCGTGCATTTGACCGCGTGGCATTCCGGCGTGCTTCATTGCGTCATTAATCATTGTGGGCCAAAAGTAGCCCATTCTCGATTCGATCATAGAGCTTGGGACCAGGTGGTGTGCACCACATTTACCTTCGTGTGCTTCGAAGGACCTCTCCTGCCTCTTTGTTTGAGAGGCATCGAACAAAGACCATCGTACCCGGCGATACAAAGATCCGGCTTCGTGTCATAGAAGAATCTTGGAGCTCTTCGCGGATTGACTCTCTCCTTCACATCTTACGGCGAGAATGCCATGTAAGGCGTGTCGATGATAGGAAAGCGCCAATCTCGGGGCTCCAACTTAGTTTGGGTCATATGTACCTCTTTGGTAACTACCCTCTCATCTTCTTGTACTTCATCATATAGCGGTGCGAAGAGTTGGTGAGTCGGCCGTAACCGGTTGCTCGGTCTCGGAAGGTTGTGCTAACGACACGCTAACGCCCGGTGCATCCGCATAAGCGTTTTGGGCGGGATATATTCGATGAAGAACTCTTGAACGAGCTCGCCATTTCGATTGCTACGATGATAAGGAATTAGATCCGGATTTCGACCGTAGTCTCCACGGATCTGTTTAACTATCAATTGCGAATCGCCGACGCTTCGAGATACTCGACCCCCAGCTCCTTGGCGAAGCTAAGTCCGATAAGTAGCGCGTTGTATTCGGCTACGTTATTGGAACAGGGTTCGGTGAGTGAATAAGCACGGGGCATGACATGATTCCCCGGGGAAATCAAGACAACTCCGACTCCAGCGGAGATTTTAGAACATCCGGGGGCACTTGCTACATTGGTAGCTCGAGAGGCTCCGTCAAAGTACAATCGCCATATTTGTTGGTGTGATGTAGTGTTGACTTCGTGAACTTCGTCCAGGAAGATCATCGTATAGCTCAAGCTGCGTCGTTGTCGGTGGCGACCAAGAGATCGCAAATCGCTTGTCCTTTAACCGACTTGTTGCTTGAAGTGTAAGTCATATTGGGACAAGAGCAAGGCCCATTTCGCCAAACGCCAGAGGCCGATGCATATAATTCGTGCATTTGACCGCGTGGCATTCCGGCGTGCTTCATTGCGTCATTAATCATTGTGGGCCAAAAGTAGCCCATTCTCCTGATTCGATCATAGAGCTTGGGACCAGGCTGGTGTGCACCACATTTACCTTCGTGTGCTTCCCGAAGGACCTCTCCTGCCTCTTTGTTTGAGAGGCATCGGAGCAAAAGACCATCGTACCCCCGGCGATACAGCATCTGGGCTTCTGTGTCATAGAAGAATCTTGGAGCTCTTCGCCGGATTGACTCTCTCTCCTTCACATCTTCTGGCAGAATGCCATGTAAGACGTAATCGATGATAGGAAAGCGCCAATCTCGGGGCTCCAACTTAGTTTGGGTCGTATGTACCTCTTTGGTAACTACCCTCTCATCTTCTTGTACTTCATCATATAACGGTACGAAGAGTTGGTGAGTCCTGACCGTAACCAGTTGCTCGGTCTCGGAAGGTTGTGCTAACGACACAGCTAACGCCGCCAGTGCATCCGCATAAGCGTTTTGGAGGCGCGGGATATATTCGATGAAGAACTCTTCGAACGAGCTCGCCATTTCGATTGCTACCTGATGATAAGGAATTAGATCTGGATTTCTGACTTCGTAGTCTCCACGGATCTGTTTAACTATCAATTGCGAATCGCCGTACGCTTCGAGATACTCTACCCCCAGCTCCTTGGCGAAGCTAAGTCCGATAAGTAGTGCGTTGTATTCGGCTACGTTATTGGAACAGGGTTCGGTGAGTGAATAAGCACGGGGCATGACATGATTCCCCGGGGAAATCAAGACAACTCCGACTCCAGCGGAGATTTTAGAACATCCGGGGGCACTTGCTACATTGGTAGCTCGAGAAGCTCCGTCAAAGTACAGTCGCCATATTTGTTGGTGTGATGTAGTGTTGACTTCGTGAACTTCGTCCGGAAGATCATCGTATAGCTCAACTGCGTCCGTTGTCGGGCTGGCAGCCAAGAGATCGCAAATCGCTTGTCCTTTAACCGACTTCTGTTGCTTGAAGTGTAAGTCATATTGGGACAAGAGCAAGGCCCATTTCGCCAAACGCCAACTCATTGAGGCCGGCTGGGTCATAAATATTCGGACCGGATTTACGTTAGAGATAACATAAATCGTCTGTCCGACTAAATAGTGTCGCATTTTCTGAATCGCGAACACTAATGCAAGGCACTGCTTCTCGACCATTGGATATCGAGACTCGCCACTAATGTTCGCTCGTAATACATCGCTCGCTCGCGGACCGCCGCCGCCTTGCGCGAGTAAAGCGCTTAACGAGTGATCCGTTGCCTTGACGTAGATCAAAAACGGTTTTCCCGACCGCGGTGCAACAAGAACAGGAGGTTTAGCGAGATACGATTTGATCTCTTCGAATGCCTTCTGGCAGGCGTCATCCCAAATAAATGACACGCCCTTCTTGTTCAATTTTGAGAACGGTTGGCACTTCCCAGATAGGTTCGATATGAACCGTCGGATGTACGCCAATCGCCCTTGTAATCCCCTGAGTTCTTTCAGATTTCTCGGAGGTTGCAACTCTTGAATCGCCTTCACTTTATCAGGATCGACATGGATGCCCTTATTTGTGACGACAAAGCCGAGGAACTTGCCACTAGACATCCCAAGGAAGGATTTGGCAGGGTTCATCTTTAGTTGATGAGTTCGCATGAGTTCAAATACCGTTCTGAGGTCTTTGATGTGATCTCCTTTGTCACGGATTTTCACGACCAAATCGTCGACGTAGCATTCGACCGTTTTTCGAAGATGATCCTGGAAAATCTCCGTCATTGCTCGCTGGTATGTTGCACTGGCGTTCTTTAAGCCGAACGGCATGACCGTGTAGCAAAATATACCGATGGGCGTTCTGAACGCTGTGTGTTTGGCGTCATCGGGGTGCATCTTGATTTGGTTGTACCCCGAAAAGCCATCCATAAAGGACATCCTCTCGAATCCACATGTATTGTCAACTATGACATCAGTGATGGGAAGAGGGAAGTCATCTTTGGGCAGCGGCGTTGGATCTCGTAGTCGACCACAGTCCTAATCGAGCCATTCTTCTTCATGACCGGGACTATATTCGCTACCCAATCCGGATGTTGAATTTCCTCGATGAATCCCGATTCTATGAGTTTCTTCACTTCGTCAACGATCGCTTGCAATATTTGTGGACGAAACCGTCTTTGCTGTTGCTTGACAGGTTTGACATCCATCTTGATGTTGAGGCGATGTGTCGCCACTTTAGGGTCGAGTCCTGGCATGTCCTCGTAGCTCCAGGCGAATACATCGATATACTCCCTGATTAAGGCAATCAACTCTTCCTTTTCTTCCGAGGGAAGAGTATTGCTGATGTTTATGAGCTTCGGATGTTCTTCATCACTCATATTAACCTGGACTACCTCGTCTTTAGTGGGGGGTTCTCTTTGTTCGAATCTATCCCCAAACTGCTCTTTGAGTTGATGGATCTATGGGTCTTCCCATGTTGGCATATCTTCATCACCCTCAATAGTGACAGGATCGACCGTAGCCATATTTGACATCAAAGCCTTGAAATTTTCTCCGAGGCTGGTGTCAGAATCCCAAGCCGAAGAATCAGACGAATATCCGTCTCCCTCATCGGGTGGATTATTATCAATCAGCCATGAGCATTCATCTTCTGAGGAGGATTCGTATCCCAATCCCCTTCTAAATGCATAGTAGTTATCCGGCTTCCCTTTTGGGACATATGCCGCTTTGGGAGGGACTCGAGGACCTCGCCCAAAACATAGACCTCCTCCTTGCGTCAAGTTGTACCCCCACTTCTTCATGATACCCAGTGTTTCTGGACTATATCTGAATGTGTGGAGGATAGGCCCATTATCATCTTCATCTTTTCCTAAGAAATGATTCGTTGGGCGCATCTCCTTTTAGTAAACCAAGTCGATCTTAGTGGGGCGGCGAGTGTTGTCCCAAGTGGAGGAATCCAATGAATGTCCGTCTCCTGCGTCGGACACTTGGCCGTCAATGAACCAGCAACATTCGTCTTCTGAAGAAGATACATAACCCAACCCTCTGTTGGGCATATTGGTGGTTACCCTTGATAATTCATCGCCTTGAGACTCCGATCTTCTTCCGCCGAAGCATCTTGACTTGGGTTTTGGCATTTTGTTGCCAAGCCTATCAAAGACCGACGCCTTCTTCGGAGCTGGCTTGGTGCAGTTACATTCTGACAACACCGCCCTAATTAGTTTGGAACACGGACAATGCGTGTCCAATTCGGGGGAACTTCTATTTCGAGATTTACTCGTACCCCCAGCACGATAGTACCACTCATCGGCATGAATGCCGGAGCAACCACTCGTGTGTTAGTACGACTTCTCAGGTATAACGTCATCGTCGTCGGGCCAGCGTCTCCCGAGGATGAGCCACATTATCGAGAGATTCCAAGAGTCACTTTCGTCTCAGCGTTAGCCTTTCTTGGCGAAGTTCGGCGGGCTCTGGAACTTCCATCAATTCCGGTGAGAGCGGTGCGGGAATCTTCTTATCATGGCGGAGAGGGTAGGACCCCATCACCGTGAGTTGGTGGGGCCTCTTCGGTGGGCCCAAACAATCTTTGCAACGGGTAGGCTCTAACACCGTTTTCTTGCTCGGGATACGCCAACGGGATTGACCGTAGCCATATTTGACATCAAAGCCTTGAAATTTTCTCCGAGGCTGGTGTCAGAATCCCAAGCCGAAGAATCAGACGAATATCCGTCTCCCTCATCGGGTGGATTATTATCAATCAGCCATGAGCATTCATCTTCGAGGAGGATTAGTATCCCAATCCCTTCTAAATGCATAGTAGTTATCCGGCTTCCCTTTTGGGACATATGCCGCTTTGGGAGGGACTCGAGGACCTCGCCCAAAACATAGACCTCCTCCTTGCGTCAAGTTGTACCCCCACTTCTTCATGATACCCAGTGTTTCTGGACTATATCTGAATGTGTGGAGGATAGGCCCATTATCATCTTCATCTTTTCCTAAGAAATGATTCGGCGTTGGAACTGCATCTCCTTTTCCGTAAACCAAGTCCTGATCTTCGTGGGACGACGAGTGTTGTCCCAAGTGGAGGAATCCAATGAATGTCCGTCTCCTGCGTCGGACACTTGGCCGTCAATGAACCAGCAACATTCGTCTTCTGAAGAAGATACATAACCCAACCCTCTGTTGGGCATATTGGTGGTTACCCTTGATAATTCATCGCCTTGAGACTCCGATCTTCTTCCGCCGAAGCATCTTGACTTGGGTTTTGGCATTTTGTTGCCAAGCCTATCAAAGACCGACGCCTTCTTCGGAGCTGGCTTGGTGCAGTTACATTCTGACAACACCGCCCTAATTAGTTTGGAACACGGACAATGCGTGTCCAATTCGGGGGAACTTCTATTTCGAGATTTACTCGTACCCCCAGCACGATAGTACCACTCATCGGCATGAATGCCGGAGCAACCACTCGTGTGTTAGTACGACTTCTCAGGTATAACGTCATCGTCGTCAGACGAAAACGTCTCCTTCTGAGGATGAGCCACATTATCAGAGATTCCAAGAGTCACTCGTCTCAGCGTTAGCCTTCTTGGCGAAGTTCGGCGGGCTCTGGAACTTCCATCAATTCCGGTGAGGCGGTGCGGGAATCTTCTTATCATGGCGGAGAGGGGTAGGACCCCCATCACCGTGAGTTGGTCGGGGCCTCTTCAGCGGGCCCAAACAATCTTTGCAACGGGCCGAGGCGCTCTAACACCGTTTTCTTGCTCTGGGATACGCCAACAGATTGACCAAGCGAAGCAGAGCCGATGGAGATCGGATGAGATCACCGGAGGTGTGATCTTCTTTGAATCAAGTCACCCGTGGCGGCCGAGCCTTAGTCGAATCGATGCGAGGTGGTGATTCTTGGTAACGTTCGACCTTCGTCGAATCGTTGTTCGGATTCGGACTCCAAACTTGGCGCATTTTCGGCTTCTTGTCCACTTCTCCCTTCTTCTACATCGGGCCTCTGAACTAGAGCCCGTGTGTGTGCAGTAATGCAGCCTCGGATCGTTCTTCAAGTGTTGATCGGTTCCGTTTGACGCGGACCCAATCATTTGTTAACGGCTTGGAGGAGTTGCCGTGCCCCTGTTGATGAGGTTCTTGACCTCTCCTGGACTTCAGATCCACTTTGTAGCGGACACCGTCGACTAATTCTAGGGCCTTGGCGAACTCACGCGTCAGGCGTTGACGTCGCCTCCGACGGTCTCTCTTTGAAAGAGTGGGCACGCCATCAGCGGTGATCTCCTGCGTAGATCCGGCGATCTTAGATGCCGGAAGGATGCCATTTGGTGTAACTTCGACAATGGCGGAGTTAAGATCCTCGCCTTAGAGTTCCGGAGCCGAGGACAAACGGATCTTTCTTGCAGCGGAGATCCTTCTGGATTTGTGGGGGGAAGACAATCTGGACAAGGACGATAGTATGATACTCACAGCGGAACCCGGATCAACTTGGATTCGGTTGACTTCGCTGGAGCGTAATTATTACACCCTACGCAGAGTTTTCGGCGGTCCCGCTAGCCGGTTAGCGGCGGGGTCAGGGGCAGCGCCCTTCGGGTCCGGCGTACCGAAAATTTTTTCCCTATCCGCCCTGAGGCCTTTGACTTCTTCTTCGACCGATCCGATCCGCTGCTATTTACACGACGGCTTCTTAATTGAAGCCGTTGGCTCCCACTGTGGTCGCCAGCTTGTTCGCGGTAAAAGTTGGTTTGTTATTCATTGCTCGTTTGAACTCGTGTACAGCTTCGTTGGCCTACAACAAAATTCAAAACAAAACAAATGCCTTTTTATTTGGTACAATGAAAACAAAATTACAACTTCTTCCTTTTATGAACAAACACGAGGATCTCTATTTTACGGGATCCTCGCCATGGGTTCTTTGCCCGTGTCGGGACTTTTTGTTCGTCCGTGGACTACCGCGCAATTCAGATCGGTGGAAACCGGGTTCGGAACTCTGAGGCGTCGCGGGGGCTCGTTTCACGAGGGAAACGGCGCTGAGGATCGCACTCCGCGAAGGAGAGGATCGCCGGGATCACACTCACGAAGGAGAGGATCGCCGGAGCGGGTGAGATCTACTAGGAGAAATCACAGCGCTGTTCTGTAGCCGACCCGGGTTCGCTTACCTCGCGGTTTGTAGATCGGACGTGCTCGTCGGTATTCGGAACTGTGCGTCGACGGCTCGTGGATCTCGCGAGGGCTCTCTCAGGAATATCAGAAAATCCAACTCTCAAAAATCCAGCCCGTGCAAATGAGCACCCCCCAACTATTTATAGGAAAACAATAGAAGGGGGGGGGGTTTGTCTCGGCCGGCCGGACACCATTGGTGTCCGGGCCTTGGCCGGACACCAAATGGTGTCCGGCCATTGGCCGGACACCTTTTGGTGTCCGGCCTTTGTCGAACACCATCGGTGTCCGGCCATTGTCGGACACCAAACGGTGTCCGGTTTCGCCGGACGCCGCTTTGACTTCGGTTTGGTTTCGGACTTTTACGTGGCGTTCGTTCGCTCTTGTCGTCGTCGTTCTAAGTCCGTGCTTGGTTCTCTTGATCGGTTTCATCCCGTCAACGGTTTAAGTGACGATCGGTCAATGTTCAAATCCGATCTCATTGACGTTCGAATCCGATCGATCTCGCTGAAGCTTCGCTTGTTGGATTCATTCCATAACACGTAGCCTCGTTGATTCGTACGCCTCGCTGACCCACTTCATGTGTTCGTCAATTTGCTTTATGCGGCGTCGGTTTTGTCGAATGGGTTGTTGGTTGTTAACCCACCGTCACGAGTTTCGTTCGGGCACTGATAAGCGATTTTTAACGCCTACAATAGGTTTTATCTAGCCTTATTGGATTTTATTTGGTTCTAAAAAAATTACTTCCACCTGTTATTTACAGCCAGCGACTGAGTATTATTGTAATTCAAAAGGTTTTTCTAGAATTTTCGAGTTAAAATGTGCAAATTCAAGAAAGAAAACACAAATTATGTGATTAATTCTAAATCTAATATTATAATCCTTCCACATCTTCCCAATTACAATTGATTTTGTTTAAAATTCCCAAGAAGATTAGTCTCTAGTTTTAAAATTTATAAAATATAATTAGAGAATGATTTATACATATTATGCACTCATATGGATTGTATTTTGAGAAAATAGTTTAGATCTATCCAATGTCAAACAACATACAAAAATTTAAATTACATACAAAAATTTAAATTAAGGAGTTATAAGAATCCAATATCATGTGATATCCATATCCAAGTTATGTGCTTTTATAAACTTATAAGAATGTGAGTAATATAAAATGAACATCATAATTTATTTTGTCAAATAATTAGTTCAGATAATAAAAGGCAAAAGAATCGAAGGATCTCATACCATCCCAAATAAAAGGAAATTTCTCCTAAATAATCTTTAGCAATAGATTTTTAAAGTTAATGTAAAGGATAAATCTAAGGACAAATAATCCAAATCAGTCCATTGAATGGTAGACTTGGTATAAAATCCACTTTTACAAAATCAATGTTACATGTGCCTTAAGTCATACTTTGTTTAAGGTTAATTTTAGAAATCTCCCTCAAGTTTGGGGTAAATAATCCATCTTAACTTTAAAATTTTGATTTAACCCTCTGAATTTTTCTCACTTAACCCCTCAAAACTAATACCGTTGAGTCTAATCTATTATGTGACAAGTATCCCTCAACCATAAAAGAATTAACTTGATTTTTGGGATGAAAGAAAAAGAAGAGATATAGAGGGAAAAAGCATCGTAAATTGGTTGTGGTCCTTGTATTATTGGTTGAGGGTTTCTTCTTAACTAAAATGATTTTTTTCTCAAGAGGGTATTTCGTCCAAATCATATATTGAAATACGACGTTAAGGGAGTTTATTGAGAGGTGTAAAAGGCCAGGGATTTTTCATGAGACATACAAAAAGGGGGGGGGGGTAAATTATAGTCGTATCAAAGTTGAGAGGGATTATCTCCAATAGCCCCATAGTTAAGGGGGGTTTTCTCAAATTAAATAAGTTAGTGCATTTTCCGAGACAACCCACATACTTGAGAGTTTTTCAAAAATTAACTCTTCTTTTAAATATGACTTATTTACATATTTGTCTCTCAAATCTTTAATAATTCAATATTAGTTCCATAAATTATGAGTAATTTCAAAATTTTCGTGGACTAATATAGAATTATTGAAGATTTTAAAATTATGGGACTAATATCTAAATAACTTTTAAATATTTATTACGATAGGTGACTTTACAGCTCGTAAGATGCCCTTAGTTATCCAAATTTGACAAGTAGCATACAGTTATAGTTAATTAATAATGATAATTAATTCAGTTTAGTTAGGATTAGAATGTAATATTGAGAACAAATAGGGGTAATATTGTCTATGAAAACTTTTTCCACAACTACTACTTTTAAAGGGAGTATGATATGATGTTGCTCATTCATATAAGGAATTAGATGAGACTTTTAAATGGAAACTATAATATGATTGTGACCCTATCTCATAACAATTTTTTAGCTTTCTAATCAGTTAGGCCTTGCTATTGGGTGCCGACTCAAACTCCAAGTTGGATCCGAATTTGAAGGCTAGGTCTAGTTCTAGTAGCTTTTTTACAGGTCAAGTTAACAGTTTTCTTGTAGGCCAAGTTGACTTGGTGGGTAAGTCAGAGGTGTCTTTATATAAGACATCATATTCTAGAGTTTTTAAGTGGAGAGAGAGGGAGAGAGATACAATATTTTTGTAATTAAGGTTTAACAGAGGGTGTAACTGGGTTCAAAGGTATTGTGAGAGAGAGGATTTCGCAGTCTTTGTCCGTACAAAAGATTATAATTTGGTGGAGATAGTGGATTATTTTTTATCCCGTAGTTTTTCCCTGTTAAGGGTTTTCCATGTTAAATCTTGTGTGAGATTCTATTTGTTGCGTTTGGTGATTTTCGGGGTTTTTGCATGATCTAAAAATCCCAACATTTACTAGCAACTTACATAGATTCGAGCAAAGAATTGGTAAATAAAATAAATGAGACAATCCATAGAAGAAGAAAAAAAATCAATGAGATAATCATACTCCCCTTTAAAAGCACGAGTTCGGGAAAATCTTTCTGTAGACAAAAATACCCTTTGGATTCAATACTAATCCATTAAGTAAGAGTAAGTTGATAAATTGATGATTTCTTATTGGATATACATAGTATGAAGATAATGATACAATGTGTATTTAGATTATATCGGAATTAAGAAATTATACAATCCACTAATTTGATTCCAAGTTCGAATATCCAATGCCCACAATTCGTAAATAATTATTTACACATCACAACGTCGAGTTAAAAAATGCAGTCGACGCGAAGAAGGGTTTTCCAAACTCTTCTCGCACGATCATCTTCTCCTCCTCCTCCTCCTTCAATCTCAGCCAATGATGGTTCGCCACGTGGAACCCTAGCCGCCCCCTGGATTGCCGTCCAAACTCGCAGGTGCAAAGTTCACAGTTCAGATGTAATAGAATTATTTTGCATTAGATCTCTGTTTGTATTAAAGTTTGATTCTTTTGCTTGATAGATTGATTATTTGCATAACTTTTGGTTTTTAGAGGTCTAACCAGAGAAACCCTAATAGAAACTGTATCTAAATGGTGGTTTGTTTGTAGGATTTTCTGAATTAAGGGAATGAAGAAAAATACCAATTTTGTATTGATTCTGAGCATTTATTTGCTTTTAGTTGCATGCATATTACAACTGTTCAAAAGTTTGACGGATCGAAATGTATAGCCTTAAAAAAGTTTTCTTGGAATGGTGCACGTGAGACCAGGAAATGTTATAGAAAGAAATGGTATTCTGCTTCATTCACACTTCACAATTATCCTTCGCATCTTTATGAATTACTAATTTGATTTATCTATTTATCGTGTTTTTTTTCCGCCTTTGTCAATTGAAGGACGATTTTACCATGTATGTATCAAACATCTATTTCCTGCATTTCAAATCGTTTTAAATGACTATAACATCCGCGCTTGCTTGAATTTTCATAGGTACTGAAAGCCCAGCACACTCAACAGGGAAGGAGAGGGGTCGCCATTTAGGTTATTATCATTATTATTATTATTTATATAAATGTGGATAGATTGTTTGTGCTATTCAGTGTTTTCTTTATTTTGATTTTAACAATTATTCATTTGTTGTTATGTTTATGGTTGCTGGAAATTTTATGCTTCCATTTATTTTTCCTGTTAGCGAAACTTAGGGATGTTGACACTGATAACAAAACAAAGTCAAGATTTTGGACTGATGAATCTATTAAGGGCCTATTTGTTTGCACAAAAGTAGCTTTGAAGTAGGTGAAGTAGATGAAATAGGCATTATTTCTGCTACTTCCAAGAAGAAAAATATGTTTGTTTCTCTGAAAAAGATACTTCCGGTACTTCCTTAGAAGCTGACGTGGCGCCTACGTGTCATCTCTACTTCTTAAATCTTTTTCCTTCCCTCAATGCTCGGAAGTACCTCGGAAGTATATGAAATTGAGTCAGTTTAGGAATAAAATCATTTTTGTTATTATATGAATATTCTCATACTCTAAATAAAATCGAAAGATCATATTTCTCTCTTCCTAACAATATTTATAATTGCTACCAAACAAAAAAGTTAATGAAGTGGAAGAAATATTATTTCCTCTACTTTCAAAAATTTACGAAACAAACAAAAAAAGTAGTACTTCCGCTACTTCCTACTTCATAATTTCAGAAATAATAGATTTGATTTACTTCTTACTTCTAATACTTCATATCAACCAAATAGGCCCTAAAAGTAAGCTTCTTGAACTCTGAGCGTTAGTTGAATTGTTTAACTTACTTTTAGATGATTTGGTTAATGTTATGTCTTGTTCCAAAATCCAAACTCAATGAATCCTATATATATATATATATATATATATATATATATATATATATATATATATATATATATATATATATATATATATATATATATATATATATATATATATATATATATATATATATATATATATATATATATATATATATATATATATATATATATATATCCCTTTAAAAGTCTGAGTTTAGAAATTTTTTTGGTAGATAAAAATACCCTTGGAACTCAAATACTAATCCATAGACCTCAAATATCTAATCCCTTAGCTTGATGGAATTTCAAGTGATATGATTTCTCACATACCATTTGAGGGAAAATTTAAAATAACTAATAATAAATATATTTACATATTTAAAAATACGTCATCAACTACTAACAAATAGAACCAAAAGCATACGAATGTCAGTTTGAAATTGTTATCCATTACAAATATTATACGTTATCAAATGACATATTAACAAACACATCAATTATAACTCAATTCAGTTAGAAATTGTTTAGTATTAATACGTGAACTAATAATAAAATAATAACAAATACATTAACAAGTAAATGCAGTCAACCTCAACTAATACTAATTATATGAAGTTTTATCCTCCTTGATCCTATCCTAATCTTACGTACTAACAATTTCAAACTTCAACAAATTATATAATTGTTATCCAAATAAAACTCTATTTACAATTGATAGTGATGAGATAAGATAGTAGTTTACTTGAAATATTACCTACAAGCTAAAATTCCAACTCTATTTATCGTCTCATCCGCATTATGTTGTTATTCATACAGATCCATTGAATGTACGAGCACTTAAAAAGAAAAGCTTATCTACAATGTTTTCAAAGACCAAATCCGTGGGAGATGATCATGTGAAATTCAAACTAAAACTTCCTCAAACTCGACGTATTTCTCATATTCCCTATATAAGAAATTGCAATTATAGCTCATCCTCTCTCGGCCAAAAAGAAAAAGCAAAAAAAAAAAGGTCATTAGCCGATCCTCTCCCTAGATCAATAGCATTAGCAGCTAATCATTAAAAATTGTTGCTTCATAACAAGTCATTAGGCAAAGTAGAAAAGTCCATCCACAATCTTTCGGCATCACAGAGAAAAAAAGAAAATTTCTACCTTCGCTCCTTCTAGGCAAACATCAAAACCAAGATCGATTCTTAGGTTTTCTCATTGAACTGTAGGCACTTCAACTTGAAATAAATAAATTGGAGATCGATGAACTGATAAATAAATACTTTGTCAATTTATATACTTTTCATAATTATTAATATGCTTTGCTAATGGGTTATTTACATATATGCTCCTTAAATCATGATTATTTGCAAAAAACCCTTAAATCTTAGTATTTGAGAACTACCCCTCAAATCATCAACTTTGTGAAAAATACTCCTAAGATCAACAAATTATCAACTTGGTGCTAAAATTTTAACTATTTTGTTGAAATTTTTACATTGCAATTAAAATTAGCATATCAAAGTTGATGATTAATTGCTCTTTGAGGGTAATTTTTCTAAAATTGATGATTTGAGGGTAATTTTGTAAATACTGAGATTTCAAGGATATTTTGCAAATAACCATGATATAAGGGGTATATATATGCAAATAGCTATTTTCTAATTTCACGAGATGAATTATTAACATTCATAATTGTTTATGAACATAGAAAGAGGTAATCACACATTAATTATGAATCGGCTCAATATGACAAGAAAATGATAAATTGTGCGTGTATTATCTCTCTGCTATCTTGCATATCTGCTAAATGTTTATGAACAATGCAGTGTAAAGAAACATCCACCCGTGCCTTTTGTTACTAATTATCACAAATAACAATGGATTGGTTACGGACCCTTGGCCTAAAGTAACATGGAAAATTTGAATCTTTTAATTGTTTATTTGGTGAATATCGTCTACTTTAGAAATTGAGGTTGGAGGTCTGTTAATTTTTCAAAGTTGAATTAGTTTTGTAATGTTTTCGGAATCTTGACTTTTGTTAGTATTTTTGACATTATTGCAAAAAATTTCATATATATGAAATTAACCTTTATTCTCATTTGAAACATAAAAATAATTAGAGTGCATATTTTTAGAAGTTTGTGTTGAAAATCGGAAGACATTCAAATCATGACAAAGTTAGATGAGAAGACAAAAGATGAACGAACCAAAGGAAATATAATAGCACAAGAAATCCGGCTTAGTTGAATTGCGAGAAAAAATAAAATGTGGAGAAGGATTGATGTTGGCTCAATTAAAATATGAAAAAAAGGAATAAAGGACAATATTTATTTTATACAATAAGCGTAATTGTTTTAGTAAAATTAGGAAACTTTAGAAGGGATTTTCATGCAAATTGTTATAGTATTTTTATATGCTTATGTAAATGCTTTTATCATATAAAATTATACTAGAGTTACCATTCATCTTTAGTTTTTGTCTTTTTATTTTAAGTATATCAATAATTAAGATCTCTTATATTCGGAGGAAAGTACGTGTCTTGTCTTTGAGCTTATATGAATCATCTTACTATTAAGTATTTTTTACTTTTACAATAATATTTTTCCTCAAGTCAAGCTCTTTTGTAGAAATTTATTTATATTTTTTATCCATCAACAACAGATTATTGTATTTTTCTTCATACTTAACACTACATTTAATAATTGAAATAAATAAATTGGAGATCGATGAACTGATAAATAAATACATTACATGAAGTTTAATCGGCAAAAATTTAAAAAGTGATATTGTGTATCGGTTATATAAAAGTATATTGATCATAGCTTAACACACATATCCATTTCATCAAAATGTGTAAAATATTTATGGCAAATATAATAATCAGGTTTACATATTTGGACTCAAAATGCAAAAATAAACCAAAAATAAGTAATTTTGATAGATAACCACGTGCATTGCGTGCATAAAACTAGTAATTTTAAATCTACAGGTTGATTCATGAGAACAAATTATGAGTTTTTAAAGATTAAATATTAAAAACCCTTTCTAACGTTGGACGATTATCTTATCAGATAACCTCCCATAACTGTCAAAATACCAGAAAACCTCCCTTATAAATTAGTAGTTAATAGAAAACCCTCTTTAAGTTTGAGATTCCATCAGAAAAATTCCATAACAACGTTAACAACACTTTTCATTGACAAAAATATCATCGTGTCTAATTTTATTCACTCATGCAAAAAATGTGGTTTAATTTCCGATATTTCGCCTCAGTTCTCATGATTGAGAAAAATATCCTTCAAGTCACCATACTTCAAAATTGAAACGTCGAATTATAAGTTTTTTAGTTTCTTATTGTCCATATATGGGTGAGTAAACGGTTGGTTCGGTCCGTTTTGGATATTTTTTTGTCAAATTAAACTGAACCGAACTAGATTCAATATCAAACCGAACCGAGTCAAATCGGTTTAGTAAGGTTTGGTTGGGTTTGTTCGGTTTGGACAAAGACATGCCAAGGTAGAGAATTTTTACCTATAAGACAACTCTCTTTAATTACTCTACTCATCTCAAATACAAAGTTGAAGAGCAAATTCATCAAACCTTTATCAATTAAGATATATAAAAATATTCATGTAAATTATCTTTTAACCTAAAAGAGTGTTTTTAGACAATTACATTAAGATCAGTCGGTTATGTTATTTCGGTATCAAATATTGTAAAACCTGATGGAACTGAGCCACCAAATCCGATTAGTACGGTCGGTTTATTCGGTTCGCACCGAGTAGACATTTAGACTCACCCCTACTTCCATATGGTTTTTGAGAATAGGAAGAAGGAAATATCTCGTATATCTCAAACCCTACTCATCCAAACACAATTAGTTATCCAGCCAAGAAGCAAATCATGGTTTGGTTGCCTAAAAGTTCTGTGCCGGTTAGGAAAAGATAGTCAATCTTTACGCTCAAACGGTATGGGAGAAGGATATAAAATCTAAGACCCTTTATGATTCTAATGGCCTAATATCTAAACAAGATTTGCCCCTAAAAATTCTAACTATACAAAAAATTTGCTGAAGTCCTAAATATACACAACAAATTATCTTATTTCCGCGTTCATTTATCATCACAACTTTCAGAATATGAGTGAATACCTAATGTATCAAAATATAAAAAAATTTAAAAATTTCCCATCCAAATATGAGGCTTCAATATTGTAATTGATATAGTATATATCTTCCTAAATTTTTGCGCATTCCATTATTTATTGATACATTGATATAGTTAAGACTTGGAGACCAAAAGTATAATGAGACTTTATAACACTTTAAACCTAGAAGTTGTAACAGCATTCCAAACTTCAGTTCCAGATCCAACCACAGACAAAGCCCAAACCATCCAATTAAGAGAGAGAGAGAGATTGAAAACAATGGGCATTGTTAAAATTCTGTTCATTCACAGACTACATCACAAACTTCTCTCAGCTCTCTTTGCGCTGATCTGTTCTTGATGTGCAAGGGATGAACCCAGTTCTTCAATTTCTTAGCGTATCATTGTTCATATGGGTTTTTAAATTTTGTCATGCTAGATATTGTACTGAGCTCTCTCCATCCCCTAATCCTTCTTACCTTCATCAGTTCAAGCCAAGTTATCCCCCTCCTGTTTCATTGCCTCCAACTCCTTTAGGTAGGAAAACAATCACTCATTTCCCTATATTATGTGTTCTGCATGTTTTAGTCTGATGTTTGTTATGTTCAGTACTTGTTACTTCATATAGTCTTCTGGCATATTTAAGAAAATTAAGGACTTGTTACTGGAGAGAAATGAGAGTGAAAGCAGGAAGTAGGACCTCTGTTAAATCGAAAATTTTGATTATTTTTGTTTAGAGTATTGTTGCAGGACCTGTGTATCAAAAACTCCATCATTCCAATGCAGGTCGAGTGCCATTTTAATGTGCCAAAACCTATACTCACGCAGCAATATCAATTTCTTTAAAAAATTGCTTTAAATTCGTGGCTAGTGGGATTTAAACCTAGATTTAAGATGGGGTTATTTGTGGCCAGTGGGACTAAGTGCTGCATCAAGTGAGCGAGGTGGAAGCCACTTCTAGACCCTGTAGGGGCCACCTCTATAATCTACATCGCATGGTAGTAATTTTAGGATGTACCAATTGTCATGTTGCGACAATGATGTTGCCTATCTAAGGCGGGGTAATTACGAGGCTCCATCATTTAGTCCCACATCAGAAGATTACTGGGAGCCAAACAATGTATTACACACAGTGGGTCCTACGGCTTACACCGCCCCCAACGGGTTCGTGAGTCTGGGGCGTGATCGGAACATTGACATTTTCAAGTATCCATTTAGAACGAGATATTTATATGTTTAGCCTACCAAACTCATCCATATATTTAGTGTTAATTAAAATTTCGTTGTTTTGTATAGGTATTAAGATCCCTTTTACTTTCCTTTCTTGGATTTCTTCCTTATTAAAATCATGAAATTCGTGAGAAACTGACAAGGTTAAAGAAGCAGCCCTTTCATGCACAAGTTAGTTCCTTCGTTCTAGTCTTGAAAGTTAATTTGATATTTTGGACTCATTTGTGCAAATTACAGTACAAGATAAGCAAGCTCATTTAGACAAGGAGTTACTTTTGGCAATCATTATCTCTTCTGCTGCCATCACTTTCCTCCTACTTTTGGCAATTAGTGCCTGCTTCATTTGCCGAAGAAATAGCCTGAACACTGGTCTCAGAAATGTTCAAATTTCAGGTACCAAAGCAGAACCACTCCTCCCCTTTCAATTTTGATTCATTTTCATGATGTAATTATCAACGTGTCATCATATATATATTTGCGCATTTAATAAAATTTTCATGCCTTAGATACCACTGAAGGTCCCGTGTTGAACCTCTTTAATCCATTAAGCATAAGAGGGTCAATTCCTGAGATTGAGTATACGTTGATACAATCTGCAACTAACAATTTCAGCCAAAATAACATTTTGGCAAAAGAAGGACATGGATCACTGTATAAAGCTCATTTCAATTTCTGTAGTCTTGCTGCAGTGAAGAAATATGACTGCAAAGAGCCATGCTGCGAAAGAGATTTTGAGGTGTTATTCACACATCTAACCCCTTCATTCATGTTTCATCGTGTTCTTTAAATATATCATTGTTCAATGCAGAATGAGATTGGTTTATTGAGCAATATCAAGCATCCAAATATAATCTCTCTATTTGGTTATTGTGTCCATTGGGAATTGCGGCTTCTTGTATATGAGCTGATGCAAAATGGATCACTTGAATCACAGTTGCATGGTATAGTTTTTTTTTTGTGTAGTTTCCACGAAAAGATTACGTATTCTATAATAGATGCTTGAGCTACAAATTTTCTTTTCTTATTATCAAGGGTGGAGACTATCTTGGGACATAAGGGTGAAAATTGCGCTTGAAACTGCAAGGTTAGATTACATTCTGCAAACTACACCTAGTTCCTTGTAGTTGCTGATTTCTTAGTTCTAAATATCTTCGTTGTTGTTAATCAGAGGATTGGAATATCTTCACGAGCATTGTAATCCCCCGGTGGTACACAGAGCTCTGAAATCATCAAACATTCTTCTGGACTCGAATTTTAATGTCAAGGTACTACCTCTAATAAGTTTCCAGCATGTTAAGTCTTATTACCTTTCTTATTTTGTTTGTATAGATTTCAGATTTTGCCGTTGCCATAGCTGGTGGACATGAAAATGAGAATAGCCTAAAACTTTCACATACTGGAGGACATGTAGCTCCAGAGTACTTTTCAAATGGTATGTTAATTTTGGATTCTAAATAGCTTATGACTCAATATTTTGGTTGTAGTTATACAATGATGATTACGCTTTTTATAACCAAAGTAGTACTATATTGCTAAATATAATCCTGAGAGATGACAATGTCAATGGATATCCAGGTGAACTCACTCAGAAAAGTGATGTGTATTCTTTTGGGGTGATTCTTCTGGAGCTCCTGATGGGAAGGAAACTGAATGAGAGAATGTAGGATCTCAATGCCAATCTGGGATCAAATGGGTATGCATCAATTTTTCGCCTGATTGTGAAATTAATCTGTTATCTTATGATTACATTGAAGCAATTGGCGATATTTATTTGACATATGGATTGATCAGGTTCTTGTTTATACTTTGTAGGGTATACCTCAGCTCACCGACAGGAAGAAACTTCCTGATATTGTCGATCCTGTGATCAGGCATTCGATGGATATAAAACACTTGTGCCAAGTATGTTATATACAAATTGTTTATGTGTTTTTTTGTGTGTATGTTTACGAAAAAATATTCCGAATGATGTTTATAAAAAACTATTGCCAAGTATGTTAGACACATTTTGCACATATGAGCAGCCTTTATAACCTATTGTAGCAATTTATGGCATGAACTTTCAAAACCTGTATCTAATGTTGCTCTGTGGTCTTGTAGGTAGCTGCTGTTGCTGTGCTATGTGTTCAACAGGAGCCAAGTTACAGGCCACTGATATCCGATGTTGTGTACTCCCTCATACCCCTTGTTCCTGTAGAACTAGGAGGAACTCTAAAAGTTTTAGAGCCAGATTCTTGAACTGAAAAAATCCAATCCTTGTGAATTTATAATCAAAAGCCTTATGGGCATGCAAGTAAGAGCTCAATTTGACGGATTGCATTTCTTGGTGAAAAGTTCCTCGTCTTTCTTGGAGTAATTTTACTAGCTGTTTCCTACATTGATTAGACATTTGAAGCTCAGGATCCCGAGCTGTCAATGCTGACTTGTGCACTCACGTGGGGGCCACCCACATGGGCACCGCCTTTCTGCGCGACACACAAACCCGCAGCCCGCATGAATCGGCTGCGGGACAGAAAAAAAAAAAAGAAAGGTTTTTTATTTCCTATAAATAGGGGAATTAAACCTAGGGTTTTGTGTGGAATTTGTGGGAGAAAAAACTAGGATTTTGGCGGCGGCTAGAGAGAGAAAAAGAGAGAGCTTGGAGAGATTCTACAAGAGAGATGTCAATTTTTTTGGGTAAAAATCAAAGCTTTTTCTTTAGGACGAGCTTGTGGATTGTACAAGTCGTCGGTGTTCTTCTTCATAGTCGAATCTCCCCACCCCTCCCGTGGACGTATGCAAGTTTGTCGAACCACGTAAATCTCGTGTCTTTATTGTTTACTGCGTGATTGGCTATTGTTTGTAGGTTCCCTTGATTTAGTCCTAGTACTGTTGAGAGGAAGAGTAGATATCTCACTTTGTTGAGATATTTTACTTTCTATTCTTGTTTCCTTCGTGAAACGGGAATATATTCAGGGCATTCTCTCAGGTGATATCGCTTCCGCGGCGTGTAGGCGTGACCCCGCATCCCAACAATTGGTATCAGAGCTGTTATTCAGATTGGAAGTGGTGTAGCTTCTGGTTTGAGGTGGTGCTCGGTAATTTCTGAGAGAAGCGGATTTATTAATACAAACGGAAGATGGCGTCAACCAGTAAATCGGTCAAAGTGAAAAAAATTCGAGATTGAAAAATTCAATGGGAAGAACGATTTTTCCTATTAGAGGATGCAGATGAAAAACACATTGATTTCGTAAAAATTGTACAAGGCTTTGGCTGGAAAAGAGAAGAAGTACAAGGATATGTCTGATGAGGATTGGGAGGAGCTGGATCTGGAAGCACGGGCGTCGATTATCCTTTGCCTTGAAAGGGATGTAGCTTTCTTGGTAGATGGAGAGGAAACGGCTGCGAGCGTGTGGTCGAAGTTTGAAAGTACCTTCATGACGAAGAGTCTAACGAACCGGATCTATTTAAAATCTAAATTGTATACTTGCAAGATGGAGGAGGGCTCATCAATCCGGAAATACATCAACAAGTTTGATAGGATCATATCAGACTTGAAAGACATAGATGTAAAAGTTATAGATGAGGATCAGGCGCTTCTACTACTTCTATCTCTGCCGAAGTCTTATGAGAACCTGGTGCAAACACTGATGCTTGTAGGAGATAATTTGAAGATGGATGAGACTAGAACGGCGCTTCTAGCGGATGACCTTCGGAAGATTGCAACTAGTGACATGACTACTGGTGGTAACAAAGAACAAGCGCAGTGATTGTTTGCTAGAGGAAGGAGCAATAAGCGAGAAAAAGGCAAGGAAGAAAAGTCTAGATCTAAATCGAGACCTCTTGCGGGAAAATCGTGTTTCAAATGCGGTGAAGTTTGGCATTTCAAGGTCGACTGTCCAAATAAGAGAGTAGGTGGAAAGAAGAACAACAACAAGACTGAGAGAAAAGAGGGCAAGGAAGAGGCGAGCTACGTTTCAGAGGAAGGGAGAGATAAGGAGTGCTATATCGTCACGGGTGGCGAGGATATCTCCGGGAAGTAGATACTTGATTCTGGTTGCTCTTACCACATGTGTCCAAATAGGAAGTGATTTACTACCTACAAAGACATTAATGGTGGAACCGTATTGATGGGGAATAACCATGCTTGTAAAACGGTGGGGCTAGGTAATATCAAAATCAAGATGCATGATGGAGTGGTTCGAATCTTGACGGATGTGAAGCATGTTCCCGACTTGCGGAAGAATCTTATCTCAGTCGGTGCATTGGACTCCGGCGGTTGCAGAATTGTTACGGAGAACGGAGTGAAGGTTGTTCGGGGTTCCCTTGTAGTGATGAAGGGTGTTCGTCACGGTAATTTATATACTCTCTCAGGTACGACGGTGACGGGAGATGCAGCGGTTGGAACTGAAGAAAGTGGTGGAGACCCATGTGAGCACACACGGTTATGGCATAGGCGGCTTGGGCATATGTCAGAGAAGGGTCTAGTTCTGCTTGGTAAAGAGGGTCTGCTGAAGAATCTGAAGGAACCTAGTATGGATTTTTGCGAGGATTGTGTGTATGGAAAGTCACACAGGGTTCAGTTTCTGAGAAGCAAGTCTAAGAGCAGAGAGATACTAGATTATGTGCACACGGATATTTGGGGTCCGGCTCAGACAACTTCTAAGGGTGGTTCCAGATATTTTATCTCGTTCATAGATGACTATTCGAGGTATGCTTGGATTTACTTTCTGAAGCATAAGAATGAGGTGTTCGAGACATTCAAGAAGTGGAGAGCAATGGTTGAGAACAGGACGGGAAAGAAATTGAAGACACTGAGATCTGATAACAGTATAGAGTATACAGATGGTGCTTTCAAGGAGTTCTGTGATCAGGAGGGAATTGTTCGATACTGGACAGTCAGGTCAACACCACAGTAGAATGGGGTCGCAGAGAGACTGAACCGAACATTGCGGGAGAAAGCAATGAGTATGCGATCATACGCTGGATTAGGCAACGAATGGTGGCCAGAAGCGGTGGCTACAGCTTGTTACATTATGAACCGTTCATCACATTCGACATTGGATGGTGATACACCCTATAGGGTGTGGTCAGGGGAGCATGCAGATTATGATAGGCTCAGAATTTTCGGATGTATCGCCTACTATCACGTCAACGAGGGAAAGCTTGACGCGAGGGCCAAGAAGGCAATATTCTTAGGATATGCGAAGGGCGTAAAAGGCTATCGCCTTTGGTGTACGGAAGATTCGAAGTTCGTGATCAGCAGGGATGTTACCTTTGATGAGAAATCCATGATTGTTAGGACGCCCAAGGATGATGGTGTTAGGACTGATGAGACTTCTAAGTCTCAGGTTATTGAAATAGAACCTCTAAAGACCAACCATGTTCTAGTCGTGTTCAAGTGAAAAGCCAGGTAGATGATGAGCTTGAGCAGGAGGAGGTTCAGCAGGAGAATACACGGGCACTACAACAACAGCAGCTCGAGGATAGTTTGGCTTCCACTAGGCCAAGGCGAGCATACAAGCAGGTACAGAAGCTCGGGGCTGATCAACCACTGAAGCACTATGGACAGGTTAATTTGGTTGAATACGCATTCTCGGTGGAGGAGGACGAGCCGGTCTCCTTCAAGGAAGTTATTCGGGATAAGGATAGTGAGAGTTGGTTGACTGCGATGGAGGAAGAGATGGAATCTCTTCGGAAGAACCAAACATGGGAGGTGGTCCCATTGCCCGTAGAAAGAAAAGCTATTGGTTGTAAGTGGGTGTATAAAAGAAAGGAAGATCTTTCAGAGCTCAGTGGTACAAGGTACAAGGCGAGGCTAGTGGCTAAGGGTTTTGCACAGAAAGAGGGTGTGAAATATAATGAGATCTTTTCTCCGATGGTGAAACACACTTCTATTCGGGTGCTATTGAGTATTATTGCTCATGGCGATCTTGAGCTGGAACAACTCGATGTTAAAACGGCCTTCTTGCACGGAGACTTGGATGAAGAGATCTACATGCATCAACCTGAGGGCTATAAGGTTGAGGACAAGGAGCATCATGTGTGTCGTTTGAAGAAGTCACTGTATGGATTGAAGCAATCTCCTCGACAGTGGTACAAGCGATTTGACTCCTTCATCCTGAAGCATGTGTTTTTCCGAAGTGACTATGATTGTTGCATTTACATTCGAAAGCTTCGTGGAGGTAATTATATCTATCTCTTTTTGTATATGGATGACATGCTTATTTCTTCTAAGGACAAGGTGGAGATAGATAGGCTGAAATCTCAACTTGGTGAAGAGTTCGAGATGAAGGACATGGGCGCTACTAGGAAAATACTGGGTATGGAGATTAGAAGAGGCGGGAGAACCGGCGATTATTCTTGAGTCAGAAGGGTTACATAGAGCGGGTGATCGCGAGGTTCGGGATGCAAAGTGCTAAGTCGGTGGTGACTCCATTGGCCCCACACTTTAGGCTTTCTAATAAACAATCTCCCACTACAGCGGAAGAGAAGGCGCACATGGAGTTTGTTCCCTATGCTAGTGCAGTTGGCAGCTTAATGTACGCAATGGTGTGTACACGCCGAGATATTTTACAGGCGGTCAGTGTGGTCAGTAGATTCATGGCGAATCTGGGAAAGGCGCACTGGGAAGCAGTGAAGTAGATCCTGAGGTACTTAAAGGGTACCGTTGATACAGGTCTGTGTTTTGGTGGAGAAACATGTCAGATTGATGAGTTTGTGGACTCTGATTATGCGGGCGATCTAGATAGACGGCGATCTACTACTGGTTATGTATTCAGGATATATGGGGCTCCGGTTAGTTGGCGATTGATGTTACATGCTACAGTGGCACCTTCTACTACAGAGGCTGAGTACATGGCCATTGCAGAGGGAGTGAAGAAAGCATTGTGGTTGTGGAGTCTTCTAGATGATTTGGGGATTGAGCAGGAGAATGTGAACTTGTGGTGTGACAGTCAGAGTGCAATTCACTTGGCGAAGAATCAAGTTCATCATGCTCGTACCAAGCATATCGATGTCAGGTTTCATTTCGTGCGAGATGTCATAGAGGAAGGCGATGTTTGTCTTATGAAGGTGCACACAAATGAGAATCCCACAGTCATGTTAACCAAGGTGGTCACAGGTAGCAAGTTTTAAGCACTGCTTGGACTTGCTTCATATCAGCCCGTGTTGATCTGCCCAAGAGGGCATGGCCCTTCGGGGCGGTGATGGGGTGAGGTGGAGATTATATGGAGAATTGCAGAACTACGATTAGCTTGATCCCGGTTAGAGGGTACGTAGGCAACCATGGTATAATGGTGCAGCTGGATTGGCCTGGTTTTGACCGATGGAGATCTCTCTAGTAATGTTCACGGTGTTCTTCTGGTGTTCATCCAAAATTTGAGGTTTATCAAATAATGTACGAGGTGGAGAATTGTGCACTCACGTGGGGGCCACCCACATAGGCACCCCCTTTCTGTGCGACACAAACCCACAGCCCGCATGAATCAGCTGCGGGACAGAAACAGAAAAAAAAAACAAAAAAAGAAAGGTTTTTTATTTCCTATAAATAGGGGAATTAAACCTAGGGTTTTGTGTGGAATTTGTTGGAGAAAAAGCTAGGGTTTTGGCGACGGCTAGAGAGAGAAAAAGAGAGAGCTTGGAGAGATTCTACAGGAGAGAGGTCAATTTCTTTTGGGTAAAAATCAAAACTTTTTCTTTGGGACGAGCTTGTGGATTGTACAAGTCGTCGGTGTTCTTCTTCATAGTCGAATCTCCCCTCACCCCTCCCGTGGACGTAGGCAAGTTTGCCGAACCACGTAAATCTCGTGTCTTTACTGTTTACTGCGTGATTGGCTATTGTTTGTAGGTTCCCTTGATTCAGTCCTAGTACTGTTGAGAGGAAGAGTAAATATCTCACTTTGTTGAGATATTTTACTTTCTATTCTTGTTTCCTTCGTGAAACGGGAATATATTCAGGGCCTTCTCTCAGGTGATATCGCTTCCGCGGCGTGTGGGCGTGACCCCGCATCCCAACATGACTCAACTATAAATCCTTGTCTATTCAGGGTCAGTTCAGAAACATTGGCAAGAAATTACTTTATAGAGTTTTTTTCCCCTCGAAACCACCTTAAATATAGGATAACTATACGGAAACCACCTTTAACTTTCAATTTATACATAAATCATCTTTAAACTGGATTTTTGTTGCAATCAACAATCTCTCGGTCAAATTTTCCACTAAAACCCAAAATTACCCTTTAAAAACTTATATTCAAGACACTTGACTCATTTTTTTAATGTTTATATCTTGTTGGGATACAACTCACGTACTTTGAACTTGAATCAGGATGCAACTTGCGTAATTTGAACTTGAATTATTTAACATGTTTTTTTATAGTGAAAATTTGACTGTGAGGTGGTTGATTGCAACGAAAATCCACTTTAAAGATGGTATATGTATAAATTGAAATTGAAATGTGACTTCCGTATAATTACCCTATTTAAAGGTGGTTTCTTGGAAAAAAAATACCCTACTTTATATGCAAGCTATTTTGATTCTGACTTGTATGTTCATATTTTTTGGTCTAGTCCTTGTTCAATATCTGATGTTAGTTTCTTATGCAGCCTTTTTAAAGGAAAACTTCTTATACCACATACATTATAAGTTCACTTTTTTTTTGTGTTATAGGCTTCCTAAATAAAAGTTGGACAGATCCAATTTTCTTAATTCTTACCTTCTATCTCAATTCCAATAGATGAGATTATGTCACGTAAAATTTCTATTGTTATGTTGAAAACCACTATAGTCAAAATCACTATTTGTGATGGTGGAAATCTTATGTAGCATGATCTTATGTATTGGAAGTGAGAAAGACGGTAAGGATTGAGAGAATTGTATCCTCTCCAATTACCACTTTTTCTTAGAGAGAACTCTTCAATTACTACTTAATTGGAGAGGATCTGAAAATGGTTTATTGTCAATTGAGTTCAGTGGGATTTAACCGTTATATTAAACCGGCACCTTTTGATACTATGTTATAACCTACTCTAGGTTTGTATAACGTCTTATTGAAAAATCTTGAAACATAATGATGTAATCCTCTAATCTTTGCTCAACAAATAAACACCAGAGAAGAGAGGGCAGGGGGGAAAAGGAAAAAAATGTTCAAATTTTAAAATTCCTGTAGTTGTCACTGTGACACTCAAAAGAAATATGGATTGCTGAAATTGTCATATGAGCTCTGTAATAGTGACTTATATTTTCTCTTTGGGATCACTGGAAATATTGTGCATATATTCCTCCAAAGAGATAAAATTACCTGAAACATATGAAGCACTTTTTTTTTTTACGAGAATTTGAAGTGCATACTGGCACACACATACAAAATTCATTTGTAGATCTCTTCAAGTTCCAAACCTTGCTCTCTGAATATTCCAAGTCAGTGAAAGGTTGATGAGAATATCTAACAAATTATATGCCGAAAAATGTTACATGCTCTGCTGCTGCGAAAAAGCATGTAGACCGAAATAAATAAAAAAAATACACACGAAACTAACTAGACCCGAAACGTCCTACGTGTCCAGATAGAAGCAGATGATCATGTTAATAATTATAAAAAGAGAGAGTAGAATTACAATCAGAAGATATTCTTGTATTAGAAGATATTGAACTTCTGTAAAGGCTACTATTAACTGTTGGTCATGACTCATACTGTGGAATCATGCAGCTGTAGATATTTTTTCTTCCTCTTGTGTCTTTGATGTGCTTTGTCACTCTACCATTTGGACCCATTTCCTATTTATACAACATTATATTATATTTGTCAAAGGTAGCACATGTTGTGTTTACTACTTAAACAGTGTATCAATGCTTGAACATGTAAGATGGAGATGTTGACAAACCATCTATGTGTTGGTGTGCCTTGAACTTTTATGTGGTGTACTCCTGTTTTATCAGAGATGTGTGCTTAATTTGTTGGCAGGTGTCAATTCACTTATTTAATTGCTTTAATTATTTCTCTCTTTAATTGAAAGATTAGACACACTCCTAACTTTTGTTTTAATAACATTCATATATGTTAGTAGCACTAAATATAGTGGGGTCAGTCATTCCATTGCAACTATAAGTTAGTTGGGTGTTGATCTTTACTCAATAAATTTAGGCTTCATTCCTTCCTTTAACAAAAGGAAAAAAGAAAAAAAGAAACCCATAAAATTACAAGAAGTAAAAGGAAAAGGGAAAATGTTAGTTGGTACATCACAATGAGAATGGATTCATGATTCAATTTGAGTTAGGACTCTTTTAATGGTCATTTTGATAATTCAGATTTGTACTTTGCTCACAATCCTTAGTTAATATGTTTTTATAAGAGCAGTTTATCTGAAATATAACATTTATGTTCTTCTTCTTCTTCTTCTTCTTCTTCTTCTTCTTCTTGATATGGGAATTGAACCCAAAAGCTTGAAAGCCATATTGAAACCTATCAACCATCTGAATTACCTGCGGTTCCCAACAATTATCTTATTCTTCGTCGACTAATATTTCCTACTTTTATCTGAAAACAAACCTTGATGACAAACTTATGTAAATACTAAAACTTTACTTATTACACAACGGCTTAATTGCACTTCATTACTCTCTAGTTTCAAAAAATCACTTATATATCATAAGTTACAAAACAAAGAAAATATATAATGAGAGTTATTCGCCGTCTGAATTTGGTAAACGCCTTTAAATTTTTCCAAAAGGACAAGATTGCCATTCATAAAAAAAAAATCCCCCAAGGGATGTAAAGTTGTAAATAATACAATCAGTTACGCCTCATTTGGTATACGGGAATCGAGTTAAGTGAGAATGTAATGAAATAAGGAATGAAATGGGATGATTGTGAGAGTGGAATGCTCATTCTCGTTCTCACGTTTGGATGTGACTAGAGAATGAAGTGGGAATGACAATCTTATTTTTGGTATGTGTAATTATTAAGGAACGAAGGCATTATTTTAAAAATTTGATTCTCACTTAGGTGTGAATGCTCATTTCATACCATCTCATAGAGAATGCTCATTCCCACATTGGAATGAATGAGAAGTGAGAAAAAAAATATTTGAGCAACTACCATCTCATTGAAAATGCTCAGCATGTAAGAATATTCTAGAGAATATACTCACATTTGTTAACAAAATGTAGCAACCTGAATTTTTTTTAGAACTAGTGGGTATTTAAGTGCAATTAAAGGCGTGTTTGGTTAGGAGTTAAAGCAACAAATGTTGATGTGTTCCAACTCATGGTGATGCAACACTCTTGAATTTGAGTGTTGTTTAAACACGTCTATTTTTGGCTTATTTTGTTGTTATAATAACCTTACATTTTAGTGTTGCAGCAATAGGGTATTTAAATGCAATTAATGGTGTATTTGGTTAGGAGGAGTTAAGAGCAATAAATGTTGATGGTGTTTCAACTCATGATGTTGCAACGCTCTTGAATTTTTGTTGTTACAAGAACGTTTTAAAATTTAGATGTAGTTGGATCAATGGGGAGGTTGAGCGACCTTTTTATGGGCCGAAATCTAGACTCGCACCGCAGTGTTAATTTTTAGAAAATCCATTTTAAATTCGTGGCCAGTGAGATTTAAATCTGGATTTCTCTAATACCATTTTAAATTAGTTTTCTCTAACATTACATCAAAACTCTAAAGTTATCATAAATATTGAGATTTGTATATTTTTATATTCTAACACCAACCGGCCCTGACGGCCTAATCAAACCCACCCTAAGCCTTGTACAACAAAACGAGAAATCAGGCACTAAAATCGAGAAAACGAAAATTCCACCGACGGATGCAATAATGTCAAGTGTCAAAATCAAAACGAGACTACCCAAAAACAAACTCACTCTCCTCTAATTCTCACAAACCAACCAGCCTCGAGAGAGAAAGAGGGGGGAGAGAGAGAGGAGAGAGAGCCCTTGCCCAATCCCTTCTCTCTCCTCCGATCTCTCAACAAACCCCCGATCGTTTCTCCAATGGCGTCGCCGTCGTCGTCGACGTCACCATCAACGTCAATGGAGATGGAGGAAGATTCATTCGAGGACGCGCCGGATGCGATCCCTAGCGAGAGGCAATCGGAGTTCTTCGGCTGGGTCTATCATCTCGGCGTCAACTCCATCGGCCATGAGTACTGCCACCTTCGATTCCTCTTTCTCAGGGGAATATACGTCGCAATGTACAAGAGAGATCCCAACGAGAACCCTGGCATTGTCAGTAATCTTGATCCCCTTTCTCCGGTTGTGATGATATTTTTAGGGATTTGTTTGTTTTGGCGTTGAATTGCATGATGCATGATGATGAGGGGTGGTAAACTGTATCCGTATCCGAACTATACCTGTTAGGATAAGGATATGATTACACAAATCTATAACGGATAGGATATGGTTACGGATATGGTTTTGTAGTGAAATATCTGGATTCGTATCCGAAATATCTGAATATATGTTGATCATAGAACTGCAATTGTTCCAAACTTTAATTAATGAATTTGGGACTAATTCTGACGAACAGGAGTTCCAATCCTAGCTTTTCTAACAAACATATTAATGAACTCTCTTGTACCATATGAACTATATTTTTTTCGATATATTTTTTTCTCATATCCGTTTTGTATCTGCATATACATCCACATGTATGTCCGTATACGTATCTGATTTTAGCGAATATGGATATGAGTTTTCCTTACTGTGGCATATCCGTATTCGTATCCATATCCGTGAATGACGAGCCGATATGAATATGGTATCATATCCGAGCCGTTTCCACCCCTAAGGTGATCTATTAATATAGAAATTTTTTCTAATTACTTGAGAAATATTATGGATTAATGGTATTATTTCTGGAGTAGTGACAAACTTAACATAAAACAAGGGTGTTTTCGTAATTTACCAAAACTATTTCTATGGCCTTTTCTGCAAATTGTGTGTGATGGGTGCATGTGCCCTTTTGAGGAACTATGTGTTGCTTTCGGATGCTTATGTTGGTGAAGGGGGATGGGATGGGGTGGCAAGGCTGAGGCTAATGATTGGGGTTGAAGATGACTCCATGGTGTAGCTTGCTTGAGGTGAACAATGAGGTTCAAAGAGTTAGTTGCTGGAATAGTTCGAATCTTGAGTTTTATTGGTATTGAGTATAGGAGAGTCTGAAGAATAGGTAGAAATATTGGATTTAGGGTTAATGTGGAATGTGGATTCTTTCACCACTTTAAAATTGAAATATAGGAGAAAACAATGATTTCTTCAGCTTCCAAGATGTACCCATCTTTCCATAAATTTTACGAAAAATAAAATTCGAATTCTCTTGCATGCGCAGCAATTCCAGTTATATATTGTCAATGAAAACAATGTTGACCTTATAAGAGTTGGAACCTAACTTGGGTGTAGGATGACGAATGCACAACATGTATATGGATTCTGGTAGGCAGAGTGATGCTTGCAACAATCAGGCAACAGATAGAAGAAAGGGGAATTATGAAAATGAATGAGTTTTTCCCAATTGCAACACGCGGAAAAGTATTTTAAGTTCATTACAGGAGATCGAACACACTCAGATGGTGCAAAAATCAAGAACTTAATCTATCAGACTATCTCATTGTATTTCACTCATCCACCATATTATTTTTCACTCTCTTCTATACAACCTTGACTGGACTAGCTTATAATTGCCCTACATTCTGATCCATAAAAAGCTTAAATCTTTAATTATTCGGTAGAACTTTTCTTTCAATTTCACATGTATCTCTTGATCACACAAGACTCTGGAAGTACTTCTCCATTTTACCATCCCATTGTGACTTGATGAACCATATTTTCTACAATTTTACCATCTTGATGAATAATTGATTCAAGTAATGGAAATGATCATTCTGAGATATTTCTTGATCTTTAGTCTGTACCATATACTCACCCTCCTGGTCTTTTTATACCTTGAGATCTATTACTTTAACTTTTATCTAACCACATATCTATGCTTTCAGTGTATTAGAAGAGGACAACGATCTACTTTAATGCTTGTCAAATTTAACCTTTTAACTTAATAGGGCTCTGTTGAGTCTGTTCAAACAAGCTTAATCTTATGGGTTTTGCTATACATTTAGATCTATAATTCTAAAGTTTATCTAACTGCATATCTATGCTTCTGTATATTAGAAGAGGACAGCCTGTTAAGAACTATTTGAACCTTTGTAAAATGCTTATCAAATTTAACCTGTTAACTTGAGAGGACTCTGTTCAAACCAGCTTAATCTTCAAATTGTTGCTCAAAGTAATTAAATTTTTTTCAGAAATCTCAAGAATTATTAGTTTTCAGCTGACAAGTTCCAGCCGCAGAGAAGTTATTGTAGTAGAACAGACTTTGTTTAAGAGACACATTTTCATTTCTGTTGTAAATGCTAGATTATGAACTTATTATAGTAGGCGAAGTCTGACCAGGTACAAACATTTATGCTTTTTAAATATATACTGAACAGAAATATGGTCATGTATTACATCTTCATGTGGATCTTACTTTCTTCCCTTCCTCTTCACTGAGACAACCGCTGATTGTTGTACTACGCCAGATGTTAAGGCGTTGGGTAGCAAACGTCTTTATATTGCAGATATATTGCATCTTTTCTGTAACAATTTAACATACGATGTGTGTTTGTCAAGATTATTTTCTACACTTAATTTGTTTATTTTCAGAGTTTAAATTATTTAAATTTTTTGTTACACCTTCTTTTGATCAATAAAGCTTTTAAAGTGCATCTTCTTGATTATTTTTTTTATTTATATCTATCTACTGCTATCGGAACTACAGATTTTCATAGTTTTGGACCCTCATGGGAAGAATCTAATTGCACAGTGCTGTGATACTTTGTCTAATATTTTTTGTATCTCAGAAACCTATTAGGAAAGGTGTTATTAGTCATACACTTATGGTGGAGGAGCTAGGGCGTAAGAAGGTCAACTCTGGGGTAAGAACAAAAATTATACTAATCATAGTCACTAGTGAATTCTGTAAGCTTCTTAAAGTGATTTTTCTCTCTTGATATTCCAAAATGTCTATTAATCTGGATGACTAACCAATGTCTTATCTAGGAACTTTATGTTGTAAGGTTCTACAACCGGTTGGATGAGACAAAGAAAGGTGAAGTAAGTAATAATTCTTTTACAGTAGTTATTCTTTGAACCTGTATTTCAGTGACAACTTACTTCTGTAATAAACAATCATTGGATGCTAAACTTTCTATTCAAGATAATTTCTTTCCTTTCGCTTTTCTGTTATGATAGTTATAGGTTTACTACATAAATATTTCAAAGTGTTAATATGTCATTACTTTTGATGGATCAAAATGATTAAGTTGTGATCAATATAGATCAGTACTAAAACATATTTTAACGCTATAACTCATGTACAATAAAAGTAGGAGGTATTATGAACTTGCAATATCATGTCGATATAAACTCGAAAATATCATATATTTGACTTTTTCCCCTCTCGACAAGTTACGTGAGTTCGACTCTACTTATTAAATTGCTCCTGTCCTGATCACCACTCATCGCTAGACAGCTGACTGTGGACCTAATTTATATTGTATGTACTTCTGCGCGGAAAGTGAATAAGTTAATCAATCATCACATTTTCTGGTGAATTAGAAAATTTTTTGACTGTCCTATAAACGTTCCGTTTTGTTAAATATATAAAATATTATATTAAGTATAATGTTATGACAAACCCCAGGATAAACTAAAATCAATCACACGAAAGCACGAATATATCGAGAACACACGAACACAAAGATATACGTGGTTTGGCTTGTAGCCTACGTCCACGGGTGAAGGAGGAGAATAGCTTTACTAAATTGTGAGAAATACAATGTGGAATCTTTTAATCACTCAATCTCAAATCACACCCCTGAAAATACTTAATCTCTCTAACAATCTCTAAAACCTAGAGAGCTAACCAAATAGAGAGCCAAATCAAGAACCTCTTGAATATATTGCTTCAGCCTGCAAGCCCTTCTCAATGCTTACTGCTGTCGTCGGGTGGATCAACTATCTGTAGCCTTAATAAAGAACCATCCGTTCTTTCCCTTGATGCTGTAACCCTAGATTGGGTAAATTCTCATCAAAAATCTTCTGTTATATTTATAGAGACTAAGGATAAGAGTTGTTGCTATCCACAGATTCTACAAGATAAGAATTTTAATCTCAATAAAATAAACAAACTCTTTTGTCCTTATCTTAATACTAGACATAGCTAATAGAAACTCTAATTAGATTGCATATCCTATTTAAGGATTAGTATTTGAATCACCCATAACATATAATATGATATATCTTATTATTCGTTTCTTACGTGATTGGTTATGCATCTATGTATATTTGGTAATGCATATATCTCCTTTCCTATGTATTACTTGCTAGTGTATATATCTCCTTCCCTACCTATTACTAAGACTTTCTATATAAAGTCTACTATAGAACTATAAATAATGTACTCATCTCTTGTCTAGTACAATCTATGAGGATCTTCAATCTCTTTCGTCAACCTTCTCCTTGTATGTTGGCTTTGACTCATGTCTTTCTTAATATGAAATTTTCTTCTTCACGGCATCAACATTAACCTTTGAGATTTTCTTTGTCACGAGCCCCTCCTCTTCACTTCATCTACATCGACCGTTGATAGTTCTCCGTTGATGTACAAGGATTCCTATCGTCGTCATTCGATCTCGCCAGCACTAAGAGTTTCTCCATTGATGTACAAGGATTCCTATCCCTCATTGTCAATCTCGTTGATCTTGAGTTCTCCTACATCGATGCCTTTGGATTTCTATCCTTTGCTATCAATCTCACAGGTGTTGGGTTTTTCTTCATCAATACTACTGGATTTATGTCCTACTATATGTTTCAACTTTTCATCACGGTTTAGACACCTTAGCAATTTTGGCTCTTCTTATGCAGACTCACGGTTTTCGTCCCACTGTAAATATATAGAATATTATATTAAATACGGTAGAGTATAATCTTACAATTTCATTTCTTTTGTAATTCGTAGTGCATCTATCTATATTTGGTAGTGCATATATCTCCTTGTTTCCTATATATTATTAAGATTTTCTATATTAAGTCTGCTATCACATAATAAATATATGTATTCATTTCTTGTAATATATATCTATGAATTATCAATAAAAGAGAGTTTTCTGCTATTTCAAACAGATGTACTGTAGTAACCTATGCTAATTAACTATTTTTGCCTAATTCTTTTTTTGTTGTATTTGCTTACATATAGTGCCTTGGAGATTGTGTTTGAAGACTAAAGTTTATTTGACTAGATGTCTCATTGAGCGGTTGAACCTGAAATGAATTAATTTTATGTCTATAATTTTCTGGCTTTGCATCAGAAAATTAATTTATACGTAATGCATATTTATTCCAATGACTTCAGATTCCAACTCTCACATATGTAAAATATGAACTTACTCAGTAATGGGGAATGGGGCGAGAGCTTCGATCTGAAAGTTGGAGAACTAAAAAAGAGAGGATTTGGATAAACATGCTAACACCTAAGATATTCACACCCCACTAAAGAATAGGCTTCACACCCCACTAAAGAAAAAGGCTTCACACCTAAGGGCTTCACACTTCGAGGAGGCAAACCACATGCCAAATAACAAGCAATTCACATGCTCAAGAATTTTCATAGCTCAAATTTTTATTCATAATGTCTATTCCTCATGGAGGATCACATTTGATTTACAGAAGAGAAAATCAATATCCTAGCCAAATCATATCCTAAAATAAATAAAATATGCAATCAAATAGCATCCTAAATAAACTAGGAGGTACCACAATCGAATTATAAGAAAATCCTAACTAAAATAGAAGATTATATATAATAAAATTAAATCCTACCAAAAAAGCTAAGATCCTAATAAAATCCTAATAAAATCTTCTACTGGATTTAGATGTGGATTTGTCATGCAGCACGCAGCCCATACACAATGCTGGAATTTTTTTGACAAAAATGGGAAACTATTTAAATCCCAAAGTCACAAAAGTCAAAATTGAAATGACATTGAAACAAAGAAGATTTAGCAGTGTTGAAGAGATATTAAAAAGTCAAGAGCAGATTGTAACTCTCTTACCATTCGAGACACTTTCTAAAATAGGCATTAAGCATGCAACAATTCCTTGAAAAACTGTAAGAAACTACTGTGTGATGCCTAATTTGGTGACCTTCATGCTTATATCCAATTGCAGTGTACTTAACAAGAGTTCTACTCCTCAACCAATAATCTGTAAATCTACTTGTACTTTTGCAGTAATAACCTAAACAGGGCAGTTTCAAGTTTTACATTTTATTTGCCTGACATTATGTAAGAAGGTTCAGACATCACTATATCATGTGTTGGTCATGATTAACAAATGGTAAAGTTTATTGATCCACACTCAGCAAGAAACTGGTTCAGAAAGCTGTAAGAAACTGGATGAAACTCTAGCTGGACCAAATCAGTAAAGCATTTATTCTGCTAGTTACAAACTTTTTATAAACTAGAACAAATATTTAAAGCCAACAAGTTTGCTCTTACATTAGCACTTAAGTATAGTATTTGCACTTTACTGATGAAGGCGATTATGACATACTTCCATCGCGAAAGAATATTTGTCTATTAAGTTACTTGATATGTAAATGAGAAATCAGTGATGAAGTTCAAACTTTCAAAAGTAATGATTTATGTGTTATCATCTTATATTTAGAAAATATTTCTTTAACCAGTTATATCCAGCATTTTCACTCATTATCTCCATTTCTTTTTCTTGTCGGTTTCTCTTTCCTTATCATTTGCTCATGCTGATCCTCTATCAATCGATAATTAATTCTGTAACTGGCATTTCATAGATTGCTTGCGCTACTGCTGGAGAAGCACGAAACTGGAAGGAAGCATTTGACCAGGCCAAACAACAGGTAGCTAACTCTTTTATTAAAAAGATAGTAATAATGAATGTTTTAAGTTCAGCTGCAGCCTTCGCTGGATTTTTAAAGTCCTAGTTTAAGTTCAGCTGCGGCCTTCGTTCAAAAAGAAGAGGGAGGGAGGGGAGGGAATTGTATGTTTACACATATAAAGTAAGGGGAAACCTCTGAAATGATTTCAGTCTTGGACCTTGGACATATAATAGTCCTGAATTTGGATCTCTTTTTGAAAGGTCTTTTGTCTAATGGTAGCCTGCTCGAGTCCTCATGAAATATTCATTATTTGGTTAGCCATAAGCTTCACATGCTTCCTGTGATTCACATGGTATCGTCAAACGTTACGGGCCCTGGATAAGAATCTACAACATGCTAGAAAACCCTTGTTGACGATGCTTTACTCCGACATGAGGGAGGGAGGGAGGGAGGATTTTGTGTGGAGAATATAAATAGGATTTATAAATTTTCGCTATCAACCTACAACGGATTTTAGGGGAAGTTTCCACTGGGAGAGCACTGTTAGAAACGAAACCCGGCCTTGTGCGTTTCCATGTTTTCACCTCCCCTTCTTCGAAATCACTGTTAAGATACTGTTTGCAGGCTTTAATTCAATTTCAATTTGGCCTAGTGATGGCGACTATGGGATGACAAATATTTGGTTAAGACCATCACAAAACGATGTTTTCTTGGGTGATTGTGTAGCACTTGCACATCCCAAGGTTGTTAACTTAGTGTAGGCGTTGAAAATTGCCTATAAGTCCCCAAACGCAGCTCGTGACGAGGAGTCGACGATCGGCGAGCCGTCCAAAGACATAACGGCAAATCGTCGACGACGCAACAAGTGACCGCGACACAAACGCGTAAAGCGAGTCGACGAAGCGCATAAAGCGAGTCGACAAAGTGTTCAAGTCAATAAACCGAGTTGACGAAATGCATGAAGCGAATCGACGAAGCGACTAAATCAGCAAAGTAGCGAATCGCGTAGGAGCGAAGGGATAAACCCAACTTTGAAGCTCCGGATCAGCGAGTGTCGACTAGATCAACCAAACCGCACCGAACACCGAAAACAAATAAAAGGTCCGAGTCGCCTCGGGGCTCGACAAAAACCAAACCACCCCAGAGCGCTGAAAATTGCCTATAAGTCCCCAAACGTAGCTCGTGACGAGGAGTCGACGATCGGCGAGCCATCCAACGACATAACGACAAATCGTCGACGACGCAACAAGTGACCGCGACACAAACGCGTAAACACAAACGCGTAAAGCGAGTCGACGAAGCGCATAAAGCGAGTCGACGAAGTGTCCAAGTCAATAAACTGAGTCGACGAAATGCATAAAGCGAATCGACGAAGCGACTAAATCAGCAAAGTAGCGAATCGCGTAGGAGCGAAGGGATAAACCCAACTTTGAAGCTCCGGATCAGCGAGCGTCGACTAGATCAACCAAACCGCACCGAACACCGAAAACGGCGAAAAAGTCCGAGTCGCCTCGGGGCTCGACAAAAACCGAACCACGAAGGTGGCTCGGCAAAACCGAAGCCACCCATGGCGTCGCGTCGAAGCCACCTCAAGGTGGTTCGGCCATGGCCGAGCCACCATGGGGTGGCTTGGTGGCCGAAGACTCGAGGTGTTACCTCAGTGTTTCTGCCAAGGCCGAAGCCACTCCAGGGGTGGCCGAGCCACCTCCAAATCTGATTGGACTTTGGGCCCAGTTTTGACCGCTTACCCGCTTTCAAACTCTATAAATAGAGGGATAGGGGCTCATTTGTGCGGGGTTGGATTTTTGGAGAGAAGCTGAAGCTCTGTCGGAGAGAGATCTGAATTTTTGGAGCGACCCTTCAGCAACCCCGACGTTCATACCTCAGATTCCGGCGAGTCGATCATCATCGAGCGAGGAGTTCGAGGAGTCCGAGATCAGATCTACAGATCTACCCTCTGGATTAAGCTTCGTCTTAATCCCAGGGTTTGTGCTTGATTTCGCTTGGTCGATCTCATCCACTCCGGCAATTATCTCCTTCGTGAGATAGTTCCCGTCGGCGATTATTTTCTTTGTGAAATAATCCCCGTAGATTTGTAGATCTCGCATCTGATCACGATCACGCGGCGGTCCACGGACGGAATAGAGTCCCCAGCACCGGTAAAGATACCCACGCAAGCGAGGATTCGATAAACGGATCCCGCGTTTGTTTGAGCGGAGAGTTATAATTTTCTTTCTTTGATTCTCATTGTAGCCTTATAAAAAGGCGATCTTTCTATTTTTGAATTCGTTTGTAATCCCATAAAGGTGTAATGAATTCGAAAGCAATGAAAATCAAGGAACCAATTTTCCCCGCGAGCACTTGGTATGGATCAAAGGGTACCAGGGTAAAAATTGTAATCCACCAAGTGTCATTTAAACCATCAGTTCCATTCCATAAGTTCCCTTTACCTCCTAATTTGTCTTTTTTTCTTTTTCTTTTTGCTCTGGTGTAGAAGATCAGCTTGAAGGGGATTTAATTAGATTGTAGTAGCAGTGAATTTCATGCTATTTGTGGATCTAGATTCAAGGAAAATGTTGAAGCTAGATTCAAGGAAAATATTGAAGCTGGCAGACACCTTTTGTCAGTGATAATGGACAAGTGTTCATAGGAGATTCAGTCTAGAGAAAAAACAAGATATTTGCTTTTATTCTGTTAAGGAATATATTATGGAGATCTATAATGTTATAGTTATATTAGGAATAGTATATTAGGAGTATAAATTAGAGATTTGGTAATTGAGAGATATTAGAAATGTAACTAAGAGAATAATTATGATTATGTAATTATGTTTAGTCCCACATTGATTGCACAATAAACTTCTTGTTATTGGATCCCTATATAAAGGGGAGTAGTTGTAGCTTTTGAAATATGAATGAGAATCTATAATATTTTATTGTTTAATATGGTATCAGAGTCCTGCAAATCCTAGCCTCCACAAAGCCCTAAATCCTCACAAATCGTAGCCCCCCAATCCCTCACCATCAAACTCATCACTCTGCCTTACCTCCCTTCTTTCCTGTGACTGGCCACCGTGAACAGGGCGCGGTGACGGTTCCTCTTGAACAGTACCGTTGTAACTGCTCATCGTGAATAGTGTCGCGGTGACTATTTACCATGAATAGTGTCGTAGATTCTTGTCCGTCATGCTTTTGATGGCCTTGTTGATGATTAGGATCATCATTATTGGTAGCAGTAGTCATCCTCGATATATATGTTCTCATCACCGCCTATGCCACCTCGATTTCCCTTCGTTCACCGCCTACTCAACTTGTCGACACCACCACCACCACCGCTTGTATTCTAGAAACATTGACCACCATTAGCTACGAAAAAAAAGATTCTGATTGAATCAGGATTTGGTTTGGAGTTTGGTTCGATGAAGGTTTTTTTCTCGGCTTTATTTGTTTGGTGGATCCATGAGAAGGATTATTTGTTTGTTAGATCCTTGAGAGAATCATTTGTTTGGCAGATCCCTAAAGAAGGATCATTTATTTGTGAGATCCCGAAGAGGATTGTTTATTTGGTTGATCCGTGGAGAGGATCGTTTGTTTGGTTGATCCGTGAAGACTATCGTTTGTTTAGTTGATCCCTAGAGATGATCGTTTGTTTGGTTGATCCGTGAAGAGGATCGTTTATTTGGTTGATTCGTGAAGAGGATCGTTTGCTTGGTGGATCCCTAGAGAGGATTGTTTGCCTGGTGGGTCCCTGATGAGAATAGTTTGTTTGGTAGTTCCCTGGTCGATCTGTGAAGAAAATCGAGGTATCACATTTGGTGATTTTGATTGAGGTTGTTCATGGTTGAAGACAATCAAGTAGAAGACTAGAAGATGAAGACAACTAACCATGAGGTCACATTGAACATTTTAGCCTTTTAAGTCGTGCCACAAATTGGAGTGAGTACATCTTGTTGGTAACAAGCCGGACATGTATGATATACATGCTCCAGCTTGAGGTGGAGTGTTAAGGAATATATTATGGAGATTTATAATGTTATAGTTATATTAGGAATAATATATTAGGAGTATAAATTAGAGATATGGTGATTGAGAGATATTAGGAATGTAACTAAGAGAATAATTGTGATTAGGTGTTTAGTCCCACATTGACTACACAATAAACTTCTTGTTATTGTATCCCTATATAAAGGGGAGTAGTTGTAGCTTTTAAAATATGAATGAGGATCTATAATATTTTATTGTTTAACATATTCTTTTTTGAAAAGAAGAGTGGTTGAGTGTTGCATGAAAGACAGTGGTTATTGATGGTTGCTAGAGAGATATTGAAGAGAGGAGAGATGGCTAGAAGCCTAGAAACAAAGATTTTCAGACATTGGCTTCTGTTTATACTTCCTGTTTGGGTGAGATTCCTTCTTTGCAGTTGAAACTTCAAGCAAGAAATAAAATTTCTGCTACATGGATTTCTTTTCTCCAGTCAGCAACTATAAACCATCTCCTTGTTAAATTAATGACCTAACCATTTCCTTGTTGCTTCAATCCGTGTTCTATCCCTTATCCAGTCATTCCATCAGCTAATTAAGCTTTTACGTTTACTTCGAATAATTTATGTACTTGATTAAATTCTAGCAATCAAATTATTATTTTAACATTCAGAAGAAAAAAAGAAAAAAATCAATATGATTGACTTGCTTATGTTGCCTATATGGTAAGTCAATTTAAGTATCAAGTAACGAGGTCCCTACTTATTTGATGCATGTTCAATATTGTTAACATTTTACCTTAGTGTCATCATATCATCATATTCGATGATTCTTTTAGTCACAGTTTATGTTCTATTCTATTTTTATATTAAGTGAACTCACTTATTTCTTTTTTTTTTTTTACCACTGATGCTGGTCTTAGCATTTTTGTGATAACCCAGGTGTGTGTTAAATTTTGAACAGGCTGTGAACGATATACCTGCAGTGACTCACCGACGTAAACTAAGTATTGATGGAGAGTATGTCTACTTACTTCAACATTATATAGGCATCCTTAATTTACCAATCTTTTCTGTTTATCAAATGCTGATCTTAAATGATTTATTGTTTTGTTTTAATTGTTTTTGTATGAAAGGCTCAATCTTGAAGGGCACAGACGGAAAGTGAGGCGATATGCTCATGATCTAAAAAGGCTTATAAGAATAGGAAAAGGTGAATTCTACTATTACAACATATAAGTCTCACATGGAGTTGCAAGTCAAGATCTGTTGCCAATGACATTGTAAAGCTAGACTACCTGCTTTGATATTATGCTAGTCAATGAAAATTAGTAAATTTCGTGATTGGTAAAATCTACTTATTCATGTCTCTTCTTGGTAAATCAAATTGTGAGGAAAATATTAAATTAGCAAATTTCTCTTCATCATCTCATAATCTTTTTACTTAATCTTAGTTCGCAGCATGTCTTGAAGAAATTCATGTCCTAAAATTATTGTGTGTGATTGTAAGGACTTGTAGTTAAAAGTTATTGATTGTAAAGACATGTAGTCAAAAATTAGGGGTTTTGTCTTTAGACCCAAAGGTTTACCCAAATTTATGTTTAAATCCAAGTACTTTAATTGGTACCTTTAGACCCATTCATCTTTGCTTATTTATCTTTAAAGCCAAATTCTATAATTTACTACATACTTATGTGGTCCCCTCAAAACTTTTTTTAAAAATCCAAGTTTACCCTTCTCCTTTTCTCATTTATTAATTCTCTCTCACATCCTGGTTGATAATTGTTATGCAAAATCAATATGGTGAATCTTTCTGCAGTTTCTTAGGTTAGAGGGGTTCTCTGCAGCCCTTTTATAGTAGGAAAATGTGAAGACTGTGATATGTGATGAGGTTTCATGAGAACCCAGCCCTCCACGTGTGTTATCTTGAAAACCTTGCACCTGTTATTTCTTTGCTTCTGTCATTCTTGTTGCATGTTTAGAGCTTTCCCTTTTTGGTATTTTCTACTGCTAGTTGCACTCCTGCATTCCAACTTAGGGTTTATAATTTCTTTTTGCCATGCACTGTTTTATGCCTCCTATGTGGTTGAGCTAAGAGTTTCTAACCATAACATCTCTTGTTCTACTTATCTTTCATGTATGACTGCACTTCCATTAGATGTCTCCAGCATGGCTGGGGTATAGTTTTTCTCTTAGATGAAATGCCAATATTACAAAACACTTTATGGGTGTAAAGCTCTCTGTCACATCTGTGCAATATGTCCATGTACAAAATTGCAGCTATATTCAGATTTCTCCCCTGTCATAGATCATGGTGCAGCCAGTCTGCTCAAGAAAAGTGCCTTAAGCCACTTCTAAGAACAATGTATGTCCTATCTGAAACCCAGCCAGCATATACGCATGGGAACCTTTTCCATTTTGTTAAATACTTTAGCCATTGGTGTCTAATCTAGTATTCAGATGGCAATCTAATTCATGACTTTCGCTTCAGAAGCAATCAAGGGTTCAACAGCTTGGTTCTGTTATCATAAGTCATAATATATCTAGGAAAACTACTTGACGTTTCTTCCATCACACAACAAGTTGTGAAGAATTAAACTGCTAAGGAAGTGGGCCCTGTGTTTGTCCTCTTTGAGGCAAGCATCCATCCTATCGGTTTCTCCTGAAATGTTCTGCCGCATACATTTTCCCTTAAAAATTTATGAAGTGTCAGTACATATTGCAAGAATCTAGATACACCCTTTTCTTTTCTTTTCTTTTCTTTCACTCTTCTCCTAATTATCACCATTCCTGGCCCGAAGACACATTTATCTTCCTGAAAAAGGGGGAAAATAAAAAGTTAGTATAAAGGCATGTAGTACTTGATTGTCCAAAATTGATACACTGATACATTTGAACGCCCAAAGCCCGGTAGTACCTTGACAGATACCTAGGTGCTGGAAAGATCCAGGGTCGTGTTGGTTCTTCAAACGCATTCTTATTACTCGTATCAAAATGAATGTTACTTTCTTCAAACTTCATCCTGTTTTCATATGAATAGTTGAAGATATCCTGTATTTTGCAGGTCCGGAGATGCTTCTTCGAAGGACTTCAGATCTAGGAGGTGGTATGAGGACAAACAGACATTTAGAAATGGATGAGGGTGATGCAGTTGAATCACAGGACTGGAGATGTGTTCGCACTGTTAATGGTATACAGTCAAATTTTACACCCTTATAGTCTCTACAAATTATGATGCTCTACATCACATTTTATTATAAACTACTTAAAGTGATTATCCCAATATCTCAAAGTTTTAAAACTGCTTGAGTCACAGAGTACTAACCAGCTTCAGTTGCAACTTATCATATTATATCTTTTACTCGGGATGCAGGGTTAAATGGTGTGTCTTCATTGTTTGTCAGATATATGAATTTGCATTAATAATCAAGAGCTGAAATAGTTGGCGTAAGCAGATCTATTTACTCTTTTCAGTCAAAATCATGTGAATTCTCAAAAAACTGAATACATAAAATCTTGGGTTCGTTTTTGCTATAACAATGGTTATTTCTTTTGGTTTAAATTGATGCTTAAAATTTATTTCTTCAGTAATAAACATGTTGAAAGTATGCTTACCTTTCTTGTGTAGAGTGGCCATATCCATTGTAGGAACGAGTTCGAACCAGCCTCTTGCACAATTGCGAGAAGCTTTACTATATGGTTTACAGTGACACTAACTTTTAGCAAACTTTGTACTTTTATTGTATATATTTTAATTCATGATTACTAAATGATTGACCAAATTGTGGACATTAATAAATTCGGTGAGATGTAGATTGCATTTCTTCCGAGTAATATATAACTCCAAGGATCGAGGTGCAATGTGCAACAGTGCCAACAAATACATATCATATGTAACATAACTAAAATGACTTCTCCTAACCATGCATATTCCTTCAATCTGTTAGCAAATGCATTCTAGTAAAAGAAAAGTATATATGTTGCAGCGGGGGCTTCACAGACACAGAAGATGTCTATACAAAGTGGATAATAATCTAAAGTACCATTGGTTCTGTGGACACCGGTACTAAAGGAGACTATGGTGTTTGCCGAAAACACAATGCTCACAAAAGTCTAGTTTGCTAGTTTTCTGACCATAAAGTAGGCCTTGTTTGCTCAAAACATCTAGTCCTCTCTCACTCATATGCCCTAACCGCATATGCCACAAACGTGTAGTGTCAGAATCTGAATCCTCTGAGGATGACACTGCTGCAGCACCTGTCACTATACTGCCTTCAAGGATATAAAGGGTATTTACCTTCTTTCCTTTCATCACAACAAAAGAGCCTTTACTAACTCTCAAAACTCCACCTTCAGCCGAAAACTTAAAACCATTGGAGTCAAGGGTGCCTAAAGAAATGAGGTTCTTCTTTAACTCTGGTATATGTCGGACATTACTCAATGCTCTAACAATACCATCATGTGTTCTAATCTTTATTGACCCGATACTAACAGTCTTGCAAGGCATATTATTTCCCAACAAGACATTCCCACCATCAATAGACTGATATGTGATAAACCAAGCCCTATGCGGACACATATGGTAGGAACAACCCGAATCAAGAACCCACTCATCTTGTGAATGAGTATTAGCACTAACTGAAAGAATATCATGTGAACTAGAAGACTCTTCAGTTATAGTGGCAACTGAAGGTTTCACCTCCCAAGACTTTGACTGAGAATTGTCCTTTGCTTTAAGTGCCGGACAATTAGGTTTTATATGCCTAAACTTGTGACAGTAATAACATTCAATATTTTTTCTTGGCCTGGACTTTGATCTAGACATGTTTCTAGATTTATCTCTACCACCAACACCCTTTTCAGGACGACCACTGACAAACAAGTTATCAGCTTGATCCTCACCTCCTACGAAAGACACTTTCTGCCTTAATTCTTTTGAATGTAAGGCTGATTTGACATCCTCCAAAGAAAGTGTATCTCTACCATATAACATGCTATTAATAAAATTCTCATAGAAAGGAGGTAAAAAACATAATAAAATAAGGGCTTGATCTTCTTCGTCAATTTTAACATCAATATTCTTTAAATCCATAAGAATAGTGTTAAGTTCATCTAAGTGGTCTTTAATTCGCATACATTCCTTCATGCGAAGGGTGAAGAGGCGTTGCTTTAAGTAGAGCTTGTTCGTTAGAGATTTCGTCATGTACAAGCTCTCCAACTTGAGCCATAGGCCGGCGGCGGTATCTTCATTTGCAACCTCCCGCAGGACCTCATCGGCCAAACAGAGCTGTATGATACTATGCGCCTTCATCTCCAGCTCTTCTTTCTCATCATCGGGCATGGATTCCGGTAACTTGTCCTTCCCGGACAGGACTTTGAACAATCCTTGTTGTACTAGGAGAGCCCTCAATTTTACTCTCCACAAACTGAAGCTGTTTCTCCCATCGAATTTTTTCACTTTGTATTTTACAGAAGACATCTTGAAGCCCACTAGAATAGTAACTATACTCGTGAACGGTAACCGTATTTATGAACAGTACCGTAATCATGAATAGTACCGTACTTATAAATAGTGCCATATGTGTGAACAGTATCTTGGCTCTGATACCAGTTTGTTGCAGCGGGGGGCTTCACAGACACAAAAGATGTCTATACAAAGCGGATAATAACACAACACTGATAAACACAGTGAAGACAAAGAGAACAGCACACAAGAATTTAACGTGGTTCGGTCAGTATGACCTACGTCCACGGGCGAGAACAGCAGAGGAATTCACTAATCTCAAAAGAGAAGATTACAAAAGGAGATCACTCTCTCACTTAAATCCCACCAGAGAGTCTTACAAAATAACTCTCTTTTTCACTCCCTCTCTCTCTAAACCTCTCTTTTCTTCTCTCTGTCCGAGAGATAATTTTCTCATCCATCAAACACTTCTCTTTTATAGGCTGAGGAAAATTGGTGGCACAGTAAAAAATTTGGTGGAATAGTGTTGGAGTTTGGTGGAATAGGAGAAATGGTTGGTGGGTTTTCTTGAAGAAAGAAGGAGCTCCAGATACAGATTCTGTAAGATACAAGGCACGCTTGGTAGTTAAAGGCTACAGTCAGACCAAAGGTGTGGACTTCAATGAAGTATTCTCTCCAGTTGTAAAACACACCTCAATCCGCGTGTTGCTTGCTATGGTTGCTCATTTTAATTTGGAGCTTGAGCAATTTGATGTGAAAACAGCTTTTCTACATGGCGAGCTTGAGGAGCAGATCTTTATGCATCAGCCAGAGGGGTTCATTGTTGAAGGTAAAGAAGATCATGTGTGCAGGTTGAAGAAATCTCTTTATGGGTTAAAACAATCTCCGAGACAGTGGTATTTGAGATTTGATACTTTCATGTTTGAGCATGGTTACTCTAGGAATAAATATGATAGTTGTGTTTATCATAAAAAGCTCAATAATGGTTCTTTTGTATATTTATTTTTGTATGTTGATGACATGTTGATTGCAGCTAAAGATATGTCAGAAATCAACAAGTTGAAATCTCAACTTAAACATGAGTTTGAGATGAAGGACTTGGGAGCAGCGAAGAAAATTTTGGGGATGGAGATCCACAGAACAGGCGAGAAGGAAGTATATTCCTATCTCAGGAGAAATACATCAAGAAGATATTGGAGAGATTTGACATGCTTAATGCCAAGCCTGTGAAGACTCCATTTGCTGCTCATTTTTATCTTTCAGCAGAATTGTCACCTCAGAATGAAGAGGAGTAGTACATGTCTCTTGTTCCTTATGCTAGTGCAGTTGGAAACATTATGTATGCTATGGTCTACACCCGTCCAGATATTTCACATGCAGTTAGTGTTGTGAGTCGGTATATGGATAAGCCTGGAAAGGTCCATTGACAGGCTGTGAAATGAATACTTAGATATTTGAGAGGATCTGCTAATATTAATTTATATTTTGGCAGGAACACAAAATCAGATTGCAGAATACTTGGCTATTCTGATTTAGATTATGCGGGCGATTTAGATAAGAGACAATCCTTGACAGGTTATGTATTCACTCTTTCAGGTAGTGCCATTAGTTGGAAGGCGACTCTACAGTCGACGATTACTTTTGTCTACCACAGAGGCAGAGTATATGGCAGTAGTGAAAGAAGCCATTTGGTTAAGAGGTTTGGTTAAAGATCTCGGCTTACACCAATGTGTTACTACGGTGTATTGTGATAGCCAGAGTGCCATACATTTGACGAAGCATCAGATGCATCATGAAAGAACCAAACATATAGATGTCAGATATCATTTTATCAGAGAAATTAAAGTCATTAAAATTGAGAAAATTTATACTACAGATAATTCAGTAGATATGATGACGAAGCCCGTACATTCACGCAAGTTCGAGCATTGTCTCAAATTGCTTGGAGTTCAACAAAGCGGAGGTTAAGCCAGTAAGGGGCTTCTGGCGAGACAGTAGGAGTGAAGAGAAAATCTTCATATTCAAAGTCAAGGTGGAGATTTGTTATTTGACTTTGAACATGAATCCAAAACCCACCAACCATTTCTCCTATTCCACCAAACTCCAACACTATTCCACCAAATTTTTTACTGTGCCACCAACCTTCCTCAGCCTATAAAAGAGAAGTGTTTGATGGATGAGAAAATCATCCCTCGGACAGAGAGAAGAAAAGAGAGGTTTAGAGAGAGAGGGAGTGAAAAAGAGAGTTATTTTGTAAGACTCTTTGGTAGGATTTAAGTGAGAGAGTGATCTCCTTTTGTAATCTTCTCTTTTGAGATTAGTGAATTTCTCTGCTGTTCTCGACCGTGGACGTAGGTCATACTGACCGAACCACGTTAAATCCTTGTGTGCTGTTCTCTTTGTCTTCACTGTGTTTATCAGTGTTGTGTTATTATCCGCTTTGTATAGACATCTTTTGTGTCTGTGAAGCCCCCCGCTGCAACAATATATATGTAGACAAAATGATTGGTAGGTCACGAATTCAATTGGGATCTTATGTTAGTTATGATTTCTGGTTTTGATTTCAGCAACTTTTTCCTTGGACTTTGATCTATTAAATATCTAGGAATGGAAACCAGCAGTGACTTTCTATAAGCCATCCTGCCACCTACCCATCTCAGCCTCTTATGTGCATACGGTTACGTGCATGTTGCTTGCTTGCTTGCTTCCATGTAATTCCAGGCCGAAAAATATATTTCGGTGGAGATATCATAATCTAACCCGTTTTTCTTTGCTATCTACATATCCTGGCAAAGAAAGGATTCTGTTTGAAAGTTAGAGGTCAAGGAGTACTAGTTAAGGAAACAATATGAAATGATAAAAAGTATAGTGAAACTTTATTAAAGCATCTACTATAATGTAATAATTTCTCCTCTCTCTCTACTGGGCTTCAAAATCGACGTTTTATCAATTCTTTGTTTCTTGAGGCAATTGCACTTCCACCTTTATAGATCGGGAATATTAGTGGTCAACCCTGCATTCTGCTGATAGTGATAGCTGATACCAAATCGGTTACTACCACCTTACTGATGTGGTATACTAACAAGGGAGAGAAAGATACCAGCATAACAAATCAATCATTTCTTAATTGGATGTGAAAGTGTGGTGCATGATAAAGGTTTACCCATCTGATTATAAAAAATTTGTTGCAACCCTGGACATGGTAAATAGATCATACATGATATGATATACTTTTGTCCAATCCAATCAGTTGGTTATGGAGGGTCATGATCTTTCCAATTCAGTCTCCTAACATATCATGCATGTGTTAAGAGCTGTATACCTATAACGGGAAACAATTTTGGTTGCATGATGGTTTTGCTTAGTTTCATATTATCAATAATTTGAAACTAATGAAGATTTTCAGCCTTGAGTGTGTCATTCTTTGTTTTCTGAATTATTAAATTCACTTTATGGTGGCGTTTGTATTGCTGTAATAGTTCCTTTTCTTGCTTGTAGGTATTAGAATTTTCGAAGATGTGGCCAACTCAAAGGTTTTCTTTTCCTTTCTTTGTTTTGCAATATGAATTGTGCAATTCCCCTTAAATTTAATTTTGATTAAGGAGTTTATTTTACGTGATGCATTTTGTCACATATAGTTTCTCGAGCAAAGTAAAATATTTTTTTTCTCAATGTTTCAGACTTAATCTGTGAAGCTAATCATCTCTTTTCTCATCGCTGTGCTTGAGTCATTACTCATTATTCTAATGAGATCTATAGAGGAAGAGCGTGTCATAAATATTAGATTTGACGGATGCCTTTGTCAAAATCAGTAGTTATTTATCTAAATCAACAAATTCTGATAGATTTCAAGTAGTTCTTCTCCCCCCTCTCTCTCCCCCTCCCCCCCTCTCTCTATCCATCTATTTATCTACATCATCATCTATCTCAATAGGTCAGTAGCTCACGGTAAATGTGATACTACCTGTAAAAGAGAACTATTAAGGATTACCAAACTTTGAGCAAACTTCAGGTATGTGCTTTCCGCTCAGATCCATTAAGTCTTTCTATAAAGTTATTTTAAAAGAACCTTGCCACTGTACCAATACTTTGAAGTTGGGGTGAGGGTTGAGGGCTAAGTTACATGGATATGGGGACAGGTACCGACACAGCCAATTGTAAAAAAGTAGGGTATGGGGACACGACTACACACACTTATATATAATAGTAATTTACATGAGAACAATATTTTTTGTTATTTCACGTGCTACGAAATTAAATTCCTGTAACATTTATATGTTTCTTTCATTATATAGAGTTATGAATTAGAAAATTGCTCGTTTTTTAAATTGATAGACAGAAGACCCGTTATAATCATATTTGTGAACTAGGTACGTGCTGAAATAAACCCGATCTATGTACAACGAGTTTAAAGAATTGTGTATGAAGTGCAGGATATATATCCAAGAAGTATATGATGAGTGTTTTAAATTAAAATATGTTGTATTATAATATTATGTAATTGAGTACACATTTGAATAAGTGTATGCAAATATCCAAGGAGTCCTTATTGAAGTTTCGGTGTTAGATATGGGTATGACATGAGTACATGGCTCCAGATAGAAGTACCCATGCAACATAGGTTGAGGGTTATAATTTTATGCTCTAATAATACGCCCTTGCAGATTGACAATTCTTTTTATGGGTCGAAACATGAACTCACACAGTGATATTAATTTTTTTAAAAGAATAAATCCATTTGAATTTGTGGCTGGTGGGAATTGAACGTGGGTTGCTCAGTACCATGTCGAAGGAGTTTGTCACTATACCAAAATTCAGTAGTTGGGATGTTTGATGAGGGCTGAGGGTTATTAATTTATACTTTAACAATCGTCATTCTTTAGCATCTCTAGTGTATTAGAAGAAATAGATAGGAAACGGTTCAGCTATTCAACAACAACACAACAACAAGGTCTTTATCCAATGTTTGGGGTCGGCTATATGAATCCCTCTCTTCGATTCCTTTCGATTATGGGTCATCTTCTCCTTTAATTTAACTATTATCATATCCTTTCTAATTGCTTCCAACCAAGTTTTCTTAGGTCTACCTCTAGATCTTTTTGCCCCATTAACTATAATAGTAGCATTTTTCCTAGCCGGTGCACTAAGAGGTCTCCGTTGTGCGTGATCAAACCATCTTATTCGATTCTTTCTCATTTTATCTTCAATAGGAGCAACATCTAATTTATTACGGATACTCATTTTTTATCCTATTTTTTAGTGTTTATCCATATAACTATCATAACATTCTCATTTCCGCTACACTTATTTTTCGCATAGGTTATTTTTTAACTGCCCAACATTCTGATCCATAAATCATTGTTGGTCTTATAACCGTGAATTTTCCCTTTAGTCACATAGGTATTCTACAATCACATAAAACTCCCAAAGCATTACTCCATTTTAATCATCCTAATTTGATTCAATGGACAACATCATCCTCAATTGCACCATTATGACGAATGATTAATCCTAAATAACAAAAGTGATTACGTTTAGATATTTTTGACCATCGGTATGTACTATATGCTCTTTGCTCTTATTAGTTTTACTAAAAATACATTCCGTGTATTCTATTTTTGTTCTCCTAATTTTAAAACATTTAGTTTTGAGAGCTTGTCTTCACTTTTATAATTTAGAAATTATACATTTTCTAGTTTCGTCAACTAACACTACTCACAGCAAATAATAAGCAACATGGGACTTCATCCTTAATATATCTAGTATGTTGGTCCATAACCAATGCAAAAAGATAAGGGTTAAGGCCGACCATAGATTTAAAACTATGATAATAGGAAACGGTTTAGTCTTTCCTTCATTTGTTCTTACTCTAGTTGTTACTATGTGTGTGTGTGCGCGCGCGTGTATACACACACACATATATACATACATACTAGATACATGTTTTTTTATTATAAAATTCACCATATTACCTCTCTAGAAACTCTATCATAAGCTTTTTCTAGATCAATGAAAATCATATATAGATAATTTCTCTTCTCTCTGTATCTCTTCATCAACTATCTCAATATACGAATAGATTCTAAAATTGACCTCTCGAGTATAGAGTTAAATTGGTTCTCAGATACACTTATCTCCTTTCTTAGTGTTTGCTTAATTACCTTCTCCCAAAGTTTTGTAGTATGACTCATGAGTTTAATCAACAATAGTTCGAACCACTTTGTATATCTCCTTTATTATTGTATATCGGTATCAAAGTGCTAATCCTCCACTCATCAAATTATGTTCATGGGATATCTTGTCATCTTATCATTGTTCCGACATAAACGTCGTGTACCTGTGTTCATTGAAATTAGCTGGAATACTATCCAGTGCCCCTGCTTATCGAAACTAAATGTATTTCTCCCCATTCCTAAAGTTATATAAAATGAATACAACTTCAATATCGGCTTCTCTAAGATATTTTAACTGTGATTTTGCTGCCTTGAATTGAACTTCTCCAAGCCTTTCTTTATCTCTTTTCAGGGTAGCAAAACTTTTCTTCTTAAGGCTGTTGCTGTTATTGGTGCGAGTTTGGATACCGTCTTTGAAGTTGTTTTGAGCTTAGATGCACAGAAGAGACACGAGTGAGTTGAATGAACTATTCTTATACTTTAGTTACACTTGATGTCTCTCTAAGTATGATTTTGCAGGTGGGATGCTTTGACAGGTGAACTGGAACTGCTGGAATCAGTAGATGGCCATTATGATGTTGTTTATGGGACATATGAACCAAAGAATCTGACTTGGTATATGTTCTATATCTTGTTTCTTTATATCTCTTTAACAATATCCAGTCATAACTCATAGATTCATCGTATAGATCAACATAAACATCATTTTGCATACCTGCATCACATTTTGAAGTGTACATACCATTCACTGCTGTACGAGCATCTCTCTGTCTGATAATGTCAAACAAATAACTATCTGGTGGCTGGTGGTGAGCACCCAAGAGTATGAATATCCGTGTACTCCATGAGGATTCCTTTGCTGGATTGTGAGCATTTCTTGGGGTTGTTGTATGTTTGTACTGTGAAGAAAGATTGGATGCAAAAGCTGGTCATGGAAATGAAAAAAAGAGAAGCTGAGACAAGTATTGATAGTGTTGAAGGGAAGTGAGTCATGCACTCTGAATCTCCTCTCCGGAATAAATTTTCTAGCGTATCCATTTTAGTATGTTGATTCAAGCTCAGCGAGTACATGTTTCACAGCAGATGGTTCCATCTAAAGACAAAACATAGTATGTGAAATGGCCAAATGAGGAGGAGCCAGTCGATGATTTTGAAGCATGAAAGAGGATTCTTATATATGAAAGAGAGTCAAAGAAGGTAATTTGAGGGGGTTATATTTCGATCTTTAACAAGCAAAAAATGGAAATGGAAGAGAGAACACACTGCTTGTGTTACTGTAAAAGTAAAACCAGATTATCAAATAACATATTACTTGAGTTAGAACTGAAACGAAAATGGGGTCTCATGTGTGCTGATTATTAAAGAGAAGTGCTATCTCTTAGCACTCTAGACACAGAAGTAAAGGACTCATCTGATCATTCTGCGGTTATTTTTAGGATCTCTGATTAGGTAGGAAAGTTTTGTTAATGTCATCTTAAGACTTCCTTCTACATATTTCTGGTAGGTTTCCACTCTCCTTTCCTTTGGATTCCTCTTGCGGTTTAAATCTTTTACACTCTATAAGATTGAGTGAGGGACTTGTTATTATAATCTTTTTTTTATTTGGGTATCAATGAAGGTTCTGTTTCTATACTGAAGCAAATATGCATCAAGTTATCCAAAAATCTGATAGCATCTGTCATGTTAGACAACTGAAAAAGTCAAGTTTCTTTATGCATATCTCCTAAGCCTTGTATGCTCTTCATGTACTAGCCAATTCACACAAATGGTGAAAGTTGGGAGGCTATCTCCAAAATGGCTTCATTACCAACTTGCTGCTGCTTTTTTCCATAAGTGATTAACATAATGAAATATGAAAAAGAAGGACTTCTTGTAAGTAAAGGGATGAGAAGGAGAAGAGTCCAACTCATTTTTGAAAGAACAAGCTCCAACAGCATTAGATATGGGCAAGCCTGAACAATTCTTTATTCCTCTCATAGCCATGTCCAAGATGTGTTGGAGACTGACACTCGAAAGGCATGGATGGACAACAAATTGAACACACAGCTATGTCCATGCGAAAACTTAAAGTTCCCTGTGTAGGACGGGAGGTGGAGACTACTTCACTAATTGGGTTATGAAAATGAAATTGGTATGGACCGAAACCATTTACCCAATAACTAATTGTTAAAAAAGACATTAAATTTCATATCCGATGTCATCTCTTTCTCGAGCTCCATATGCGAAGCATACTCAACAAGCTCCCACATTAACGAGACTGATCCCTCATCATCGGCCATCAATAACTCCAGGAAAATTTGGGTTATAGGAATTAAATTTGTATGGACCGAAACCATTTACCCAATACTAATAGTTAAAAAAGACATTGAATTTTCATATTTTATGTCGTCCCTTTCTTGAGTTCCATATGCGAAGCATACTCAACAAGCTTCATTAAGGAGACTGATCCCTCATCATCGGCCATCAATAAAACCAGGAAAAATTTACTGTGACTCTTGGGAGAAAACTAGTTATCCTAAACTTTTAGTTAATTGTTAATTAACTGATTATATTTTTGTAGTCATTGTTTGATAAGTGGTGGGTATATTTTGATAACAAATTGCAGATCACCATCACCAAATCAACCTTGTCATATTCAATGCTATACTGCTGATTGTATCAAGGCATTTGTCTTTCCTGTCAATCAAGCGTTAATATCCTACATATTTTCAAGGTTGGGGTTGGAACTGACCTGGATGGAGAGGCTCATATGAATTAGTTACTGTTATTTTTCATGAGAGATGAATGGTATGAAATAGTATGGAGATTGTAGGTACTGAAGAGTTATCCTACAAGATATTGGCAAAGGTTGATTTGATTTAAAGATATAGATGCGGTTCAGTAACTTGTTGCTTATTCTACTATTCTTTTTTATTTATGTATCTTCAGATGATGTTATGTTTTGGACTTTATTTGACTTAATTATGTTTGGCTTCCCTTGGAATTTCTCTTTTTTTCTCTCCTCTCTTGTTTTATGATTTCTCTCTATTTTTAGGCATCCGTTAAACAGGACACATAGAAGAAGGATAGTATAGTAGAGGGTAAGAAGGAAGGGGTACAGCCATTGCATGTGGTTAGCAGTCTCCAACCATTTTCAAGATGAGCAGTCTGAAAGGACTCTGATCTGGATAGAAACTATGCTTTCATTCTCAACCTTCATATTCTTCTGTATGTAGGTTCTGTGCCCACAGCAATATACAATACGTCGAGTGAATGCTTTGCTACACAAGCTGAACACCTGCATCACCAATTACCTTTACTTCCAGAGTGATATGATATCTAAACTGCAGTATTTAGTTTATCTCCCTTGCTCTTATTAGGATTTAATCTATGTCTTGTTTGGAAATTTGGAACCCCATTATATGTACCAAGCTGCAGTCAACACTATTCACCACTGAAAACCATTGAAACTCAACATCTTGGCTAAATGGATTACAAACTAAAGGAACCCTTAATGACATTATTAAACCACCCAAGTTGTCAGCTGAGCATTTGCCATAATCTCCAACAAGCATATCTATCACAGTTCACCTTGGAGTGAGATACTAGAACGTGATTATTTCATCATTTGCAATGCAACTAATGATGTAGTGCCTGGTTAATTTCTCCTTAGCATTGTTGTCTGTTTTGTTGATTTCTGAATGTCCAGGCAAGTTCTTGTCTCTAGATATCCAATTCACTCATGTTGTGAAAGCTTCCCCCACCACTTAAAAGCAATTTAACTGCTGTAGCTTTATCAGCCTCAGGCAGCCCTTGTTCTCTTCCTTTATTTCTTCCCTCACACAAACAATCCGAACTGACAGTGTTTACACTTTCACTCATATGAAGTTTCAGCATTTGTATATTGATTACTAACTGGGCGGTTACTCACTGGCTACTGTTCTTTCAGGTGGAAGTCAAAGAAGGATTTTGTTTTTTCTAGGCAATGGTTTCATGGGCAAGATGGTTCATATAGTAAGTATATATCTAACTGAAAATAAATGGCAAATGCGTTCTTCCAAATACTGTTGCTTATGACTGAGTTATACATTTGGGGTTTGATGTACATTATAACAGAGTTATGAACAGTAGACTAGATTCTGGATGACTTTTTGCCGATCCACACACTTCATAATAACAAAATTGCAGAGGAAATTGAATCTTTCTGAAGTTTCATTATCGCATTTGTGATAGTAGTTAAAAACATAATCCTATTCATCTATATTTTCACAATGGACTATACTTTTCACTTTTTTGCAGCCATTTTACAGTCTCCAGCCGTCCATAAAAAACGGCCTCATAGATCTGGTTATCAGAGGACAAAAGTTAACCGTGAGTTTTTTCCTATATTATTTATGATTCGGGATCATTTTTAAATATGAAAGTTATTTTCATTTATGCCTAATATATGTTGAGCATCTGTATTATAAGTGGATTTTCCTTCATTTACGATGGCTAGACATATTCAGATTTTGTATAAAATTTCTCCATATGCACAAGTTATGTCCCTGATATTCGTACATAGTCTTTTCATTTGCAGCTACTGCAGATTTTTTATATGTATGCAATCACTTGTGAATTTGATGCATCGGATATTGTGAATATATACAATTGATATGAGTGAAATGGTGCTTCCCATTTCTCTTCTTCCTTTATCATTTGTGTGACAAAGTGATAAAATGGCTTAAGCTAATAGGCTCTGCTCAATTAATTGTGAATATTATGCATCCAGGGCTGTCAAATAAATGAGGCGCCTTGAACATTTCTCATTCAGTATTTATCTTAATCTTGGCTTCCTAAATTAACAAACAGGCCAAAATCGAGCTAGGCCTGCTCGTGCATGTTCTAAATCTTATAGGACGATTTTCTTTCGTATTGAACTGTGATCATGTTGATCCTTCATTTACCTGTTCAGAAAGCAGGTAGTATTCCATATCAGTAAAAGAATGATGCTTTCTTTAGCATTTTATCACCTCCTTTTGAAATTTCGTATTGATTTCCATATCAGTAGAAGGATGATGCTTTCCACTATATGATTCCCGTTAAGAAGCTTGCTGAATATTTCCACTGTAAAAGATCTGAACTGGTTAAAGTCAGCTTTTGACTTATTTGCTGATATAAGTTACACTGCTGCCACTGTACATTTTACTACTTGGCTAGATTTCTGTATCACTTGATCCTTTTCTCGAGAAAATGTTTTAGAATGGTTGAAATGATTATAGAAATCTGGTTCTTAAACTGCTATGAAACTTGCAGCCTCAATCTGGGAACTCAAACAGATGAATACATCAGAATCTTCATCTTCAAAATGCCTTGTGACACAGACATTGGAAGTTAATTCGAGTATTTGGAATAGCTTTAAGGGCGACATTGACTCAAAATTTGAAAAGACCGTCCCTTATGCTTTGTTGTGTGTTAAGAAGCTTGCTGAATATTTCCAATGTAAAAGATCTGAACAGTTTAATGTCAACTTTTGACTTATTTGCTGATATAAGTTACACTGCTGCAACTAATTATGTGATAGAAGTAGATGCTATTATAGTTTATTTGTCTTATAATGCCACTGTACATTTTACTACTTGGTAGATTTCCGTATCACTTGATCCTTTTCTCAAGCAACTGTTTTGGAATGGTTGAAATGATTATAGAAATCTGGTTCTTAAACTGCTATGAAACTTGCAGCCTCAATCTGGGAATTCAAACAGATGAATACATCAGAGTCTTCATCTTCAAAATGCCTTGTGACACAGACATTGGAAGTTAATTCGAGTATTTGGAATAGATTTAAGGGGGACATCGGCTCCAAATTTGAAAAGACCGTCCCTTATGCTTTGTTGTGCCAAGTAGCAGGTATATTACTCTTTCTTCCTTTTTGGATAGCTGGTCGATGAATCTTAAGATCTCTAGTGTTTCACAGTTACATACCCTATAGTGTTTCTTGATATCTTACTTGCATCAGATAACCAAGTTGTCATTCATCCTCAGATCCTTTTTAGCCTGTAGAAAAAACATCAGTTTATAAAGCATATAGCTGAGAATCTCTTCATCAGAAACCAGTTCGCACCAAATGTCTCTACCTACCTTTTCTACTTCTAAAGTATTTTTCCTGTTTGAGCTTCCAGGGTTAAAACAGTATTTGGAAGCAAATCCTTCCTTCACATCTGATTCTCCCTCCACATATGTCCATTCAAATTACTCTGGTGCTTCGATTGATGGTGCTGATTTTGAAGATTATGATCTGAATGATGAGTTCTATGATGCACTTGCTAAAGTTGACTCTCTGGAAGATGAAGACAGTGATGATGACAACAACGATGTTGAGACCAAGGTAATGTCGTCAGAAACAATTCTGGTGTCCATTGTTTATATATGCTGGGTTTAGCGTCTTTGTCTTTTAGGATCTCGGCAACCAAGTAAAATGTGCAACTGAACATATATCTGAATTTAACTAGTGTAAAATGTCAGGCAGGAAGAGTGAAGCTGAAGAATATTGCATGGGCCATTGCAGGCTTGGGTCTAAAGCGAAGTGCAGGTCACCTCTGTTACAAGAACCTACTAGTTTACTTTTTTAACTAAGATGCTCTGTTTGAAATCAATCTATATTTAAACATATTATGTAGATAGGATAAACGTACTGTGTACTGCAATTGATTTGTCTAGATAGCAGTTATCTTCTACCTGTTGAGTATTATGACTCACTTCTCCATATTTCTCTGTCAGCATGACCTTTCTGAAACAGTGTATATAATGTAGTCAAGATATTCAAGGTACGTGCATTATGTATATCACCACGATGTTCATGAATATGACATTGGGGTGCGTATATTTCATGCATGCATGTGAGTCTTTTTTTTTTTTGGTTGGTTGGGGTTGTTCGGAGAGAGGGAATGATCAACAGGAAACCTAAAAAAAAGGCAATACTCTTGATCAGAACTTCTCAGGACTTGCCTCTTACAGTCCTACTGTTAACTTCATTCAGCTCTTCACCTAGCCCAACCCTTCATGTAACTGTCATGTTGAATACTAGGGAAGGAGGGAGGTTTATTCCACAAAACTGTTAATCTCCTGGCCTAAACTTGATGTTGGTGGATGAATTTTAATTTTGAGTTCTGACACTCATCTCTTATGGCTTAAATTTGAAGAGTAGCAATTACAGATTAGGACATGATTGAAGTTAAAGAAGAAAGGATTTTCTTATAAATTTATGTTATAAGATTGTAGATTAACAAGACACACGAAAAAATTGGGAAGTTTATCCCAAATCAAGTTTGTAGTTTCCAGCATCAAGTAACTGTCATGTGCAATATTTGAGCATAAAATGACAAACTACAAATTAAAATATTAACAGAGTCAAGCAAAAATAAATGGGAAGCTATCCCACAAAACTGTTAATCTCCTAGCCTAAACTTGACGTTGGTGGATGAATTTTACTTTTGAGTTCTGACACTCATCTTTTATGCCTTAAATTTGAAGAGTAGCAATTACAGATTACGACATGAATGAAGTTAAAGACGAAAGGAAATTTTTATAAATTTATTTTATAAGATTGTAGATCACCTAGTTCAAGACTCTTCCAGTTTGCATTCTCAATTCTTCCAGTTTACATTCTCAATGCACTTCTTGCAGCTCTAGTTTTGTTATGCCCTCTAGTTTTGTTGCATAACAAGTCTTTAATTTCTCTCGTGTTTGATTTCTTGATAAACATAGCTCTTTGAAAAAGATAGTTATTTATGGATGCAGAAGCACTAGAGCGTAGTGAACTAGATATGTATATTCCTCCTATTTGCATTGATCCAAGTCAAGTTCGTAGTTCCCTGCATCGAGCGAATGGGGAAACTGACACCAACTGCTGGACTACACCAACTGACCAAGGTTTTATGATAAGAGGAAAGAACTATTTGAAAGATAACTGTAAGGTAATATATTCTCATTTCTACATCCTTCCAACCTGATTCAATGCACTACCATAATTGATGATCTTGTTCTATACTAGTAATTAGATGCTAATATTACATAATTATATTGTACATGATGATCTGTTAATTACAGGATTTAGACCTGATGATGTGCTTTTCTTGCATTGATTTTCTTCGTCTAGATTTTTTAATGATATGAAGTTATGCTTTACCAAACAAGTGGATAATTTTGTTTTTGTAATTATTTTGTGCATTATTATTATTATTATCATCATTTATTTATCTAGTTGGTATCTCTGTATTTTAAATGGTGCATGTAATCATTTTTCTTATACATCAAATCCACGAGAAGACTGCAGACTGGGTTCTTTTATCCTAGGGATGCATAATTTTGGATTATTCTCAGCTTGGCTTGTATATGTGGATGTGAATTTGATTCTACGACCTAGCAAATATGCTTAAAACACAAGTTCTACGTACATACTTTGAAATGGTTCAATTTAGTAGGATTTCAAAATTCCAGCTGATGATTGCATTTCCAGTTTTCAGCATCTGAAATATAGCACCAAAGAGGTTCGCAAGGATATATAATAATAAGGTCTTTGGGCCTACTTATAGGAAGTTCAATAGCTAAAGATTTACCATGTTATGATTTTGCCACATTGGTGCTACTGATGACCAAATAGCCTTCTTTTTTAGTAACAAATTATGGGTTTTTTTAAATCAACTCATTCATTTTTCCTTTTTCTCATTAATTTTCATTACAGAAGTGCTCTTCTGCTATAGCTTTTCAAGGTGCCAAAAAAAACTCTCTTTTTAAATGTGATGCTTCAGCACTTGCTTCTAGTTGCTACTTGCTTGATTTATTTATTTAATTTTTGTTATTCGACAACTTGCTGCTTGCTTCTTTTTTTTTTTTTTTTTTGTTTTGGGTTATTCAACAACTTTTTCTGCAAGCGGCACTTCAATCCCTTTTCTGTACCAAATGTTGTAGTGGCACTTTCAACATTTATATTGTGTGTACTATCAAGAAAAAAGGAACATTTATGTCATGTAATACAGAAATGCAACTCCCTACTGTGAGTAAAGTACAATTTCTTTTTGCACTATATGCAAACATCTGTTAAAGAGCATCACAAGGCACAAGTCCTTAGTAGTAGCCTGTACTAAAAAGTATATTTTTATTTCAACTTGAGCCTATGATATCTTTTTAAATTGTGATAAATCACTCCTTTTCTTGTTTATTAATGAGTCATTTAGCATTCTCAGGGTAAATCAGGTGAGATACTCTTTGCATGGGCTTAAGGAACAGTTAATGGACCACACTTTTTACAGGATGAAGGAAGAAATAGAAAGGAGGGAAAATGCAATGTTAGCATGCATGAGAAAGTAGGGTTAACATTTGGATCAAGTATAATTCAGTCACCAATGTTCAATCAAAACTGATGATCAGTTAGTCAGTTGGCCTGCTATTTGCGTACTTGGAGACTCCAGAGTTAGCTTCAGTCAGTTCAGCCATCTTTTATTCTTGTTTAGTAAAGTGGATCTAAATGGCCCATATTGAAGAAGTTCTGCAATTCTCCACATTCTCCTTTATCTGCAGTTCTCAAAATTTCGTAGTGAAGAAGTTGTTCTTAATCGCATTCATTGTGGCTCAAAAGAAGTTCTGCGTTTCTCCTTATTATGTTCATATCCAATTCTCCAAATTACATAGTAAAGCAGTTGTTCTTTATCACATTTGTTGTGTCTTTCCTTGCTTGATTTTATATCCAAGATTTTGCTTATCTTGGCTCATCTATTGCCAACCATGAGTTTGTTGTTAATTATCAGCCACTCGGCAGTTAGTGATTTTTCTATTCTTGAAGATATAATAATGATTTTGAATTTTGCAAAACAACTAATGACTGAACTCATGGATCCTAGGTTGTGGGAGGAGATCCTCTTTTAAAGCTTTTGGCAGTTGATTTTTTCGAGGATGAAAATAACCTTGACAGTATTGCACTGCATCCAAATTGTCTTGTTCAGGTAAAAATCTTCAACAAATATATATAGTTCTGCAGCAAAAATACATTATATGTTTTTTCATTATTACTCTTTATGTAAATATATTGATGATGTGTGTCGGCAATGTCTTTTCTTTGGCTTTTTTGGTTTTCATGTGCACTTTAGAGTTGGATTAATTCTCTGTAGTAAATTTATTATCTTCGGTCTTCAGTCTTAGGATCCTGAAAATGTTGGTGGGTTTCACCTAGATTTCACAAGCTTCTATTGCATTGCCTATAGGAGAGAAATTTTCTTACCTTTGACCTGGCCTCCTTGGAATTATGGTACACATCTTCTTGTCTTAATGTTTACTGTTGAGCATTCTTTACCAATTCAAGTAGTTGACATCAGATCAAATTTTATGAATCTTCAATGACCATGCACCATCCCCTTTTGACTGAAAAGGCTTTAAGGATGCCGATGGTATCGAAAGTGGTCCCACAGAGATGAGGTATGATTTTCTGGTTATAGGCTTTTTCCTCTGTTTATGATTGTGTAACACCTAAAATACGCACACGTGTGTAGGAAATTTTTCAAATGGGAATTCGTTGTGGGGAAGTCTTGTGAGAACTCCACAATGAGCTATCTTATGGTTGATTCACGCCATTATCTTGTTCAATAATAGAACTTAGTCAATGAACAAGAGATCGGTTGGTTCTGAAACATCCTCCATGTTTAAAGTTAATTCCACAAGCACATTGTTTCAGTTGCAGAAAAAATATTATTTGGTGAATGAATGGATCAAAGGTTTTCTAACTCTTGGTTTTCATCGCTATATTATTTTGGATGTGGATCAACATGAACGGAGTGGATTATCAAAAAGATAACGTAGCATGACTTGCCACAACGCTTTTTTTTCATACGTGTGCATACACACAAACATACATATACACAAATATATATAAGAAATAATGCATATGAGGTAGCGACTCATTTTGTTAAATGAACTACGAAGTGGTAGACATGTGGTGAGGCCCATACTATTTGTCATATCGAATGGGTGGATCTCATCCCCCTTTATCTCTTGATAGCTCGTTTAACAAAATGAGCCGCCACCTCAAAACAATCAAACATACATATATGCAAAAAAATGGGCGGTGGCTATTTTGCTAAATAAGCTACCAAGGCCATGTTTTTTTTAAATAGTGAGGTTACTATTTTAAAATAGTCCGGACCCAGCTCTTTAGCTCATGTTTGTTTTTTATCTGCCCCTGACTATTTTTAAGTAGGGACTACTTAATACCCAAAAAGGGGACTAAAATAAATCCATCCCACCCCCACCTTTAGAATCTAGGTATTAATCTTTCAGGGAAATTAAGATTTTTTGACAAACTTTCCCTTTTCATTTAGTTTTGTAAGCGAGTTTTTTCCAATTGTTTTTTCGTGCTGCTTTCTTTCTCGCAAGCAGGAAAAAAGGCCGCGTTTGAAATGGGTGCTTATCTCAGGGGTGAATAAAACTCTCCACCTATGTTACCCAGGTACTTCTATAATGAAGCCGTACCCGTACCGGACACGTACCTGACACTTTCCCGTACCCAAACTTCATGGACACTTCTTGAATATATGCATGCATTTATTACATCATGTACTCAATTATACGATATATGTGTAAATTTAAAACACTTGTCAAAACACTTCTTGGACGTATAGCTTACACTTCACATCCGTTTCTTGAAACTAGTTAGATATAGGTCGGGTTCGTTTCAGTCCATACCCAAGTTCAAAACTATATGGTTAAAGGGTCATTTGGATGTCTAGTAAAAAAATGAGTAGTTTCCAATTTATGATAATCAATATGATAAAAGAAACTTAAAAATGTGATCGGAATTTTAATTCTAATGATAAATGAAGCGGAAAAAAAAAATCTCATGTACATTATTAATTCAATATATATATGTAGCCGCGTCCCCGTACCCTACATTTTACAATTTTGCCGTGTCCCGTACCCGCACCCGTACCAGTACCCGTACCCGTTTCCATGCAACTTAGCTCTCCACACACACATTCCTAAGCAAGACAATACAAACTAGAATTGTTGAGCCACCTCCGCCCTATTTCATTATGTTACACTTTGTATGAAGTGGTCAATAACCGCCCTATTTCATTATGTTACACTTTGTATGAAGTGGTCAATAAGGTAATTGTTGGAGGGCTCTCCAAAAAAGAAAAAATTTCGCAAGCAGCAAAAACAAAAATGAAGGATCAAACTTTTAAGAATATCAAAGTATATCGATGCATGTTTGCTTGGTTAACTTTTGAATTGGACATGGCGAAGTCACATTGTTGATGCTATGTCCATATTGTGTTTAATCCTCATGATGAAAATGTATAGGCTGATACATTGAACAAATTCTACAGCCAATTGACTTTATATTCTGAAATTCAACACCAAATTGATTTTAAATTCTCAAATTTGAAAAATTCTACATCAAATTGTCGTATAATACGTATTATTCTTATAAATATATACACAAACATACATGCACATATGTACATCTACACACTCACACACAGACGCACTTATATACATATAAATAGTGTACATATACATATATACATGAAAATTGGGTATGAGTGATAGCGCACTAAGATAGACTAGTGGCGAGATCCTCCCTGCTAGTTGCATCAAAACATGTGGTTCTCACCACTCTTATCTCTTAATAGCTCATTTTTATAAATGAGATGGCAACTCGTAGTTACTATAGTTTGCTCAATCATCTAATATGTGGATGAAAGTTACTAATTAAGCTCTTGATGAGAACATTAATCTGCTCTCTCCTTTTTTCTAGAAACACTTTTCAGTAATTAGTAATTTGAGACAGAGAACACAATCATTAGGGTTCCTAGTGCCATATGAATCATATGTTTCTGCAGATATATGACAATTTTCACAAATGAAAGCATAGATGAGACGTCCAAAAATACATGGTGATGAATACATTGCAATAAAATGCATTTTTTACTTTTACATGTTGAAACCCGGACGCACATGTTTTGATGTGTCTATTTCTTGATAGCTCATTTAACAAAATGTGAAAAAGATTTTAATACTTGTAGGGCATAACTAGCTTGATTATGCTCACATACAAAGCTATATGAACCTCATCAATTTGAATGATCCACTCCCTACATATTTATCAACATACTTTAACTGGCCTACAAACAAAAAATTAGGGATATGGTGTTGAAGCTATTCATACATCAGTGATTGTAAAATTAATGGTTTTATAATAGTACAACCGAAGAGACAATATAAAACACATGAATTAAATGTTTTGAATTGATGAGATTTTTCATTTTAGATGTTCTAAAATATTTAGATAATATGAATGGATTGGATCATTCATTATAATAACTTCATGCATCAAGCGATCTCTTTAGTTGTATTGTCAGAAACCGTAAATTTTTACTCGACTTGCATGGATAACATATGCTCAATACGCAATGAACTTTAATTTATGGACCTTTTAAGATATGTAGATCAAGTTAGATGGAGTGGATCATCCAATTTTATTGCATATCACACATTTTTATAAGTTGGTATAACTAGCTTACTTATACCCGATAACCAAACTATTCGACATGCCATCAATTCAGAGAATCGCTTCAGTTCATTTTATCTACATGTACTGAATGGTCTGTTAAAAGAATAGGCATATTATGTTCTAATTACTCATGCATCGAGTTGTTGTAAATTAACAGTCCAGTGACCATACAGCTAAAGGTACATTATGAAACAAGAGTTAAAAGTCTTGAGACATCAAGCATCTTCATTTACAGATAATTTAAGATACATAGTCAATGATAAACAATGTGGATCACTCATTGGAATAGCCTAACTAATGCATCAAGAGGTCTCTTTAATTGTATTGTGACAAAACTGTTAAATTAGTTTAATTATTTGATGCATGGGTATGCACAATATACATGATTTTTATTTATAGGCCTTGTATGACTTGTCGATCAAAATATACATAGTGGCTCATGTAATATTTTTTTTTCTTTTGGTAAGATTGGATCCATCTAAATGGCATAATTAGGATGGCACAACTAGATTAGCTATATCCTAGGATTACTAAAGCTACACCACACCGCACACAGGCATATTGCGACCAGATCCTTACAGTTCAAATTCAATGTTTGGCTACTCGTGAAAGATTAACTCGCTTAAAATTGATATTAGTCATCAGAAGTGCCTACACATACATAGTGAAAAAAAGGGGTCTAAATGGAGAGTTGGTTAGTTTTGCAGTGTAGAATTTATAACTGGAGCTGGTTTCTAGGAGTTTTAAGGACTTCTTACGATCAAATGTTTCAATCAAAATTTTCTATGTCCTATAGTCTAGGTCTAGCAACATCATTTCCGGACTTCTATTATTGTTTGCTTGATGCTTGAAAAGAGTAAAGAACTTAATGTTTCTGTAGGTACTTCAGGTTTGTAAATCAACTTCAGTGATATAAGAAAATGGTGAGAGAGTCTATAAAAGAAGTAACCCGGATTTAAACACTGCTCAACCATCTATTGTTGCCAAACACTTGGCCGAGTTAGCTATGAGCCAAAGAATGTTTAGTAAAATAGATAGAGTAATTGGAAGTGTATATGAAAGCTTAAAAGAAATATTTTCAACACAAAACAGATTTCTCACAATGTTCTCACAGCACTCCTAACTCACTGACATAGACATGATGGTTGACTTAGTGGAATGTCACCATGTCATCGACTCACAGAACATACCTTATATTCATACATCTAGTCGTTTACTCATAGCCTCTTGATTTCTTAACACCTTTTAACAAGAAAAGTCATTCTCATTTGTAGCTGGTAAGGTCGTGTAAACCGACTTAAGAAAATTCTAGATAGTTAAGTAGGTGTTAAGCTTTCTACTACCATTGATTAATCTAAATCCTTCTAAATTAGTCTTGATAAGTAGTGCAGATATTTAATAGCAAAAGCATGCGACAAAACTTTGACAGCCAGTTGCAGTTGGTAGGAAAACTTGGACTTTCTTTTACACAGTTTAAGCTCATGATACTACCGAGGCGCCTCTAAATTCCACTGCACCATGAAAGATCATAGAGAAAGTGGCAACACAATATAATTTTCTACAGGGAAGTGCATTAACCTTTGATGCATAAAATAAAGCAACTGAATATTTCATGTTTCTATAGATTTACATCTGATGAGTGGTGTATTAAGCCAAATGGACTCATATCATGTGAATAAAGGAGTGATGAGAACAGTTATACTGCTTAAGCTACTTTGTTAAAGTAATTTCCACTCACCTAAAATAACATCATCTTTTTTTTTTCTTTTTTAGTTATTATTAAACAAACTTACTGTTGGTCCTTACTCAAAAATGCACAAGGAGTGAACACTAATATGCCCTTATTATCTACTACCTCATCAGACTTGCCTGTGTGACCCCGTTGTTTCTTGGGTAAATGTCAAATTGTTTTCAGGGTCATACTTTACACTATAAAAGCAGATGGAGTAAAACTCGTAGTCTTGTATCATGTCCAACTTTGTTTTATCAACAGCCATAGGAAGAAACATGGAGAAAAAGAGTGATATATCTATGTTCTCAATGCTAGATTCCTACGTTGCCAAAACTGTCTCTATTTAATCTTTTACTGTCTGCGATCCAATGTCAATGACTCTTACTTGGTAAAGAAGGTCTTCACATTTAGAAGTACATAGCATGACATGATCTTGTTTTTTTATACCTTCAATTTTCATATTACAGTTTTACCTGAATCATATGTTGCATTAAGCCTTGTTTAACTTTCTCCTCCTTATTTCACCAGTCAGAAGCCGGAAAAAAGCTCCCCTTCATCTTCATCGTAAACTTACAGGTGCATATTACAGTTTTCATTGATTTATCTGTACAAATAATTTCCTGATTTTGTTCTTAGAAGCAGAATATTAAATTTTCCTAAAATATTATTGTTCACCAAGTGCTCATTTGATGAAATGATAAAGTTTTATATTTCAGAGTCAGACAAAGATTATATTTTACAAATAGCTGCATATATTCTTGTACATTCGTAAATCAGCTAATACTGCACTTATGGGGATCAAAGGAAACGGAGAATTAGTCAATGACTCAAGACTGTCCCTGCATTCGATAACTCTATGTTGCATGGATATGGAACAATGTGCTTGTGTTTCCACTTGGATGTTTAATAGCTGATGATTTACTTTACAATATTGCGGTATATTGTTTGACGTTTTTGGTGCATTTAAAGTTTATGATTGCTTCATCCTTCTAATCATGGGTGTTTTGGCACGGGAATTTTAAGATAACTAGGTAATACTTAAATTAGAGTAGACATGAGTATTTAAGTATTTTGACATTAGCTACAAGGTTCAAGTTTTTTCTTAAACTTTTCAGGAATCTTCACTTAGAAGAGTAGTAGAGGGATCAGTGCGGCGAGATGTCAGATGCAAATACCCATACACGTGAAAGGGAGATAAAAATGAAAGGAATAAGGAATCGAGGAGTGAGGGGGTGGGGGGGGGGAAGGTTATATCTGATCTGCAGGCAGGAATTCTTGAAATGCATGATGTCTTTTCCCGCTTGACTTATAGTGAGAGTGATGCGGAACGGCAGCTATAAATTTTAAGGTGCCATTTAGCAAGGGGTTAAGAGAGAAGGGGTAAGGACTAACTTGTTAACCCTTCACAAGAGATTAAAAATAATTTAATTCCGTTTAGATTTGATAGTCAAGATGACGGATTAAGTTTTTTGTGTTTGGCAAATGAAGAGGGTTTAAGAGGTTAGTTGTCATAAATATCCTAAAAAATATGTATTTTTTAAAGTTTAATTTCTTGTTTCCGGAGAGTAAATCTTAACCCTCCTCTTTAGGCGGATTTGTTAACCCCTCTAAATGAGGGGTTGGCTGACTTTAACCCTTGTAACGAATTTGTTAACCCTTTGACCAAATTAACCCATTTGGGTGGTTAAGGAGAGGTTAAAACCCCTTTAACCCTTCTCTTAACCCCTTGCAAAATGGGGCCTAATATTAGATCTGAATCTGAAAACTAAAGGGGAAAAAACAAAAAGAAAAGATAAGTTGGGGGTTAGGCTAGTTTCACAGGCAGGACCTAACCAGATTTGGCTTCACGCCTATGGAATGACTCCAAAATCATATATCGAAACTCAAATTTGTTTCATCAATTTTCTATCCTCCAAAATGAAAAAATACAACCTTGTTTATAGGACTAAAACAAAGTCCTAATAACAAATAAAATCCTAACTATTAGATAACATCAAATATAAATCCTAAAAAATAACAACTTTGATAGCTAAATAACAACTTCATCCTAACCAACTATCAACTAAAGAAAATAAAATCTTTAAAAATCCTAAATCCAATCTACCCTGCGTGAAAGCGACTGTTGAATTTATTTTCTTTTCTATTCCATGTATCTTTCTGATAATCGTATGATAAACAAACACAAATTGTATGGTTTGTTGGCAGCCATTACTAATTCTGCATAAATAATCAATTTGCAGTACTATGATAAAGGCAGATATCCTCTGCTCACCTCAGAAATGAAAAACTTGTTTATAAATGAGGTTTTTCGTAGAAACCACCTTCAAAATAGAGTAATTATACGGAAACCATCTTTCGATTTCAATTTATACATAAACAACCTTTAAAGTAGGTTTTGGTTGCAATCAACCACCTCCAAGTCAAATTTTCACTAAAAAACCAAAAATAAATTTAAAAAAATTCAAGCTCAATGTATGTGAATTGTATCCTAGCAAGGCCTAACCACTAAAAAAAATGAGTCATGTGCCTTGAATGTGAGTTTTAAAGGCTAATTTTGGGTTTTTAGTGAAAATTTTGACTGAGATGTGGTTGATTACAACAAAAACCCACTTTAAAGGCGGTTTATTTATAAATTGAAAAAAAGTGGTTCCATATGATTATCCTATTTTTAGGGTGGTTTCTAAGAAAAAAACCCTTATTAAATTAAGGTTTAATTTCACAAAACACCTTTGAACTTTGTTTATCTCACATAACCCCCAACCCCCAACCCCCAAAAAAAAAAAAAGAAAAAGAAAAAACCCAACTTTGGGGTATCTCACAAAACCACCCAGAACTTCAACCTTTTCTCACTAGACCCCCCCATACATGTAATTTGCATATAAAGAAAATTTCTTGAGAGAAAAAAAACTCCTAATTTTACAGGAGGGTTTACATTACCTGTGCATGACAAGTGATAAATTTTGAGATTTGTTTTCTCAAGGATATTTTAGTTATTTGCAAAATACGGGTAGGGAGGTCCGGCGAGAAAAGGTTAAAATACGGGGGAGCTGGGGTTGTGAGACAACCCAAAGTTCAGGGGGTCATGTGAAATTAACCATAAATTTATTAAGTGTCAAGATAATGGTTCATAACATATGCACGAATAAGATGATCTTATCAATTTGTCTATTCATTTTTCAGTTCTTGTCTTTTTAATAACTGTAATTGTTCTCTGTTTGACCCCTCAGCTTTTGTATATTGTTCTTGGAAATTTTTAGACACCTACAAAGGCATTTAATTGAATTGCAGATCCCTGCAAAACCAAACTATAGTTTGGTCCTTTATTTTGGTGCTGAGAGGCCTATAGCCAAAGAATCTCTGTTGAGTAGATTTGTAGATGGAACTGATGCATTTCGAGATTCAAGGTTGAAGCTTATACCGAGTATCGTAGAGGTATGAACTGTTTGTCAGTATTATGTTGTCATACTTTCCGTTGTCGGTATTATGTTGTCATACTTTCCGTAGGTTGGTGGATTCTGCTGATATCCTTGTTTAATCATTCAGGGATATTGGATGGTCAAACGTGCTGTGGGCTCCAAAGCCTGCCTCTTAGGAAAAGCAGTTACATGCAGATATCTCCGTCAAGACAACTTCCTAGAGGTATAACTAGTACTTGCTTGGATCTATATTTTCCTTCTCTCAACATACTTTCACTTAAAATTGGATGATTCGCCTTCGAAATTGTCCACCTGTCACATGTGATGTACTTATTAACTATATAAAAACACAATTTTGTTGGTCTCAACATAATTTATCCAGGCATCAATATGGCCTTCCCAGCTACTTTTTTATAGCTAGCCCCCATACACTGGTAATCATATGTTGTGCCAGTGTCCATGATTCCTTTTTACAACACATGTCTTCGAAGAGGAAAAACGTTTGCCAACTAGTGTTTTTCTCAATTTCAGCGATCAAATAAACGGTTTTCTTTCCTGGATAGATGTATTATAACATGCAGTCTTTGACGTTCTCTCAGCAAAAGACATATCTGTACATAAAGTGGCTTTAAGTTAATGGGAACCGTTGAGAGGTTCCAATATGGCTCTCACGGTCTTGAGTTCGATTCCCGGTGGCTTCATTATCCCAAAAAAAAAAAAGTTAATGGGAACTTAGCATCTGGTACTGGCTTTTAGGAAATGCTTGCTGGTAAATAGGATTTTAGCCTTGATTGTATTCCCTTAGGTTATCATCTCCTCTGTATAGTGTGGGTGTCATTTTTATCATGTAACTTGGATAAGAATCAGGCACACCTGGATAATTTTGAGTGGAATTAACTGCGCGTTGACTAACTTTTTGATATTTAACAGTGAAAGAGTAATCAAAATTCAGTATTTTAGTTTCATGCATGTTGTCATGATGATTTGCCTTATTATCGCTCTCGGTTACTTATTATTGTCTACTTGTACAGATTGATGTGAATGTTGGATCTTCATCTGTTGCAAGGAACGTCGTTGGTTTAGTTCTTGGGAAAATCACAGGCCTTGTTGTTGACCTTGCGATCCTGATTGAGGTCAGTAAGTTTGTAGCTATGCACACACACAATTTTTTCTTAAGTTCTTTTCGCATACTACCTTATAATTATTGTCCTACTATTTGTCTTAACAAACCTTACAATTAGTATATTATTATTATTCATGTGTATGCTAGAGTAATGCTTATGGACTGATTCCCAATGGTTGAAACGTTCTTCCAGTCATAAGAAAGAGAAGCATGTTGTGCTGTAACTCACATATGAAAGTCAATTAAAGCCAACATGAAATTTTCTTGTTGATCAAGGCTCTGAATTTTGAAAACTTCACGTACTCTGAACTTGTTCGTTATTTCAATCTCAATTTATTTGTATATAGTGACAGTAAACTTAGTACAAATAATTGTCAAGACATTGCGAGCTCTAAGCATGCTTTAGTTATAACTTCCATACCATATTTTGCACTATGGGTCAGTAAGAAGGAACTAAATAAATTTTAATTAAGATTTAAATAGAAGAAACTCAATGAATTGTCATAAGATATTACCTTGCAATATAATAAAATCACTGATTGTGTTTAAACATATATATACCCTTTAAATAGCAAGAATTTGATATGTCATATCATCCAGTGATTCTATGAAAGTTGTAGGATCAACTTGTGTCCATGAACAAACTAATACTTTTTTTTTTTTTTTTTTTCTCGTCTTTTTGAGGGAATAGAGGATCTTAGCCCATATTGTTATAAAAGCAGAAGAGCAATAGATAAGATTCTAACGTAAGAAACTTGATAATGAAAAATGTACAGAAGGAACACAAAATAACACTTTCCTTTTCTATTAGTAATTTTGATTTGAAAAACTTTGAACTACATGACATGTGTCCTAACTTAATGATGAAATACTTTCCTTGACCAAGCATGGCAACATATATTACTGAGCATCTATGATTTATTGCAGGCAAAGGAAGAGAATGAACTGCCTGAATACATTCTTGGGTCTGTTCGGTTAAACCGTGTGAGACTCGACACTGCAGTGTCACTGTGAGTCATATCTGCTGCAAGAAATTATGACTTTTGTATCCAAGAGTGACATTAAATAATCAATGAGAAAATCACATTTTTATCTTTATATCCTATTCTTCCCCAGCTATTGACTTATGTATCAAAGCCATTTCTGTTCTCTGAGTTAATATATATAACAAAGAAAATCTATTTTTACACGATATTGTTGTGAAGTTGAATAATTTTGTGGTTCTCATGGATTTTATTGCATACAAAATTTGTATTCATTCAAAACGAATGAAAATTGTCAAAAATCATGAGTTATAACTCATGTAAATCGTGAATTTTGACATACACATAATAAATTTGCATTCGCTAATATCAATAAAATCGACAAAAAGTCGTCATAGGTCATGAAAATGCAAATTTTGATATACATTCTATAATAAATTTGTATTTATTTAAAAAGATAAAAATCGCAGGTTGTAGCTCAAGAAAATCATAGCATTTGATATACATAATAAATTTGCATTTGTTCAAAATGAGCAAAATTGTCAAAAAATAATGGGTTATAGCTCATGAAATTAAAAAATTTAATATACACATAATAAATTTATTTTTTCAAAACGAATAAAAATTATTAAAAATCATAGGTTGTAGATCATGTAAATCACAAGTTTTGATATATACATAATAAATTTACATTCGTTGAAAACGAACGAAAATTAAAAAATTCGTGTGTTATAGCTCATTAAAATCATAAATTTTGATGTACGATAATAAATTTGCATTGGTTGGAAATGATCAAAATCGATAAAAATCGTGGGTTATAGTTCATGAAAGTCGCAAATTTTAATGTATAATGTAATAAATTTGCATTCATCCAAAATGAATAAAATTGACAAAACCATGGGCTATAGCTCAGAAAATTATAAATTTTATTCGCACATAATAAATTTGCATTCATTCAAAATGACCAAAATTGATAAAATTGTGGGTTATAACTCATGAAAATCCCAAATTTAATATACATATAATAAATTTGCATTCATTCAAAATAAATGAAAATTATCAAAAATCATGGATTATAGGTCATGAAAATCGCAAATTTTGATATACATTCTATAATAAATTTGTATTTATTTAAAAAGATAAAAATCGAGGTTGTAGCTCAAGAAAATCATAGCATTTGATATCATAAATAAATTTGCATTTGTTCAAAATGAGCAAAATTGTCAAAAAATAATGGGTTATAGCTCATGAAATTAAAAAATTTAATATACACATAATAAATTTATTTTTTCAAAACGAATAAAAATTATTAAAAATCATAGGTTGTAGATCATGTAAATCACAAGTTTTGATATATACATAATAAATTTACATTCGTTGAAAACGAACGAAAATTAAAAATTCGTGTGTTATAGCTCATTAAAATCATAAATTTTGATGTACGAGATAATAAATTTGCATTGGTTGGAAATGATCAAAATCGATAAAAATCGTGGGTTATAGTTCATGAAAGTCGCAAATTTTAATGTATACGTAATAAATTTGCATTCATCCAAAATGAATAAAATTGACAAAACCATGGGCTATAGCTCATAAAAATTATAAATTTTATTCGCACATAATAAATTTGCATTCATTCAAAATGACCAAAATTGATAAAATTGTGGGTTATAACTCATGAAAATCCCAAATTTAATATACATATAATAAATTTGCATTCGGTCAACATGAATGAAAATTTTAAAAATTATGGGTTATAGTTCATGAAAATCTCAAACTTGATGTGCAAGTTATAAATTTACATCCGTTTAAAATGAACAAAATTGACAAATTTCGTGGGTTATAGTCATGAAAATCGTAAATTTTGATGTACACATAATAAATTTGCATTCTTTCAAAATGAATAAAATTGACAAAAGAGTGGGTTATAGATAATGAAAATTGCAATTTGATGGACACATATAAATATGTATTTATTTAACATAAAAATGACAAAAATTGTATGTTATGGCCCAAGAACAAATGCATAATTTGATGTATGAGTATAAATTTGCATTCATTGAAAATGAGCACAAATTATTAAAAATCATGGATTATAGGTCATGAAAATTATAAATATTTATGTACAAATAATAAATTTATTTTTATTCAAAATGAACGAAATTTATCAAAATTTGTGGGTTAACTCATAAAAATCGCAAATTTTGATGTACATATAATAAATTTGCATTCATTCAAAATAAATGAAAATTATCAAAAATCATGAGTTATAGCTCATGAGAATTGAAAATTTTGATATACACATAATAAATTTTCATTCTTTCAAAATGAATAAAACTTGACAAAATTCGTGGGTTATAACTCATTAAATTGCAAATTTTGATGTACATATAATAAATTTGCATTCATTCAAAATAAATAAAATTATCAAAAATCATGGATTATAGCTTATGAAAATTATAAATTTTAATATACACATAATAAATTTGCATTCATTCAAAACGAATGAAAATTGACAAAAGAGTGGGTTATAGATCATGAAAATCGTAAATTTTGATGAACATAATAAATTTCGTTTGTTTGAAACAAAAAAGCAAAAATCGAGGTTATAGCTTAAGAAAATCGCAAAATTTGATGTACATATAATAAATTTGCATTCGCCAAAACGAGTAAATTTTGTCAAATTTCATGACTATAGCTTATGAAAATAAATTTTTTGATGTAAACATAATAAATTTATGTTTTTTTCAAAACGAGCAAAATTGTTAAAAATAATGGGTTATAGCTCATGAAAATCATAAATTTTGATATACATAATAAATTTGTATTTATTCAACACAAATAAAAATTAACAAAAATCGTGGGTTCTGACTCATGAAAAGTGTAAATTTTGATATACACATAATAAATTTGCATTCGTTCAAAATGACCAAAATTGAAAAACATCGTGGGTAATAGCTCATAAAAATCGCAAATTTTGATGTACATATGATAAATTTGCATTCGTTCAAATTGAATGTAAATTTAAAAAATTATGGGTTATAGCTCATGAAAATCGCAAATTTTTATGTGCACGTAACAAATTTACACCCATTTGAAATGAACAAAAATAATAATATTTGTGGGTTATAGGTCATGAAAATCTCAAATATTGATGCATACATAATAAATTTGTATTTGTTCAAAACAAACAAAAATTGACTAAAAAGTGGTTTAGATCGTGAAATTGATGTATATATAATATATTTGCGTTTATTGAAACAAGAAAAATGAAAAAAAAATCGTAGGTTATGGCTTAAAGAAAATCGCAAATTTGATGTACGCATGTACATTTGCATTCATTCAAAACGAGCAAAAATTGTCAAATATCATGGGTTATAGGTCATGAAAATCATAAATATGTATGTACTAATAATAAATTTGCATTAGTTGGAAATAAATGAATTGTCAAAAATCATGGTTTATAGGTCATAAAATTATAAAGTTCGATAATTGTGCATCATAGCTCATAAAATCATAAATTTGGATGTACATGTAATAAATTTGCATTCATTAAAACAAACAAAAATTGATAAAAAGAGTGGGTTATAGATCATGAAAATTACAAATTTTAATGTACACATAATAAATTTGTGTTTGTTCAAAACAAAAGAAGATAAAAATCGTAGGCTATAGCACAAGAAAATTACAAAATTTGATGTACACATATAAATTGCATTCATTCAAAACAAGCAAAATTTGTCAAAACTCAAAATAAAAACTCGATGTACACATATTAAGTTTATATTTTTCCAAAACATGTAAAAAATATTAAAAATAATGGGTTATAGCCCATAAATATCGCAAATTTTGATGTATACATATTAAATTTGCCTTCATTCAAAACGAACAAAAATTAAAAAAATCGTGGGTATAGCTCATGAAAATCATAAATTTTGATATACACATAATAAATACATTTATTCAAAATGAAAAATTGTCTAAAATAGAGGGTTATAATTTATTTTTAAATTTTGATGTACACATACTAAATTTGCATTCGTTCAAAATGAATAACAATTATCAAACATCCGGGCAATCGTAAATTTTGACATACACATAATAAATTTGCATTCGTTCAAAACGAATGAAAATTGACAAAAATCGTATGTTATAGCTCACGAAAATTGTAAATTTTGATGTACATATAATAAATTTTTATTCATTCAAGACAAGTAAAAATTATCAAAAATCATGGGTTATAGGTTATGTAAATCGCAAATTTTGATATACACATAATAAATTTTCTTTCCTTGAGCGAGCGAATGACAATTACCAAAAATTATGGATTATAGCTCAAGAAAACAACAAACTTTGATGTACACATAATAAATTTTCATTCTTTCAAAATGAATAAAAATTGACAAAAGAGTGGGTTATAGATCATGAAAATCGCAAATTTTGATGTACACATAATAAATTTGTATTTGTTCAAAACAAACAAAAATTGACAAAAATCGTATGTTATAGCTCACGAAAATTGTAAATTTTCATGTACATATAATAAATTTGCATTCGCTCAAAATGACCAAAATTGATAAAATTGTGGGTTATAACTCATTAAATTGCAAATTTTGATATACACATAATAAATTTGCATTCTTTCAAAATGAATAAAAATTGACAAAAATCGTATGTTATAGCTCACGAAAATTGTAAATTTTGATGTACACATAATAAATTTGCATTCATTCAAAATAAATAAAATTATCAAAAATCATGGATTATAGCTTATGAAAATTATAAATTTTAATATACACATAATATATTTACAATCATTAAAAACGAGTGAAAATTGACAAAAGAGTGGGTTATAGATCATGAAAATCGTAAATTTTGATGAACATAATAAATTTGCGTTTGTTTGAAACAAAAAAGCAAAAATCGTAGGTTATAGCTTAAGAAAATCGCAAAATTTGATGTACACATATAAATTGCATTCATTCAAAACGAGCAAAAATTGTCAAATATCATGGGTTATAGGTCATGAAAATCATAAATTTTGATGTACACATAATAAATTTATGTTTTTTCAAAACGAGCAAAATTGTTAAAAATAATGGGTTATAGCTCATGAAAATCATAAATTTTGATATACACATAATAAATTTGTATTTATTCAACACAAATAAAAATTAACAAAAATCGTGGGTTATAGCTCACGAAAATTGTAAATTTTGATGTACATATAATAAATTTTTATTCATTCAAGACAAGTAAAAATTATCAAAAATCATGGGTTATAGGTTATGTAAATCGCAAATTTTGATATACACATAATAAATTTTCTTTCCTTGAGCGAGCGAATGACAATTACCAAAAATTATGGATTATAGCTCAAGAAAACAACAAACTTTGATGTACACATAATAAATTTTCATTCGTTCAAAACAAACAACAATTGACAAACAAAGTGGGCCATAGATCATGAAAATCGCAAATTTTGATGTACACATAATAAACTTGTTTGTTCAAAATAAAAAAATTACAATAATCATAGGTTTTGGCTCAAGAAAATCACAAAATTTAATGTACGATATAAATTTGCATTCGCTCAAAACGAATGAAAATTGACAAAAATCGTGATTATAGCTCATAAAATCATAAATTTTGATGTACACATAATAAATTTATGTTTTTTCAAAACGAGCAAAAATTGTTAAAAATAATGGGTTATAGCTCATGAAAATCATAAATTTTGATATACACATAATAAATTTGTATTTATTCAACACAAATAAAAATTAACAAAAATCGTGGGTATAGCTCATGAAAATTATAAATTTTGATATACACATAATAAATTTGCATTCGCTCAAAATGACCAAAATTGAAAAACATCGTGGGTAATAGCTCATAAAAATCGCAAATTTTGATGTACATATGATAAATTTGCATTCGTTCAAATTGAATGTAAATTTAAAAATTATGGGTTATAGCTCATGAAAATCATAAATTTTGATGTACACATAATAAATTTGCATTCATTCAAAACGAACAAAAATTAAAAAAATCGTGGGTATAGCTCATGAAAATCGCAAATTTTGATGTATACATATTAAATTTGCCTTCATTCAAAACGAACAAAAATTAAAAAAATCGTGGGTATAGCTCATGAAAATCGCAAATTTTGATGTATACATATTAAATTTGCCTTCATTCAAAACGAACAAAAATTAAAAAAATCGTGAGGTTATGGCTTAAAGAAAATCGAAATTTTGATGTATGCATGTACATTTGCATTCATTCAAAACGAGCAAAAATTGTCAAATATCATGGGTTATAGGTCATGAAAATCATAAATATGTATGTACTAATAATAAATTTGCATTAGTTGGAAATAAATGAATTGTCAAAAATCATGGTTTATAGGTCATAAAATTATAAAGTTCGATAATTGTGCATCATAGCTCATAAAAATCGCAAATTTTGATGTACATGTAATAAATTTGCATTCATTAAAACAAACAAAAATTGATAAAAAGAGTGGGTTATAGATCATGAAAATTACAAATTTTAATGTACACATAATAAATTTGTGTTTGTTCGAAACAAAAGAAGATAAAAATCGTAGGCTATAGCACAAGAAAATTACAAAATTTGATGTACACATATAAATTGCATTCATTCAAAACAAGCAAAATTTGTCAAAACTCAAAATAAAAACTCGATGTACACATATTAAGTTTATATTTTTCCAAAACATGTAAAAAATATTAAAAATAATGGGTTATAGCCCATAAATATCGCAAATTTTGATGTATACATATTAAATTTGCCTTCATTCAAAACGAACAAAAATTAAAAAAATCGTGGGTATAGCTCATGAAAATCATAAATTTTGATATACACATAATAAATACATTTATTCAAAATGAAAAATTGTCTAAAATAGAGGGTTATAATTTATTTTTAAATTTTGATGTACACATACTAAATTTGCATTCGTTCAAAATGAATAACAATTATCAAACATCCGGGCAATCAGAATTTTGACATACACATAATAAATTTGCATTCGCTCAAAACGAATGAAAATTGACAAAAATCGTATGTTATAGCTCACGAAAATTGTAAATTTTCATGTACATATAATAAATTTTTATTCATTCAAGACAAGTAAAAATTATCAAAAATCATGGGTTATAGGTTATGTAAATCGCAAATTTTGATATACACATAATAAATTTTCTTTCCTTGAGCGAGCGAATGACAATTACCAAAAATTATGGATTATAGCTCAAGAAAACAACAAACTTTGATGTACACATAATAAATTTTCATTCGCTCAAAACAAACAACAATTGACAAACAAAGTGGGCCATAGATCATGAAAATCGCAAATTTTAATGTACACATAATAAACTTGTTTGTTCAAAATAAAAAAATTACAATAATCATAGGTTTTGGCTCAAGAAAATCACAAAATTTAATGTACGATATAAATTTGCATTCGCTCAAAATGAGATAGAATTGTTAAAATCATGGGTTATAGCACATAAAATTGTCAAATTTGGTTATACACATAACAAATTTGCATTCGTTTAAAATGAATAAAAGTTGACCAAAAACATACATTATAGCTCATGAAAATTATAAATTTTGATGTACAGATAATAAATTTGCATTCATTCAAAATTAATAAAAATTATCAAAAATCATGGTAGCTCATGAAAATCGTAAATTTTGACATACACATAATAAATTTGCATTAGTTCAAAATGAATAAAATTGATAAAAATCGTAGGTTATAGCTTAAGAAAATCGCAAAATTTTGATGTACATATAATAAATTTTTATTCATTCAAGACAAGTAAAAATTATCAAAAATCATGGGTTATAGGTTATGTAAATCGCAAATTTTGATATACACATAATAAATTTTCTTTCCTTGAGCGAGCGAATGACAATTACCAAAAATTATGGATTATAGCTCAAGAAAACAACAAACTTTGATGTACACATAATAAATTTTCATTCGTTCAAAACAAACAACAATTGACAAACAAAGTGGGCCATAGATCATGAAAATCATAAATTTTGATGTACACATAATAAACTTGTTTGTTCAAAATAAAAAAATTACAATAATCATAGGTTTTGGCTCAAGAAAATCACAAAATTTAATGTACGATATAAATTTGCATTCGCTCAAAATGAGATAGAATTGTTAAAATCATGGGTTATAGCACATAAAATTGTCAAATTTGGTTATACACATAACAAATTTGCATTCGCTTAAAATGAATAAAAGTTGACCAAAAACATACATTATAGCTCATGAAAATTATAAATTTTGATGTACAGATAATAAATTTGCATTCATTCAAAATTAATAAAAATTATCAAAAATCATGGTAGCTCATGAAAATCGTAAATTTTGATGCACAAATAATATATTTACATTTGTTAAAAATAAAAAAATACATTTGTTAAAAATTGAATTATGGCTCATTAAAATCATAAATTTTGATATACAGATAATAAATTTGTATTCATCCAAAAGAATTAAAATTGTCAAAATTCATGGGTTATAGCTCATGAAAGTGGCAAATTTTAATGTACTAATAATAAATTTGCTTTCATTTAAAATGAATGAAAATTAACAAAAATCGTGATTATAGCTCATAAAATCATAAATTTGGATGTATACATATTAAATTTGCCTTCATTCAAAACGAACAAAAATTAAAAAAATCGTGGGTCATAGCTCATGTAAATTGTAAATGTTGATGTACGGATAATAAATTTGCATTCATTCAAAATAAATAAAAATTAAAATCATGAGTTATAACTCGTTTCAATCACAAAGTTTGATATATACATATAAATTTGCATTCGTTGAAAACAAACTAAAATTGATAAAAATCGTGGGTCATAGCTCATGTAAATTGTAAATGTTGATGTCTGGATAATAAATTTGCGTTTATTCAAGAATAATAAAAATATATAAAAATCATGGGTTATAGCTCTTGAAATCGTAAGTTTTGATGTACGGATAATAAATTTGTATTCATTTAAAATAAATAAAAATTAACAAAACTAGGGTTATAGCACATAAAAGTATAAATTTTGATATACAGAAAATAAATTTACATTCATTAGAAATGAATAAAATTGTCAAAAAATCAGGATTATTACTAATGAAAATGCAAAATTTTGATGCACACATAATAAATTTGATTTTGTTAAAAATGAATAAACATTATAAAAATGGGGCATTATAGCTCATGAAAATTGTAAAATTTTTATATACACATAATAAATTTGTATTCGCTCAAAATGAATAAAAGTTCACAAAAATCGATGCGTTATAGCTTATTAAAATTATAAATTTTGAAGTACAAATAATAACATTCATTCAAAAGAGTGCAAATTATTAAAAATTAAGGGTTAGAGCTTATGGAAATCATAAATTTTAATGTACAGATAATAAATTTGCATCTATTTAAAATGAATGAAAATTGATAAAAATCGTAGGTTATAGCTCATGAAAATCGCAAAATTTGATGTACACATATCGGGTTTGCATTTATTCAACTGCAAAATTTTTATATACACATAATAAATTTGTATTCGTTCAAAATGAACAAAAATTCACAAAAATCGATGCGTTATAGCTTATTTAAATGGTAAATTCAAGTACGATAATAGCATTCATTCAAAAGAGTGCAAATTATTAAAATTACGGGTTATAGCTTATGGAAATCATAAATTTTGATGTACAGATAATAAATTTGCATCTATTCAAAATGAATGAAAATTGACAAAAATCGTAGGTTATAACTCATGAAAATGCAAAATTTGATGTACATATAACAAGTTTTCATTTATTCAAAACGAGCAAAAATTATCAAAAATCATGCGTTATGGCTAATGAAAATAAAAATTTTGATGCACACATTAAATTTGATTTCATTTAAATTAGACAAAAATCATAGGTAATCGTTGATGAAAATCGCAAATTTTACTTACACATAATAAATTTGATTTTGTTAAAAATGATTGAAAATAGTTAAAAATCATAGGTTATAGCTCATGAAATCACAAATTTTGATATAGACATAATAAATTTGTATTCATTAAAATGAATGAAAATTGTTAAAAATCATGGTTATAGCTCATGAAAATTATAAATTTTGATGTACAGATAATAAATTTGCATTCATTTCAAATGGATGAAAATTGTCAAAAATCATAATGATAGCTCATGAAAATTATAAATTTTGATGCACAACTAATACATTTACATTTATTAAAAATAAAATAAAATTGACCAACAAAAGTGGGTTATATCTCATTAAAATTGCAAATTTTGATGTACAGATAATAAATTTTCATTCATTCAAAACGAATAAAAACTATCAAAAATTATGGGTTATAGCTCATAAAAATCATAAATTTTGATGTATAGATAATAAATTTGCTTTTATTGAAAAAGAATGAAAATTATCAAAAATCATAGGTTATAGCTCATGAAATCACAAATTTCGATGTTTAGATAATAAATTTGCATTCATTCAAAATGAATGAAAATTATCAAAAATCGTGGGTTATAGAATATAAAATTGTAAATTTTGATGTACAGATAATAAATTTATTTTCTTTCAAAATAAATAAAAGCTGTTAAAAATCATGGATTATAGTTCATGAAAATCGCAAAGTATGATGCACATAATAAATTAGATTTCGTTAAAATGAATGAAAAGTGTTAAAAATCATAGGTTATAGCTCATGAAAATTCGCCAATTTTAATATATGCATAACAAATTTGCATTCATTCAAAGCGAATAAAAATTAACAAAATCATGTGTTATATCTCAAAAAATTAGAAGTATAGATAATGAACTTGCATTCATTCAAAAGAGTAAAACTATCAAAAATCATAGGTTATAGCTCATGATAATCATAAATTTTGATGTACAGATAATAAACTTACATTCATTCAAAACGAATGAATATTGATAAAAATCGTGGGTTATAGAATATAAAATTGTAAATTTTGATGTACAGATAATAAATTTATTTTCTTTCAAAATAAATAAAACTGTTAAAAATCATGGATTATAGTTCATGAAAATCGCAAAGTATGATGCACATAATAAATTAGATTTCGTTAAAATGAATGAAAAGTGTTAAAAATCATAGGTTATAGCTCATGAAAATTCGCCAATTTTAATATATGCATAACAAATTTGCATTCATTCAAAACGAATAAAAATTAACAAAAATCATGTGTTATATCTCAAAAAATTAGAAGTATAGATAATGAACTTGCATTCATTCAAAAGAGTAAAACTATCAAAAATCATAGGTTATAGCTCATGATAATCATAAATTTTGATGTACGATAATAAACTTACATTCATTCAAAACGAATGAATATTGATAAAAATCATGGGTTATAGCTTATGAAAGTCAGAATTTTGATGTACAAATAATAAATTTGCATTCGTTTAAAATGTGCAAAAATTGTTAAAAATCTTGCGTTATAGCTCATGAAAAGAAAATTTTTGATGTACACATATTAAATTTAATTTTATTAAAATTGATAAAAATCATGGGCAATAGTGAAGAAAATTCAAAATTTGATTTATACATAATAAATTTGATTTCGTTATAAATGATTAAAATTATCAAAAATTATTGGCTATAGCTCATGAAATCATAAAAGCGATTGAAAATTTATATTCGTTCAAAATAAATGAAATTTGAGAAAACCATTGGTTTGGTTATAGCTAATGAAAACTGTAAATTTTGATGTACATATAATAAATTTGCATTCATTCAAAATGAATGAACAATTGATAAAAATAGTTGGTTATAGCTCATGAAAATCGTAAATTTTAATATCTGAGATAATAAATTTGCATTACAAAAGTATGGGTTATAACTCATAAAAATCATAAATTTTGATGTGTAGATAATAAATTTTGTTCATTAAAAATAATAAAAACTGATAAAAATCGTGGGTTGTAGCTCATGAAAATCGCAAATTTTGATATACACATCATAAATTAGCATTCATTCAGAACAAATAAAACTGACAAAAATCATGGGATATAATTCATGAAAATCACTAATTTTGATGTACATATAAAAATTTAAATTTATTTAAAATAAATAAAATTTTGCAAAAATCATGGTTTATAGCTTATGAAAATCACAAATTTTTATGTACACATAATAAATTTGCATTCTTTCAAAACGAACAACAATTGATAAACAAAGTGGGTTATAGATCATGAAAATTGTAAATATTGAAGTATCGTAATAAATTTGTGTTTGTTGAAATGTAAAGATTGACAAAAGTCATAGATTATAGCTCAAAAATAGCAAAATTCGATGTACGCTAATAAATTTGCATTCATTCAAAACTTGAAAAATATTAAAAATCATATGTTAATTTTCATGAAAATAAAATTTTGACGATATACATAATAAATTTGTATATTTTTCAAAATGAACTAAACTTGACAAGAATCGTGGCTTATAACAAATAAAATTTTTTTAAGGTACTTAAAATAAATTTGTATTCATTTAAAAGAATGATAATTGTCAAAATTATGGATTATAGTTCATGAAAATTACAAAGACGCATTACATAATAGATAATGAAAATCGTAAATGTTGATGTACACATAATAAATTTATGTTTGTTCAAAACAAAAGATTGGCAAAAATCGTAAGTTATAGCTCAAAAATAGCAAAATTTGATGTACGATATAAATTTGCATTCATTCAAAATGAAAAAACATATGAAAAATCGTGGGTTAATGCTCGTTGAAATTAGAATATTTTGACGTACACATAATAAATTTGTATTTTTCAAAACAAATGAAAATTGACAAGAATCGTGGTTGATAACTAATGAAAATCAAAATTTTAAGTTACATATAATAAATTTGCATTTATTTACACGAATGAAAATTGTCAAAAATCATGGGTTATAGCTCATGAAATTTATAAATTTTAATGTACACATAATAAATTTATATTTTTCAAAATGAATAAAAGTCAATAAAAATCATGGGTTATAGCTCATGAAAATCATAAATTTTAATGTAGATATAATAAATTTACATTTATTTAAAATGAATGAAAATTGTCAATAGTCATGAGTTATAACTCATGAAAATCATAAATTTTAGTTCACAAAAATCGTAAATTTTGATGTACACATAATAAATTTACATTTGTTAAAAATGAATAAAATTACCAAAACCTGTGGGTTATAGATCATGAAAATTATAAATTTTGATGTACAAATAATAAATTTTTATTTATTTGAAATAAAATTTACAAAATCATAGGTTATAGCTCTAGAACATCATAAAACTTTATCTACGAATATAAATTTGCTTCATTCAAAATGAGCAAAAATTATAAAAAATCATGGGCTATATAGTTCATGAAAATAAACAAAATTTATGTACACATAGTAAGTTTGTATTTTTCAAAATGAATGAAAATTGTCCAAAATAATGGGCTATAACTCATGAAAATTACAAAGTTTGATGTACATTATAATAAATTTGTATTCAAAATTTGTAGTCATTCAAAACGAACAAAAGTGGATTATAGAAAATCAAAAAGTTTGATGTACACATAATAAACATGTCTTCATTCGTTCAATAAAAATCACAAATTTTGGTTGTATAGATAATAAATTTGCTTTCGTTCAATGAACAAAAATTGATAAAAATCATAGGTTAATGCTCATGCAAATTGCAAGTTTTAACACACACGTAATAAATTTTCATTTCTTTACATTAAACAAAAATTGACAAAAATTAGGGTTATAGCTCATTAAAATCACAAATTTTAATATACAGAGAGTAAAATTTCATTTGTTCAAAATGACAGAAAATTGACAAAAATTGTGCGTTATAGCTCATAAAAATCATAATTTTGATGTATGCATAATAAATTTGCATTCGTTCAAAATGAAAAAATTGATAAAAATCATGAGTTATAGATCATGAAAATTGTAAATTTTGATATGCACATAATAATTTGCATTCGATCAAAGTGATCGAAAATTGATAAAAAACTGTGGATATAACTCATGAAAATCGTAAATTTTAGCATATGTATATAAAATAAACATTTGTTCAAAATGAATGAAAATTTAAAAATTATGGGTTACAGCTCATGAAAATTGTAGATTTTATGTGCATGTAGTAAATTTATATCCGTTTAAAATGAATAAAATTAACAAAATTCATGGATTGTAGTCATGAAAATTACAAATTATGATGTACACATAATAAATTTATATTCTTTCGAAATGAATGAAAATTGACAGAAAAAGTGTGTTATAGATCATGAAAATTATAATTTTATGTACACATAATAAATTTGTATTCGTTCATAGCAAATGAAGTTGACACAAATTGTGGGTTATAGCTAATGAAAATCGTAAATTTTAATGTACATACAATAAATTTGCATTCATTCAAAAGGAATAAAATTGTCAAAAATCATGAGATATACCGCATAAAGGAAATTTGGATGTATATGTAACAAATTTTTATTTATTAAAATGAACAAAATTAACAAAAAATATGGGTTATAGATCATGAAAATCGTAAATTTTGATGTACACATAATAAATTTGCGTTTGTTGGAAATAAAAGAAGATAAAAATCATAGGTTATAACTCAAAAAGTAAAATTTGATGTAAGCATTTAAATTTGCATTTGTTCATAACGAGCAAAATTTATCAAAACTCAAAAATAAAAATTTGATGTACGATAATAAATTTAGATTTTTTTAAAAAATGAGCAATTTTCTTTTTAAAATAATGGGTTACAGATCAAGAATCACAAATTATGATGTATACATATCAAACTTGCCTTTGTTCAATACCAACAAAAATCAACAAAAATTATAGGTATGGACATAAATTTTGTTGTACACATAATAGTGCATTTATTCGAAATGAATGAAAATTGTCTAAAATCGGGGTTATAACTCATTTTTGAATTTTGATGTACACGTAATAAATTCAATTCATTCAAAACGAATGAAAATTGTCAAAAATCATGAGTTATAGCTCATAAAAATAAAAATTTTAATGTACACATAATAAATTTGTATTTTTCAAAACGAGCAAAAGTTGTCAAAAATAATGGGTTATAGCTCATGAAAATCATAATTTTGATGTACACATAATAAATTTGCGTTTGTTGGAAATAAAAGAAGATAAAAATCATAGGTTATAACTCAAAAAGTAAAATTTGATGTAAGCATTTAAATTTGCATTTGTTCATAACGAGCAAAATTTATCAAAACTCAAAAATAAAAATTTTGATGTCTGAGATAATAAATTTAGATTTTTTTAAAAAATGAGCAATTTTCTTTTTAAAATAATGGGTTACAGATCAAGAATCACAAATTATGATGTATACATATCAAACTTGCCTTTGTTCAATACCAACAAAAATCAACAAAAATTATAGGTATGGACATAAATTTTGTTGTACACATAATAGTGCATTTATTCAAATGAATGAAAATTGTCTAAAATCGGGGTTATAACTCATTTTTGAATTTTGATGTACACGTAATAAATTCAATTCATTCAAAACGAATGAAAATTGTCAAAAATCATGAGTTATAGCTCATAAAAATAAAAATTTTAATGTACACATAATAAATTTGTATTTTTCAAAACGAGCAAAAGTTGTCAAAAATAATGGGTTATAGCTCATGAAAATCGTAAATTTTGATGTATACATAATAAATTTGTATTCATTCAAAATGAATAAAAATCATGGGTCATAGCTCATAAAAATCACAAATTTTGATATGCACATAATAAAATGACCGAAATTAATAAAATCGTAGGTTATAGCTCATGAAAATAGCAAAACTTAACATATATATAATAAATTAGCATTCAATCAAAGTGAATGAAAATTAAAAATGTTTTATGGAAATCACAAATTTTTATGTGCAGCTTATAAATTTACATTTGTTTAAAATGAACAAAACTTGACAAAATTCATTGGTTGCAGTTATAAAAAGTAAATTTTGATGTACACATAATAAATATGTATTTTTAAAACAAACAAAAGTGACAAAAATAACGGGTTATATATCATGAAAGTAAAATTTTAATGTACACGTAATAAATTTGTGTTTTTAAAATTATCAAATGTCATGGGTTATAGCTAATGAAAATCACAAATTTTATGTATAAATAATACATTTGCATTTGTTCAAAATAAGAAAAAATAAACAAAAATCATGGGTTATAGCTTATGTAAATCGCAAGTTTTGATATACACATAATAAATTTATATTTATTCAAAATAAATAAAATTGATAATAATCGTGGTTATAGCTCATGAAAAATCGTGAATTTTGATGTAGTGATAATAAATTTGTATTCATTCAAAACAAATGAAAATTGACTAAAATCGTGATTATAGCTCATGAAAATTATAAATTTTGATGTATAGATAATAAATTTATGTTCATTCAAAATGAATAAAAATTGAAAAAATCATAGGTTGAAAATCGTAAATTTTGATGTATATTTAATAAATTAGCATTCATTCAAAATAAATAAAACTTATTAAAAATTATGGGTTATAGCTCATGTTAATCTCAAGTTTTGATGAATGCGTAATAAATTTGCATTCGCCAAAACAAATGATAATTGACAAAAAACATGGGTTATAGCTCATGAAAATCTAAAATTTTGATGTACACATAATAAAATTTTATTTGTTTGAAATAAAAATTTACAAAAATGTAGGTTATAGCTCTTGAAAATCATAAAATTTGAGATATTAATTTAGCATTAGTTCAAAACGAGAAAAATTTAACAAAAATCGTGGCTTATAACTCATGAAAAATCATAAATTTTGATGTACATATAATAAATTTGTATTCATTTGAATGAACAAAATTGTCAAAAATCATGAGTTATAACTCCTGTAAATCGCATATTTTTATGTACATATGATAAATTTTATTCTTTCAAAACGAAAAATTGGCAAAAAAGTGGGTTATAGATCATGAAAATTATAAATTTTGATGTACAAAAATAAATTAGTATTATTTGGAATAAAAAAATGATAAGTAGGTTATAGCTCAAGAACGTCATAAAATTTTGATGTACGATATGGATTTGTTTCCTACAAAATGAGCAAAAATTGTAAAAAATCATGGGTTATAGCTCATGAAAATTTTTATGTACACTTAATAAATTTGTATCTTTTTCAAAACGAGCAAAAATTGTTAAAAATAATGGGTTATATCTCATAAAATCATAAATTTTGATATACGATAATAGATTTGCACTTGATCAACACGAATGAAAATTAATAAAAATCGAGGGTAATTGCTCATCAAAATTGCAAATTTTGATGCATATATAATAAATTTACATTCATTTAAAATGAATAAAATTATCAAAAATTATTGATTATAGCACATGCAAATCGTGAATTTTAATATGTGCATAACAAATTTTTATTTGTTCAAAATAAATAAAAATTGTCAAAAATCAAGGTTATAGCTCGTGTAAATTGCAAACTTTGATATGAAGATAATAAATTTGTATTCTTTCAAAATAAATAAAATTATCAAAAATCATGGGTTATAGCTCATGTACATCGTAAATTTTAATATACACATAATAAATTTGTATCTTTTCAAAACGAGCAAAAATTGTTAAAAATAATGGGTTATATCTCATAAAATCATAAATTTTGATATACGATAATAGATTTGCACTTGATCAACACGAATGAAAATTAATAAAAATCGAGGGTAATTGCTCATCAAAATTGCAAATTTTGATGCATATATAATAAATTTACATTCATTTAAAATGAATAAAATTATCAAAAATTATTGATTATAGCACATGCAAATCAGAATTTTAATATGTGCATAACAAATTTTTATTTGTTCAAAATAAATAAAAATTGTCAAAAATCAAGGTTATAGCTCGTAAATTGCAAACTTTGATATGAAGATAATAAATTTGTATTCTTTCAAAATAAATAAAATTATCAAAAATCATGGGTTATAGCTCATGTACATCGTGAATTTTAATATACACATAATAAATTTGTATTCATTCAAAATGAATAAAATTATCAAAAATTAAGGGTTATAGCTCATGAAAATCGCCAGTTTTGATGTACATATAATAAATTTGCATCCATTCAAAATAAAAGAAAATTATCAAAAATCATGGGTTATAGCTCATGAAAAATCATAAATTTTGATATATGGATAATAAATTTACATTGATTAAAATGAATAAAGATTGTAAAAATCATTGTTATAGCTCATGAAAGTCAAAAATTTTGATGTAGAAAAAATAAATTTTTATTTGTTATGAATGAATGAAAATTGATTTAAAAAGTTGGTTATAGCTCATTAAAATTGGTAATTTTAACATACAGATAACAAATTTGCATTCATTCAAAAGAATAAAAATTTTAAAAATCTTGAGTTATAGCTCATGAAAATAGTAAATTTGTACAGATAATAAATTCACATTGATTCAAAATGAATGAAAAGTGACAAAATTTGTGGGTAATGAAAATCGTAAATTATGATGTACGATAATAAATTCTCATTCAAAATGAATAAAAATTGTCAAAAACCTTGGATTATAGCTCATGAAAATTACAAAATTTGATATACATGTAATAAATTTGAGTTTGTTTGAAATAAAAATTAACAAAAATTGTAGGTTATAGTTCATGAAAGTCACAAAGTTTGATGTACAAATAATAAATTTGTTATGAATCAAAAGCGAATGAAAATTGACAAAAATCATAACTTTTAATGTACAGATAATAAATTTGCATCATTCAAAATGAATGAAAATTGTCAACAAACCAGGGGTCGTAGTTCATTGAAATCACAAATTTTGATACACGATAATAAATTTGCATTCATTCAAAATGAATAAAAAAGACAAAAATCGAGAATTATAGCTCATGAAAATCCCAAATTTTAATGTACATATAATAAAATTGTATTCATTCAAAAGATGGAAAATTGTTTAAAATAATGGGTTATATCTTATAAAAATCATAAATTTTAATGTACATATAATAAATTTGCATCATTCAAAATGAATGAAAATTATCAAAACCATGGGTCGAAGTTCGTTGAAATCACAAATTTTGATACCGAGATAATAAATTTGCATTCATTCAAAAGATTGGAAATTGTTAAAAATCACGGGTTATAGCTCATAAAAATCACAAATTTTGATAAACTAATAATAAATTTGGATAAACTAATAATAAATTTGCATTCATTTAAAATAACTAAAATTAACAATAATTGTTGTTATGGGTCATGAAAATCACAAAATTTGAGGTACTGGTAATAAATTTGGATTCGTTCAAAATGAATGAAAATTGACTAAAATCAATATTTTAACTCATGAAAATCATAAATTTTGATGTACAAATAATAAATTTGCATTCATTCAAAATAAATAAGTATTACAGTTTACATCTTATAAAAATTTTAAAAATTTATGTACATTTAATAAATTTACATTCATTCAAACGGAACAAAAATATCAATATCATGTGTTATAGCTCATGTAAATTGTAAATTTTGATATACACATAATAAATTTATACTTATTAAAAATGGAGAAAAATTTTGGGTTATAGCTCATAAAAATTACAAAATTTGGATGTACATATAATAATTTTTATTCATTAAAAATAAGAAATATTGTTAAAAATCATGGATTATAGATCATGAAATCGTAAATTTTGATGTAGAGATAATAAATTTGCATTCATTCAAAATAAATGAAAATTGACAAAAGTCGTGTGCTATAGAACATAAAAATTGTAAATTTTAATGAATAGATAGTAAATTTACATTCATTCTAAATAAATAAAATTATCAAAAATCATGGATTATAGCACATGAAAAGCATAAAGTTTGATGCACACATAATAAATATGATTTCATTAAAAATAAATGAAAATTGCCAAAATTATGTGTTATAAACTTATAGCTTGTTTAAATCACAAATTTTAATATACACAAAATAAATTTTTATTCATTCAAAATAAAAATAGACAAAAATCGTGAGTTATAGCTCATGAAAATCGAAATTTTTATGTACATATAATAAATTTGCATTCATTCAAACGAACAAAAATATCAATATCATGTGTTATAGCTCATGTAAATTGTAAATTTTGATATACACATAATAAATTTATACTTATTAAAAATGGAGAAAAATTTTGGGTTATAGCTCATAAAAATTACAAATTTGGATGTACATATAATAATTTTTATTCATTAAAAAATAAGAAATATTGTTAAAAATCATGGATTATAGATCATGAAATCAGAATTTTGATGTAGAGATAATAAATTTGCATTCATTCAAAATAAATGAAAATTGACAAAAGTCGTGTGCTATAGAACATAAAAATTGTAAATTTTAATGAATAGATAGTAAATTTACATTCATTCTAAATAAATAAAATTATCAAAAATCATGGATTATAGCACATGAAAAGCATAAAGTTTGATGCACACATAATAAATATGATTTCATTAAAAATAAATGAAAATTGCCAAAAATTATGTGTTATAAACTTATAGCTTGTTTAAATCACAAATTTTAATATACACAAAATAAATTTTTATTCATTCAAAATAAAAATAGACAAAAATCGTGAGTTATAGCTCATGAAAATCGAAATTTTTATGTACATATAATAAATTTATATTTATTCAAAATGAATAAAAATTATCAAAAATTATAAGTGGCAGCTCATGTAAATTGTCTTTCCTTCAAAAAGAACGAATGAATTTTTTTAAAATTATGGGTTATAGTTTATGAAAATTATAAATGTTGGTGTACACGTAATAAATTTGCAACTGTTCAAAATGAACAACAATTGTCAAACAAAGTGGGTTATAGATAATGAAAATCGTAAATTTTAATATACACATAATAAATTTTATTTTTAAAATGAACAAAATTTGATAAAAATCATGGTGTATAACTCCTAAAAATCATAAATTTTGATGTACATATAATAATTTTTATTCATTCAAAATGAATAAAAATTATCAAAATTCATGGGTAAAAGCTCGTAAATTATAATTTTTATACACATGTAAAATTTGTATTTGTACAAAATGAATAAAAGTTGACATAAATCATGGCTTAAAACTCATGAAAATCATAAATTTTGATGTACATATAATAAATTTGTATTTAATAAAATAAATAAATAATTTCAAAATCCATGGGTTATAGCTCATGAAATTCGAAATTTTGATGCACGAATAATAATTTGCATTGATTCAAAATGAATGAAAAGTGACAAAATTTGTGGGTAATGAAAATCGTAAATTTTGATGTACAGATAATAAATTCTCATTCAAAATGAATAAAATTGTCAAAAACCTTGGATTATAGCTCATGAAAATTACAAAATTTGATATACATGTAATAAATTTGAGTTTGTTTGAAATAAAAATTAACAAAATTGTAGGTTATAGTTCATGAAAGTCACAAAGTTTGATGTACAAATAATAAATTTGTTATGAATCAAAACGAATGAAAATTGACAAAAATCATAACTTTTAATGTACAGATAATAAATTTGCATCATTCAAAATGAATGAAAATTGTCAACAAACCAGAATTAAGTAGTTCATTGAAATCACAAATTTTGATACACGGATAATAAATTTGCATTCATTCAAAATGAATAAAAAGACAAAAATCGAGAATTATAGCTCATGAAAATCCCAAATTTTAATGTACATATAATAAAATTGTATTCATTCAAAAGATGGAAAATTGTTTAAAATAATGGGTTATATCTTATAAAAATCATAAATTTTAATGTACATATAATAAATTTGCATCATTCAAAATGAATGAAAATTATCAAAACCATGGGTCGTAGTTCGTTGAAATCACAAATTTTGATACACAGATAATAAATTTGCATTCATTCAAAAGATTGGAAATTGTTAAAAATCACGGGTTATAGCTCATAAAAATCACAAATTTTGATAAACTAATAATAAATTTGGATAAACTAATAATAAATTTGCATTCATTTAAAATAACTAAAATTAACAATAATTGTTGTTATGGGTCATGAAAATCACAAAATTTGAGGTACTGGTAATAAATTTGGATAAACTAATAATAAATTTGGATTCGTTCAAAATGAATGAAAATTGACTAAAATCAATATTTTAACTCATGAAAATCATAAATTTTGATGTACAAATAATAAATTTGCATTCATTCAAAATAAATAAGTATTACAGTTTACATCTTATAAAAATTTAAAAATTTATGTACATTTAATAAATTTACATTCATTCAAACGGAACAAAAATATCAATATCATGTGTTATAGCTCATGTAAATTGTAAATTTTGATATACACATAATAAATTTATACTTATTAAAAATGGAGAAAAATTTTGGGTTATAGCTCATAAAAATTACAAATTTGGATGTACATATAATAATTTTTATTCATTAAAAAATAAGAAATATTGTTAAAAATCATGGATTATAGATCATGAAATCGTAAATTTTGATGTAGAGATAATAAATTTGCATTCATTCAAAATAAATGAAAATTGACAAAAGTCGGTGTGCTATAGAACATAAAAATTGTAAATTTTAATGAATAGATAGTAAATTTACATTCATTCTAAATAAATAAAATTATCAAAAATCATGGATTATAGCACATGAAAAGCATAAAGTTTGATGCACACATAATAAATATGATTTCATTAAAAATAAATGAAAATTGCCAAAAATTATGTGTTATAAACTTATAGCTTGTTTAAATCACAAATTTTAATATACACAAAATAAATTTTTATTCATTCAAAATAAAAATAGACAAAAATCGTGAGTTATAGCTCATGAAAATCGAAATTTTTATGTACATATAATAAATTTATATTTATTCAAAATGAATAAAAATTATCAAAAATTATAAGTGGCAGCTCATGTAAATTGTCTTTCCTTCAAAAAGAACGAATGAATTTTTTAAAATTATGGGTTATAGTTTATGAAAATTATAAATGTTGGTGTACACGTAATAAATTTGCATTCATTCAAAATGAATAAAATTGTCAAACAAAGTGGGTTATAGATAATGAAAATCGTAAATTTTAATATACACATAATAAATTTTATTTTTAAAATGAACAAAATTTGATAAAAATCATGGTGTATAACTCCTAAAAATCATAAATTTTGATGTACATATAATAAATTTTTATTCATTCAAAATGAATAAAAATTATCAAAAATCATGGGTAAAAGCTCGTGTAAATTATAATTTTTATACACATGTAAAATTTGTATTTGTACAAAATGAATAAAAGTTGACATAAATCATGGCTTAAAACTCATGAAAATCATAAATTTTGATGTACATATAATAAATTTGTATTTAATAAAATAAATAAATAATTTCAAAATCCATGGGTTATAGCTCATGAAATTCGAAATTTTGATGCACGAATAATAATTTGCATTGATTCAAAATGAATGAAAATTGTCAAAAATCATGGTGATAGCTCATGAAAATTATAAATTTTGATGTACAAATAATAAATTTATATTTCTAAAAATGAAAGAAATTTGATTAAAAAATTGGGTTATAGCTCATTAAAATCACAAATTTTGATGTAGAGCTAATAAATTTGCATTCATTCAAAAAGAATTAAAATTGTCAAAAATTATGAGTTACAGCTCATGAAACTTTCTAATGTCGATAATTTGATAATAAATTTTTATTCATTCAAAATGAATAAAAATTAAGAAAAATCGTAGTTATAGCTCATGAAAATTTCAAATTTTTAATGTACATATAAATTTACATTCATTAAAAATAAATGAAAATTAACAAAAATCATGGGTTATAGAGCATGAAAATCATAAATTTTGAGGTACATTTAATAAGTTTGTATTCATTCAAAATGAATAAAAATTATCAAAAATCATGGGTTATAGCTCTATAAATTGAAATTTTGATATAGACACAATAAACTTGCATTAGTTCAAACTAAATGAAAATTGATAAAAATCGTGGGTTATAGCTCATGAAAATCATAAATTTTAATGTACAGATAATAAATTTGGATTCATTCAAAAGAATGAAAATTACCAAAACTCATGGGTTATATCTCATGAAATCTCAAATTTTGATGTACATATAACAAATTTGCATTCATTCAAAATGAGTGAAATTTGACAAATATCGTGGGTTATAAAAATTTTAACTTTTGATGTATAGATAATAAATTTACATTCATCCAAAACAAATGAAAATTATCAAAAATCATGGTGATATCTCATAAAAATCGCAAAGTTTGATGTACAAATAGTAAGTTGCAATTGTTAAAAATGAAAGAAAATAGAAAAAAAATTGGGTTATAGCTCATCAAAATCGCAAATTTTTATGTACAAATAATAAATTTATATTCATTTAAAAGAATAAAATTGTTAAAAATTATGGGTTATGCCTCATGAAAATCATAAATTTTATGTACTGATAATAAATTTACATTCATTCAAATTTCATTAAAAAATATTTCTTATAGCTTACGAAAATAAAACTTTTGATGTACAGATAATAAATTTGCATTCATTCAAAATGAGCAAAAATTTAAAAAATCATGGGTTATAACTCATGAAAATCATAAAATTTGATGCATATTTAATAAATTTGTCTTCATTTAAAATGAATAAAAATTCTCAAAAATCATGGAATATTGCTCATGTAAATCGCAATTTTAGATGCTCATAATAAACTTGCTTTCATTCAAAACAAATAAAAATTGATAATATTTATAGTTCATAGCTCATGAAAATCACAAATTTTTATAAACCGATAATAATATTACATTCATTCAAAAGAATAAAAATTATCAAAAATTATGGTTATAGCTCATCAAAGTTGCAAATTATGTACAGTGAATAAATTTGAATTCATTCAAAAGAATAAAAATTATCAAAAATCATGGTTATAGCTCATCAAAGTCGCAAATTATGTACAGTGAATAAATTTGAATTCATTCAAAACAAATGAAAATTGTTAAAAATCATGGATTATAGCTCATGTAAATCTCAAATTTTGATATGAACATTATAAAATTATGTTAGTTCGAACAAATGAAAACTGATAAAAATCGTATGTTATAGCTCATTAAAAAATATAAATTTTAATGTACGAGATAATAAATTTGTATTCATTAAAGAGGATGAAAATTATCAAAAATAATGGGGTTATATCTTATGAAAATCGCCAATTTTTATGCATAGATAATAAAATTGTATTCATTCAAAATGAAAGAAAATTATCACAAGTCATGTGTTATAGCTCATGAAAATCATAAATTTTATGTACTGATAATAAATTTGGATTCATTCAAAAAGAATGAAAATTACCAAAACTCATGGGTTATATCTCATGAAATCTCAAATTTTGATGTACATATAACAAATTTGCATTCATTCAAAATGAGTGAAATTTGACAAATATCGTGGGTTATAAAAATTTTAACTTTTGATGTATAGATAATAAATTTACATTCATCCAAAACAAATGAAAATTATCAAAAATCATGGTGATATCTCATAAAAATCGCAAAGTTTGATGTACAAATAGTAAGTTGCAATTGTTAAAAATGAAAGAAAATAGAGAAAAAAATTGGGTTATAGCTCATCAAAATCGCAAATTTTTATGTACAAATAATAAATTTATATTCATTTAAAAGAATAAAATTGTTAAAAATTATGGGTTATGCCTCATGAAAATCATAAATTTTATGTACTGATAATAAATTTACATTCATTCAAATTTCATTAAAAAATATTTCTTATAGCTTACGAAAATAAAACTTTTGATGTACAGATAATAAATTTGCATTCATTCAAAATGAGCAAAAATTTAAAAAATCATGGGTTATAACTCATGAAAATCATAAAATTTGATGCATATTTAATAAATTTGTCTTCATTTAAAATGAATAAAAATTCTCAAAAATCATGGAATATTGCTCATGTAAATCGCAATTTTAGATGCTCATAATAAACTTGCTTTCATTCAAAACAAATAAAAATTGATAATATTTATAGTTCATAGCTCATGAAAATCACAAATTTTTATAAACCGATAATAATATTACATTCATTCAAAAGAATAAAAATTATCAAAAATTATGGTTATAGCTCATCAAAGTTGCAAATTATGTACAGTGAATAAATTTGAATTCATTCAAAAGAATAAAAATTATCAAAAATCATGGTTATAGCTCATCAAAGTCGCAAATTATGTACAGTGAATAAATTTGAATTCATTCAAAACAAATGAAAATTGTTAAAAATCATGGATTATAGCTCATGTAAATCTCAAATTTTGATATGAACATTATAAAATTATGTTAGTTCGAACAAATGAAAACTGATAAAAATCGTATGTTATAGCTCATTAAAAATATAAATTTTAATGTACGGATAATAAATTTGTATTCATTAAAGAGGATGAAAATTATCAAAAATAATGGGGTTATATCTTATGAAAATCGCCAATTTTTATGCATAGATAATAAAATTGTATTCATTCAAAATGAAAGAAAATTATCACAAGTCATGTGTTATAGCTCATGAAAGTCGCAAATTTTGATGTAGGGATAGTAAATTTGGATTGATTCAAAACTAATGAAAATGGTCAAAAATCATGGTGATACCACATGAAAATCTCAAATTTTGATAAACAAATAATAAATTAGTATTTGTTAAGAATGAAGGAATGAATATTGACAAAAAGTGGGTTATAGATCATTATGATCAAAAATTTTGATGTAGGGATAGTAAATTTGCATTCATTCAAAAGAATAAAAATTATTAAAAGTCATAGGTTATAGCTCTTAAAATTGTAATTTTCATACACAGATAATAAATTTGTATTTTTTAAAATGAATGAAAAGTGACAAAACCATGGGTTACAGCTCATGTAAATTATAAATTTTGATACACATTATAAAATTTGAATTGTTCACAAAGAAACGAAATTGACAAAAGACCATGGGTTATAACTCATTGAAATTGCAAGTTTCGATATACATATTATAAAATTGTATTCATTCAAAAGTATAAAATTGTCAAAATTCATGGGTTAATATCTCATGAAAATCACAAATTTTGATGTATAGATAATAAATTTGCATTCATTCAAAATGAATAAAAATTACTAAAAACATTGGTTATAGCTTATAAAAGGGCAAATTTTAATGAACAGATAATAAATTTGCATTCATTCAAATCGAATAAAAATTATTAAAAATTATGGATTATAGCTCATGAAAATCACAAATTTTGATGCACACATAATAAATTTAATTTTATTAAAATGAATAAACATTATCAAAAATGATGGGTTACATATCATGAAAACTGTAATTTTGATATATACATAATAAATTTGCATTCATTCAAAATAAACAACAATTAACAATAATCATGGGATATAGCTCATTCAAATCGTAAATTTTGATGTACAAATAATAACTTTCTATTCATTCAAAAAAGATAATTGTCAAAAATCATGTGTTATAATATAGCTTATGAAAATTATAAATTTTGAATAAAATTAAATAAAAATCGTTGGTTCTGACTCATAAAAATTACAAATTTAAATGTCTAGAAAATTAATTTATATTCATTCAAAATGAATAAAAAGATCAAAAATTGCATATTATAGCTCATTAAAATTATAAATTTTGACACACACAAGATAATTTGATTTTGTTAAAAAGAAATGAAAACTGTTAAAAATCATGGGTTACAGCTCATGTAAATTATAAATTTTGATGTACAAATAATAAATTTACATTCATTCAAAATGAACAAAATTGACAAAAATGTAGGTTATAGCTCATTAAAATCATAAGTTTTGATGTACGAGATAATAAATTTGCATTCATTCAAACAGAATGAAAATTGTTAAAACCATAGGTTCTGACTCACGAACATCATAGCACGATAATAAATTTGCATTCATTTAAAATGAATGAAACTTGGCATGAATCGTTGGTTATAGCTCATAAAAATATAAATTTTGCTATCTGATAGTAAATTTACATTCCTTCGAAATGAATAAAAATTATCAAAAATCATGCATTATAGCTCATTAAAATCATAAATTTTGATACACACATAATAAATTTCATTTCATTAAAACTAATAAAAATTATCAATAATCATGGGTAGCAGCTCATGAAATTTGCAAATTTTGATATACGGTAATGGATTTGCATTAGTTCAAAATGAACGAAAATTGACAAAAAGTATGGGTTATACCTCATTAAAATCATAAATTTTGATGTACGATAATAAATTTACATTCATTCAAAAGAATAAATCTTATCAAAACTAATTGGTTATAGCTCATGAATCACAAATTTTGATGTACGATAATAAATTTATAATTGTTCAAAATGAACAAAATTTGATATACAAATAATTAATTTACCTCCATTCAAAACGAATGAAAATTGTCAAAATAATGGAGTATAGCTCATTAAAATAGCAAATTTTTATCCACACATAATAAATTTGATTTCATTAAAATGAATGAAAATTATCAAAAATCATGAGTTATAGCTCATGAAAATTATAAAATTATAATTTACACGTAATAGATTTGCATTCATCTTAAACCAAGAGAAATTGACAATAATCGTAGGTTAGGGCTAATTAAAATCAAAAATTTCGATGTACGAGATAATAAATTTGCATTCATTCAAAAGAATAAAATTGTTAAAAATCATGGGTTATTGCTCATGAAATCACAAATTTTGATTTACAGATAATAAATTTGCATTTATTAAAATGAATAAAATTGTCAAATATCATGGACTATCGCTCATTAAAATTGTAAAATTTAGTGCGCACATAATAAATTTTATGTAATTAAAAATAAATAAAAACTTTCAAAAATCATGGGTTATTGCTCATGAAATCACAAATTTTGATGTACAAATAATAAATTTGCATTCATTCAAAATGAACAAAATTGACAAAAGACCATGGGTTATAGCTCATTAAAATAGCAAATTTTTATCCACACATAATAAATTTGATTTCATTAAAATGAATGAAAATTATCAAAAATCATGAGTTATAGCTCATGAAAATTATAAAATTATAATTTACACGTAATAGATTTGCATTCATCTTAAACCAAGAGAAATTGACAATAATCGTAGGTTAGGGCTAATTAAAATCAAAAATTTCGATGTACGAGATAATAAAATTGCATTCATTCAAAAGAATAAAAATTGTTAAAAATCATGGGTTATTGCTCATGAAATCACAAATTTTGATTTACAGATAATAAATTTGCATTTATTAAAATGAATAAAATTGTCAAATATCATGGACTATCGCTCATTAAAATTGTAAAATTTAGTGCACACATAATAAATTTTATGTAATTAAAAATAAATAAAAACTTTCAAAAATCATGGGTTACAGCTCATGGAAATCTAAATTTTGATATTCACATAATAGATTTGCATTCATTCAAAACAAATGAAAATTGACAAAATCATGGGTTATACCTCATTAAAATCATAAATTTTGATGTACATATAATAAATTTGCATTCATTCATAAAGAATAAAAATTATTAAAAATCATGGGTTTATAGCACATGAAAACCATAAATTTTGATGTACAGATAATAAATTTGTAGTCGTTCAAAACGAACAAAATTGACAAAATCATGGGTTATAGCTCATAAAAATTTTAAATTTTGATGTATATTTAATAAATTTACATTCATTCAAAACAAATGATAATTGTCAAAATTCATAGGTATTGCTCATGTAAATCATAAATTTTGATATACAAATAATAAATTTGTATTCGTTCAACACGAACAAAAATCGATAAAAATCATGGGTTACATCTCATTAAAAATCGTGGGTTATAGCTCATGAAAATCACAAATTTTGATGTACAGATAATAAATTTGCATTCATTCAAAATATACATAATTTGATAAAAATCATGGATTATAGCTCATGAAAATGCAAATTTTCATGTATATTTAATAAATTTGCATTCATTCAAAATGAATAAAATTGTCAAATATCATGGATTATAGCTTATTAATATCACAAAATTTAGTGCACACATAATAAATTTGGTTTCATTAAAAATAAATGAAAATTATCAAAATTTATGGGTTACAGCTCATGAAAATCTAAATTTTGATATACACATAATAGATTTGCATCCATTCAAAACGAACAAAAATTGACAAAATATGTGGGATATAGCTCATTAAAATTATAAGTTTTGATGTACATATAATAAATTTGCATTCATTCATAAAGAATGAAAATTATCATAAATCATTAGGTTTAGCTCATGTGAATCATAAATTTTGATATACAAATAATAAATTTGTATTCATTCAACATGAACAGAAATTAAAAAATTATGTGTTATAGCTCATTAAAATCACAGATTTTGATGTACGATAATAAATTTGCATTCATTCAAAAGAATATAAACTATAAAAATCATGAATTATAGCTCCTAAAATTAAAAATTTTAATGTACAAATAATAAATTTTCATTCATTCAAAATGAATAAAAATTATCAAAAATCTTGGATTATAGCTTATTAGAATTGTAAATTTTGATCGTAAAGAATAAATTTGATTTCATGAAAAATGAATGAAAGTTCTCGAAAATCATGGGTTATGGCTCATGAAAATCATACATTTTATATGTACATAACATATTTGCCTTCATTAAAATGAATAAAAATTTATAAAAATTATGGGTTATAGCACATTAAATCATAAATTTTGATATACAAATAATAAATTTGCATTCATTCAAAAAAGAATGAAAATTTTAAAAATCATGTGTTATAACTCATTAAAATCATAAATTTTGATGTACGATAATAAATTTGTAGTCGTTCAAAACGAACAAAATTTGACAAAATCATGGGTTATAGCTCATAAAAATTTTAAATTTTGATGTATATTTAATAAATTTACATTCATTCAAAACAAATGATAATTGTCAAAATTCATAGGTATTGCTCATGTAAATCATAAATTTTGATATACAAATAATAAATTTGTATTCGTTCAACACGAACAAAAATCGATAAAAATCATGGGTTACATCTCATTAAAAATCGTGGGTTATAGCTCATGAAAATCACAAATTTTGATGTACAGATAATAAATTTGCATTCATTCAAAATATACATAATTTGATAAAAATCATGGATTATAGCTCATGAAAATGCAAATTTTCATGTATATTTAATAAATTTGCATTCATTCAAAATGAATAAAATTGTCAAATATCATGGATTATAGCTTATTAATATCACAAAATTTAGTGCACACATAATAAATTTGGTTTCATTAAAAATAAATGAAAATTATCAAAATTTATGGGTTACAGCTCATGAAAATCTAAATTTTGATATACACATAATAGATTTGCATCCATTCAAAACGAACAAAAATTGACAAAATATGTGGGATATAGCTCATTAAAATTATAAGTTTTGATGTACATATAATAAATTTGCATTCATTCATAAAGAATGAAAATTATCATAAATCATTAGGTTTAGCTCATGTGAATCATAAATTTTGATATACAAATAATAAATTTGTATTCATTCAACATGAACAGAAATTAAAAAATTATGTGTTATAGCTCATTAAAATCACGATTTTGATGTACGATAATAAATTTGCATTCATTCAAAAGAATATAAACTATAAAAATCATGAATTATAGCTCCTAAAATTAAAAATTTTAATGTACAAATAATAAATTTTCATTCATTCAAAATGAATAAAAATTATCAAAAATCTTGGATTATAGCTTATTAGAATTGTAAATTTTGATGTACAGATAATAAATTTGATTTCATGAAAAATGAATGAAAGTTCTCGAAAATCATGGGTTATGGCTCATGAAAATCATACATTTTATATGTACATAACATATTTGCCTTCATTAAAATGAATAAAAATTTATAAAAATTATGGGTTATAGCACATTAAATCATAAATTTTAACATACGATAATAAATTTGCATTCATTCAAAAGAATAAAAATTATTAAAAATCATGGGTTATAGCTCATTAAAATCATAAATTTTGATGTACAGATAATAAATTTGTATTTGTTCAAAATGAATAAAAATTGATAAAAATGAAGGGTTATAAATTTTGATGTATATTTAATAAATTTGCATTCATTCAAAATGAATGATAATTATTAAAACTCATGAGTATAGCTCATGTAAATCGTAAATATTGATATACAAATAATAAATTTGTATTGTTTCAAAACAAAAATGACAAAACCATGGGTTATAGCTCATTAATATGCAAAGTTTGATTTATATTTAACAAATTTGCATTCATTTGAAAAGAATGAAAAGTATCAAAAATCATGGATTATAGCAAATTAAAATTACAAAATTTGGTGCACGATAATAAATTTGATTTTATTAAAATGAATGACTATTGTTAAAAATCATATTTTAGCTCATAAAAATCTAAATTTTGAAATACACATAATAGATTTGCATTTGTTCAAAGCTTAACGAAAGATGAAAAATACATGGGTTATATAGCTCATTAAAATTATAAATTTTGATGTACATATAATAAATTCTCATTTATTCATAAACAATGATAATTATCAAAAATCATGGGTTATAGCTCATGAAAATCACAAATTTTAATGTACAGATAATAAATTTGCATTCATTCAAAATATACATAATTTGATAAAAATCATGGATTATAGCTCATGAAAATGCAAATTTTCATGTATATTTAATAAATTTGCATTCATTCAAAATGAATAAAATTGTCAAATATCATGGATTATAGCTTATTAATATCACAAAATTTAGTGCACACATAATAAATTTGGTTTCATTAAAAATAAATGAAAATTATCAAAATTTATGGGTTACAGCTCATGAAAATCTAAATTTTGATATACACATAATAGATTTGCATCCATTCAAAACGAACAAAAATTGACAAAATATGTGGGATATAGCTCATTAAAATTATAAGTTTTGATGTACATATAATAAATTTGCATTCATTCATAAAGAATGAAAATTATCATAAATCATTAGGTTTAGCTCATGTGAATCATAAATTTTGATATACAAATAATAAATTTGTATTCATTCAACATGAACAGAAATTAAAAAATTATGTGTTATAGCTCATTAAAATCACGATTTTGATGTACGATAATAAATTTGCATTCATTCAAAAATAATATAAACTATAAAAATCATGAATTATAGCTCCTAAAATTAAAAATTTTAATGTACAAATAATAAATTTTCATTCATTCAAAATGAATAAAATTATCAAAAATCTTGGATTATAGCTTATTAGAATTGTAAATTTTGATGCGTAAAGAATAAATTTGATTTCATGAAAAATGAATGAAAGTTCTCGAAAATCATGGGTTATGGCTCATGAAAATCATACATTTTATATGTACATAACATATTTGCCTTCATTAAAATGAATAAAAATTATAAAAATTATGGGTTATAGCACATTAAATCATAAATTTTAACATACAGATAATAAATTTGTATTGTTTCAAAACAAAAATGACAAAAATTTAATAAATCATGGGTTATAGCTCATTAAAATCATAAATTTTGATGTACAGATAATAAATTTGTATTTGTTCAAAATGAATAAAATTGATAAAAATGAAGGGTTATAAATTTTGATGTATATTTAATAAATTTGCATTCATTCAAAATGAATGATAATTATTAAAACTCATGAGTATAGCTCATGTAAATCGTAAATATTGATATACAAATAATAAATTTGTATTGTTTCAAAACAAAAATGACAAAACCATGGGTTATAGCTCATTAATATGCAAAGTTTGATTTATATTTAACAAATTTGCATTCATTTGAAAAGAATGAAAAGTATCAAAAATCATGGATTATAGCAAATTAAAATTACAAAATTTGGTGCACGATAATAAATTTGATTTTATTAAAATGAATGACTATTGTTAAAAATCATATTTTAGCTCATAAAAATCTAAATTTTGAAATACACATAATAGATTTGCATTTGTTCAAAGCTTAACGAAAGATGAAAAATACATGGGTTATATAGCTCATTAAAATTATAAATTTTGATGTACATATAATAAATTCTCATTTATTCATAAACAATGATAATTATCAAAAATCATGGGTTATAGCTCATGAAATCACAAATTTTAATGTACAGATAATAAATTGGCATTCAATCAAAATGAATGAAATTTGATAAAATTCATGGGTTATAGCTCAGGTAAATTATAAATTTGGTGAATATTTAATAAATTTGCATTCATTCAAAAATGATTATTGTCAAAATTCATGAGTATAGCTCATGTAAATCGTAAATATTGATATACACATAATAATTTTGTATTGGTTCAAAACAAATAAAATTAACAAAAATCATGGGTTATTGCTCATTAAAATCACAGATTTTGATGTGTAGATAATAAATTTACATTCCTTCAAAAGAATATAAATTGTCAAAAGTCATGGGTTATAGCTCATGAAAATCACAAATTTTGATGTCTGAGATAACAAATTACATTCTTTCAAAACGAATAAAAATTAACAAATATCATTGGTTTTGGCTCATAAAAATTACAAGTTTTAATGAACAGATAATAAATTTATTTTCATTTGAAACAAATAAAATTATCAAAAATCATGAATTATAACTCATGAAAATCATAAATTTTGATGCACACATAACAAATTTGATTTTGTTTGAAATGAATAAAAATTATCAAAAATGATGGGTTTCAGATCATGAAAATTGTAAACTTTGATATACACAAAATAGATTTGCATTTGTTCAGAATAAATAAAAATTGACAAAAATTGTGGGATTGAATAGTAAATTTTGATGTATAAATAATAAATTTTTATTCATTCGAAAAGAATAATAATTATAATAAATCATGGGTTATAGCTTATGAAAATTATAAATTTTGAATAAAATTGATAAAAATTGTGGGTTATAGCTCATAAAAATTATAAATTTAGATGTATAGATAATTAACTTATATTCATTCAAAATGAATAAAAATCTTAATAGATAATTAATTTACATTAATTGAAATGAATCAAATTTATCCAAAATCATGGATTATAGCTCATTAAAATCATAAATTTTCATGCACACGTAATAATTTGATTTCGTTAAAAATGAATGAAACTATCAAAAATAATCGTTAGAGCTCATGAAAATCACAAATTTTTATATACACATACTAGATTTGCATTTATTCAAAATGAATGGAAATAGACAAAAATTATGGGTTATAGCTCATTAAAATCATAAGTTTTGATGTACAAATAATAAATTTGCATTCTACCAAATTGAATGAAAATTGTCAAAACTTATGAGTTATAGCTCATAAAAATTGTAAGTTTTATGTACATATAATATATTTATATTTGTTAAAAATAAATAAAAATTGATAAAAAAGAGGGTTATAGATCATGAAAATTGAAAATTTTAATGTAACTCTAATAAATTTGCATTCATTCAAAATGAATGAAATTTATAAAAATCGTGAGTTATAACACATAAAATTATAAATTTTGATATCTGAGATAATAAATTTGCATTCATTCAAAATGACAAAAATTTAATAAAATCATGGGTTACAGCTCATGAAAATCACAAATTTTGATGTACGATAATAAATTTGTATTCTACCGAGCCAAATGAAAATTCTCAAAACTCATGGGTTATAGCTCATAAAAATTATAAATTTTGATGTATAGATAATAAATTTATATTTATTCAAAATGAATAAAAATTATAAAAATTATGGATTATAGCTCATTAAAATCATAAATTTTGAAGTGCACAAAATAAATTTGATTTCATTAAAATGAATAAAAATTATCAAAATAATATGGGTTACAGCTCATAAAAATTTTGATGTACACATAAAACATTTGCATTATTTCAAAATGGACGAAAATTGACAAAAATTATGGGTTACAGTACATTAAAATCTTAAATTTTGATAAATAGATAATAAATTTGTATTCATTGAAAAGAATAATGATTGTCAAAATTATTTATTATAGCTCATGAAAATCGTAAATTTCAAATAAAAATTGATAAAAATCTTGGGTTACTCATAAAAATTATAACTTTTGATATATAAATAATAGATTTCCATTTGTTCAAAATGAATGAAAATTAGCAAAAATCATAAATTAGAGCTCATTAAAATCACAAACTTTTGATGTACAGATAATAAATTTGCATTCATTCAAAATGAAAGAAAACTATTAATAATCATGAGTTATAGCTCATGAAAATCGCAAATTTTCATGTGCATGTTACAAATTACATTCATTCAAAATGACAAAAATTTAATAAAATCATGGGTTATAGCTCATAAAATTACAAATTTTGATATATATTTAATAAGCTTGTATTCATCCCAATGAATGAAAATTGTAAAAATCATGAGTTATAGCTCATGTAAATCATAAAATTTAATATACACATAATAAATTTGCATTCATTCAAATTTATAAGTAGAGATAATAAATTTGTATTCATTAAAAAATAATAAAAATTATCAAAAATCGCAGGTCATAGCTCATGAAAATCGTAAATTTTGATATACAGATAATAAATTTTCTTTCATTCAAAATGAATAAAACTTGACAAAAATTACGGGTTATAGCATTAAAAATTGTAAATCTTGATGTACAAATAATAAATTTGTATTCATTCAAAATGAATGAAATTTATAAAAATCGTGAGTTATAACACATAAAAATTATAAATTTTGATGCACATAATAATTTTGATTTTGTTAAAACTAATAAAAATTATTTAAAATCCTAGGTTACATCTCTAGAAAATCGCTAATTTTGATATACACATAATAAATTTGTATTCATTGAGCGAATGAAAACTAACAAAATTATGGGTTATAGCTCATGACAATAGAAAATTTTGATATACAAATAATAAATTTACATTCATTCAAAATAAATAAAAATGTCAAAAGTTAAGGGTTATAGGTCATGAAAATTGCATATGGTTATGTACACATAACAAATTTGCATTCTATAAAAACGAATGAAAATTGACAAAAAGGGGTTATAAATCATGAATATCACAAATTTTTATATCCATATAAAAAATTTCATCCATTCAAAGTGAATAAAAGTTAAAAAATTGTGGCTCATAGCTCATGAAAATCACAAAATTTGATCTATAAATAATAAATTTGTATTCTACCGAGCCAAATGAAAATTCTCAAAACTCATGGGTTATAGCTCATAAAAGTATTAATTAATAATTTTAATTATAGCTCATAAAAATTATTAATTAATAATTTTAATGTACAAATAATAAATTTACATTTAATAAAAATAAATAAAAATTGAGAAAAAAGAGAGTTATTTAACATGAAAATGCAAATTTTGATATACAGTTAATAAATTTGCATTCACTCAAAACTAATAAAAGTTGACAAAAATATTGGTTATAGCTCATAAAAATTATAAATTTTGATATGTACATAATAAATTTACATTCATTTGAAACAAATAAAATTATCAAAAATCATGGATCATACCACATTGAAGTTGCAAATTTCGATGCGCATAATTAATTTGATTTCTTTAAAATGAATAAAAATTTCCAAAAATCATGGGTTACAGCTCATGAAAATTGTAAATTTTGATATACACATAATAGATTTGCATTCGTTCAAAATGAATGAAAATTAAACAAAATCATAGATTAGAGCTCATTAAAATTACAAACTTTGATGTACAGATAATAAATTTGCATTCATTCAAAATGAACAAGAATTATCAAAAATCATGGGTTATAGCTCATGAAAATCATAAATTTTGATGTACGAGATAATAAAATGCATTAGATTCATTATAAGCAAAATGTAATAAAATCATGGGTTATAGCTCGTGAAAATTACAAATTTTGATGTATATTTAATAAACTTGCATTCATTCAAATTAATAAAAATTATCAAAAATCATGGTTTACAACTCATGTAAATTGCAAAATTCGATATACACATAATACATTTGCATTCGATGGAAACGAATAACAATTGACAAAAATTATGGGTTATAGCTCATGAAAATCACAAATTCATATGTAGAGATAATAAGTTTGCATTCATTCAAAAATAATAAAAATTATCAAAAATCATGGGTTATAGCATATGAAAATCGTAAATTTTAATGTTCATATAATAAATTTTTATTCATTCAAAGTAAATAAAAATTAAAAAATTGAGGGTTATAACAAATAAAAATTACAAATTTGATAAATAGATAAAAATTTGCAATCATTTAAAATGAATGAAAATTGTCAATAATCATGGGTTATAATACATAAAAATTATAAATTTTGATGCACACATAATGAATTTGATTTTGTTAAAATGAACAAAAGTATCAAAAATCGGGTTACAACTCATGAAAATTGTTAATTTTGGTATACACATAATAAATTTGTATTAGTTCAAAACAAATGAAAATTAATAAAAATTATGGGTTATAGCTCACGAAAATCATAAATTTTTATGTACATATAATAAATTTGTATTCATTAAAAATGAATAAAACTTTCAAAATCAAGAGCACATGAAAATTACAAATGGTTATGTACACATAACTAATTTGCATTCTATAAAAATGAAATTTGACAAAAAAAATGGGTTATAAATCAAGAAAATCACAAATTTAGATGTACATATAATAAATTTGCATCCATTCAAAGCGAATAAAAATTATAAAAATTATAGGTCATAGCCCATGAAATTGCAAATTTTAAAGTATAAATAATAAATTTGTATTCTACCGAACTGAATCAAACTTGTAAAAATCATGGGTTATAGCATGAAAATTATAAATTTATAATTTTAATGTACACATAATAAATTTGCATTTGTTAGAAATAAATAAAAATTGAGAAAAAGAGGGTTATGGATCATGAAAATCGTAAATCTTAATATACAAATAATAAATTTGCATTCATTTAAAATAAATAAAATTTGACAAGAAACATTGGTTATAGCTCATAAAAATTATAAATTTTGATGTATAGGCAATAAATTTACATTTATTTGAAATGAATGAAAATTAGAACTCATTAAAATCACAAATTTTAGTGTACATATAACAAATTTGCATTCATTTAGAATAAATAAAAATTATCAAAATCTTGGGTTATAGCTCATTAAAATTGCAAATTTTGATGTACTGATAATAAATTTGTATTCATGCAAAATAAACCAAATTTGATAAAAATTATGGGTTATAGCTCATAAAAATTATAAATTTTGATGTATATTTAATAAACTTGCGTTCATCGAAATGAATGAAAATTGTCAAAAATCATGGGTTATATCTCATGTGAATCGCAAATTTAGATATACATATAATAAATTTGTGCTCATTCAAAAGAAGAAAAATTGACAAAACTCATGGGCTATAGCTCATGAAAATTATAAATTCACATGTACAAATAATAAGTTTGCATTCAATCAAAAGAATAGAAAACTATCAAAAATTATGGGTTGTAGTTGATGAAAATAATAAATTTTGACATATAGATAATCAATTTGTACTCATTCAAGATGAATAAAAATTGAAAAAATTTGTGGGTTATAGAAAATAAAAATTATAAATTTTTATGTACTAATAATAAATTTGCATTTATTCAAAATAAATAAAAATTATCAAAAGTCATGAATTATAGCTCATGAAAATTATAAATTTTGATACACACATAACAAATTTGATTTTATTAAAATAAATAAAAATTTGAAAAATCATGGGCTACAGCTCATGAAAATCACAATTTTATATACTCATAATAACTTTACATTCATTCAAAATGAATGAAAATTGACAAAAATCATGGGCGTAGCTCATGAAAATCACAAATTTTGATGTATATATAATAAATTTGTATTTATTCAAAATCAATGAAATTATCAAAAATTAAGGGTTATAGCTCATGAAAATTATAAATGTTTATGTACACATAATAAATTTGCATTCTTTAAAATGAATAAAATGGATAAATAATGGGCTATAAATCATGACAATCTTAAATTTTGATGTACATGTAATAAATTTGCATCCATTCAAAATGAATAAAAATTATCAAAAATCATGGGTAATTGCTAATGAAAATCACAAATTTTAATGTGAAAATAATAAATCTGCATTCTACCAAATATAATGAAAATCGTCAAAAATCAAGGGTTATCTCATAAAATTGTGAATTTTAATGTACACATGATAAATTTGCATCCATTTAAAATAAATAAAGATTGACAAAAATGAGGGTTATAGATCACGAAAATCACAAATTTTGAGGTAAAGATAATAAATTTGCATTCATTCAAAATGAATGAAAATTGATAAAAAAAATCAATGGTTATGGATCATAAAAATTATAAATTTTTACATTATAATTAATAAGTTTACATTTATTCAAAATAATTAAAAATTATCAAAATTATGGATTATAGCTTATTAAAATCATAAATTTTGATGGGCACAAGATAAACTTGATTTCGTTATAAACGAATGAAAATTGCTAAAAATAAAAATATGGTGTAACACCCGTGAATTTTCGTCATTATTTTTCTAATATTTTTGGTACGTATTTTTCTAGTATTATTTTCCTAATATTTTTCGACACGTATCTTCTAATATTGCTTTTCTAATATTAAATATTATTTTCTAGCATTTAAAAGTTGAATAGTATTTTTCTAGGGTTTAAATATTAAATGTTATTTTTCCGGTATTTAAATGTTAAATATTATTTTTAGTATTTAAAAAATTAAATATTATTTTCTAAAAGTATTATTAATATTTTCTCAAATTTTCAGGATTCTCTACAATTCAAAATAGAGTTTTATAATTATATTTATGATTTAGCTACATTATAAATTTAATAATTTCGATAAATACTTCCAGTCATAATCTTGATTATTGATATTATTTATGATTTCGTAAACTGAGCTTGGTATGCAATGCGTTTATCATTGTAATAATTAATTTTCTAATTTAGATATTACAATATAGCTAAACCCTAACCCTAACCCTAACCTAACCCTATATATATACATTATTTATTTTCTTTTTGAAAATTTAGCCATATTTTCTCTCTCTCTCTTTTCTCTCTCTCTCTTTTCTCTCTCTCTCTTTTCTCTCTCTCTCTTTTCTCTCTCTCTCTTTTCTCTCTCTCTCTTTTCTCTCTCTCTCTTTTCTCTCTCTCTCTTTTCTCTCTCTCTCTTTTCTCTCTCTCTCTTTTCTCTCTCTCTCTTTTCTCTCTCTCTCTTTTCTCTCTCTCTCTTTTCTCTCTCTCTCTTTTCTCTCTCTCTCTTTTCTCTCTCTCTCTTTTCTCTCTCTCTCTTTTCTCTCTCTCTCTTTTCTCTCTCTCTCTTTTCTCTCTCTCTCTTTTCTCTCTCTCTCTTTTCTCTCTCTCTCTTTTCTCTCTCTCTCTTTTCTCTCTCTCTCTTTTCTCTCTCTCTCTTTTCTCTCTCTCTCTTTTCTCTCTCTCTCTTTTCTCTCTCTCTCTTTTCTCTCTCTCTCTTTTCTCTCTCTCTCTTTTCTCTCTCTCTCTTTTCTCTCTCTCTCTTTTCTCTCTCTCTCTTTTCTCTCTCTCTCTTTTCTCTCTCTCTCTTTTCTCTCTCTCTCTTTTCTCTCTCTCTCTTTTCTCTCTCTCTCTTTTCTCTCTCTCTCTTTTCTCTCTCTCTCTTTTCTCTCTCTCTCTTTTCTCTCTCTCTCTTTTCTCTCTCTCTCTTTTCTCTCTCTCTCTTTTCTCTCTCTCTCTTTTCTCTCTCTCTCTTTTCTCTCTCTCTCTTTTCTCTCTCTCTCTTTTCTCTCTCTCTCTTTTCTCTCTCTCTCTTTTCTCTCTCTCTCTTTTCTCTCTCTCTCTTTTCTCTCTCTCTCTTTTCTCTCTCTCTCTTTTCTCTCTCTCTCTTTTCTCTCTCTCTCTTTTCTCTCTCTCTCTTTTCTCTCTCTCTCTTTTCTCTCTCTCTCTTTTCTCTCTCTCTCTTTTCTCTCTCTCTCTTTTCTCTCTCTCTCTTTTCTCTCTCTCTCTTTTCTCTCTCTCTCTTTTCTCTCTCTCTCTTTTCTCTCTCTCTCTTTTCTCTCTCTCTCTTTTCTCTCTCTCTCTTTTCTCTCTCTCTCTTTTCTCTCTCTCTCTTTTCTCTCTCTCTCTTTTCTCTCTCTCTCTTTTCTCTCTCTCTCTTTTCTCTCTCTCTCTTTTCTCTCTCTCTCTTTTCTCTCTCTCTCTTTTCTCTCTCTCTCTTTTCTCTCTCTCTCTTTTCTCTCTCTCTCTTTTCTCTCTCTCTCTTTTCTCTCTCTCTCTTTTCTCTCTCTCTCTTTTCTCTCTCTCTCTTTTCTCTCTCTCTCTTTTCTCTCTCTCTCTTTTCTCTCTCTCTCTTTTCTCTCTCTCTCTTTTCTCTCTCTCTCTTTTCTCTCTCTCTCTTTTCTCTCTCTCTCTTTTCTCTCTCTCTCTTTTCTCTCTCTCTCTTTTCTCTCTCTCTCTTTTCTCTCTCTCTCTTTTCTCTCTCTCTCTTTTCTCTCTCTCTCTTTGTGTGGTTTAGTTCGTGCCAATTTGATATCATATGCAATTAACATTTACACATTTGGTGAATATTCGATAGTATGAAATTATCCGTGATGATTGGATAGGTTAGAATTGATTCATGATTAATTTCGTGCTATTTGGAAGTAAGAATGTATTTTTAGGATATTTCTAGGATTTATTATAATTATGAAAATATTTTTAAAGAAATTATTTGGTGAAAATAATTTATGTTGAGTAAAAAGTATTTTTAATTAATTGTTATGATTTAAAGAAATTATTTGGGAGAAAAAGAATTTTTGAAATATTTTAAGAGGTTTCTTTGAAAAAGAAAAGAAATAGAGGTGTTTTATGAAAAGAAAATAGTTATCGTTCATAAATAATATTAAAGAGAAAAGATATTTTTGAGATATTGGATAATTATGTCGAGAATTAGTTTAAAGGATTTCATGGGAATTTATGTTGAAAACCGCGTCATTTCATGTGATTAACTTCTCTTATTTCATATTTTCGTATTGTACCGTTGTTGATAGTTATTCACGTTACTGTTCATGATACACGACACTGACACGTAGAGTAATTGCACATGTGATATGTTAATTGTATTTATTCACAGTCTTGTTGTGTCCAGAACCGTAGTAGTTCATGACTTAGGGATTTGGTTCGTCATGAACATGACCTAGTGACATGTGTGTGTTGACCATGTTAGGAGGTGAACCCGTGTTTAATATCGGCATCGTTGACTTGGTTTACCTGAGACCGTGGGATGGGAAAGTCTTGGTTCATGTGATCGGATATAGCTGTTGATGTATCTTCCAGACTCGCACCAGTGAATTTGTGTAGTCACTGGGGTTGGTTTGTAGGCTAAAGTTTGAATTTGTGTAGTCACTTTAGTCAGTGTACTTGTGTATTCACCTGAGTCCTGCTTGTGTCCGGACAGGCCGGAATCAGTTTGCGTGTAGTCCTCTGGCCGATTTGTGTAGCGGCATTGGATGCACGTAGAGGATTTGTGAACAGTCAGTTATCCGGTGATATGAATTTCGACTCTGTGAGAGTTATGATCCAATGACCTGTTATAGGATGGCTAGATACGGACATCGAGTTGAGATATTTGACAGTTAGGGCACCTGGTGGTACGGACACCTGAGATGCACATGTCGATGCTTTATTTCCAGTTGTATGTTCCATCCGTGTATAGTTTGAGGTTAGTATTTAGTTATTTACGATCTGAGACATATGGTATATACATGAGGGTTTCCTTGTTTGGATTATTTCGCTCGACGTACTACGTCTCGTTTTGTAGATTTCTAAATATCAATCTCATCGGATTTACATGGGTGGTTACCGTATTGTTATACTTGATTTGTTCGCATTTTTCTGATTACTTGCATTCGTTTGTATTATTATTATACTGTTATTGCTTGTGGGATCTTGCCGTGTGTTATACACGCTGACGTACTCCATTCTCTTGGTGTACGTCAGATTTAGATGACGGACAGGTTCAGTATGGAGATGCACTTGAGCCGGAGTTTTCTCAGCAGGAGAACCTTCCAGACGACGGAGTAGATCGAGTTGAAGCTTAGTTTCCCCTTTATTTTCAGTAGTTGATGAACCTTAGACTTCTTTCAGTATTTCCATTTTAGCTCAGTTGATATTTGTTTCATGACTCTCTAGTTTCTTTAACCACATGAATTGTTTCAGATATGTGGACTCTTTTATAGTCCTGGATGTTATTTCATTTTGGTGATATGTACTCTTACGTTACGGATTATTATTTATTCTTACCTACCGTGATTGGGATCTGTGGTATGATATATTTTTATGATTACTTGACGCCATGTATTAGATTGAGAAGAAATATTTTTATTATTCGTATTTCTCCTCAACCTAATACGTCATGCTTATTCAATGCATCTTCCCGGGTATTTTGGGAAGCGTGACATATGGGTTATAGCTCATGAAAATTATAAATTTGCATATACACATAAAAGATTTGTGTTCTTTCAAAAGAATGAATTATAAGAAAAATTGTAGGTTATAGCACATTAAAATCATAAATTTTGATTTGAGATAATAAATTTGTATTCATTGAAGAAGAATGATAATTGTCAAAATCATGGGTTATAGCTCACGAAAATCATAAATTCAAACTAAAAATTCATAAAAATCATGGGTTATAGCTCAAAAATTATAAACTTTGATGTATAGATAATTAATTTACATATATTCAAAATGAATGAAAATTATCAAAACTCATGGATAATAGCTCATTAAAGTCGCAAATTTTGATGCACACATAATAAATTTAATTTTATTAAAATGAATGAAAATTATTAAAAATCATGGGTTATAGCTCATGAAAATTATAAATTTTAATATACACATAATAGATTAGCATTCGTTCAAAACGAGCAAAATTGACAAAAATCATAGATTAGAGCTCATTAAATTCACAAACTTTGATGTACAGATAATAAATTTGCATTCATCCAAAATAAATGAAAAGTATAGAAAATCATGGTAGCTCATGAAATCACAAATTTTGATGTAGAGATAATAAATATGCATTCATTCAAAATGAATAAAAATTATCAAAAATCATGGGTTATAGCTTATGAAAATTATAAATTTGATGTATAGATAATTAATTTACATATATTCAAAATGAATGAAAATTATCAAAAATCATGGATTATAGCTCATGAAAATCGTAAATTTGATGTACACATAATAAATTTAATTTTATTAAAATGAATGAAAATTGACAAGAATCATGGGTTATAGCTCATGAAAATTATAAATTTTAATATACACATAATAAATTTGCATTCATTCAAAATGAATAAAAATTATCAAAAATCATGGGTTATAGCTTATGAAAATTATAAATTTGATGTATAGATAATTAATTTACATATATTCAAAATGAATAAAAATTATTAAAAATCATGGGTTATAGCTCATGAAAATCATAAATTTGATGTACATATAATAAATTTGCATTCATTCAAAATGAATGAAAATTGACAAGAATCATGGGTTATAACACATAAAAATTACAAATTTTGATGTATATTTAATAAACTTGCATTCATCCAAATAAATAAAATTATCAAAAATCATGGGTTATAGCTCATGTAAATCACAATTTGATATAGACATAATAAATTTGCATTCTTTGAAAATAAACAAAAATTAAAAAATCATGAGTTATAGGTCATGAAAATAACATATTTATATGTAGAGATAATAAATTTGTATTCATTCAAAAATAATAAAAATTATCAAAAATCATGGGTTATAGCTCATGAAAATCGTAAATTTTGACGTACAAATGATAAATTTTCATTCATTCAAAATGGATAAAAATTGTCAAAAATCATGGGTTATAGTAAATAAAAATTACAAATTTTGATGTAGAGATAATAAATATGCATTCATTCAAAATGAATGAAAATTGACAAGAATCATGGGTTATAACACATAAAAATTACAAATTTTGATGCACACATAATACATTTACTTTTGTTAAAATGAATAAAAATTATTAAAAATCCTAGGTTACAGCTCATGAAAATCATTACTTTTGATATACACATAATAAATTTGTATTTGTTTAAAACGAATGAAAATTGACAAATATCATGTGTTGTTGCTCATGAAAATCACAAATTTAGATATACATATAATAAATTTGCATTCATTCAAAATGAATAAAATTGTCAAAAATTAAGGGTTATAACGCATGAAAATTATAAGTGGTTATATATACATAATAAATTTTCATTTTTAAAATGAATAAAATTTTGATAAGAAAAAGGGTTATAAATCATGGAAATCGTAAATTTTAACATACATATAATAAATTTGTATCCATTAAAAGCGAATGAAAATTGTTTTAAATAGTGTGTCATAGCTCAAGAAAATCGTAAATTTTGATCTACACTTAATAAGTTTGCACTCTACGAATCGAATGAAAATTATCAAAAATCATGGGTCATAGCTTATAAAAGTGATAAATTTTAATGTACACATAATAAATTTGCTTTTAGCAAAAATAAATAAAATAGACAAAAGAAAGAGGGTTATAGATTGAGAAAATTATAAATTTTGATGTCTTGATAATACATTTGCAGTCATTCAAAACGAATGAAATTTGACAAAAATTATTGGCTATAGCTCATAAAGATTATACATTTTGATGTATAGATAAAAATTTACATCCATTAGAAAAAATTGGAAATTGTCAAAAATCATCGATTACATTCAATAAAATAGAAACTTTTGATGCTGAGAATAAATTTGGTTTTGTTAAAATGAATAAAAATTATCAAAATTATGGGTTGCAGCTCATGAAAATTGTGAATTTCGATGTACAGATGATAAATTTGTATTCATTCAAAAGAATGATAATTTTCAAAAATCATGGGTTATCTTAGTAAAATCACAAATTACGAATAAATTTTGATAAAAATCGTGTGTTATAGCTCATAAAAATTATAAATTTTGATGTATAGATAATGAATTTACATTCATTAGGAAAAATGAAAATTATCAAAAATCATGGATTATAGCTTGTTAAAATCGTAAAATTTGATACACACATAATAAATTTGATTTCATTAAAAATGATAGAAAATTGTCAAAAATCATGGGTTACAAGTCATGAGAATTGTAAATTTTAATATATACATAATAGACATGCATTTATTCAAAACGAATAAAATCAACAAAAATCATAGGTTAGAGCTAATTAAAATAAAAATTTTGATATATAGATAATAAATTTACATTCAATCAAAATGAACAAAAATTATAAAAATTGTCGTTTATAGTTCATGAAAATCATAAATTTTGATATACAAATAAGTAATTTACATTCGTTTAAAACGAAGAAAATTTGACAAAAATCTTGGGTTATAATTCATAAAAATTTAAATTTTGATGTATATTTAACAACTTTGCATTTATCCAAATGAATGAAAATTATCAAAAATCATGCATTATAACTCATGTAAATCATAAAATATTGATATACACTTAATAAATTTGCATACGCTCCAAGCGAACAAAAATTAATAAAAATCATGGGTTATAGCTCATGAAAATCATAAACTTATATGTACAGATAATAAATTTGTATTCATTTGAAAGGAATAAAGCCTATCAAAAATCATGGATTATAGCTCATGAAAATCGTAAATTTTGACATACATATAATAAATTTGTATTCATTCAAAATAAATAAAATTAACAAAATTATGGGTTATAGCAAATAAAAACTATAAATTTAAACTATAAATTTTGATGTCTGAGATAATAAATTTGTATTCATTCAAAACTAATAAAACTTGTTAAAAATCATGAATTATAGCTTATTAAAATCAAAAATTTTGATGCACACATAATAAACTTGATTTTGTTAAAAATAAAAAATTGTCAAAAATCATGGGTTGCAGCTCATGAAAATCATTACTTTTGATATACACATAATAAATTTGTATTTGTTTAAAACGAATGAAAATTGACAAATATCATGTGTTGTTGCTCATGAAAATCACAAATTTAGATATACATATAATAAATTTGCATTCATTCAAAATGAATAAAATTGTCAAAAATTAAGGGTTATAGCATGAAAATTATAAGTGGTTATATATACATAATAAATTTTCATTTTTAAAATGAATAAATTTTGATAAGAAAAAGGGTTATAAATCATGGAAATCGTAAATTTTAACATACATATAATAAATTTGTATCCATTAAAAGCGAATGAAAATTGTTTTAAATAGTGTGTCATAGCTCAAGAAAATCGTAAATTTTGATCTACACTTAATAAGTTTGCACTCTACCGAATCGAATGAAAATTATCAAAAATCATGGGTCATAGCTTATAAAAGTGATAAATTTTAATGTACACATAATAAATTTGCTTTTAGCAAAAATAAATAAAATAGACAAAAGAAAGAGGGTTATAGATTGAGAAAATTATAAATTTTGATGTCTTGATAATACATTTGCAGTCATTCAAAACGAATGAAATTTGACAAAAATTATTGGCTATAGCTCATAAAGATTATACATTTTGATGTATAGATAAAAATTTACATCCATTAGAAAAAATTGGAAATTGTCAAAAATCATCGATTACATTCAATAAAATAGAAACTTTTGATCTTGTAGAATAAATTTGGTTTTGTTAAAATGAATAAAAATTATCAAAATTATGGGTTGCAGACTCATGAAAATTGTGAATTTCGATGTACAGATGATAAATTTGTATTCATTCAAAAGAATGATAATTTTCAAAAATCATGGGTTATCTTAGTAAAATCACAAATTACGAATAAATTTTGATAAAAATCGTGTGTTATAGCTCATAAAAATTATAAATTTTGATGTATAGATAATGAATTTACATTCATTAGGAAAAATGAAAATTATCAAAAATCATGGATTATAGCTTGTTAAAATCGTAAAATTTGATACACACATAATAAATTTGATTTCATTAAAAATGATAGAAAATTGTCAAAAATCATGGGTTACAAGTCATGAGAATTGTAAATTTTAATATATACATAATAGACATGCATTTATTCAAAACGAATAAAATCAACAAAAATCATAGGTTAGAGCTAATTAAAATAAAAATTTTGATATATAGATAATAAATTTACATTCAATCAAAATGAACAAAAATTATAAAAATTGTCGTTTATAGTTCATGAAAATCATAAATTTTGATATACAAATAAGTAATTTACATTCGTTTAAAACGAAGAAAATTTGACAAAAATCTTGGGTTATAATTCATAAAAATTTAAATTTTGATGTATATTTAACAACTTTGCATTTATCCAAATGAATGAAAATTATCAAAAATCATGCATTATAACTCATGTAAATCATAAAATATTGATATACACTTAATAAATTTGCATACGCTCCAAACGAACAAAAATTAATAAAAATCATGGGTTATAGCTCATGAAAATCATAAACTTATATGTACAGATAATAAATTTGTATTCATTTGAAAGGAATAAAGCCTATCAAAAATCATGGATTATAGCTCATGAAAATCGTAAATTTTGACATACATATAATAAATTTGTATTCATTCAAAATAAATAAAATTAACAAAATTATGGGTTATAGCAAATAAAAACTATAAATTTAAACTATAAATTTTGATGTACGATAATAAATTTGTATTCATTCAAAACTAATAAAACTTGTTAAAAATCATGAATTATAGCTTATTAAAATCAAAAATTTTGATGCACACATAATAAACTTGATTTTGTTAAAAATAAAAAATTGTCAAAAATCATGGGTTGCACTCATGAAAATCGTACATTTTGATATACACATAATAATTTGTATTCTTTTAAAATGAATAAAAATAGAAAAAATTATGGATTATAGCTCATGAAAATCGTAAATTTTGATGTACATATAATAAATTTGAAAAAGGATGAAATTGTTAAAAATCAAATGTTATACCTCATGAAAACTGCAAAATGGTTATGTACTCATAATAAATTTGCATTCAGTAAAACGAATGAAAATTGATTAAAAAAATGGTTGTTAAATCATGAAAATCGTGAATGTTGATGTACATATAATAAATTTGCATCCATTCAAATCAAATAAAATTATCAAAAATGTGGGTCATAGCTCATGAAAATCGTAAATTTTGATGTACAAATAATAAATTTATATTTTACCAAATTAAATAAACATTGTTAAAAATTATGAGTTATAGTTCATTATAATTATAAATTTTAATGTACACATAATAAATTTGTATTTGTTAAAAATAAATAAAAATGGAAAACAAAAAGAGGATTATAGATCATAAAATTATAAATTTGGATATCAGATAATAAATTTGTATTCATTTAAAATGAATAAAAATTAATAAAAATATTGGTTATGGCTCATGAAAATGTAAATTTTAATAAATTTGTATTTATTCAAAACAAATAAAAATTGATAAAAATTATAGGTTATAACTCATAAAATCATAAATTTTAATGCACATGTTACAAATTTGCATTCATTCAAAATGAATGAAAATTATCAAAAATCATGGGTTATAGCTCGTGTAAATAGCAAATTTTCATAGACTAAATAAATTTGCATTCAATCAAAACGAATGAAAATTAACAAAAATCATAGGTTATAGCTCATAAAAATCAAAAATTTTGATGTACATACAATAAATTTACATTCATTCAAAATGAATGAAAATTATCAAAAATCATGGTTATAGCTTATGAAAATCTTAAACTTTGATGTACACATAATAAATTTGGATTCATTCAAACCGAATTAAAATTAACTATAACAAAGTGGGTCATAGCTCTTGATAATTAAAAATTTTGATGTACACATAATAAATTGTATTCATTCAAAACAAAAAATGGACAAATAAAACGGGTTATATAATATGAAAATCATAAATTTTGATGTACACATAATAAATTTGAGTTTATTTAAACCAAAAAGACAAAAATCATAGATTATAGCTAAAGAAAATCGTAGAATTTGATGTACATATAAAAATTGCATTCATTCAAAATGAGAAAAATTTTCAAAAATCATGAGTTAAATCTCATAAAATTAAATAAAATTTATGTACACTTTATAAATTTGTAATTTTTCAAAATGAGAAAAACTAGTAAAAATAATGGGTTAGAGCTCATGAAAATCATAAATTTTGATGTACACATAATAAATTTGTATTTATTAAAAATAAAAATTAATAAAAATTATGGATAATAGCTCATGAAAATAACAAATTTCCATTTACACATAATAAATTTCCATTCATCCCAAAATTGAAAAACAATTGTGGGTTATAGCTCATGAAAATCACAAATTTTTATGTACATATAATAAATTTGCATTTATGAAAAATAAATAAAAATTAAAAATTATGGGTTATTGCTCATGAAAATCATGAATTTTTATGTGCACGTAATAAATTTACATCCGTTTGAAATAAAAAAAATTGACAAAATTTATAGATTATGGCTCATAAAAACACAAATTTTCATTTACAATAATAAACTTTAGTGCATAAAAAATAAAAATTGACAAAAAGTGTGTTATAGTATTTAAATGCAAATTTTAATGTACAGATAATAAATTTGCATTCATTCAATACAAACAAAAATTGACAAAATCTTGTGTTATATCTCATAAAATCACAAATTTTAATGTACAAATATTAAATTCGTATTCATTAAAAAAATAACAATTGTCAAAAAATCATGGGTTATAGCTCAAGAAAATTGCAACTTCTTTTATACAAATAATAAATTTGTATTCATTAAAATGAATAAAATTGATAAAAATTATGGATTATAGCACATAAAAGTTACAAATTTTGATGTAAAGATAATAAATTAGCATTCATTTGAAATGAATGAAAATTATAAAAAATTATGGATTATAGTTCACTAAACTCACAAATTTTGATGCACACATAATAAATTTGATTTCTTTAAAAAGAATAAAAATTCTTAAAAATCATGGGTTATAGCTCATTAAAATCATAAATTTTGATATATACATAATAAATTTGCATTAGTTCAACATAAATGAAAATTAATAAAAAATCTTGGGTTATAGCTCATTAAAATCATAAATTTTAATATATAGATAATGAATTTGCATTCATTCAAAAGAATAAAAATTATCAAAACCATGGGTTATAGCTCATCAAAATCATAATTTTCTAGGTACGAGAATAAATTTACATTCATTCAAAATGAATAAAAATTAATAAAAATAGTTGTTGTAGCTCATAAAAGTTATAAATTTTGATGTACGAGATAATAAATTTAAATTCATCGAAACTAATATAAATTGTCAAAAATCATGTATTATAGCTCATTAAAATCATAAATTTTGATGCACACAGAATAAAATTGATTTAGTTAAAATGAATAAAATTGTCGAAATATGGGTTATAGCTCGTGAAAATTTTAAATTTTGATATACACATTACAAATTTGCATTAGTTCAACATAAATGAAAATTAATAAAAATTATGGGTTATAGCTCATTAAAATTGTAAATTTTAATGTATAAATAATAAATTTACATTCATTCAAAAAATTGATAATTGTCAAAAATCACAGGTTATAGCTCATGAAAATAAAACTTTTGATGTATAGATAATTAAATTGTAGTCATTCAAAATGATTAAAAACTAACAAAAATTATGGTTTATTGCTAATGAAAATCACAAATTTTGATGATACATTTGCATTTATTCAAAAGATTGAAAATTATAAAAATTATGGATTATAGCTCATGAAAATCATAATTTTGATGTACAGATAATAAATTTATATTTTTCAAAATGAATGAAAATTGACAAAAGTCATTGGTTATAGCACATGAAAATCATAAATTTTGACGTACAATTAATAAATTTTCTTTTTAAAACAAGCAAAATTTTACAAAAATTATGGGTTATAGATCATGAAAATCATAAATTTTGATGTATATATAATAAATTTGCATTCATTCAAAATGAGTAAAACCTGTCAAAAATCATGGGTAATAGGTCATGCAAATGGCAAATTTATATATATATATATATATATATATATATATATATATATATATATATATATATATATATATATATATATATATATATATATATATAATTTATTTTCATCCAAAATAAACAAAAATTCAAAAATTATGGGTTATATGAAAATCACAAAGTTTGATGTACAGAAAATTAATTTGCATTCTTTCAAAAAAATAAAATTGTCAAAACACGTGTTATGGCTCATGTAAATCGCAAATTTTAATGTACACATAATAAATTTAAATTCGTTCAAAAATAAATAAAATTATAAAAATCATGTGCCGTGAAAATTTCTAATTTTGATATACACGTAATAGATTTGTATTCGTTCAAAATGAATAAAATTGATAAAAATTATGGGCTATAGCTACAAAATATTGCAAAGTTTGATGTACAGATAATAAATTTGCATTCATTCAAAAAAATAATAGTCAAAAGTCATGGGTTATAAGCATAAAAATTAAAAATTTTGATGTACAGATAATAAATTTGCATTCATTCAAAATGATAAAAATTAACAAAAATCGTGGGTTATACCTCATGGAAATCATAAATTTTGATGTACAAATAATATGTTTGCATTCATTCAAAAAATATAAATCGCCAAAAATAATGGTAACCATGAAAATCGTAATTTTGATGTACATATCATAAATTTACAGAATTCAAAATGAAAAAATTTAACAAAAATCGTGGGTTATAGCTTATGAAAAATGTAAATTTTGATGTATAGTTAATAAATTTTTATTTTTGAAAATGGCGAGAATTTACAAAAATTATGGATTATAGCTCATGAAATCACAAGTTTCGATGTATATATTATAAATTTGTATTCATTCAAAATGAATAAAAATTATCAAAAATTATGGGTTATAGCTCATTTAAATGGAAATGTTATATACATAATAAATTTGCATTCTTTTAAAATAAATAAAATTTGTCATAAATCATGGGTTCTGACTCATAAAAATCACAAATTTTGATGTCTGAGATAATAAATTTACATTCATTCAAAACAAATAAAAATTAATGAAAATCATGGGGTTTTAGCACATTAAAATTACAATTATTTAATGTACACATAATAAATTTACATTCATTAAAAATAATTAAAAGTAAAAAATTGTGGGTTGTAGCTCATAAAAATGGAAAATTTTTATGTACATATAATAGATTGCATTCATTCAAAATGAGTAAAATTGTCAAAAATTATTTGTCATAGCTCATGAAAATTACAGATGGTTATGTACACGTAATACATTTGCATTCTTTTAAAATAAATAAAAATTATAAAAATTATGGGTTATAGATCATGAAAATCATAAATTTTGATGTACATATAATAAATTTGCATCCATTCAAAGCGCATGAAAATTGTTACAAATCATGGCTTATAACTCATAAAAATCTTAAATTTAATTTACTGATAATAAATTTGCATTCATTCAAAACAAATAAAAATTAATGAAAATCATGGGGTTTTAGCACATTAAAATTACAATTATTTAATGTACACATAATAAATTTACATTCATTAAAAATAATTAAAAGTAAAAAAAATTGTGGGTTGTAGCTCATAAAAATGGAAAATTTTTATGTACATATAATAGATTGCATTCATTCAAAATGAGTAAAATTGTCAAAAATTATTTGTCATAGCTCATGAAAATTACAGATGGTTATGTACACGTAATACATTTGCATTCTTTTAAAATAAATAAAAATTATAAAAATTATGGGTTATAGATCATGAAAATCATAAATTTTGATGTACATATAATAAATTTGCATCCATTCAAAGCATGAAAATTGTTACAAATCATGGCTTATAACTCATAAAAATCTTAAATTTAATTTCTGATAATAAATTTGCATTCATTCAAAACGAATAATAATTGTCAAAAATCGGGGTTCTAGCTCATGAAAATTATAAATTTTAATATACACATAATAAATTTGCATTTATAAAAATGAATGAAAATGTAGAAAAAAAAGTGGGTTATAGATCAAGAAATCATAATTTTTTATCTGAGATAATAAATTTGCATTCACTCAAAGCGAATGAAAATTGACTAAAATTGTGGGTTATTGCTCACAATAATCATAAATTTTATGTACATATAATAAATTTGCATTCATTCAAAATGAATGAAATTGTCAAAACTTATGAGTTATAGCTCATGAAAAAATCTAATTGTTATGTACATCGATAAATTTCGTTCTTTAAAATGAAAGAAAATTGACCAAAAATGGGTTACAAATCATGAAAATTATAAATTTTGATGTACATATAATAAATTTGCATTCATTCAAAGAGAATGAAAACTATCAAAAATCATAGGTTATAGTTCATGAAAATAGCAAATTTTGACGTATAGATAATAAATTTGCATTCTATCAAATCAAATAATAATTATCAAAAATCATGGGTTATAGCTCATCAAAATTAAAAATTTTAATGTACACATAATAAATTTATATTTTTTCTCAAAATGAGTAGAAATTGTAAAAGTTAATGGGTCATAGCTCATGAAAATCACAATATTTGATGTATACATAATAAATTTGCATTCATTCAAAATGAACAAAAATTATGAATTATATCATAAATTTTAATACACATAATAAATTTGCATCGTTCAAAATGAATGAAAATTAAGAAAAATTATGGCTTATAGCTCATGAAAATAGCAAATCTTAATGTAGCATAATAAATCTGTATTTGCTTAAAATGAATAAAAATTGATAAAAGGGTTATAGATCATAAAAATCACAAATTTTAATGTATAAATAATAAATTTTCATTTATACAAAATAAAAAAATTGATGAGAATCGTAGGTTATAGCTCAAGAAAATCACAAAATTTGATGTATGCATATAAATTTGCATTCATTCAAAATGAGCAAAAATTTTCAAAAATTATAAAAATAATGGGTTATAGCTCACAAAAATCACAAAATTTAATATACATATAATAAATTTGTATTCATTCAAAACAAATAAAACTGATAAAAATCATGGATTATAGCTCATAAAAATCATAGATTTTGATATACATATAATAAATTTTTATTTGTTTAAAACAAATAAAATTAACAATATTTGTGGGTTATAGCTCATGAAAAGCGTAAATTTTATGTATCCACACAATAAAATTACATCTGTTTGAAATGAATAAAAATTGATAAAAATCGTGAGTTGTAGCTTATGAAAATTGTAAATTTTGATTTACATATAATAAATTTGTATTCATTCAAAACGAATAAAAATTGATAACAAAGTGGGTTATAGATCATGGAAATCATAAATTTTGATATATATATATATATATATATATATATATATATATATATATATATATATATATATATATATATATATATATATATATATATATATATACATAATAAATTTGCATTCATTCAAAATGAGCAAAAATTTTCAAAAATTATAAAAATAATGGGTTATAGCTCAAGAAAATCAAAATTTGATGTGCATATAAATTTGCATTCATTCAAAATGAGCAAAAATTTTAAAATTCAAAGGTTATATAGCTCATGAAAATTTAAAAAAATATGTACACATAATAAATTTATAGTTTTTAAAAGCAAGCAAAATTGTCAAAAATAATGGGTTATAGCTCATAGAAATAATAAATTTTAATGTACATATAATAAATTTGTATTTGTTCAAAACAAATAAAAAATTGATAAAAATCATGAGTTATAGCTCATGAAAATCATAAATTTTGATATATATATATATAATAAATTTTTATTTGTTTAAAACAAATAAAATTAACAATATTTGTGGGTTATAGCTCATGAAAAGCGTAAATTTTATGTATCCACACAATAAAATTACATCTGTTTGAAATGAATAAAAATTGATAAAAATCGTGAGTTGTAGCTTATGAAAATTGTAAATTTTGATTTACATATAATAAATTTGTATTCATTCAAAACGAATAAAAATTGATAAAAATCATGAGTTATAGCTCATGAAAATCATAAATTTTGATATATATATATATATATATATATATATATATATATATATATATATATATATATATATATATATATATATATATATATATATATATATATATATATATATATATATATATATATATATATATATATATATATATATACATATATATATATATATATATATATATATATATATATATATATATATATATATATATATATATATATATATATATATATATATATATATATATATATATATATATATATATATATATATATATATATATATATATATATATATATATATATATATATATATATATATATATATATATATATATATATATATATATATATATATATATATATATATATATATATATATATATATATATATATATATATATATATATATATATATATATATATATATATATATATATATATATATATATATATATATATATATATATATATATATATATATATATATATATATATATATATATATATATATATATATATATATATATATATATATATATATATATATATATATATATATATATATATATATATATATATATATATATATATATATATATATATATATATATATATATATATATATATATATATATATATATATATATATATATATATATATATATATATATATATATATATATATATATATATATATATATATATATATATATATATATATATATATATATATATATATATATATATATATATATATATATATATATATATATATATATATATATATATATATATATATATATATATATATATATATATATATATATATATATATATATATATATATATATATATATATATATATATATATATATATATATATATATATATATATATATATATATATATATATATATATATATATATATATATATATATATATATATATATATATATATATATATATATATATATATATATATATATATATATATATATATATATATATATATATATATATATATATATATATATATATATATATATATATATATATATATATATATATATATATATATATATATATATATATATATATATATATATATATATATATATATATATATATATATATATATATATATATATATATATATATATATATATATATATATATATATATATATATATATATATATATATATATATATATATATATATATATATATATATATATATATATATATATATATATATATATATATATATATATATATATATATATATATATATATATATATATATATATATATATATATATATATATATATATATATATATATATATATATATATATATATATATATATATATATATATATATATATATATATATATATATATATATATATATATATATATATATATATATATATATATATATATATATATATATATATATATATATATATATATATATATATATATATATATATATATATATATATATATATATATATATATATATATATATATATATATATATATATATATATATATATATATATATATATATATATATATATATATATATATATATATATATATATATATATATATATATATATATATATATATATATATATATATATATATATATATATATATATATATATATATATATATATATATATATATATATATATATATATATATATATATATATATATATATATATATATATATATATATATATATATATATATATATATATATATATATATATATATATATATATATATATATATATATATATATATATATATATATATATATATATATATATATATATATATATATATATATATATATATATATATATATATATATATATATATATATATATATATATATATATATATATATATAGCTCATGAAAATCACAAATTTTGATGTGCTTATTACATACACTACACAGCAGTTCTTTCCGGGGACACTCCATTCTGTGCATGTAAGCACCTGGTTTCTCCTTATGTTGCCTGACTGATCTTATCCTCGAATAAGTCAATAAATTCTTGACATCATGACAAAAAACATGTCACTGTGAAAACTCACATCAAATAAATCTTTGAGGTTTACCATGTTGAGCCACAAACGCTGATGGACTTTCAAAATTCAAGATTGTCGCCCAGTAGAAAATAGATAATAGATGTTGCCCTCTTTTAACATTCTCGCTCATGCCCATAGGCTAATGTTGAAACTTTTCAGAAGATTGAAGCCAGAAGTAGGGACCAAATTACTCTTAAAGCAGCTAACTCACCCATGCATATATCTAGATCTTTACAGATTCACATGTAAATATTCTTAGATTTATAGGTTAAAATCAGTTTTTAACTTCTTGAAATTGATAGCTCAACTCTACTAATCCAATGAAAGCTGGGTAAAACGTAAGTGATCAGGTTGGTTAGGGTATGCTCCTCATCGCTTCCTCCGACTTCTGATTCCACAATGACACTCATTTCATCTTTCGCATTGTACGGCCCCTTGATATGCATCTGCCATATCTGTTCTTCTGGCAATGCATCAACTCAAAAGGCCCTGAATCCATCTCAACCAGAAAAAAGCAACTTAAAACGAAGTGTTGAAACATTTCATGGAACCTTCAGCTGTACTTTACAGAAACCAGTTTGACTGTTGTAAACAGTTAATTTGCGAAATATTCATTTATTTGCATCAAAGCAATAACTCTGACTACTCTAATTGACTCAAATAGACTGGAACAAGACCAAAAAGTTCCAGACTACAGCTTTCAGTATTGAACAACAAATAATTAATACACCAACGCTGTCTAGTTGACATTGTGGAAAGAATCGATGATGGCATCAGCGAGGTAATCGCACTTGGCCAGAGACAACCCAGCCAAAGAGATCCTACCGTCCTTGGTCATGTACACGTGCCATTTGTTTGTCATGTTGTCACTCTGGTGATGCAACAAGAAACAAAACTCAGAAAATCAGGAGGAAAAAAAAAACAGTTTACTGGATGAATCTTTGTGAGTTGGAGAGTGAGTTACCTGTGCTTTATTCAAGCCGGTAAAGGAGAACATGCCAATCTGCTTGAGAATAAAAGACCAATCTTTTCCACTCTTATCTTTCTCAGAGAGGCTGTCAAAGAGTCTTTGTCTCACATTCTTTATACGTCCTGCCATTTGTTCCATCTCTGCTTTCCATTCGTTGAAAAGAGTAGAGTCTCCAACAACATTAGCAACTATTCTTGCGCCGTGAACAGGAGGATTTGAGTACATAGGCCGAGCAATCCTTTTCAGCTGGCTCTTAACCCTGAGTAAACCAAAACATAAAGTAAATTATTTTCATAAAAATTATATATACAATGTGACACCAATGCCCATGATGAAATATGTCTATCCAAAAGGAAAGGAATTCAGAATAACTCAGAGTTGTTATGATGAAATCTCTTAGGAAATAAATTAATTCACCAATTTTAATTTTAACTTAATGGCATGCATCACTTAAAATTTTACTAAAACAGAATTTCTGTTTAAACTGTTTGACTTGATCAAAATAAATAGAATAGCATGAGCTTATTAATAAAAGCCACCCAAAACAAATTCCTAGAATTGGACATTGGCTAGCATCTGGACTGGCGAAGGAAATCTTAATTTACTTTGCTTAAACTCTATTAAGAGAACACTAAATAAGAAATAAGACAGAAAGGAAAAAATAAATAAATAAACAAGACAGGATAATTATGATGAAATAAAAGGATGGAAAAAATCACAGGTAAGGACAAATGAAAGACTGAAAGTAATATATTTCTTGGAAAATTATTGTAGTAATTTCATCTGATAGCATTCACATAAAGACCTCAAATGCAATTCTTTCTTACATTTGTCTATTTATTTTTTATTAATATATTTTCATTTGTGCGCGTGTGTATTTTTTTCACTCTGCAACTATGCCCATCTTGCCTCTGTACACCTGATAGCCAACTGACTACAGCAACCACTTCAGATTCCTAAAAGCTATAATTTTGAACAACTGAACTTCGAAAGAACTTTCAAGCATAAGAACTTACCTAGTTGCAGCATCTGAGGATGCACACACAACATTGATGGCTCCAACCCTCTCAGCATACAAGCCCAGGTTCTTACTGTATGACTGGGCAACCAGAAGTTCCATACCACGTGCAACAAACAATCTAACAGACGATGCGTCAGCATCAAGGCTTCCGCTAGCAAATCCCTGGTATGAACTTAATGGTTAGCTCATGCATTACCCACAGAAGAGGAAGAAAAGGTAAAAGAAAGGTAAAAACACTACTCAGAAACATGGTACCTGGTATGCCACATCAAAGAAAGGAATGTGGTTCTTTTCTTCGATAACATCGGCAATTTTCTCCCACTGTTCAGGAGTTGGGTCTATGCCAGTTGGGTTGTGAGCACAACCATGTAAAAGGATAAAAGATCCATCTGGTGCAGCCTAAGGAATGCATTTGTTCATTAAAACACTATAATAAAATCTAGTCATTTCCTTCCCAGGACCAAGAGAACAGGAATTATGTATTGAATCCAATCAATAGATTCCACAAAATAAACCGAAAATAGGAATCAAACATGCAATAAAAGCTCCAGATGTAAGAAAGCAATGAGGGACGGAGAAAGTGAAAAATGCAAATCAGTTGTGGAACTAGAAGAAATTGAAACCTGTTAGATATCTGTCAGAAAGTTTGATAAGTTTTAAGAGATTCAAAAACCAAAGAGAATTTCAAAGGGTTAAAGAATGGGAAAGGTGGCTCATTCAAAATCATTTCCACCCACAGCGAGAACCCTGAGAGTTTATAGTAACCAAAAATGCTAGATGGGCACAAAAAATAGGATCCTAGTAGCAATAGTCAGACCTTTATATCTGCTATCATTCCATCAAAATCCAAACCAACAGTTCTAGGGTCATAGTATCGGTACTCAGACCAAGGCACCCTGGCATCATTGAAAATGTTCTTGTGGTTACCTGTTCAATGCAAAGAAATTTGGTCATGAAAATTCAGGATCTCTTGCAGAATCAGCCAAATGAAAGTTCAAGCAGCTTATATGCTTACCCCAACTAGGAGATGAAATCAAAACTTTTGCATCAGGGAAATATCTTTGTATAAATGCTGCAGCAAGGCGAAGGGACCCAGTCCCAGAAAGACTCTGAACAGTGGCAACCTAATAACAGAAGCAAGCATACCCATAAGCAGCAGGAACAAAACCTGATTTTACTTGTGTTTACACTAACTAAACAACAAGCCTGAAATAAATCTAGGGAAAGTATTACATACTCTTCCTTGTTGGATGGCTGCATTGTCAGCTCCTAACAACAACTCTGCAGTAACCTTATTAAATGCAGCCAATCCTTCAATAGGTAAATACTGCAAGACAATGGGTCTTTAGGTCAGCAAGGAATCACAGATGGGATGTATTTCACAAAATTCAATCAGTCATTTCGAAATACCTCTTTGTTGTCTCCTTTTTCCAACATAAGATTTTCTGCCTGCATGATAACATAGTCATTAATTATATCTAGCACCTACTTCAATAGTCCATACTGGAAACATCTCTTCTTGTCTTCTTAATGTAGTAAGAATCTAAGATTATCAAACATCTTGTCTGAATACGTGTATACATACCTTTTTAACAACATCCAGAACATAAGGCTGGAGTTCTTCTGTTCTGTAAGCTCCCACCCCAAGGTTGAGCTTCATGTCACTTGTGTCTGCTCTGAATGCTTCAGAAACCCCAAGAATCGGGTCTGGTGGAGCCATAGTCACTCCCTCAAAACGAGAAACATTAACTGTAACAGCCATTCGTACTCGTCCAGAAGACTGCCAAACAAAATTAGCTAGATTCACATTTCCATGTAAACTTAATGCAAAATTAGAGATACAGCATCGAGCTCTGCTGTATTTTTCATGAGGAAATTTGCAAAATATATTGAGTTATGTACAAAACAAGGAAGAGTACAATAGTTGTTAAACAACTCTCTGCTTATCACTGGTCTTCTTAAACGACCCTTCCTCCATCTTTTATTCCTAAGGAACAGTGTCACCTCAGCATATCAAATTTTTTTCAGAATTGCCACATATAGGTTAACCAGATGTTCCATCCTTGTTCAAAATTCTACACGCCAATTTGAGCCCCTCGATTTACTAACCAAACTTTTAGTGTGTAATCATCATTATCATCAATGCAAGCTGATCAAACATGGTCCAACATGACTCAATATTGAAGTAAGCTCAAGAATCGACTAGACTTGATCACCGGATAAAGGCAAACTCTCCATGAGTTAGTAAATTTTCCTAATCAAAGAGGGCAAGGGACGGCCTTGTGATAAACGTGTGAACAAATTGGTGGTAGAAGTTCAGCTGTATCAGTTGTATAGCTTAAATGCGTGCAAGCATGACGAATTATAAACAGCCTTAGACTGTGAATAAACAAGCAAGACAATAAGTTACTAGTTGTGAGTTAACTAGTCTCTACAGCCAAATTGAGGCAAAGAGCAAAAAAGCAATTGCATTCTAATATCCTTATACTATACAGGATAAGAAAAGTATGTCATGAGATATCAGCTTGATTTGCTTTTGAACTCAGAAAATTTTTACAAGGACAGAAAAACATTATGAATAAAATTCAAAGCTGCCAAGAGAAGGAAATAAATAGAACACGAGAACAGAGAAACTTTAGAGATGCATAAGTGACAGAAGACGATTGCACCACTCAAGCACTTGAAATTCGAATCACATATTTGTGGATCAAACACCTTCTTGTTGCCAATGAAGCGTTGGGTTCTTGGGAGACTCCTTTCTTTCCTCCCAACACCTTCCACCATCGCCACATACCCCTTTCCCCAAAAAAATAATAATAAAACAACCTGACACACAACATGAACTAGGTTCTCTAACAGAACCTTTTTTTCAGAAATTTGGTTTATCAATCTTTACCAAGTAATCAACATGTATCAAAAGACAAACATGCCGTTCCACCATAATCCGTTTCCTATTTGTGGAAATACTTACAATAACAGATATTAACTATGTTGCACGGGTACGGGTATGGATACCAGCATGGGTATGGGTACGGGACACGGCAAATTTATAAAAGGTAGGGTACAACACGGCTATATAAATATTTATATACACATATGTTATGTATTGGAATTAATAATTTATATGGGAACAAGGATGAATTTCCTATAACATAAAAATGTTTCTTTTATTATGTGGATTATAAATTGGAAAATCACTAGTTTTTTAACTAGACATCCAAACGTCCAAAAAATGTATGACAACTATTTTAAATTAAAACATGTAGTGTATGATTGAATACATGATTGAATAAATGTATGCATATACGTAGGGAGTGCCCAAGAAGTTTGGGTACGGGTATGGGTACATGTCCGGTACGAGTACGGCTTCAAATTAGAAGTACCCAGGTAACATAGGATATTAACCATACTTCTATATCTATTTCCAATACTCATTTGCATCGCGTGGAACTCAGTCAGCATCCCGAGCTTTTGAGCCACAACCATAAATATTACAAGTACCATCATCTAGGAGGAAACACACTCAGAAGAAACCTAACGCCAGTAACAGCAAAATGAGAAGTTGGCTTACATAAGTTTACTCTTTCAGGTGCCACGGTCATTATAGTTAGACTAATAGTAGTACTCTGGTAAACGAGTGACAGCATGAACAAGCGGTCAGTCGAACTCGGAAATTCGTTACGTGAGTCTATACTTTTTCTGGTCTGAGGGCAGAAGCTCATTGTTTCATACGAGATCATGTTTTGATAAAAGACATTGAAAGCCATCCATAATAATGAGCAAAGGAAGAGATGGCCCAATGTCTAAGACGAGCAGCCAACAAGGTTTGTCCTAAACCATGAGACTCAATCTCAACCATCTCTTTATGATGCAATTTTATGAGATTCTTTTACTTTTTTTTACCGAAGAAAGTTATAGATCACAGTTCTAATGCTGTTGCATTCACTTGTATTAGCCTTTCTGGTTCTACCTTTCCCTCTTCTAAACCCATTCTTATTCTATTACAAAATTTTCAGCCCCTTTCTCAAAAAGTACAAGTGCTGGAAGCCAGGAAATCTTGAATTTTATCAATTTCTACTTTCTTTAGGCACTGAGATCTCAAAGTTAAAACTTTATCAGCTTAGGAACTAATCCACTTCCAGTTTATGACATCATAAATAACATAGTAAATAAAAGACTAGGAAGCAACTGGCAACTTGCCAACTTCCATATTTGTCATAACTTTTGGAGAAAACATAGTAAACTAGTAATTGCTAACTTTAAGAAAATGTTAAAGAACAAAATCCAGCAAGTTTCGGCTCATTAATCAAGCAGTTAAACAGTCAAAAATCAATCTTTTCGCCAATTACTCAATAGAATCACAGCTGATAAAATCAATTATAATCGCAAAACCCTAACTTTACCTTCCCCTTTAGAAAGAGATCGCCGCTCGTTTTCCTCCCAAGCCCAATCTTCTGCTCAAATTACACAATTCTCTCATTTCCAGTGACAAACTCATGGTCCAAATCACAAATTAAAACAAAAAGAACAAAACAAACTGATACCTTAGGATTCTCTCGAAGAGCAACCGCCGGCGACGCGGCGGGAGAAGTACGGCCAAGCGAGATCATCGAAGCCATGAGATCTGAAGTCCTCGATCTGAAATTTCAAGAAACTTAAGGGATCAGACTGTAAAATCAACTAGAAACGGAATGAGACGATAAAATTAGAGAGAGAAAACGTACTGAAATGGAAAGTCAAGCGATAAGATCACCGACGGTGGCAGGTTTTTACGTAGGAAAGGAGTGGGAAAAGAAGGGTAGGCGGTGATTGGATCGCGACGTTGTTGTTTTCTCCGCCTGACGAAGGGAGGTATGGTGCACTGCGGTAGGTTTAAGGTTACGATGAACTGTTGACGGAGGGTGCAACGCATGGAGGAACGCCTTGTACAGTTGTACTGCATGCAGCCTAGGTAACCCGACCTGCTGGCGTGCACGCCCGTGTCACGTGCATGTTCGAAGTTAGAAGGCTAAATATCATAAAACCCCCCCTTAACTTTGGATGATTAATAGAAAACCCCCCCCTTAACTTTGAAAATATTAGAAAACCCACCCTTAAGTTTAGGGCTTATCAGAAAACCCCCCTTAACTTTGAGATTTTATCAGAAACCCCCCCCTGATTTAAGGGGGTTTTCTGATAAAATCTCAAAGTTAAAGCGAGTTTTCTAATAAAATCTAAAAGTTGAAGGGGGGGGTTTTGTGATAATCCCAATACTTAAGGGGGGTTTTCTGATATTTTGAAAGTTAAGGGGTTTTCAGATAATTGTCTAAAGTTAAGGGGGGTTTTTCGATATTTAGCCAAGTTAGAATAAGGGTTAATTTTAGAAAACCCCCCTCAACTATTTTAACTCTAGAAAACCCCACTTAATTATAGAGTTGTTGTAGATAATCCCCTCAACTTTCAAAATACTATTTATCCCCTCAACTTTTCTCAATTAACCCCTAAACTAATATAATTTAAATATAAAGGAACAAATAATTTAAAATGACCATAGTATCTCTAAGACATTAAATTTTTTACTATAGTGTTCATTTTAAACTTTTTGGTTAAAATAACTTTTATTTTATTTCCCCTTCTTCTTATTCCTCCATCTTCATTATTAGGTTTCCGTGCAAATCTATTTTTTTCCTTTTTGAAACATTAAACTTCTTTTATTTTCTGTTTATCCATGTTTATAATGTTTGAAATAATTGAAATTTTTAAAAAATTTGAAGATTAGTTTCCTCATCAAAACACATTGAACTGAACTCTAACATTTTGATTGGGTTGGGTTTTAAACTCACATGAATTTTTTCAACCAAGGGTATTTTTGTCATTGCATATTTCAAATTAATAATATTAGGGGTTATTTAAAAATAGAAAGATAAAGGGGTTTCGTGATACACCATATGGTTAAGAGGGGTTTAGTCATATTTTAAAAGTTGAGGGGTTATCTACAACGCCTCAAAAGTGAGGGGGTTTTCTAAAGATAAAATAGGCGAGGGGGTTTTCTGATATTTTGAAAGTTAAGGGGTTTTCAGATAATTGTCTAAAGTTAAGGGGTTTTCGATATTTAGCCAAGTTAGAATAAGGGTTAATTTTAGAAAACCCCTCAACTATTTTAACTCTAGAAAACCCCACTTAATTATAGAGTTGTTGTAGATAATCCCCTCAACTTTCAAAATACTATTTATCCCCTCAACTTTTCTCAATTAACCCCTAAACTAATATAATTTAAATATAAAGGAACAAATAATTTAAAATGACCATAGTATCTCTAAGACATTAAATTTTTTACTATAGTGTTCATTTTAAACTTTTTGGTTAAAATAACTTTTATTTTATTTCCCCTTCTTCTTATTCCTCCATCTTCATTATTAGGTTTCCGTGCAAATCTATTTTTTTCCTTTTTGAAACATTAAACTTCTTTTATTTTCGTTTATCCATGTTTATAATGTTTGAAATAATTGAAATTTTTAAAAAATTTGAAGATTAGTTTCCTCATCAAAACACATTGAACTGAACTCTAACATTTTGATTGGGTTGGGTTTTAAACTCACATGAATTTTTTCAACCAAGGGTATTTTTGTCATTGCATATTTCAAATTAATAATATTAGGGGTTATTTAAAAATAGAAAGATAAAGGGGTTTCGTGATACACCATATGGTTAAGAGGGGTTTAGTCATATTTTAAAAGTTGAGGGGGGTTATCTACAACGCTCTCAAAAGTGAGGGGGGTTTTCTAAAGATAAAATAGCTGAGGGGGGTTTTCTGAGACAAGCACCATAGTTGGGGTTTTTTTCTAAAATTAACCTTATTAGATTTCTTGTCAATTCTTGACTTTGCTATTATTGTTGCATGATAGAGTAATATATTACATTCAAAGAAGAGCTTCACTTAGAAAAAAAATTTAGAATGTATGTTTATGATAAGGGAATGAATTTTTCTGTCAAACTTTAAGAAATCTCAATTCATGGCTAAGAGCATTCTTTTTGAGTGGGCATTTGTTATTTGGATTCAGGATTATTCCACAATTATGCACATTTCATGGCATAAATTATTCTTTTGGCAGTGCAGAAAGCCATGAATCCATCTCTATATGAAAAAACAACTGAAAACGAAGTGTTGATATTGCAGAAGCCAGTTTGAATCTCACGCAGTTTGTTTCCGAGTGAAACGCTGTGCTTCGCTAATAAGGTCTTAACGAAAAACTAAAAAATAAAAATAGAAAAAATCTTAACGAAAAAATAAAAAATAAAAAATATAAAAGGACTAGAAACTTTTATATCCAAATCAGAATTGGGCTTATGAAAGTTTAGAACGACCTTTCACTATGTAAGAGATTCATCAAGCAGTATTTTACATGTGTGGAGACAAAGCCTCTGGCCTAGATAAATTTTCTCATATCTTCTTTCAAGAATATTGGGAGATTCTAAAGGCAGATCTCTTTAGGTTGTTTGAAGAGTTCTATGAGGGATCTCTGGAGATTGAAAGATTAAACTATGCCTATGTGGTGTTAATTCCCAAAAAACATGGAGGTAGTTTTTGTTAGCGACTATAGACCAATCAGTGTGTTGAGTGTGACATATAAGATTATCACCAAGGTCCTTACCATTAGATTACATAAGATTTTGGATCGGCTGGTTGACCCTATTCAAAATGGTTTTATTAAAGGAAGATTTTGCTTGATGGAGTGGCTGCTGCTCAAGAGGTAATAAATGATTGTTATCACAATAATAAAAAAGGTGGAGTGCTCTTAAAACTTGATTTTGCTAAAGCCTATGACATGATTGATTGGGATTTTATAATTGAAGTTTTGAGAGCAAAAGGATTTGGACAGAAATGGATTAGGTGTGTGACTATGTGTTTGCATGAGGGAAAGTCTGTCATTATGGTGAATGGTTCTTTAGAAGAGTTAATTCAGGGGATGGGACCTGATAGCTTGAATAGAGAGGTGTTAAGTTTACAGTACTTGTATTTCATTAAGACAACTTATTTGGATAAATAATTTATTTTCAGTGCGTGATCTGTTTTTATTTAGATAAATAATTCTTACAGAAACACATGTTGCTTATTTGACATTGTGAAAAGAATCAATGATGGCATCAGCAAGGTAATCGCACTTGGCCAGAGCCAGCCCAGGCAAAGAGAACCTACCATCCTTGGTCATGTAGACATGCCATTTCTTTGTCATGTTCTCACTCTGGTGATCAAATAAATAAACACAAGTCAAAAAAAAACACATGAAAAGGAGTGAAAAATAGTATATATGCATCAAACTGATACTGGAAAAATCTTTAAGTGTAAATTTCACAAACTCCCCCAGTAAGTTTGGGTGTTTTTCACTTTACCCTTAAAAGTTTGATTTTTACCTAACGCCCAATGAGTTTTGTCAGAAAACCCTCAAAACTAAAGCTGGTAGTTCTGTTGTGTTACACGCAAATAATGTGATGTCGGTGGTGGGGGGTTGGGGGGAGTGGAAAAAATAAAACGTTTTGGGGGTTTTCTGGATTTCCTAAACTTTTTTGGGGTTAAGTGGAAAATGCCCAAACTTATTGGGGGATTTTGTGAAATGTACACAATCTTAAATTCTAGAGGGTTAATTTCAGTAAACCACCCTCAACTAATCATTAAAGTCAAATAACCTCCCCAAGTTTTCTAATTCATCAATTTACCCCCCGAATGTTTAATTCCTATTTATTGGGCTGGCAAGTTATTAACAGTCTTAATTACAAATATTTTAATGACTCTTTTGGCCCATCACAAATTAGAGCAAAATTACTAAAACCTATTTCTTATTCATTCTCTAGTTATCACCGTCTTTCTCCTCTAAACTCAAAAAAAATTTAATAACAAAATTAAATAAAATCCAAAGTGGGATTGTTGTCCCCAGCCAAGAGCCTTTTCGAACACTCGATATAATCCTCGCGGCTTCCAATTGACATATGTTTGATCATGAACCTTGCTGTATGGATACTATTGATTTCTTATTTTGCATACTAAATGTTCTTTTTTTTCTTTTTTTGGTTGGATCATGTTTAATTATGAATTCGCTACATGGAGATGAATTGATTATGAAGCTGATATTTTAATCATCATGACATGTCAGATTGGCATACATAGTACTTGTATATATTACCCGATTGAAAATATAACGCAATCGTCTGCCACAAGCTTCTATATGCAGTAAAGAACAAAATGATCATGAAGCTGCTATTTTGGAAATTAATTGATCCAAATAAACATCACAAAGAAGGGGGTTTTATGGTGCCTGACGATCAATGAGATGATCACAATAAGGATGAATAAGATCATGAAAAGGAGGAAAACAAGTTCTCCTCTTTGCACAACTTTTGTAAGCTAATCTGAAAAAATGGAGTAAGAACTAGAAAACAAAGTTCCACTCACCTATTACTAGCATAAAAGATTGCCATATACACTATAAAACAAGGGCATTTTAGTCAAAAATTATATTATTTTTCATCAAAACTAACAGAAGAAGAATGGATGTGATAAAAGTTATAATTATAGGGGTTTAGTGATGAATTGGAAAATTGTGGGGAGGTTGTTTGACTTCAATCATAAGTTGAAGGGGTTTTGTAAAATTAACCCAATTCTAAAAGATAATAAGTTGCATTAGTTGAGCATCTGAGGATGAGCAAATGACATTGAGGGCTCCAATCCTTTCAGCCTGTAACCCCATGTTTTTACTATATGTTTGGGCAACAAGAAGCTGGATCTCTAACGGAGGAATGTGCTTCTGTTACCTGGTATGCCACGTCGAAGAAAGGAATGTGCTTCTGTTCTTCAATAACATCCGCAATTTTCTCCCACTGTTCAGGAGTTGGGTCTATGCCAGTTGGATTATGAGCACAACCTTGTAAGAGAATAAACGATCCATCTGGTGCAGCCTAAAGGAATGCATTTGCTTATTTAAAACACTATTATTAGAGACAACTCATTTCCTTCAGGATTTCCTACTTTAAGATTTCCTACTTTAAAGTTGCGAAATTGCTAATGCAGATTTTAGATTTGACCATGGTAAATTATATAGTGACACCACTTGGTCAAAATCCTACAGGATTCCCTACTTTAAAGTTACAAAATTGCTAATGGTATAATTTTGAGCTGCGACAGCTCTTTAATGTTGGGGAGAAAATCGAGCCCAATTAGAGTTGATGTGTCTTAAATAGAGGCTAGCAACTAATTTGGCAATTACAAAAAAAATATACATGAAAATAAGATATAGCTAAAATGGTAAAATTTTCTTCTACTGAGGGTCCAATAAGATTTTTCAATATCAAGTGCTCAGACACATTGAGAGACATTTGCACTTGCTTAGATTTTATAGGCACTTTGAAAAGAGTGGCTTAGATTTTATAGGAACTTTGAAAAGAGTGCAAGAGTAGAGGATGAGAGATCTAGACCTCAAGCGACTGGTACGCATTGTTTTAGGAAGGAATATTGGGTGGTTATTATGAGGGTTCCGGATCGACCAAGCTTCTCTATTTGTACTCCAATTGATATGCAACATGTTGTGATTCAAGCATTTATAATTCTTTCATAAAATGTTTATAATTCATTGGTTGTACATGTCAGATTTATGTTGGATCCAAGATAACAATAACCCAAAATTGTACAATATTATTGTCATGTTCGCTGCCATCATAGAGCAAGCTCTTTGTTTGAATAAAAAATTAGAGCTACAAAATTAGAAATTGCTTGAAATTAACACAATTGACAAATAATATGTAATTGAGTGTGTGTGTGTGTATATATATATATATATATATATATATATATATATATATATATATATATATATATATATATATATATATATATGGGCGGATCAAATGAGAACCCTTACAAATATGAGAACTAAGAACTCCATCTCTACCATTAGATTTTTAACCAATCAATGGTTGTGATTAATCATTAATAAATTCTAAAAGTTAACATAAGGGCACGCTTGTCATTTTAGTTTCATAGTCGGTTACATTATAGGCAATTTTTCCTTGCCTAATTAACAGCTCATTTAAGTTCTGAGAATCAATTACATTATAGGCAGTTTTTGCGTTTAGTAATTAATTGTAACAATAAATACGAATTCTTTTAGTAGTTACATGCCATTGAATGATTACATTATTTATACTAAGAGATTTTGTAACAATGATGGCGTGATTAGTAGGTTATAATGTCTTGATGTAAGTTGATGAAGGGATTACATTATTTATTTATACTAAAAGATTGTAACAATGATGGCGTGATTCTATAGGTTATAATGTGCAATTACGTAAGTTGGTGAAGGCGATTATGTAAGTTGATGAAGGGATTACATTATTTATACTAAGAGATTTTGTAACAATGATAGCGATACAAAAGCAACTAAGAGATCTGTAACCATGATATTGAGATTACTGTTAAAACGAATGATTACGTTGATATCTACATGATATAACTATTTTTCTAAACTACGAGGAGGACATTTAAATAAGCGTAAAGGGAATTACATTATTTATACTAAGAGATTAACCATGATATTGGGATTACATTAAAAACACCTGAATGATTAAGTTATGTATACATGACCTTACTATTTTTAACAGATATGATTGTAAATCTATCCAAAGACCAAAAGGAATAACGTGCTGGTTTTGGACGTGGGGAGGCGATTAAAAGGATTAGTTTGAGTTTTGAATGGAATATATATTTGGAGCGTGGGAATCTAAAACGAATTTAGTTTCTTTGTCGAGTTTTTCCTTTTATGCCTCTAGGATTTTTAGCGTTTACCCTTTATTTCAGTTTGTAAAGTCTATTTAATTATAATTCTATCACCTTAATTTTAGCGAGAATCTCCTTTGCTTTTGTATCATGAATGGTTGATATTTAGTTTTTAGTTCTCATATTTATTTGGGTTCTCATTAGAACACCTATATATATATATATATATATATATATATATATATATATATATATATATATATATATATATATATATATATATATATATATATATATATATATATATATATATATATATATATATATATATAGAGAGAGAGAGAGTAAAGCTCACAATGGCCAAGTGGATAGAAGCACGTCCACCAACTTTTTATTCTTTCATTGCTTTGAGATTTGTGCTACACATCAAAGCTATCTTTGAATTTGTGCATTTATTTTTATTACATGTGAGTACAAATATCAATGCAAAATTAATGGATAAAAAGTTGATTGATAGACAAAGGGCTCTATTCACTTAAGTTTATAGGAGCTTTACTATATATATATATATATATATATATATATATATATATATATATATATATATATATATATATATATATATATATATATATATATATATATATATATATATATATATAGGAAAAAAAGAATATGATGGCGGCTCATTTAGTAAAATAGCTACCCACTAATGGGAATAGTCTTTAGGCCCACCTAGTTGTCATCCATTGAGTGTGGGGTATGGTGTAAGTGAGTGGTAGCTCACTTTACTAAATGAGTGCTAGCTCATATTCCTTAATCCCATATATATATATATATATATATATATATATATATATATATATATATATATATATATATATATATATATATATATATATATATATATATATATATATATATATATATATATATATAATGATAAATTTTCTTCTACTTGATTAGTCAATTTTGATAACTAGTATTAATCTCATGCTAAGCACGGCCTAGTGTTTAAATAAGTTTGAAACAATCAAATAATAAGATACAACTTCCACCCAATTTTACTATAGAGTGAAAAGTGCTTTTAAGTACCATTTTTTATTGTAAGCGTAAACATTGTTTTAAAGATTCAAATTTTACTATAGCATAAGCAGTGTTTTGGAGATCTGAAGTTTTCTTGTAGTATTAACAGTGATTTAATGTTGCATGAACAGTGAATTTTAAGATTTTTCTTTTATATTTAAAATAGTAGATGTGTTTATTAAATTATTAATTTTATAAATTATCTTTTAAATATAGAACAATTTAATAAATTACAATAATATAAATAATAATATGTTTTCACTTGAAAATTTCTTAGATTTTATCTTTTGCCAAAATGAAAATAAAGAAAGATGGATCACAAATTTTATTTAATTTTGGCCCTCCACTTTTCATTTTCGGTGTGACTTCAGCAAAACTCACTCTCGTACTTTCAACTACCACTTTCATCTAATTAAACGCATAGGGGTGTCCATCCGGGCCGGTCTGTCTTGAGACAAAGGCCTACCAGGACCGAACCAAGGGGTGGGGCGAGTCTAAGCATGAGGTAGAGACGCCGCTAACCTTTTCTCTTCTTTTCTTTTTTGCCTTTTTTCTTCAAAAATTTGTAGTTATTTGTTAAAAATCACTAAGAACTTTTACGAAAAGATGTAACTTATAAGTATTATAAGTATATACTTACATATAAGTATATAAATATATATTATATATACAAGTATCACATATTCACATATATGTATATACTTATATATATAATATAAGTATACTATAAGTATATAATTATTAATTATATACTTATAACTTATAAGTATATATACGATATAATATAGGTATTAAGTAGTTATATTGATACTTATATATATATGTATACAATAATATATATATATATGCTTATGTGGTATACTTAAAGTATACACTTATAAGTATATAAATATACTTTATATATATATATATATATATATATATATATATATATATATATATATATATATATATATATATATATATATATATATATATATATATATATATATAGCAAATCTCTATAAACTTAAGTTTATAGGGAATAGTCATACATAACTTTTTCTATCCATTGATGTTGCCTTGGGATCCATGAAGATATATGAAGCCCATTTTGAGATTTGTGCATCTCTTGATGACAAAATTTAAAAGCAACATCAATGGATAAAAATAGTGCATCTATTCTATAAACTTAAGTTTATAAGATATATATATATATATATATATATATATATATATATATATATATATATATATATATATATATATATATATATGAAACAAGGCTCCTATAAACTTAAGTGGATAGGGAATAGTCATACACCAACTTTTCTATTCATTGATGTTGCCTTGGGATCCATGAAAGATATAAAGCCCACTTTTGAGATTTGTGTTTCGGATCCCCGATCGAAAGCATCAATGGATACAAAAGTTGGTGTATCTATTCTATCATTAAGTTATAAACTGCTTCCCATCTATATATTATATATATCGAGTGGGACGGGCAGGAACCCAGTGACCAATTTCCTAGCTTTGCTTCGGCCGAAAATCGGGTAGGGTTTGAAGTGTGCTTTTGGACGACCCTAGAAACACACCAAACTACATGAAATTACTTTATTTTTTAGATTTAATAAAATAATTCAACAGATTACAAGAAAGTGACTTTATTTTTTAGATTTAATAAAATAATTCAACAGATTACAAGTAACTTACACACAAAAAGCCTTTACAACTAACATCACAAATGAAGGAAAAATAACAAAAGACCAGCTGAATGACAACTTGTAAAGAAATTGGTACTTTTACCTTCCCCTTTAGAAAGAGCCCGCCGGTCGTTTTCCTCCCAAGCCCAATCTTCTTTTAAAATTACAAAACTCTCATCATTTCCAACACCAAATTAAGATCCAAATTCAAAACTATAAAACCGGAAGGAATTTTTTTTTACAAAAAGAACAAGTTGATACCTTGGGATTCTCTCGGAGAACAGACACTGGCGAAGTGAGACCAAGCGAGATCATGGAAGCCATGATTTCTCAACTCCTCAATCCGAAAAAAATCCAACTATAAACCAAATGAATGATAAAATTAGAAAGGCTTATTATCCTGCTTTCATTCAAAACTTTGCACTGTTTAAATAGATAACTGGGGCAGCCCTCAAGATGATGATGTATGTGGCATCTCCGACAATATCAAATCTGGGTCCTTTTCAAATATTTAGAATACTGCATTTAATTCACAGTAGGTTGTATTTCCTTTTGAGCGTGCACTTCTTACTTGGATTTTACCCTGGGAATATTTGAACTCACAAGTTACAACTTAACTGGATGCCTGTGTTCTAAGACTAGACCATCTGCATGCATTTTGCTAAATATAGAAACATCCCCATGTTAACCACTTATAAGGAATTACCACTGGAACTTATCTGAGTATATGTGGATTTGCCATTGGTAACTTGCTAGATGCAAACCACCAGTCAAATATAATTTATTTGAGGATTAATTGCACATAGACTGTTTGTACTATCATGTTTTGGCACTTATTACTTCTTAATTTTGATATATATATATATATATATATATATATATATATATATATATATATATATATATATATATATATATATATATATATATATATATATATATATATATATATATATATATATATATATATATATATATATATATATATATATATATATATATATATATATATATATATATATATATATATATATATATATATATATATATATATATATATATATATATATATATATATATATATATATATATATATATATATATATATATATATATATATATATATATATATATATATATATATATATATATATATATATATATATATATATATATATATATATATATATATATATATATATATATATATATATATATATATATATATATATATATATATATATATATATATATATATATATATATATATATATATATATATATATATATATATATATATATATATATATATATATATATATATATATATATATATATATATATATATATATATATATATATATATATATATATATATATATATATATATATATATATATATATATATATATATATATATATATATATATATATATATATATATATATATATATATATATATATATATATATATATATATATATATATATATATATATATATATATATATATATATATATATATATATATATATATATATATATATATATATATATATATATATATATATATATATATATATATATATATATATATATATATATATATATATATATATATATATATATATATATATATATATATATATATATATATATATATATATATATATATATATATATATATATATATATATATATATATATATATATATATATATATATATATATATATATATATATATATATATATATATATATATATATATATATATATATATATATATATATATATATATATATATATATATATATATATATATATATATATATATATATATATATATATATATATATATATATATATATATATATATATATATATATATATATATATATATATATATATATATATATATATATATATATATATATATATATATATATATATATATATATATATATATATATATATATATATATATATATATATATATATATATATATATATATATATATATATATATATATATATATATATATATATATATATATATATATATATATATATATATATATATATATATATATATATATATATATATATATATATATATATATATATATATATATATATATATATATATATATATATATATATATATATATATATATATATATATATATATATATATATATATATATATATATATATATATATATATATATATATATATATATATATATATATATATATATATATATATATATATATATATATATATATATATATATATATATATATATATATATATATATATATATATATATATATATATATATATATATATATATATATATATATATATATATATATATATATATATATATATATATATATATATATATATATATATATATATATATATATATATATATATATATATATATATATATATATATATATATATATATATATATATATATATATATATATATATATATATATATATATATATATATATATATACTACTAACTTTTGGGAAGCTATTTATTGGGCTGGCAAGTTATTAACAGTCTTAATTACAAATATTTTAATGACTCTTTTGGCCCATCACAAATTAGAGCAAAATTACTAAAACCTATTTCTTATTCATTCTCTAGTTATCACCGTCTTTCTCCTCTAAACTCAAAAAAAATTTAATAACAAAATTAAATAAAATCCAAAGTGGGATTGTTGTCCCCAGCCAAGAGCCTTTTCGAACACTCGATATAATCCTCGCGGCTTCCAATTGACATATGTTTGATCATGAACCTTGCTGTATGGATACTATTGATTTCTTATTTTGCATACTAAATGTTCTTTTTTTTCTTTTTTTGGTTGGATCATGTTTAATTATGAATTCGCTACATGGAGATGAATTGATTATGAAGCTGATATTTTAATCATCATGACATGTCAGATTGGCATACATAGTACTTGTATATATTACCCGATTGAAAATATAACGCAATCGTCTGCCACAAGCTTCTATATGCAGTAAAGAACAAAATGATCATGAAGCTGCTATTTTGGAAATTAATTGATCCAAATAAACATCACAAAGAAGGGGGTTTTATGGTGCCTGACGATCAATGAGATGATCACAATAAGGATGAATAAGATCATGAAAAGGAGGAAAACAAGTTCTCCTCTTTGCACAACTTTTGTAAGCTAATCTGAAAAAATGGAGTAAGAACTAGAAAACAAAGTTCCACTCACCTATTACTAGCATAAAAGATTGCCATATACACTATAAAACAAGGGCATTTTAGTCAAAAAATTATATTATTTTTTCATCAAAACTAACAGAAGAAGAATGGATGTGATAAAAAGTTATAATTATAGGGGGGTTTAGTGATGAATTGGAAAATTGTGGGGAGGTTGTTTGACTTCAATCATAAGTTGAAGGGGTTTTGTAAAATTAACCCAATTCTAAAAGATAATAAGTTGCATTAGTTGAGCATCTGAGGATGAGCAAATGACATTGAGGGCTCCAATCCTTTCAGCCTGTAACCCCATGTTTTTACTATATGTTTGGGCAACAAGAAGCTGGATCTCTAACGGAGGAATGTGCTTCTGTTACCTGGTATGCCACGTCGAAGAAAGGAATGTGCTTCTGTTCTTCAATAACATCCGCAATTTTCTCCCACTGTTCAGGAGTTGGGTCTATGCCAGTTGGATTATGAGCACAACCTTGTAAGAGAATAAACGATCCATCTGGTGCAGCCTAAAGGAATGCATTTGCTTATTTAAAACACTATTATTAGAGACAACTCATTTCCTTCAGGATTTCCTACTTTAAGATTTCCTACTTTAAAGTTGAAATTGCTAATGCAGATTTTAGATTTGACCATGGTAAATTATATAGTGACACCACTTGGTCAAAATCCTACAGGATTCCCTACTTTAAAGTTACAAAATTGCTAATGGTATAATTTTGAGCTGCGACAGCTCTTTAATGTTGGGGAGAAAATCGAGCCCAATTAGAGTTGATGTGTCTTAAATAGAGGCTAGCAACTAATTTGGCAATTACAAAAAAAATATACATGAAAATAAGATATAGCTAAAATGGTAAAATTTTCTTCTCTGAGGGTCCAATAAGATTTTTCAATATCAAGTGCTCAGACACATTGAGAGACATTTGCACTTGCTTAGATTTTATAGGCACTTTGAAAAGAGTGGCTTAGATTTTATAGGAACTTTGAAAAGAGTGCAAGAGTAGAGGATGAGAGATCTAGACCTCAAGCGACTGGTACGCATTGTTTTAGGAAGGAATATTGGGTGGTTATTATGAGGGTTCGGATCGACCAAGCTTCTCTATTTGTACTCAATTGATATGCAACATGTTGTGATTCAAGCATTTATAATTCTTTCATAAAATGTTTATAATTCATTGGTTGTACATGTCAGATTTATGTTGGATCCAAGATAACAATAACCCAAAATTGTACAATATTATTGTCATGTTACTGCCATCATAGAGCAAGCTCTTTGTTTGAATAAAAATTAGAGCTACAAAATTCAGAAATTGCTTGAAATTAACACAATTGACAAATAATATGTAATTGAGTGTGTGTGTGTGTCTATATATATATATATATATATATATATATATATATATATATATATATATATATATATATATATATATATATATATATATATATATATATATATATATATATATATATATATATATATATATATATATATATACATACATACTTGTATTTGTATATACTTATTAGTATATTGTATATAAGTATATCCTTATAAGTCTACTTTTGTGTGTGTGTGTGTGTATATACCACATCAAATATAACACTAGTTTGGTTGTTTGGTTAGGCTTTAACCTCCCATAGAGATGGCCAATATTCATACCTCAAAATCTATTTTTCCTATACTAGTGCACGTGCTTTGCACGAGAGCATATTGTTTTGTTTTATGTTTTTCAAAAATTTTTGTTGGTACAAAATAATGAAATGACTTGTATAGCAATATAAATTCTAAACAATTATAATTTTGTTTAAATGAATAAATTATACGATAAAATTGTGTATAAAGAATTGTATGATTAATTATTATAGTTGGATAATTGTTATAATTTATTCATAATTTATTAAAATAATTATAATATATTAAATAATTTCTTCCCTTTTAAATATAATAATATTATATATAGCATAATTATAATACTATTAGTAACTACATTTTAATTGCATAATTAGTTTATTACAATATTAGTAAATAATTTATTGAATTTTGTATATTAAATTATAGTGTAATTTATTAATTTAAAAATACTATTAAAATCATTATACTATTAATACTATTATAATTACAATGAATACAAATTATTTTTCATACTTTTAAAAGGCTAATAAGATGAAAGGCAACATGTAGTCGTCCATAAGAGGTGAAACTTAAAGGCATAAGGCATAAGCCTAATGAATTCTTATTATTTTTAATTTTTCTAGAATTTTAAATATTATGTGAAAATAAATTAGGATAAATTTCAAATTTTATATTAAATAACATAACTAAATAATAAAATAATAGCGTGACCAAAGGTTTTGAAAAAGTGAGGAAATGCATAATTAATAAGAGGTTAAATATAATTAGTGAATGATTAATTACAACTAATGACATATTTGAGAATTTCAAACTTAAAAGGGCAAAATGGAAATCAAAAGTTTTGACAAGGCAATCCTCTTTTATATATAGTATAGATATAGATTTTTCTAATAAAAATATATATATGCACCTAGACCAAGGCCGAGCCGGGCTCATGAGCCAGACCAACCAGGATTTCCGAGCTTCGGCCATTTCAAAATAGGGCCCGGTTCGAACCGGGGGCTTTTTGGACGGCCCTAGAAACACAATACCTAACCATATGAAATTACTTCATTTTCATTCCCCCGCTAAAATAAAAAAAGAAAGTAAATTTATTTTTTAGAGTAATTAAAACTTTAATAAAACAATTCGACAGATTACAAGTAACTTACACACAAAAAGAAGCTTTTATGATTAACATCACAAATGAAGGAAAAAGAACAAAAAGATCAGCTGAACGACGACTTGTAAAGAAACTGACTTTTACCTTCCCCTTTAGAAAGAGCCCGTCCGTCGTTTTCCTCCCAAGCCCAATCTTCTTTTAAAATTACAAAACTCTCATCATTTCCAACACCAAATTAAGATCCAATTCCAAAACTAAAACCGAAAGGAATAATTAAAAAAAAAGAAGAAGAAGAAGTTGACACCTTGGGATTCTCTCCAAGAACAGACACTGGCGAAGTGAGACCAAGCGAGATCATGGAAGCCATGATTTCTCAACTCCTCAATCTGAAAAAAATCCAATTATAAACCAAATGAATGATAAAATTAGAAAGGCTTATTATCCTCCTTTCATTCAAAAATTTTGCACTGTTAAAATAGACAAGTGGGGCAGCCCTCAAGATGATGATGTACGTGGCATCTCCGACAATATCAAATCTGGGTCCGTTCCAAATCTTTAGAATATTGTATTTAATTCACGGGAGGTTGTATTTCCTTTTGAGTGTGCAATTCTCACTTGGATTTACCCTGGGAATATTTGATCTCACAAGTTACAACTTAACTTGATGCCTGTGTTCTAAGGGGGTGTTTAGTTCACCTATTTTATAGAAATGTTTTCTATAAAGTCCTGACAATGGCAAATTTGTAATTAAAAGTTTCTGTAGTTTTCTATAAACTGTGTTTGGTTCAAAAAAATTATTGAAATATTTTCTACAAAGTAGGAAAAAGTATCTCATTTTATAGAAATCAACTTCCTCTCAAAATGAGAGGAAATTAGTGAGAAATCTTACAATCCTATTAAAATAATAATATAAATTGGATCTTTTGTTTCATCCTTTTTTAATAAATATTTGTGTTGAGTCTATATCTTTCCATTGATTTGTGTTGATGCTTGCAGGGGAGCCTTGAATTTGCTTTTGGAAATTACTCAACTATAAATTCTCTTTATTATTAGTATAACAACAAAATTGCTATGAGTAGCTATTGCTTTCTTTTTTATACATCTGCAATTTTTGTGTGAATTTTTGTTGTTTATGGGTATGAAAAAGAATATGAAATTAGGGTGCATGGACGATGCAGTTTGCAAATAGCATTATCATAAAATCGTTAAGCTAGGCATCATAAATTTCGATTGTTGCTTGTTCGTGTATCGTGCAGTTAAACTTGGGAGCTCCATAGATTGTTTGTTCGTTATCGTTGCTCCATAGATTATAAATTAAGATTTCTTGTATGATTTGCACTTTTCTATAAATTTTTCATATCCAACCAAACAAAAGAAAAAGAAAACAACATATTTCTATAAAGTAATGGGCCCATTTTCTTATTTTGAACCAAACAAAGAAAGAACAAGAAATAAGAAAAGTTGTACTTTTTGAGTTCTAGAAACTTTTCCTATAAATTTTTATAGAAATACAATGAAATCAATTTTTGGTACTTTTCCTTTTCCTTTTTTTTATAGAAATTGAACCAAACACCCCCTAAGACTAGACCATCTGCATGCATTTTGCTAAATATAGAAACATCCCCATGTTAACCACTTATAAGGAATTACCACTGGAACTTATCTAAGTATACGTGGATTTGCCATTGGTAACTAGCTAGATGCAAACCACCAGTCAAATATAATTTATTTGAGGATTAATTGCACATAGACGGTTTGTACTATCATATTTAATTTGGCACTTATTACTTCTTAATTTTGATATTAAGAGATAGACTCCCGTCATTAAGAATTATGACAGATATACCTCTTTGTATTATCGCATTCCGTCCCTCCATTCCTCAACGTCCACATCATTCAACATAGAGGAGGTGTGGAGCGCAACAACAGTAATAATTGATCGGTTCCAGATGGTCTAGTTGCCAATATCAAACTTAAGGCATCATCATTCAACGTAGAGGAGGCGTGGAGCATAGCAACAGTAATAATTGATCGGTTCCAAATGGTCTATCTGCCAATATCAAACTTAAGACGTAATGACGGGCATATCGCATTATTACCGGGGTTCTATATTCGATATTGAGTTAACCCTTTGCTTGAATGGCTTATGTAGTGTTGAAATTAATTCTGAGGGAAACCAGAGACTCTATTCTAAAGCTCTGTTGATTTCTTATATTTATACTAATAGGAATTAAATACATGTTACATATTATTAAGAATATGCTAAACATATTTTTAATATATTCCTTTATTCTCTCAATCACATCTCTAATATCACTCAACCATATATTCGTAATATATTATTCCTAATAAAACATCATAGGTCTCCATAATATATTCCTTAACACCCCCCCTCAAGCTGGAGCATGTATATCAAACATGTCCGGCTTGTTACAATAAAGTGTGCACTCTAATCTGTGAGGAAGCTCAAAAAGTCAAACTATTCTGTATGTGACATCTTTGCAGTAGTCTTGATCTTCGTATCTTGCACTTGAATTCAAATCAATTGATCCTCTCAGGTTCCATCAAACAAAAGATCCTCTCATGGATCTAGGAAACAAATGATCCTTATTTAGAGATCTGCCAAACGAATTATCCCTCTTTATGAATCCACCAGACAAATAAATCTGAGAGAATAATCTTCACCGAACCAAACCCCAAAATAAACCTACGAAACAATCTCCTTCTAACTGATCTTCAAAATCTTAATAAATCAATGTCCAACTTCAATGATGAGAGCATGTACATTGAGGACGACTATCGTGATCAATGACGGCGTTCTTGACCATCAGCAACAGAGGGGGAAATGAGGCGAGCAGTTCTTCGCTATATTATTCACTGTAAACAGTAACTGCGGCACCGTTCACGGTGAATAGCCACCACGGCAATATTCACGATGAACAGTAGCAGGAAAGAAGGGAGGTAGTAAGATAGACGGAGGAGTTTGATGGTAAGGGATTGGGGGCTAGGGTTTTGTGAGGATCTAGGATTTTGTGGAGACTAGGGATTGTGTGGCTCTGATACCATGTTGAAATTAATTTTGAGGGAAACCAGAGACTCTATTCTAGAGCTCTGTTGATCTTTTATATTTATACTAATAGGAATTAGATACATGTTACATATTATTAGGAAAATATGCTAAACATATTTTTAGCATATTCCTTTATTCTCTCAATCACATCTCTAATATCTCTCAACCTTATATTCCTAATATATTATTCCCCATATATGGGCTTAGAGATAGAGTCCTACCCCTATTAGAATTATGAATATCTTATCTCTAAAATAAGATATTAACCACCCACTTATTTGGGTACTTATCTCATAATCATAACCAATAGATCGGTTCATCTACCTACATCAAACATAAGACGTAATGAATGGCTTATCGCATTAGTACGTGGATTCTATATTCGATATTGAGTTAACCCTTTGCTTGAAATGGCTTGGAACTATGAGGAGTGGGAGTGGAGCCTAGAGTAGCAAGTATTCCATTCTCTCAGCTGTAAACAATGTCAATGAAATTCCATATAACAAAACCAGTAATTCATAAATTACATACCTCCTTTACGAACTTGATTAACCTTCTCTAAATGATCATCAATTTCCGTAGTGTCATCCATAGATAGAGAGAATTTTCTACAAGCGATTAGCTTACACCTTTTAGCTAGACAGGTTGAATTGCAGCCTCACTTGTAGGACCATGGAGGTATATATATATAAGAAAAGGTTTTTACCATCCCTAGAGATAAACCTTTTCAACTCCCCATGTGGAGTTATCACTAGCCATGATTCTCCACATTAGCCATGCCAATAAATCCATAATAAAATGCACATGACTTTTGGGTTATAAAATAAGTTACAAAGTTTAACATAATTAGGAAATTATATATATTAATAATATTTTAAAATCATTAAAAATCTTACAATCTCCCACTTGATTTCAGAAAACTTAAAACGTAAGAAAAATTCAAAGGTCATGAAAAATTTATTACTCAAAATACTGATATATACAAATGTAGTTATCCCGGGTCTACATTGCATATATCTATTGATACATACATATGGAAAAAATTGGCATATAAAATCAATGGTCCACCGTTCATAACATACTCAAGACTTAGGAACCCGGGTAAGGATCCGTACCAGTTTGAGTATTAGCCACTAAGGAAATGTGCCCTGAACATCCCATAGGCCTGAACAAATTTAAGATCTAATTCATTTCTCCATGAGACCCTCTTGTATACAGTCGTAGGTGTATACCTCATGAGAAAATTAGATCTAGGGACAATCCATGAGTACTCATAATATATCATCAAGCTAGCCAAACAGAACACATTATTATCAATAATATGACAACCAAGTTCATCAATACATTAACATGGCAATAAACCCATACTACGAACATGGTTAACAAATACAGAAATAGAAACAGGTTTAGTAAATGGATCTGCCAAGTTATCCTTTGAAGTTACTTTATTAACAAAGACCTCTCCTTTCTTTAGCATATCCCTGATATAATGATACTTCCCTTCAATATGCTTTGCTTTGGAATGACACTTTGGATCTTTACTTATGGCAATAGCTGAAGTATTGTCACAAAAGATTACAATTGGTCGCTCTACACAAGGTACCACTCGAAGATATTTCAAGAATTTCCTGAGATATACTACTTCTTTTGTAGCCAAATTAACAGCTACATATTCAGCCTCCATGGTGGACTGAGCAACACAATCTTGTTTCTTACTCTTCCAAGAAATAGCCCCACCACCAAACATGAAAACATATCCAGAAGTGGACTTTATAGTATCTACACAACCCTGGTAATCTGAATCAGAATACCCAATTAGCTGCAATTCATCTGCTTGAAAACTCAAAACAAATGATCTTGTCCTTTTCAAATAACGTAATACACGCTTAACTCCTTCCCAGTGACTTCTTCCAGGATTAGATTGAAATCTGCTTAAAACTCCAACAGCAAAAGAAAGATCTGGTCTTGTACACATCACAGCATACATAAGACTACCCACAGCAGAAGCATATGGATATTTGCTTTCATCAAGTTTATCAGCAAATGACAATGGACAATCATCTCTGGACATCTTCTTTGTTGCATCAAATGGAACACTGCCTTCAGAACAACGACATCTTGAATTTATGCAAAACTTTGTCAATATAATTTTCTTGGGATAAACTCAATCGCCGTTGAGACCTATCCCTAATAATTTTAATACCAAGGATATATGAGGCTTCACCAAGATCTTTCATTTCAAAAGTATTGAATAACCAACTTTTGATCTCCATCAAGAAAGATACATCATTACCGGCCAAAAGAATATCATCAACATATATAGTAAGAAAAACAATTTTATCTCCCACTATTCTGACATAAACACAAGCATCCTCTGGATTTTGAACAAAGCCATATTCCTCTATAGATCTATTAAATTTTATGTTCCATTATCTAGAAGTTTGTTTCAAGCCATAAATTGATTTTTCAAACTTGCACACTTTACCTTTATTTCCAGATTCTATAAAACCCAAAGGCTGCTCCATATAAATCTCTTCAGTCAAATCTCCATTCAGAAATGCAGTCTTTACATCCAACTGATAGAGCTCATAATCATAAAAGGCAACTAGAGATAAAATTGCTCTGATAGACTGAATACGTGCAACCGGTGAAAAAGTTTCATCATAATCAACTCCATATTGCTGAGTAAAACCCTTCGCAACTAGCCGAGCTTTGTATCTTTCAACTTTTCCTTCCGAATTTCTCTTCCGAGTGAAAATCCATTTGCACTCCACAGGTTTAACAAAATCAGGTGCATCAACCGGTTTGCACACTTCATTCTTATACATTGAAAGTATTTTATCCTGCATCGCCTCTTTCCACTTCTCAGCATCAACATCATTAATAGCATCTTGATATGACTTTGGATCTGAAGAATCCTCATTCAAACTTATTCGCTCAAATACTTATCCGGTATAAGCATAATATTCTGAAGAAGTAAGAATAGAACTAGGCTTCCTTTCTCTACTCCCTCTTCTGGTGGGTTCAGGGTGGTCTTTTCTTTTTCTAGAAGCATTAGGATTTTCAGTGTTACTTAAAGAAATAGAAGATGAAGTCTCTATATCCTCTTCAAGAGAAGACTTTTCTCCAAGAAACTCACTGCAATCTAATCTATCTTCAATGAATTTCACATGTCTGCTCTCAATGATGATCTTATCTACTGGATCATACAATCTGTACCCCTTAGAGAACTCAGGATACCCAACAAATAGACACCTTTTAGTTTTAGCTAGCAATTTATCTCTCCCTAAATTTGGGATGAGAACATGTGCAACACACCCACATACCTTCATATAGTTCAACTTTGGTGTTTTACCGTACCAAAGTTCATATGGAGTTTTATCAACAGATTTTGAAGGTACTCTATTCAGAATATGTACTGCAGTAAGCAATGCTTCTCCTCAGAAAGAAGTTGGTAAATTTACAAGTGCTAACATGGATCTTACCATGTCTAATAATATCCTATTTCTTCTTTCTGCAATCCCATTTTGCTCCGGAGTGCGTGGTAGACTAAGCATATGCACAATGTCATTTTCTCTACAAAAGTCATCAAATGATCCAGACTTATATTCACCACCACGATCAGAATGAAATGTTTTAATATTTCTTCCGGTTATATTTTCAACCTCCTTTTTGAAAGCCTTGAACACATCTAAGGCTTCATGTTTTCTATGCAAGAGATATATCCTCCCAAATCTAGAAAATTCATCTATAAATGTAATAAAATATAGATGACCATTTCTAATTTGTACATTCATAGGGCCACAAATATCTGAATGGATGATATCAAGAATACCACTGCTTCTCTTGGCTATAGAAGGAAATGGAACTTTAGTCATTTTTCCATACAAACAACTCTCACAAGTGGGAAACTCCGCAACACTTACATTATCAAGTAAGTCATTCTTAACTAGCTGACTAATCCTCTCTTTGCCAATGTGTCCAAGATGCAAATGCCATAAATAAAATTCATTTGACTGGATAACAGAAGAATTAGAAACTTCACAAATAAGATTTCCACATAATTGGACTTGATACATATCTGAATTTCAAAAACCTTTCATTATTATTGCATCATCTTTATACATCACAAACTTTCCATTTCCAAAGTAAAACGTAAATCCAAGTTTTTCCAAACAAGAAACAGACAAAAGATTTCTCCTCATTGAAGGAGCATAAAGACAATCTTCTAAATTAAAAATTTTATTCTCCTGCAGCTTTAACTGGTAAGTTCCCACTCCCTCTATAGAAGCTTTGTCATCATTCCCCATATAGATAAATCTTTAACCACTTTCAATTCTTCTTATTTCCTTGAACCCCTATAAATCATTTGACACATGAATAGTTGCACCAGAATCAGCCCACCAACTAAAAGGTTCAATATAAGAAACACAACATTCAAGAAGAAATGACTCACTAGGATTAGTAATCAGGCTCTTGCCATCAGCATTCTGATTATTTACAATTTTCCAGCCTCTGCAATTCTTCCTAATATGACCAGGCTTGTTACAATAAAAGCACAATTTTTGCTAAGTTTTCCCTTTAACTTGTTGATTGAATGTCTGTTGATTACGATCCTGATTATAAATTTGAGATCCAAAATTCTTCCCTTTCTTCTTGAAGCCTTTATTATTTTTTGGTTTAAACACCACATTACTAGCAGATGGGTTTGACTTTGCTACATCATCAACCTTTATCACATCTTTTCTATCCTCCTAATGATCAATCTTATTAATTAGGTGCTCATCTGTCCAATTAGACTCAGCCAATGTATAATAATTCTCAATATACTTGTATGAAGGTGGCAGTGAATTAATGATTGTGGACACAATGATCTTCTCATCAAGAACTCGTCCATGAAATATCAATTCATCAGCAATAGCCACGATGTCATTTTCATGTTTTCTAGCATCAGTTCCTTCCTCACATTGAATTCTAGTAAACTTCTTCCACAAGTTGTTCACGTGAGAATCAGAGTTCTTCCCATACTTTGCCTCTAACTTGTCTAAGATTTCTTTAGTGGTGGTAGTATTAAAGTAAGTCATTCGGAGGGTTTTGTTGAGACCACTAAGCACATAAGACTTAGAAATATCATTGGCCAACTTCCAGTTGTTATACTTTCTAAACTCCAAATCGAATTTAGCTTTATCAACTTTGTCAGGCTGGGGTTTCTTAGGAGTTTGATCAGCAAAAAGAATATTCTTATACCCATAAAAGGTTAATAATATATCAACCCTTTGTTTCCAGTCCACATAATTAATTCCATCTAGAGCTTCATTTCTCAGAATATCCGCAAATGTAGAACCACCACTAGGTGAAGGCAATACTATTCCTATAGAATAAACATACACAAATTATTCACACATCGTATGATTTTCAATAATCTCAATTTACCCGATCGGGATTTATGAAAATTATCAAACTTCATAAGAACAAATCACAGCATTCACATATCTAGTCAAAATAATATTATATGACGCACATTACCCGATGGGGATTTAGTAAGCCATATAATAAGCTATTATCTTCTACCACATTAAACATAATTATATGATTCACATTACCCAATGGGGATTTAGTAAATCATATAATTAGCTACAAACCACTACTACATAAAACATAATTATATGGTTCACATTACCCGATGGGGATTTTGTCAACCATATAATTAGCCACTAACTACACATTAAGCATTACCCGACGGGGATTTTGCAAATTGTATAGTTACATAGTCTAACGCATAATATAAATCTTAAAACTTAAACCATGCATCAGTTTCAAGGTACTGATACATGAATAAACAGAAGCTTTAATAAAAAATTATAGACATAATTATATAAGGATGCTTCTATAAACTGGTGTGGAGATGATAAATTGTTAAAGTGAACCAGAATTAATCTAAACTACAATATGAAAAAAATAAAATAAATTCAGCAACAAATAAGCTTCTACATTTTGCACTTGAAGATATTTGACTCTTGTACTCAATAATATAAACCAGTCATATGACATATAAGACTTATTTAAGCACATCAATTCAAGTTCTGCAAGTCTCTGTCAGAATAGCATCTGTGATCAAAGATAACGAGAAAAAAATCCATGTTTTTAATCAATGTTTCTCATGGTTCTGTTCATGTTATGAGGAGATAGATAAATCCGAATTCATGTTGACATATGCATCAAATAGAAAACTCAAAAACTCTATCCATCAAATGAAGTCACAACTCTAACTGACAATAAGTTCATAAACCACATTCTATTCAAACTAGAATAACTTTAACTTAAGCATATCAGAACATCGTGATAAAGAAATCATGGCCAACGAAAATGTTCAAATGATAAATATTTACTGGCTTACAACTATTGAGTTTCATTGTTCATAAAAACAGCAGAGGCATAATCGCTTGTAATTGTAAGCAATGTCAATGAAATTCCATATAACAAAACTAGTAATTCATAAATTACATACCTCCTTGACGAACTTGATTAACCTTCCCTAAATGATCATCAATTTCCGTAGTGTCATCCATAGATAGAGAGAATTTTCTACAAGCGATTAGCTTGCACCTTTTAGCTAGACAGGTTAAATTACAGTCTCACTTATAGGACCATGGAGGTATATATATATAAGAAAAGATTTTTACCATCCTTAGAGATAAACCTTTTCACCTCCCCATGTGGAGTTATCACTAGCCATGATTCTCCACATTAACCATGCCAATAAATCCATAATAAAATGCACATGACCTTTGGGTTATAAAATAAGTTACAAAGTTTAACATAATTAGGAAATTATATATATTAATAATATTTTGAAATCATTAAAAATCTTACATCAGCCACTTCTACGTATTCCTATTGGCTATCTACTTCTAGCTCATCTTGCAGACATAAGTACGGACTCAGTTCTAGTTACAGTTATAGCTCTTCACCAATGAATTTGTAGATTGCAGAGAAACATAACAGAAAATGAAGAAGATGTTCATGAGCATGCGTGTGGTTAATTAATTTTGAGTGGGGTCCGGTCATAGGAACATGAATTCCTTGCAAATTGAAGAGGAACAATCTGGTAGGTGTCTGCCTTGTCTCAAAGCCACAAATGTAAACCAAAATCGACTTGTGAGGTTGGGGTTGTATTGGCTTTGATGTTACACTCATTGAAACTGTGTCTCTTCATAAAAAGGAGTACATTGAATTAATTCCAGGTTGAATAATCAAGAGAAGATACATCCCAAAAAAGACCTTTAATGGTGGGCGAGATGATATTGTATGCATGGCAATTATACCTCACCACAGAATTATGAGAAAGTCTAGCTGTGGTCGCTTTTTAAGGACTGCCCGAGTGCAGATTTTATGCCATTCACGGGTTTGGAAATTTCATCTCCTCCCTCTATAGTGCAAACTACTCTATTCTTACGAGGATGATTTTGATAGAATTTTCAGTGCCACCCCCCCCCCAACCCAAAGTCTTCTGAAAGCTAGCGTAAAAATTGATCTTTAGGTGAATTTCACTTTGCACCCCGAACTTTGGGGTTTTACACATAAAACCTTTTAACTTCATTTATTCAACTTAACACCCCTAAAATTTGGGGTGTTCACTTACACCCCCTCCCTGGTCTCCCAACTCCCCACCCAAAAAAAACTTTTAAGTTTATATAATGTACCTCCTTATGACATTACCTGTAATGATTAAATGACAAAAATGCCCTTCAAAAATATAAACAAAAAAGAAAAAAAGGAAAAGGGGTAATTTCAATAAACTTAAGAGTATTTTCGTCCTTTTCTGTTACACGCTTAGCATGTGAGTCGTTAAAGTTGTATTACTTTAGGGGATTAAGTAAAACAAGTTCAAGAAGGGTCAAAGGGAATAAATAAAATCCAGGGGGGTTATGTGCAAAGCAACCAAAGTTCTGGGCTTATGATAAATTTACCCAATATCATTCCTTGCGGCTAAAATACCAATTTGGCCTATAAAGGGACACCCTCTAACCAATAATACATAAAAAGTGACGCCGGCGACAATAACACCTATAAATTGACACAGTTAACCACTTAAACCTATTCCGGTCGCCGGAATTTTGATTTGTGCAAGAAAATTATGGATTTTTGCATATATACCCCTCATATCTCTCACACTTATAAATTTATCCCTAAAATTAAAATATTTGCATGAAAACCTACCTCTTTCTTTTCAATCTCTCTCTCCCCACTCCCCTCACTTTCCTCCTCCACTTCTCTCCTCCCCTTCCTCCACTCCCCTCTACACTTTTAAGTTAGTGTTTGAAGGGAGAGACGAAAGGTGAGGAGGGAAGGGGAGGAGAAGACTGAGATGAGAGAATAGAGAGAGGTTAAGGAGAGGAACATGGATGGAGAAGGAGGGAGGGAGGGAGGGAGGGAGGGAGGGAGGGAGGGAGAGGGAGAGAGAGAGAGAGAGAGAGAGAGAGAGAGAGAGAGAGAGAGAGAGAGAGAGAGAGAGAGAGAGAGAGAGAGAGAGAGAGAGAGAGAGAGAGAGAGAGAGAGAGAGAGAGAGAGAGAGAGAGAGAGAGAGAGAGAGAGAGAGAGAGAGAGAGAGAGAGAGAGAGAGAGAGAGAGAGAGAGAGAGAGAGAGAGAGAGAGAGAGAGAGAGAGAGAGAGAGAGAGAGAGAGAGAGAGAGAGAGAGAGAGAGAGAGAGAGAGAGAGAGAGAGAGAGAGAGAGAGAGAGAGAGAGAGAGAGAGAGAGAGAGAGAGAGAGAGAGAGAGAGAGAGAGAGAGAGAGAGAGAGAGAGAGAGAGAGAGAGAGAGAGAGAGAGAGAGAGAGAGAGAGAGAGAGAGAGAGAGAGAGAGAGAGAGAGAGAGAGAGAGAGAGAGAGAGAGAGAGAGAGAGAGAGAGAGAGAGAGAGAGAGAGAGAGAGAGAGAGAGAGAGAGAGAGAGAGAGAGAGAGAGAGAGAGAGAGAGAGAGAGAGAGAGAGAGAGAGAGAGAGAGAGAGAGAGAGAGAGAGAGAGAGAGAGAGAGAGAGAGAGAGAGAGAGAGAGAGAGAGAGAGAGAGAGAGAGAGAGAGAGAGAGAGAGAGAGAGAGAGAGAGAGAGAGAGAGAGAGAGAGAGAGAGAGAGAGAGAGAGAGAGAGAGAGAGAGAGAGAGAGAGAGAGAGAGAGAGAGAGAGAGAGAGAGAGAGAGAGAGAGAGAGAGAGAGAGAGAGAGAGAGAGAGAGAGAGAGAGAGAGAGAGAGAGAGAGAGAGAGAGAGAGAGAGAGAGAGAGAGAGAGAGAGAGAGAGAGAGAGAGAGAGAGAGAGAGAGAGAGAGAGAGAGAGAGAGAGAGAGAGAGAGAGAGAGAGAGAGAGAGAGAGAGAGAGAGAGAGAGAGAGAGAGAGAGAGAGAGAGAGAGAGAGAGAGAGAGAGAGAGAGAGAGAGAGAGAGAGAGAGAGAGAGAGAGAGAGAGAGAGAGAGAGAGAGAGAGAGAGAGAGAGAGAGAGAGAGAGAGAGAGAGAGAGAGAGAGAGAGAGAGAGAGAGAGAGAGAGAGAGAGAGAGAGAGAGAGAGAGAGAGAGAGAGAGAGAGAGAGAGAGAGAGAGAGAGAGAGAGAGAGAGAGAGAGAGAGAGAGATGGGGGAGGGAGGGAGAGGGGGGGAGAGAGAAAAAGGAATTTTTTATAAATATTTTAAATTTTGGAGGGTAAATATGTAAGTGTAAGAGATATAAGGGGTATATATGTAAAATTTTATACTTTTCGCCGTCAAACCAAAAACTCGATGACTGGAGTAGGTTTAAGTGGTTAACTATGTCAATTTATAGGTGTTATTGTCGCCGACGTCACTTTTTAGGTCTTATTGGTTAGAGGGTGTCACTTTATAGGCTAAATTGGTATTTTAGCCCTAGCTTGTACGCGATCTCTTCAATTTTTTGCCGAGCGACCATATAAAAACCAAAACTGCTTCCTTGGATAGGAGTTGCTCGCCTCATTCTTTGATTTTGCATCTATCTCATTTTTCTTAATTAATTGTGAATAATGCTTTATTGAAAATTATTGAAGAAAGAAGTGATTTAAATGTGTTTCAGTAGTTTAATGAATTCAAGAGATTTTTCGTGATTTGGTATTTGGAACAAAAATAAATAAAGTGAATTTATCTAGGTTGCTTTAATAGCATCAGCTAGTTTATATATGTTTTGAGATAAGCTATGTGATATGAAGTGTCAGGCTTGACTCGCACGTAATCGACTCAGAACAAGCATCACACACAGCTTTGGTGAACAAGATCGCGACAATTTTGGTGAACAAGATCACTGATCGCTTTGAACAAGATCGCGACAATTTTGGTGAACGATATCGCGCGACAATTTTGGTGAACGATATCGCGCGACAATTTTGGTGAACAGCATCACTCTATAAATAGGTATATAAACCTAGGGTTTCCTGAGGGTTTTTGGAGCAGTGTTTGGGCGGCGGCTATCTAGGGTTTTGAGCATCCGTTTGAGAGAGAAATTGTGAGAGATTTGAGAGTTTGTTTGAGGGTTTTATCTGTGAGATTTTGTGAGATTGTAAACCCTATTTGTATTCTCTTTCTCTCAAATAGTAAAATCTCCCCCCTCCTTGCCCCGTGGACGTAGGCAACTTGCCGAACCACGTAAATTCGTTTATTTTGCTGTTGAGATTTGTAATAGCTTATTAGGTTCCCTCGATTCAGTCCTAGAACTGAAGAGAGGAAGAGTGTATATCCCACTTTGTTGAGATATTCACTGTCGATTCTTGTTTCCTTAGTGAAACGGGGATTTAGTTGTGATCTTACTCTCTTGTTGTCTCAGTAGAGGTGTTGTCGAGATTTTCCGCTGCGCACAACAGGGACTTGTCCTGTGCATGGGTCGCTGTTGTCACGTAACTCGTAGTATAACTTTTCGCTATAGTTTCGGGGTGTGACAGTAAGATCACTACAAGAAAAGGGGATAGTTGCAATGGAATATTTGCGACGGAAAAAATTCTGTCGCAAGTGATAGTTGTCTGCGACGAAATTTGCTACAGAAATAAAAGTAGGCGCTCTTAGCAACAAAAATCAATAGCGACCGATATTCTCTCGCAAATCTGTCCCAATTGGATTTTTATTCTGTCGCTACCCACATAAATCTGTTGCAGAGGTGATAACTAGGTTACTAGACTAAGAATAATTGGTGTATCAAAGAAATCATAAACACATCCAAATTTAATTATTTTATCCCCATTGTAATGGGAGATGTATTATTCATGAGAGGATTATAATCTTTTTTTAATAAATAAAATATATTGATCAATTATGGAGTTACTATTAGGGTTGCAAATGTATAGAGGAATACATTACACACAAAGAAGAGCTTCACTTGGAAGAATTTGTAAGCTTAACATCATTACATGAAAGGATTATGATCTTTCTTTAAAAAATAAAATAAAAATAAAAACTGCTTCACCAAAATGATATTACAACTTTAGGGTGTGTTTGGCAAGTTGTTAAAATTGGGCCAGACCTGGCCCAATTTTGTGTCAGTTTTTGTTTGTCAATTTTTGGGGTTAGACTTGGCCTAACTTTTTGTGCACAAATAGTATCCTTAAACTGGTTTTGTTTTGGACCAAGGAGGGTATGGTCCAAAACAAAACCAGTTTTGAACAAAACTGGGCCAGGACTATTCCTAACCCAGTTTTGCTCCATCTGCCAAACACACCCTTAGATTCTTGTCAATTCTTGATTTGCTATTATTGTTGCATGATAGAGTAATATATTACATTCAAAGAAGAGCTTCACTTAGACAAAATTTGGAATGTATGTTTATGATTAGAGAATGAAGTTTTCTATATAAGTTTGAAGAGTTTGCGCTTGTAGGCGTTGAAAATTGCCTATAAGTCCCCGAGCATAGCTCGTGATGATGAGGATAATCGACAAGTCATCCGATGAAGTAATGGCAAACCGTTGACGACACAACAAGTGAGCATAGCATAAGCGCTCTCCTCAAGATGCCACAGAGTTTTCGTGTCCGCTAGCCGGTTAGCGGTAGGGGGTCAAGAGCGGCCAGCCCCATGGTCCGGGACGGCCACAAATATTTTGAAAAGAGCTCTCCTTTCGAGCTGTCACCGATTCGGAACCTTGGTGAACTGATCGCCATGAGTGCGGCGAAGGATAAACCCGACTTTGAAGCCTCAAATTAAGCTCGGAGGACAAGTCGGTCGAGCCAAATCAAGCTCGGAAAATCAGCGAGAGAAGCCCGCGGCCTTCGGTCAAAACCGACACCGAGGTGTCGCCCGGCGAGACACCAGTGTCGCCCGGCGAGACACCAGAGGTGTCTCGCCCGGCGAGACACCAAGGCCCAATGGGCTTTTGCCCATTTCGCGCGATCCACTGCGCACCTATAAATGTGACGGCTAGGGTTTCATTTTCGGGGTGGGCGAGATAAAAAGAGGAGATAGCCAGAACTCTTGTGTGTGCCTAGGGTTAGAGAATTTCCAAGGGAGAGGAGATCAAGATCTAGACTTGCGCGGGGGGGATTTGCGATTCGAGATCCAAAGTTTTCAGATCCAGATCTACAACAACAAACCATCCTTTGGATCAAGCTTGGCCTTGATCCGAAGAAGAGTGACGGGTTCGCTTGGCCGATCTCGTTCACTACGTTGATTAGTTCCTTGGCGAATTAATCTTCGTATTCGTTTAGATCTCAGATCTGATCGATCTAAGAATTCCCACGTAAAAAAGGAGGGATTTTTAGATCTAGATCCAGATCCAGATCTCGTTTGATCAACACTTGGGAAAGGAATCGCGCGGTGGTCCACGGAACACATCCCCGGCACAGGCAAAGAATCCCACGCAAGCGAGGATCCGATAAACGGATCCCGCGTTTGTTCACAAGGAGGAAAGTTATAATTTTTATCCTTTTTCATTGTAAAAAGCCTTATAAAAAGGTGATTTTTATTTGAAACTCATTTGTAATCCCATCAAGGTAGAATGATTTCACCGATGAAAAAGATAATGACTTTTCCGAGAACAAGTTTGGCGACACGATGGGAGCCACCGGTCTTGCATCCGAGATCGTTGTGCCGCAGCCACGGATTCCGATCCCGGTGATCGAAGAGGTCGAGTACGAGTTCGACCAGGAGAAATTTGAGGCCTATCTCTCTGCCTCATCCAACTCCTTTTCCCCCCGCAAGGCGAAGAAGCCCTCCGCTGCAAGGAGGACTCACAAGGCGTCACCGACTGAAGCTGACGCTCTCCTCGCCGCCGCCAACAACAATGACGGCAATAACTCCCCCGCGCCATCCAAAGGCGCCAGATTTGATCTCCCTCCTCCGGCCAATGAGGAGAAGTCCACCGAAGGCGATGTGACTCTCTCAAAGAGCATGGCGTCATAACGCCTGCGTTGCAATACGCAAAGCGTTAGAATCCATGGACGGTGTCCGATACAAGCGGATCCGGTCCGGGGCACGAGCCCCAGAAGACGAAGATAGGTGGTAACTCCTCTAAACCGCCGACCGAAGAATGGATCCGCGTCAAGCGAGATCGCTCCACCCTCAGGGGGCGGATCCAAAAACGCTGTGCCCTACGTGCGCATGCGTCGTTGGTTCGAGCTACTCAACACCCAAAGGAGCGAGGTGACCAAGAAGTCACCGAAGCAAGTCGAACTCGGCCTCGGACCAGGAGCTTTTCCTTGGCCTTGGACGCCTTCCACAAAGACTCGGCCAACACCACACCCCTTCCGATAAGGGTTCGGTGTTTCAACGCCTAGGTCGGTTCAGTTGGATCAAGGTGAAAGGTCAACTCTGCGAGCTTGTTGAAGAGATCGGGACAACTTCGCAATCTTTGGGGATAGCTCGCCCGCCGACGGAAGCCGCCGGAGAATCCACCAACCGGTTTTGCGGATCGAGGTCAAAAGCCTGCGAGCGTCAGCGCGCAAAGCGTCGCGTTAAAGCGTAACTTTCAAAGACCGTGGCGCCAACCCAACCTCGGATGGAGCGTCGTCATCGATGATGGCGTTATACGAGATTGTGTCGCGGTAGGTTGCTCCGGCACTCATGCCGATGAGTTGTACTATCGTCTTTGGGGTAGGAAGAAGTCTCGTGAAGCGAGCTCTCCGAAACCGCATCCTCTTGCATTTGTACTAAAGCGATCAAGGCGGTGCTCGAGTGTAAATGCCGCCATAAAACTCCGAAAAGGTGTCGGTCTTCCAAAGACTGAGCACCAACGAACCGCCAAGACCTCGGTCAAGGCGTTCCCGAAGAAGACATGCACTCTGTCAAGGCAAGGATGAGCTGCTTGAGGTCACCATCAATATGACCAACAAGGCAACGCCGTCACGCGGCATTCCAGAGCCCTCCCAACGTGTGACTCGGTTGCGGGCCGGTACTATCAGACGGCCTAACTATCACGACACAGCGAGGATCCCTTCAAGGCACACCGCAACGAAGAGTACCATCGGAAGATGAAGTATCGGATGACGGCAATGGCATCCGATAACACCGTCTCTAGTGAAGGCCATACTCGTGAAGCACTCATGATCAGTGCAGCTGAGGTGGCCAAGCTACTTGAAGAAGCCTTGGCAAAACAGAAGGACAACTTCAAACTCGAGATGGACATGGCCATGCAGCAGATGAGAGAAATGCATGACCGGCAGATGCAAGCGATGACTAATCGCCAGGGTGAGGGCAGTCGTCGCAACAACGTCAATTTGTGGATAGCGACACGGATGAAGAGCAAGACCTTAACACCGATGAGCGAGCGCCGATGATGACATCATGGTCCCACCTCAAAATCAGGGACGAAATGTAAGTGAAAATGACAAGATCAAGGATCCGGAGAACAAGGTCAACTTCGCTCATCTCGGCTCAAGAAGTGAAGAAGACGGGATTCCGTGCCCTTACAGAGAGTGGGAGTCAATCCCTATCCGTGAAGTTTAATTTAATAAACTTCCGCCGTTCGATGGGAGAGGGTCCCCACTCAACATCTTATCTACTTCAAGAGCCATTTAGGAGTCATCTCGTGCGAGCCCTTGATGGTTCGGTCATTCGTCGGCACCACTGCGGTGACCTTCGATTGGTACCGCCGTCTCAAAGCGGCATCAAGCGGTGGGAAGACATGGAATCTATGTTCTGGCGAACTTCTTCGATGACGACACGGATGTAGGCGTTAAAATTGCTTATCGATGCGAACAAGACTTCGTAAGCGGTGGGTTGACAATCGACGATCCATCCGGATGGCGCGAGCTCGCGGCGTGACTACGCCGCAAAAGCATAAAGCGTAGCGAACCCATGAAGTGAGTCGGCGTCACCAGCTAAGCGAAACGGCGTGTCGTGGAAAGAAACCCGAAGCTCAACGAGGCGAGTTGGCTAAACTCAAACGTCGGCGAGGCGGAATCAACCGTACTTAGTCCGTCGATGCAAGCGAGCGTTTGAGCCACGAAGTTGATGGTACGGACTCAAACACAACGGCAACATCACCGGAGCAAAACCAAGCCCGGAAGACCGAAAGAATCGACGGAGAAGCGACGCGAGACTGTGGGGTCGAAAAAATGTTTATTGATTGAATGAATGTCTTACAATCAAATTCCTTCGATTACAGAGGAAGAGAAGGTCGATTTGACTCCTCTTTTAAGGTGGGTTGTTTGGTAGCGAGAGGATGCTTCACTCGATGCTCGAGTCGAGGTTGCTTCCCGTTGACGATCAGATCGAAGCTGCGGATGATCTAGAGGTTGTTGAAGAGGAGCTTGATCTCTCTTGTGCGCAAGTGCTTGATTTTCCAAGAGTTCTCTCTAAAAGCCAGCCAGCCCTTTCTTTGTTGGGCTTTCAACTATTTATATGGGCTTGAGGGGTGTAGCTGACCCCTATTGTCACTTTCATATGGGGGTTAATGACCCTTCCCATCGTGCCAGAGCCAGTCCAACGCCAGGCCTGCGTTGACAATGGCCTCGTGTTTGCTACGATGGCGGCGCCGCTCGATTGTCGGTACACTCTGATGCCAGGCGCCCGCTGAAATGACGGCGAGCCTCGTCGGACCAATGATGTCGCGATTTCGTTTTAACGTCGAGGTTCACTGCTATAGGCGAACCTCGGTTGAATGTCGAGGTTCACTGCTATAGGCGAACCTCAGTTAAATGTCGAGCCTCGCTGCTTGGCGAGCCTCGTCTGAATGTCGAGCCTCGCTGCTTGGCGAGCCTCGTCTGAATGTCGAGCCTCGCTGCTTGGCGAGCCTCGTCGAATGTCGAGCCTCGGCGCTGGCGAGCCTTATGCGAATGTCGAGCCTCGCTGCTTGGCGAGCCTCGTCGAATGTCGAGCCTCGCTGCTTGGCGAGCCTCGTCGAATGTCGAGCCTCGGCGCTGGCGAGCCTTATGCGAATGTCGAGCCTCGCTGCTTGGCGAGCCTCGCTGAATGTCGAGCCTCGGCGCTGGCGAGCCTCGCTGAATGTCGAGCCTCGGCGCTGGCGAGCCTCGCTGAATGTCGAGCCTCGCTGCTTGGCGAGCCTCGCTGAATGTCGAGCCTCGGCGCTGGCGAGCCTTATGCGAATGTCGAGCCTCGCTGCTTGGCGAGCCTCGTCACGAATGTCGAGCCTCGGCGCTGGCGAGCCTTATGCGAATGTCGAGCCTCGCTGCTTGGCGAGCCTCGTCACGAATGTCGAGCCTCGCTGCTTGGCGAGCCTCGCTGAATGTCGAGCCTCGCTGCTTGGCGAGCCTCGTCACGAATGTCGAGCCTCGCTGCTTGGCGAGCCTCGCTGAATGTCGAGCCTCGGCGCTGGCGAGCCTCGCTGAATGTCGAGCCTCGCTGCTTGGCGAGCCTCGTCGAATGTCGAGCCTCGCTGCTTGGCGAGCCTCGCTGAATGTCGAGCCTCGCTGCTTGGCGAGCCTCGTCGAATGTCGAGCCTCGCTGCTTGGCGAGCCTCGTCACGAATGTCGAGCCTGTTGCTTGGCGAGCCTCGTCGAATGTCGAGCCTCGCTGCTTGGCGAGCCTCGCTGAATGTCGAGCCTCGGCGCTGGCGAGCCTCGCTGAATGTCGAGCCTCGCTGCTTGGCGAGCCTCGCTGAATGTCGAGCCTCGCTGCTTGGCGAGCCTCGCTGAATGTCGAGCCTCGCTGCTTGGCGAGCCTCGTCGAATGTCGAGCCTCGGCGCTGGCGAGCCTCGTCACGAATGTCGAGCCTGTTGCTTGGCGAGCCTCGTCGAATGTCGAGCCTCGCTGCTTGGCGAGCCTCGCTGAATGTCGAGCCTCGCTGCTTGGCGAGCCTCGCTGAATGTCGAGCCTCGCTGCTTGGCGAGCCTCGTCGAATGTCGAGCCTCGCTGCTTGGCGAGCCTCGTCACGAATGTCGAGCCTCGGCGCTGGCGAGCCTTATGCGAATGTCGAGCCTCGCTGCTTGGCGAGCCTCGTCGAATGTCGAGCCTCGCTGCTTGGCGAGCCTCGTCACGAATGTCGAGCCTCGCTGCTTGGCGAGCCTCGTCACGAATGTCGAGCCTCGCTGCTTGGCGAGCCTTATGCGAATGTCGAGCCTCGGCGCTGGCGAGCCTTATGCGAATGTCGAGCCTCGGCGCTGGCGAGCCTCGTCACGAATGTCGAGCCTCGGCGCTGGCGAGCCTTATGCGAATGTCGAGCCTCGGCGCTGGCGAGCCTTATGCGAATGTCGAGCCTCGCTGCTTGGCGAGCCTCGTCACGAATGTCGAGCCTCGCTGCTTGGCGAGCCTCGCTGAATGTCGAGCCTCGCTGCTTGGCGAGCCTCGCTGAATGTCGAGCCTCGGCGCTGGCGAGCCTTATGCGAATGTCGAGCCTCGCTGCTTGGCGAGCCTCGTCACGAATGTCGAGCCTCGCTGCTTGGCGAGCCTCGTCGAATGTCGAGCCTCGGCGCTGGCGAGCCTTATGCGAATGTCGAGCCTCGCTGCTTGGCGAGCCTCGCTGAATGTCGAGCCTCGGCGCTGGCGAGCCTTATGCGAATGTCGAGCCTCGGCGCTGGCGAGCCTTATGCGAATGTCGAGCCTCGCTGCTTGGCGAGCCTTATGCGAATGTCGAGCCTCGGCGCTGGCGAGCCTCGCTGAATGTCGAGCCTCGCTGCTTGGCGAGCCTCGTCACGAATGTCGAGCCTCGCTGCTTGGCGAGCCTTATGCGAATGTCGAGCCTCGCTGCTTGGCGAGCCTCGTCGAATGTCGAGCCTCGCTGCTTGGCGAGCCTCGCTGAATGTCGAGCCTCGGCGCTGGCGAGCCTTATGCGAATGTCGAGCCTCGGCGCTGGCGAGCCTTATGCGAATGTCGAGCCTCGGCGCTGGCGAGCCTTATGCGAATGTCGAGCCTCGCTGCTTGGCGAGCCTCGTCGAATGTCGAGCCTCGCTGCTTGGCGAGCCTCGTCGAATGTCGAGCCTCGCTGCTTGGCGAGCCTCGTCACGAATGTCGAGCCTCGGCGCTGGCGAGCCTTATGCGAATGTCGAGCCTCGCTGCTTGGCGAGCCTCGCTGAATGTCGAGCCTCGGCGCTGGCGAGCCTTATGCGAATGTCGAGCCTCGCTGCTTGGCGAGCCTTATGCGAATGTCGAGCCTCGCTGCTTGGCGAGCCTCGTCACGAATGTCGAGCCTCGCTGCTTGGCGAGCCTCGCTGAATGTCGAGCCTCGCTGCTTGGCGAGCCTCGCTGAATGTCGAGCCTCGCTGCTTGGCGAGCCTCGTCACGAATGTCGAGCCTCGCTGCTTGGCGAGCCTCGCTGAATGTCGAGCCTCGGCGCTGGCGAGCCTCGCTGAATGTCGAGCCTCGGCGCTGGCGAGCCTTATGCGAATGTCGAGCCTCGGCGCTGGCGAGCCTTATGCGAATGTCGAGCCTCGCTGCTTGGCGAGCCTTATGCGAATGTCGAGCCTCGCTGCTTGGCGAGCCTCGCTGAATGTCGAGCCTCGGCGCTGGCGAGCCTTATGCGAATGTCGAGCTTACCCAGTTCCTTTTGGTTTAAGAGATATCATCATTTCTGTCTTATTTGGTAAAGTCAATCATCCGTAAACTTAACCTTTAGGCGGGCGACTCCACTTAGATGGGCTCTTAAGCTCTTTTGCTCATTCGAGTTCTTTGTGTAGGGATTAAGGCAATTTTATTGCCTACAAAACCCTCCAAAGTTTTCGACGAATGTGGTTGAATGGAGTGCGGAACACTTTGGATATGAAGACTTGCAACATGATCACCACTCAAGCGGTGCGAGGAACCTTCCAACGAGCTCGGCAAATTTGAATTCTTCACTGCGGCTAATGATGCCTTCGGGATTTTTAGCAAACCCCGACTATCAGCAGTTTGATGTGCCTTTACCGATTACCGTTTGAATCGGGCTAGCATGTAGATTACCTAAGTCCGTTCTACATGTAACGTTGTGCTAAGAGAGTTAACTTTCTTAGTGCTACGATGTTGAATACGTGACTTCGTCTTTCTCACGGGAATAGACTACCCGGCTACGTGTGTTAGGCGTAGACTAATCTCGAATAAGGGATCGAGATAAAGTCCCCTATGTCAGAGAGACATAGATTCAGCTGTTGTTTAATAACTGGCTACGTGGATTGGCGCGCGGACTTTGTCTTCTCACGGGGCAAAGACGAACCCCTTTTGTCTTCTCTTAGGGCAAAGACGAACCCGAATAATGGCACATCGCATGGTAGGCCACTATTTGGAAATGATCGAGTCGTTGATGACATAAAAGTATAACGATCGCAATCAAAAGCAATCAAGTTGTTGATGGCGTGAAAGTATAACAACGGTGATTCTGAACAAAATCATTTAGGGAATGATTAGCGGCCCGAGTCGTTGATGACATGGGAGTATAACGACTATGGCTGAAATAGAGGCACATCGCATGGTAGGCCACTATTTGGAAATGATCGAGTCGTTCAGTGACATAAAAGTATAACGATCGCAATCAAAAAGCAATCAAGTTGTTGATGGCGTGAAAGTATAACAACGGTGATTCTGAACAAAATCATTTAGGAAATGATTCCGTGGGAGTGGTCCCGTCATCCTGTTTGAGAGGATTGACGGAGGAAATCTTGAGGGAACTATCAGAGGTGATTGTTAACATGATAGCTTTGGGGTCCCGCCATCCTATTGGCGAGAGAATTTGGAGGAAATTAGTTATCAGAGGTGATTGTTAATATGACAAGATTGTCGCGACGGAGCGACTTTGAGGACTTACCATCCCATCGAAGAGGATTGGTAAGTTGATTTGTCAGAGGTGCAATATTAACATGACAGTGGGAGTGGTCCCGTTATCCTACTTGAGAGGATTGACGAAGGAAATCTGGGGGGAACTATCAGAGGTGATTGTTAACATGATAGTTTTGGGGAGTTTGAAAGAAGACTACGGGTAGTACTTTTTCAGAAACTTACCATTAATAGGCATCATGATTCTGTCGCCTTCTTGATTGGTCAGGCGGTATGCTCCATTCGAGTAAACTGATTCCACTACGAATGGCCCTTCCCATTTTGGTTCGAACTTCCCCTTCTTTTTGGAGTTCAAAATCATTGGGCGTCGGACAGCGAGAACAAGGTCGCCTTCTTTGAAAATCGACACGGACTTTCTTGTCAAATGCTTTAGAAATCCGGTGCGGTAAAGCTTCGATATCTTTGTTGAGCACATGTCGCTTTTCATCCGGCATTTCAAGTTCCTCAAAGTCGTGATGATTTTCCTCGGTTGTCATTCGGTGGATAGCGCCATTCGAGCGGCGGGATTTGAATCTCTATCGGTAAAATGGCTTCACAACCATAAACTAGAGAATATGGGGTGGTACACGATAGGTGTGCGAACCGTTTATGCGGTAAGCCCACAGGCTTTACCCGGCTTTGGTTCAATCCTTTTGTTGAAGAGACCATCTTAGTAAGGATTTTGATGATCGTCTTATTAAAAGCTTCACTTTGTCCATTCGCCGAGGTAGTAGGTGTTGATGCTAAATTCGGATCGAAATTTATCGCGAATCGCGTGAAGGCATGGTGACAAATTGCGGACCATTATCGTGGGCGATCGCCTCGGCACCCCATACCGGTATATGACATGATGTTTAACAAATTTGATCACATCGCTTGTCTTGACCAATCTCAGCGGGGCGGCTGCCACTTTGAAAATACTCGATTATCGCCAATATGAAGCGATGTCCTTTTGAAGAAGGTGGAGAAATTGGACCGGCGATGTCCATTCCCCGTTTCAAATGGCGGGGCGTGGCGGTAGGATCGCGAGTGTTCGGAGGTTGGTGAAGGTAATTAGCATGTATTTGGCACGCATGGCATCGTTTAGCGTAAGCCACGGCATCCCTCACCATTGTCGGCCAATAATAACCGAGTCTACGCAGCCGGTCCCATAACTTGGGCCCAGGTTGGTGTGCTCCACAAACACCGTCGTGAGCTTCTTTCAAGACTTGCTCTGCTTCCTTAGTTGACAAATATCGGAGCAGTAACCCATCATATGACCTTCTATATAAGGTCTGTAGTTGGGAATCATAGTAAAATCTTGATGCTCGTCGACGAATCGACTCCCTTTCTTTTATGTCTTCGGGCAATATCCCATGCAAGACATAGTCGATGATCGGGAACCGCCAGTCTCGTGCTTCAAGTGACTTAGGCTCGTCTTCAACTGCACGAATCTGTAATGCATGTTTTGGCCGAAATAGTTGCCGACTAGTCACACTAACTTCGAGTAGCATTCGAGGCGGGGGCTAAGCGTAGCTGCAAAGAGCCCGGCGCATCTGCATAAGTGTTCATAAGCGGGGCACATGATCAATGTAAAAGCTTTCAAAGGAGTCGGCTAAAGTTATGGCTGCTGCATGATGAGGGATAAGGTCCTCGTGCCTGACTTCGTATTCTCCTCTTAGTTGTTTTACGACTAGCTGTGAATCCCCAAATGCTTCAAGGTGCTTCACGCCTAAATGTTTGGCTATGTCGAGACCAATCAACAACGCATTATATTCTGCTACGTTATTGGTGCATGGTTCTGATCGTCCTCCCCACAAATCGGAAGGATCTCGGCTGCAAGAAAGATCCATTTGTCCTCGGCTCCGGAACTTTAAAGGCGAGGATCTTAACTCGCCGTTGCGAAGTTGCACCAATGGCATCCTTAGGCATCCAAGATCGCCCGGATCTCGAGGATGCCCGCGATGGCGTCTTGACTCTCGGCGTGTGAGTTAAGCCAAGGCCACGGAATCGGTCGGCGGTGTCGCTACAAAGTGGATCTGAAGTCGGGGAGAGGTCAAGAACCTCATCAATAGGTGCGGCAACTCCTCCAAGCCGCCAACAAATGATTGGTTCGCGTCAAGCGGAACCGATCAACACTGAAGCATATCGGGCCGTGCATTACTGCGCACACACGGGCTCTAGTTGGGAGGCCGGATGTAGAAGAAGGGAGAAGTGGACAAGAAGCGCCCGAAAATCGCCAAGTTTGGAGTCGAAATCCGAACAGCGATTGGACGAAGGCCAACGTTAGTCAAGAATCGACCACCTCAAAGCCCGATTCGGCTAAGGCTCGGCATGCGGGGTGACTTGATTCAAAGAAGATCACACCTCGGCGATTTCATCCAAATGTCCATCCGACTCGTGCTTAAGCCGGTTGATCTGTTGGCGTATCGAGCAAGAAAGCGGCTTTGGAGCACCTCGGCTCATTGCATGATGATCGAGGTAAAATTTCGATCAAGAGCGATTGGGCCCGTTAAGGAAGTCGGGTCACTCTGGTCGCACCCACCTCAACCGTGATAAGAAGATTCTGTGGCTCTCCTTTGGAATTCGGATCGAAGTTCGAGCGATCGAAACTTGGCTCATAAGTGACGTTGAGATTAGTGACTCTTGGAACCTCGATAATGTGACTCATCCTCGAAGGAGGCGTTTTCATCGGCGGCGATGGCGTTATACGAGAAGTCATACCAACACACGAAGGGTTGCTCGGCATTCATGCCGATGAGTTGTACTATCGTCTTTGGGGAGTGCAGTAAATCTCGAAAAGTTCCCGAATTGAACACGCATTGTCCGTGTTCTCAAACTATCGGTGGTGTTGTCGAATGTAAGCGCACCAGCCAGCTCGAAGGCGTCGCTCTTTGATAGGCTTGGCAACAAGATCGAGTCTCAAAGCGATATGACCAGAGAGGGTTGGGATCTGAATCCTCCTCGGAAGATGAATGCTCATGGTGATTGATAATAATCCACCCAATGAGGGAGACGGACATTCGTCTGATTCTTCGGCTTGGGATTCTGACACCAGCCTCGGAGAAGCTTTCAAGGCTTTGATGTCAAATATGGCTATGGTTGATCCTGCTACTATGGAGGGTGATGAAGGTATGCCAACATGGGAAGACCCATGGATCCATCAACTCGAAGGCGGTTTAGGGATAAATTGAACAAAGAGAACCCCCACCAAAGGCGAGGTAGTCAGTTAATATGGGTGATGAGGAGCATCCTAGGCTCATAAACATCAGCAATACTCTTCCCTCGGAAGGGAAAGAAGAGTTGATCGCCCTAATCGGGGAGTATATCGATGTATTAGCTTGGAGTTACGAGGACATGCGGGACTTCGACCCTAATGTGGCGACACATGCCTCAACATCAAGATGGATGTCAAACTGTCAAAACAGCAAAGGCGGTTTAGATCCACAAATATTGCAAGCAATCGTTGGCGAAGTAAAGAAACTCATAGAATCGGGATTCATCGAGGAAATTCAACATCCGGATTGGGTGGCGAATATAGTCGGTCATGAAGAAGAATGGTTCGATTAGGATGCGTATGGACTCTGAGAGACCGAGCGGTTGCCCAAGGATGATTTCCCTCGCCAATCACCGGCGTCATAGTTGATAATACATGTGGATTTGAGAGGATGTCCTTTATGGATGGCTTTTAGGGTACAACCAAATCAAGATGCACCCGATGTAAACACCACGGCGTTGAAGCCCATCGGTATATTTTGCTACGGTCATGCCGTTCGGCTAAAACGCCCGGCAACATACCGGCGAGCAATGGCGGAGATTTTCCAAGATCATCTCCGGGAAAGCGGTCGAATGCTCGTCGGCGACTTAGTCGTAAAAAGCGTGACAAAGGAGATCACATCAAAGATCTTAGAGCGGTATTGAGCTCATGCGAACTCATCGACTAAAGATGAATCTGCCAAATCCTTCCTTGGAATGTCGGTGGCAAGTTCCTTGGTTTCGTCGTCACCGACAAAGGAATCCACGTCGATCGACAAAGTGAAGGCGATTCAAAATTGCAACCTCAGAAATCGAGAGAACTTCGGGGTTACAAGGGCGATTGGCGTACATCCGGCGGTTCATATCGAACCTATCAGGAAGTGCCAGCCGTTCTCCAAGTTGAACAAGAAGAGTGTCGTTTATTTGGGGCGGCGCATGTCGGCGTTTGAAGAGATAAATCGTATCTCGCTAAACCTCTGTTCTTGTTGCACGCGTCGGAAAACCGTTCTGATCTCGTCAAGGCAGCGGATCACTTTCGGCGGCGGCCGGTCGCGAGCGGCGATGTATTACTGAGCGAACATTGGTGGCTGAGTCGATACCCAATGGTCGGCGGTGCCTTGCATTAGTGTTCGCAATTAGAAAATGCGACACTATTTAGTGGACGGAGCGATTTATGTTATCTCTAGCGTAAATCCGGTCGAATATTTATGACCCGGCCGGCTTCAATGAGTTGGCGTTTGGCGAAATGGGCCTTGCTCTTGTCCCAATATGACTTGCACTTCAAACAACAAAAGTCGGTCAAAGGACAAGCGATTTGCGATCTCTTGGCGCCAACGACAGCGGGTTGATGAAGCTATATGATGATCTCGGGATGAAAGTTGGTCAACACTACATCGCACCAACAAATATGGCGATTGTATTTTGGCCGACTTCTCGGGCCACTAATGTGGCAAGTACCCCGGATGTTCTAAAATCTCATTTGGAGTCGGAGTTGTCTTGATTTCCAGGAATCATGTCATGCCCGTGCTTATTCACTCACGAACCTTGTTCCAATAGCGTAGCGAATACAGCGTTACTTATCGGACTTAGCCGCCAGAGGTGGGGTGAATATCTCGAAGCATCTGGCGATTCTGGCGATAGTTAAGCGGGTTAGTGGTGACTCTGAAGTCGAGAATCGGATCTAATCCCTATCATCGGATAGGCTGTTGAAATGGCGGACTCATTGAAGGATTCTTCATCGAATATATCCCACACCTCCAAAGCGCTCGCGCATCTGTGGCGGCGTTAGGCGTATCGTTAGCACAACCTTAGAGACCGAGCAACTAGTTGCGGTCGGGACTCACCAACTCTTCGTACCATTATACGATGAGGCACAAGAAGGTAAGGGGTAGTTACCAAAGAAGTACATGCAACCCAAACCAAGTTGGAGCCGAGATTGGCTTTCCTATCATCGATTCGTCTTACATAGTATTCTACGAGGCGTGAAGGAGAGTCAATCGTGACTCAAGATTCTTTTACGACCACGAAACCGGATATATCGTCGGAATGCGATGGTCTTTACTCCGATGCCTCTCAAACAAAGAGGCGAAGAGGTCGCCGGGAAGCACCGAATGTAGTGTCTTGCCTGACCGGTCCCAAGCTCTGGCGAATCGGGAGAATGGGCTACTTTTGGCCCACGATGATTAATAGCCTTGATCGATGCGCTCGGAAATGCCATGCGTGTCAATTCCGCGAATTATATGCATCGACCTCGAGGCGGTTGCATCCCGACCACATCACGGCCATTGAGACATGGGAATGGGCGTTGTAGGTCCCATTTTCCGCCGTCGGTTAAGGGGATCGGTTTATTCTAGCGATCACCGACTACTTCTCAAGTGGTGAAGCAATCCCGCTAAAAGTAAAGCGATACCGTCGTCGAATTCATCAAACACCATGTCATCTATCGACATGGTATCCAAACGGATCGTGCATGACAGCGGTCCCCAATTTATCGGCAATTCCTTCATCGGGTTTTGTGAAAAGTTCAAGATACAAGATATCTCTCGGCGACCTATAATCCGGCAAATGGATTAGGCGTTCAACAAGACGATCATCAAGATTTTGTCAAAGCTTGTGAAGAATAACAGCGAGGCTGGGGCGATAAACTTCGGGCTTACTCATATGCGCTGCTGCGATGCGCGTGCTGGCAGAACTACCCGTACTCTACGGTTTCACGGTGTGAAGCAATTCTCCGTTGGAAATCGAGATCCGTCACTTAGTCGCCCTTACAGCAACGGCGATCCTGAAACGAGGCGATGTATTACTGGCGAACATTGGTGGTGAGTCTCGATACCCAATGGTGGCGGTGCCTTGCATTAGTGTTAATTGAGAAAATGCGACACTATTTAGTCGGACGAGCGATTTATGTTATCTCTAGCGTAAATCCGGTCGAATATTATATTGGCCGGCTTCAATGAGTTGGCGTTTGGCGAAATGGGCCTTGCTCTTGTCCCAATATGACTTGCACTTCAAACAACAAAAGTCGGTCAAAGGACAAGCGATTTGCGATCTCTTGGTACCTTGACCGACAGCGGTGCGATGAGCTATATGATGATCTCGGGATGAAGTTGAAGTCAACACTACATCGCACCAACAAATATGGCGATTGTATTTTGTGAACTTCTCGGGCCACTAATGTGGCAAGTACCCGGATGTTCTAAAATCTCGGAGTCGGAGTTGTCTTGATTTCCCAGGAATCATGTCATGCCCGTGCTTATTCACTCACGAACCTTGTTCCAATAGCGTAGCGAATACAGCGTTACTTATCGGACTTAGCTTCGCCAGAGAAGTGAATATCTCGAAGCATCTGGCGATTCTGGCGATAGTTAAGCGGGTTAGTGGTGACTCTGAAGTCGAGAATCGGATCTAATCCCTATCATCGGATAGGCTGTTGAAATGGCGGACTCATTGAAGGATTCTTCATCGAATATATCCACACCTCCAAAGCGCTCACGCAGATGCGGCGTTAGGCGTGTCGTTAGCACAACCTTAGAGACCGAGCAACTAGTTACGGTCGGGACTCACCAACTCTTCGTACCATTATACGATGAGGCACAAGAAGGTAAGGGGTAGTTACCAAAAGTACATGCAACCCAAACCAAGTTGGAGCCGAGATTGGCTTTCCTATCATCGATTCGTCTTACATGGTATTCTACGGAAGGCGTGAAGGAGAAGTCAATCGGCGAAGAGCTCAAGATTCTTTTACGACACGAAACCGGATGCTATATGCGTCGAGTGCGATGGTCTTTACTCCGATGCCTCTCAAACAAAGAGGCGAAGAGGTCGCCGGGAAGCACGAAGGTGAATGTGGTCTTGCCTGACCGGTCCCAAGCTCTGGCGAATCGGGAGAATGGGCTACTTTTGGCCCACGATGATTAATAGCCTTGATCGATGCGGCTTCGGAAATGCCAGCGTGTCAAATTCACGAATTATATGCATCGACCTCGGGCGGTTGCATCCTTGACCACATCACGGCCATTGAGACATGGGGAATGGGCGTTGTAGGTCCCATTTTCCTCCGTCGGTTAAAGGAGATCGGTTTATTCTAGCGATCACCGACTACTTCTCAAGTGGTGAAGCAATCCGCTAAAAGAAGTAAAGCGATCACCGTCGTCGATTCATCAAACACCATGTCATCTATCGACATGGTGTCCAAACGGATCGTGCATGACAGCGGTCCCCAATTTATCGGCAATTCCTTCATCGGGTTTTGCGAAAAGTTCAAGATACAAGATGTCTCGGCTGACCTATAATCCGGCGGCAAATGGATTAGGCGTTCAACAAACGATCATCAAGATTTTGTCAAAGCTTGTGAAGAATAACAAGCGAGGCTGGGGCGATAAACTTCGGAGAAGCACTCTGGGCATATCGCTGTGATGCGTCGCCAGCGAGAACTACCGTACTCTACGGTTTCACGGTGTGAAGCAATTCTCCGTTGGAAATCGAGATCCGTCACCGGCGTCGCCCTTGCAGCGAGATGGCGACCGAAGAACAACATCAAAAGCGTCTCGAAGAGCTTGAGATGTTAGATGAGAAGCGCGGAGGCTCAACAATGCATTGAGTTCTATCAAGCTAGAATGTGAGGGCTTTCAACAAGAAAGTTCGACGAGAGAACCTTTAAGGAGGAGATCTGCGTCCTGCGCTAGGCGGTAGATAATTCTCAACTCAAAAGAAAGGTAAATTCGAACCCAAATGGGAAGGACCGTTTATAATAGACCGGTCTATTCAAGCGGTGCATATCGCCTATCACGAGAATGGCGGCCAGGCAATTAATCTTAGATAAATGGGAAGTTTACGAAAAGTATTATCCTTAGTACATTGGGATAACCCATTTTGATGGGAAGTTCCTCGAGAGAATATCTCACTCATATTCATGAGGATAACCCTAAGTTATTGTGTTTTCCTCCAAAATTCTCTCACCGATCAAATTCATTGGCGGTGGGCCCACTAAAATCTCCTGGTCCAACCACGGCAAATTCCCTCTCGATTCCTTCCACGAGCGAGAGGTCCACTTCAAATTACAGTTGCAATCCTACAAAGCGAAAGCTATCCATACCCTTCAAGATTCTCGGTGGAGACCCACTCTTAGTTTCTCATCGGAAATAGAATACATTCTTCCTTTCCCACCTTCACGGAGATAGGACATATCCTTCCTCTTGAAGCAAGAGATAGAATACATTCTTCCTCTCTTGTCTTAGATTCTCGGTGGAGATCCCACTCTTAGTTTCATCTTTCAAGATTCTCAAGATGGAGATCCCATTTTAGGTCTCTTTCCTTTGGAAGCAGGACAAAAATCCTTCCTTTCCGGCCTTGGGAGATAGGAGACAAGATCCTCCTTCCTCTCCATCAATAAGAGATAGGATACAAAACCTTCCTCTCTTATTTCAAATTAGTGAGCACACGGAGATAGGACACAAAACCTTCCTCTCTCTTGGCAAGAGATAGGATACAAAACCTTCCTCTCTTGTTCATCCCTTACAGGAGATAGGAGACAAGATCCTCCTTCCTCTCCACCTTGGAAATAGAATACATTCTTCCTTTCCCACCTCAATCAACCTTCGCCGGTTCAATCCTTCTCCGGTCAAAGAAGCCAAGATTCATCTTGGGGTATTTTATCGAAACCTAAGAAGGGATGAAGTCGGCGCTAACAGCGTCGCGGTTTAATCTTTCTCCGATTGAAGAAGACACGAGTTGATTAAGGGTATTTCATCCGAAACCTAAGAAGGGATGAAGTCGGCCTAACAGCGTCGTAGGTTCAATCCTTCTCGGTCAAAGAAGCCAAGATTCATCTTGGGGTATTTTATCCGAAACCTAAGAAGGGATGAAGTCGGCCTAACTGCAGCGTCGCGGTTTAGTCTTTCTCGATTGAAGAAGACACGAGTTCGATTACGGGGTATTTTATCGAGAAACCTAAGAAGGGATGAAGTCGGCGCTAACTGCAGCGTCGCGGTTTAGTCTTTCTCCGATTGAAGAAGACACGAGTTCGATTACGGGGTATTTTATCCGAAGCCTAAGAAGGGATTAAGCCAGCGCCTCACCGCAGCGTTGCGGTTAGTCTTCAGTGAAAAAGGCGAAGCCTACGTATTCAACATCGTAGCATTAAGTCTAAGAGAGTCTCATCCTTTTGGCACAGCGTCCGTGCGGAGCGGATCGGATAATCCGCACACTAGCCCAATTCAAGCGGTAGTTGGTAAAGGCTAATCAAATCCGTTGAGAGTGGGGTTGACCAATAACCCCAAAGTCGGCGCCTCACCGCAGCGTTGCGGTTTAGTCTTTTAGATTGAAGAAGACACGAGTTCGATTAAGGGTATTTCATCCGAAACCTAAGAAGGGATGAAGTCGGCCTAACAGCGTCGCGGTTCAATCCTTCTCGGTCAAAGAAGCCAAGATTCATCTTGGGGTATTTTATCGAAACCTAAGAAGGGATGAAGTCGGCGCTAACAGCGTCGCGGTTTAGTCTTTCTCGATTGAAGAAGACACGAGTTGATTAAGGGTATTTTATCCGAAACCTAAGAAGGGATGAAGTCGGCGCTAACTGCAGCGTCGCGGTTTAGTCTTTCTCGATTGAAGAAGACACGAGTTGATTAAGGGTATTTTATCCGAAGCCTAAGAAGGGATTAAGCCAGCGCCTCACCGCAGCGTTGCGGTTAGTCTTCAGTGAAAAAGGCGAAGCCTACGTATTCAACATCGTAGCATTAAGTCTAAGAGAGTCTCATCCTTTTGGCACAGCGTCCGTGTGGAGCGGATCGGATAATCCATACGCTAGCCCAATTCAAGCGGTAGTTGGTAAAGGCTAATCAAATCCGTTGAGGGGTTGACCAATAACCCCAAAGTCGGCGCCTCTGCGCATTGCGGTTTAGTCTTTTCGATTGAAGACACGAGTTTGATTAAGGGTATTTCATCCGAAGCCTAAGAAGGGATGAGTCTACGCTTAACAGCGTTGTCGGGCGATCTCTTGCGGTAAAAAGTACCAAGCCTATGTATTCAATATCATAGCAACAAGTCTAGAAGAGTTTCATTCTTCGGCCTAGCGTCGCGTGTGGAGCGGATCGGATAATCCGCACACTAGCCCAATTCAAGCGGTAGTTGGTAAAGGCTAATCAAATCCGTTGGCGGTGAGGGTTTGCTAAAAATCCTATAAGTATTATGGTTAATTATTTACGGCGAAATAAAAGAATCATAATAGAGCACAAAGAGGGCGAAATATGTTTTGCTTTAACTTCGGATACTTTATTGAGGAAAGCTTGTTGAAGTTCCTCACGAGCTTCGATACTGAAAGTCTCCTCATTGCCATTAAGGGCCTCATGATCTCCTTCTTGATGTCAACCGGCTTACGCCCGAGTTCAAATTCCTCGGGCGACGCGAGAGTCTTTTCTTTGTTGGCCTTCGTCGGCTTCAAGGCGATCGGGCTCTCCCTCGCCGCTTGGAGTTCTGTTCGAGCTCAACTATCCTCGCTTCTCCGGCGACCACGGGACCAAAATGTCCCGGAAAATGAAGCTTCGTGACGGCGATCTCAAATGATGCACGGCCTGTTGCATTTGAACCGAGTCGATAATAGCGCCAAGCATCACGCTAAGTTGTCGGCGACCTGTCTCTATCTCTATATATGAGGGAGCCGAACTTCAAAATCTTGTAAACTTTGGAGCTTAACCTAAATGGTGAAATCATCGGCAATGTGACACAGGCGGACTCAATCTTCGGATATTCTCGGGCAGCTTAGCCCTACTCCAAATAGGATTACAGTATAAACTAGTTCCTAATTCTTAGCGAGAAGTTCTGGAGAATATTACCATATTCTTAAGGATAACTTCGATAACCCTCAATTTCCTCCCTTTGTGGAACCTCAAAGAGGGATAAATTGGCAATTGACAAGGCTTATGTTGGCCGGACGGTAGCGTTCTACCTTGAAGAGCTCCTCTCCTTTGTATCAATGCCGATTCATGCGTCGCCTTGAAGGCCCATCGGTCAACGGTTTAGAATTGGAATAAGTCCCAAGAAAAATTCCTCCCGAGGATAATTGTGCTCCAACAAGGAGTATCTGATGGCGGCCCAGCGGCAGCGTCGTCGCCGAGATGCACCGATCAGCGGTTGGATCCGCAAGATCGCACACGGTCAGCGTTGCACTTGCGGTTGAAGGCTAAAATCCATGTAGTTGGCGCGATGCCCAGCGTCGCGACCAAGGTTCCCCGATCAGCGGAGGAATCTCGAGGTCAATTGGGCGACAATTCACCAACCGCGAGTCGGCGGTAAGGAAACTTAATTAGCTTCTGGTTTGAAATTCCAACAATAGTCAAGCAATAAATGCGACACCGTAACACCCACAGGTATCCTACAAAGCAGCGGAGTGCACGAGAGGATTGGAGGAATTAAATCTGGAGCCAATCTCAAAGAAATTCATCCATCGACTTACGGTCAAGATCTCAACAGCGGTCGGACAAAAATGCGATGCCGTAATACCTTCAATAATCCTACAAAGCCTTTGGAAAGGCTGAAGGAGATGAGAGATCAAGCGCCAAGGTCACTCGTAAGTCCTATCCGCCAACTAAAGGGTGAAGGGCTCATCCGTCAAAGCATCGGACTCATCAAGAATCGAGGCGAGGCGGCTTTGGAGGGTATCTGTGGCGTTAAAATTGCTTATCGATGCGAACAAGACTTCGTAAGCGGTGGGTTGGCGACCGGCGATCCATCCGGCGGCGACCCGAAGCAGCGGAAACGCGTGATTCGCCCATAAAAGCATAAGCGGTCGGCGAACCCATGAAGTGAGTCGGCGAGCGTCTGAGCTAAGCGAAAGCGGCGTGTCGTGGAAAACCGGCAGCGAAGATCAGCGAGGCGAGTTGGCTAAACTCAAGCGTCGGCGAGGCGGAATCAACCGTGCCAGTCGTCGATACAAGCGAGCGTTTGAGCCACGAAAGTTGATCGGTGCGGACTCAAACACAAGCGGCAACATCAGGAACAAAACCAAGCGGGAAGACCGAAAGAATCGGCCGGGCGGCCAGCGGAGACGGCGGAGCGCCAGCGGCAGCGACACCTCGGCCACTTTGGCGAGCCACCTCGACAACAGCCGGGGTGCCTCGACAAGTGGCGAATTAACTCGACCACTGGCGAGCCACCTCGACCACTGGCGAGCCACCTCGACCACTGGCGAGCCACCTCGACCAACTGGCGAAGCCTCGGCCAAGTGGCCGAAACCACTTGGCGGCGTATACCCTATTGTATAAATAGGGGGTCTTAACTTTGGGGACTTGGTGGGGATTTTTGAGGATTTGGCTTTTGGATTTGGTGGGATTTTGAAGAATTCTCCACGAGATCCACGAGCCGTCGGCCGTTCGAGCAGCACAAATCCGTCGGCGTCGGATCCACAAATCGCTAGGTAAGAAAACTTCGGGTCGAACTTCTGGATACCCTCTAGGTTAAGCTTCATCTTAATCTCGGGGATAGCTGTGATTTCTCCTTGTAGATCTCACCGCTCGTGATCCTCTCCTTCGTGAGTCACGATCCCATGGCGATCCTCTCGCCGTGAGTGTGATCCCCTCGGGCGCCGTTTCGCCGAAGCGAGCCCCTTCCGTCTGTAGTTCTGAACCGGGTTTCCACGGATCGAATTAGCGGTGGTCAGCGGACGAATAAAAGTCCGACACGGGCAAAGAACCCGCATAGCGAGGATCGGAAAATAGAGATCCTCGTGTTTGTTCACAAAAGGAAGAAAGTTGTAATTTTCGTTTTCATTATGCGCTGAAATAAAGGCATTTCTTTTGTTTGAAATTTTGTTGTAGGCCAGCGAAGGCGTACGAGTTCAAGCGAGCAATGAATAACAAACCAACTTTCCGCTGAACAGAGAGGTTTCACTCGGTGCGTTATGGGGCGAAGCGAAGGATGGAGAAACCGTGGATAATTTTGTCAAGCGGTTTATAACAAAGCGATGGCTGTCGTGACCCAATCCGGAGAATTCATCCTCAAGACACCCGGCATAACCTCATTTGGGCGTGATCGAGGCGATGGAGCCTTGCACCGTCTAGAACACGGAAAGACTTGAAAGTCAGGGGAAGAGGCGGCGTTTCCTCAAAAGGGAGAAGCGGGCGAGGTCGTGACGCCAAACGGAACCAAAATTTTATCCCGGAACAAGGGGAAGGCGCTGATGAAGAATGTTGATGCGCATCAAACTTTCAGTGCGACCACAACGGCAACGCGGCGGCGGACCCCATCAGCGGCAACAACGGTCGAAACGAGGCGTCCGCCCGAGTTTCCCAACGTATTCTTTTAGGGGCGAAGAGGTGCAGGATCTTTAAGTACTTGCTAGACAACAACAAGATCCAAGCGCCACGATCGTCAACGGGAGGAAGCTCAAAGGCGGCGGACCCCAATGCTGCGCCTATCATAGGCGATACACCACCCGACCAAGTCATGCTACGGTGAAGGACAAGATCAGCGTTGATTGAAGTGGGGTGATCACTCCAAAACCAAATAAGGGAAAGCAAGTGAAGCAGCAGCGGCGTCCATAAGCTTTGGGATAGTGCCTACAACTGGTTCGGCCGAAACCGTGGTCAAAGTGGGAATGAAGGCGGTGAATTCACGATCCCCACAGCGGCGAGAGAAGGGGTTAGTGCGCTGACCCCAAGCGGTGAACTCCTATGGGTCCACCGGACTTACTTAAAAGGCGATCGATGGCGGCGTCTTCGTCTAAAAGTCAAGGAAAGGGCAAATCTTGCAATGCTACCTCAGCGGTTTTACTCGGCGGCGGCGAGCAAATTCCTCGTGTTCTTTGTGGGAGGAGAGCGAAGCCTTTGTCACCGAGTGGGGCGTGAATGCGGCTTACAAATACCCGATGACTCAATCTTAATGCTAAAACATTAGCGAGCTTGGGGTAGTAACAATTCCCACGATTCCGCCACTCTAAGGAGGGCGCCACGAGCGAAGGAAACAACACATAAATCACGAGGTGCAACCCGGCGATCGGTTTAATCGCCCGATTAGAAGGGATAGGCAGGGAACACAAGCTCTCCCTACGCCCGATGTGATGGCACAATTGGCCAACATCGGCAAGAATAACTTTATCTGAGCTATTGAGGTTGTCCAAGGAAACCAGCGGCGTTCTGGCGTTAGCGGAACTCGAGGTCTTCCTAACCCACATTAAATCAAGTCGGAGGCGGAGTCATCGGCCGGGAATGCAATGTGGCCTCAAGCATATTCCTTGCATCACATTCTCTAAGGAGGATATCGCGAGGCGAAGGCGTCGAAGCATGGCGAGGCAGCTCTACTTCCACGGGGTACATTGGTTCAGTGAAGTCAGCGGATCAAGTTGATCCGGGTTCGCTATGAGCATCATGCCTTTGCGCTGATGTATAGCACGGGGATTCTGTCGGCGAGGCTCGCCGGCGGCACCGTGATATACGGATTTAACACCGGTGGGTCACCGGCCGCGGTAAAATCCGCATTAAGTGTCGGATGGGGGACTTAAAGTCGAAGTCACCTTTCGTCATTGTGAGACTTCCTATAACTTCTTTGTTGGGTGGCCCTTGGATCCATAACCATGTTATAGTCCCTCTACCCTCCATCGATATCTGAAATATGTCGACACTAATAGCGAGGTTAAGGCGGTGGTGCGGACAAACAACGTTTAAAGGTGGAGAATTATTTCAGCGACTCCCTCCTTACGGTAATGAGTCGATCTTGAATCATGCATTATAGCGCGGACGGCGTGGTGATCACGAAACCGGGCTTGACTATAAAAGGTGGTTTTGTTGAATGACATTGTACCCTTAGTAGTCAATCTTGGCGAAGAGGATCTTCGATGAAAGTTGTAATTGGCGGCTTGCGAAGAAGAAATAAAAGATGATTTAGAGTACTCGGCGTATGCGAGCGATGTAATGAAAAAGTTGTATAATGACCACGAATTGCATATGCCAATTCGGTCATCTGTGTATCTGAAGCACCTTGAGACTCATCAAGGCGACTTTAGTCGTCCAAAGGGAAGGAGGCATAAGAAGGACTTAGTCTGGCGGAGGAGTTGACTCCCGCTGACTACTTCTATGAGGCGGGTTAGATGAAGATAAACGAAACTTCATCTTTCGGATATAGCCAGCGCGGCACCTCATGAAGAAGTGGGGGTACAACTGCGTTGGGAGAAGGACTTTATTTTGGTGAGGGATCTCGGTTCCACCCAAAGTGCATATGTCGAAGGAAAGCGATAATTATTACAGTTCAAAGGGGATTGGGATCGCATCCTCTTGAAGATGAGTGTTGTTGGTGATCAATAACCAACCACCCAACCTAGATGGCGAGTACTCATCGGTCTGGCGCACGGGACTCGGCGTCGGCATCGGCAAGATGTTCGGGGGTTGATGTCCAACATGGCTCTGATGGACCCACTACCTTTGGAAGAAGATGAAGAATTGCCAACATGGGAAGACCCATGGGTCCATCACCTCAACATGCGATATGGGGACGGTTTGGCGAGAGGAGCCTCCGGCGAAGATGAGGTAGTCGGATCAACATGGGTAATGAAGCACACCTAAACTTATAAATATTAGCAGTCTTCCCCGGAGGAAAAGGTTGATCGCTCTTGTCGAGAGAGCATATCGATGTTTTCGCTGGAGCCTCTGAGGACATGCGGGGCTCGACCCCAATGTGGCAATGCACGCCTCGACATTAAAGTGGATGCCAAACTGTCAAGCGACGAGCGGTTTAGATCCACAGTTATGGAGGCAATTGTTGCGAAGTAAAAAGCTCATAGCCTCGGGTTTCATCAGGGAGGTTCAACATCCGGATTGGGTGGCGAATATCGTTCGGTGCTAAAACGGGGCGATCGGAATCGTAATGCGACTCTGAGATCTGAATGCGCATGCCCAAAGAGCGACTTCCCACTTCCAATCACCGATGTGATGCGTCGATAATACATGTGGATTTGGCGAATGTCCTTCATGGATGAGTTCTCGGGTTACAACCAAATCAAGATGCATCGGATGGCCTTAAAGCACCGGCGTTGAGAACTCCTCTAGGCATCTTACATTACCGATCATGCCATTGGTTGAAGAATCTTGGCGCCACTTACCGGTAGCGCAATGACAAAGATCTTCGGGATCATCTTGGAAGGCGGTCGAATGTTACGTCGATGTAGAGTCGAAAAAGCTTTGTATTGATTGAATTTGAAGAAGGATTACAATCACACTCTCGATTCTGAGAGGAAGAAGATTAATTGACTTCTCTTTTATATGGGTTCTTGGTGGCGAAGAAGGCTTCACTCAATGCTCCGTAGAGATCGCTTTAGTTGTGATCGAGCAGCCAGTTGATGATTGATGAAGAACTTCGATCTTTCTTATGCATAGCGCTGAATTTTCAAAAGTCAAAAGTTCTCCCCAAAGTCCCGGCCAATGGCTACTCACGCCATTTATAGAGTGGAATTGTGAAACGTGGGCTAGCGGCATGGGCGTGGGTATAACCGATGTCCACTACTTAGCCCGCGTGATTGTCGTAACTTCGTGGCCTTTGGGTCCTTCTGATGACCGATAGATGGCGAGCCGGCTCTTCCTTGGTGGTGAACCTTGATCGAATGGCGAAGTTAAGCTACTTGGGCAAGTTTGGTTGGAGTAACGAGCCCATTTGCGGGGGCAAATCTGTTGGATGTGTTTATACATTTTGGTTGGATGGCGAGCTTGGCTATTATAGGCGAACCTCGATGCGAATATCGAGTTCAGCGCTATAAGCGAACCTCGGTTGAATGGCGAGTTCAGCGCTATGGCGAACCTCGGTTGAATGGCGAGGTTCGCTGGCGTAAGCGAACCTCGGTTGAATGGCGAGGTTCCTTTGCTATGGCGAACCTCGGTTGAATGGTGAGGTTCGCGCTATAAGCGAACCTCGGTTGAATGGCGAGGTTCGCTGGCGTAAGCGAACCTCGGTTGAATGGCGAGGTTCGCTGGCGTAAGCGAACCTCGGTTGAATGGCGAGGTTCCGCTGCTATGGCGAACCTCGGTTGAATGGCGAGGTTCCGCTGCTGTCGCGAACCTCGGTTGAATGGCGAGGTTCGCTGGCGTAAGCGAACCTCGGTTGAATGGCGAGGTTCCTTTGCTATAGGCGAACCTCGTCACGAAAGGAGAGCTTCACTACTTGGGTGAACCCGGTTGAATAAAGAGCTTTCTTTGCTTGGCGAACCTCGTCGAAGGGAGAGCCGGCGAACTTTGGCGTTGAGGGGCGAGCCTCGCCAAACTTTGATCTTGTAGCGAGCCTCGTCAAACTTAAGTGTTGTGGGCGAGCCTCGTTTAATCCTTTGTTGAGCCGTTTCGTGCGAGCCTCGTGTTAAAAATGAACTCCGCTCCGCGTCGCGAACCTCGTATTGAGGTTGAGCCTGCATGCTGACCGAGTCTCGTTTTGAAGCTTTAACAACTAAGTGCGCTGACCCTCGTCACGGAGGATTTTTATTTGTCTACAAGACCCCTTCAAAGTTTTGGACTTCGAATCGGGTTGTGTGGGGTCTTGAATACTTTGAATTTTTCTACCGGTTATTGGCGAACCATGCGCCAACCTCGCCAGGAGTTCAGATATGAGGGCAAGGCCATGAACCTCGCACTCACCGACCCTTGGCGTTTCGTTTCCGATTTCTCTTTAAATCCGCATCCACGTGGCAAATTAGGGATTAGACCCCTTTCGAGCGACTTGTCACATCCCGGATCTCGTCGCGGATCTGCGCATCGATGATCGCGTGAGAGATGCGGGCGTATATCTCGGCCGTCGGTTGGGTTCTTGAGACCCTATATGGCGGCCAGGCGCGAAAACCCTTCACTGCTCATCTTCTCCAAGCCATCAATCTAAATCGCTGAATTCCTCCTTGCCGCTCGAAGCAATGGCCCCCAAAACCGCTGCTGGCAAAGGCAAAAAGCCCGTTGGGACTTACGGCTACCTTGCCGTCGTCGCTTTCCGCGGGTAAAAGGCGTAAGAGCATCGCTTCGCCAAAACATGACTTTTAAGGTCTGCGTAGAGTTAATTTTCGGCGTGATTTTCACTCTGGAGATGATATTGCTCTCAAGATCATATCTTTCTAAGCTAGCGGTGTTTTAGAGCTTGCCTCATTTGGCTTGATAAACCTCATCGAGGTTCTTGATCTCAGATCCCCATAGGGTCTGTTTTGAAACTTCGCTTTGTTTGGCGAGTTTGATTATTTTAGATGGCTTCGTTTGGTGAGTCGTCATTTTGAATGATGAGTCTTGTTTAGCGAGCTCGTCTTCTTATGGGATGGGTCTCGTTTGGCGAGGCTCGTTTTCTGGCGAGATGAGTCTCGTTTGGCGAGCTCGTTTTACGGAAAGATGAGTCTCGTTTGGCGAGCTTCGCTTTCTTGTTGGATGAGCCTCGTTTGGCGAGTTCGTTTGTCTGGCGAGATGAGTCTCGTTTGGCGAGCTTCGTTTTACGGAAAGATGAGTCTCGTTTGGCGAGGCTGGCTTTCTTGTTGGATGAGCCTCGTTTGGCGAGTTCGTTTGTCTGGCGAAGTTAAGCCCATTGATGGCAGTTAGATGCGTTTGGCGAGGTTAAGCTCTTGGATGACTTTGTCCTTTTGAAGTGGCGATTTGACCCTCGAGACTAACTTCTTCTTCTCTTTTGTGTAGTTGAGCATCCTTCTACCCCATTCCTCAGCGGGGTTCTTTTGGAGCAAGCGGTGCTCAAGAGGCGAGAACGATTTCCTCTCCCCTCTTGTGAGCGTTCACGCATTTGGGGGCGGGGTGAAGAGGAGTTGAGACTTCTTCACGAACCTTCAACATCCACCTTGGCGTTGGATTACGGATGCCCTTTGGAGTCGATGCTTAGGGACGGATCATAAAGCTGTCTTTACGTTTGGAGATGATCGAAGATCGGATCTGTTGGACTTGGGTTAGTACAAGTGGCTCAGTGGTAAACTCACGCTACATGTTCTTGCCGCAATGGAGCAGGATTGCTCATGACCTCCTTAAGAGCAGCTTCTACTCCTCGGAAGATGGTGGGATCTAACTCCTACTCAAGATGGAGTGATGTGCGGTCACTTCTCTGGGGTGGTGCAGGTGGACCGCCATGGTCATCATGTAGCGGTCTACAACACAGGCTTTTCGAGGAGCTTCTGTTGGCGAATCAGCTGTCGCGGCCAACACCTTTGGTCGTGCTTTCCATAAGGTGGAGGGGCAATTCCCTGCCAAGGATTTCCGAACTCCTGGTTGGTCTCGATGGGGTTCTTCGCAATGGTGGCCTCGCATCACCGAATACATTCTAGAGGTATGTGGCAGGTGGAGAGTTTGGCCTTAGGGCTCCTATCAGGGCAACTCAACTGGGCTTGAGGAACAATTCTCAACAATTCTTTGGGATTTTGGAATTGTATAATCCTGATACTCATACCTTCTTCACTCCCGATGGTGAATTGGGGATTGCTTTGCACGAGATGGCTGAGGTTTCTGGGCTACCTCATGGCAGGAATCCGTACGAGGAGTACATCGGGGTATAAAGAGGCGTGGTTGGAAAAAGATCACCCCCAAGTAGTGGAGACCTATTGGGAAGTGATGTGCCACTATTATATTTGCACATGTAGGCACGGCCGTGCCGATAAGAAGGGGGAAAAGTTCATCAGTCATAATATTTGGGCCCACTACCTCTTTGAAGGGCTGGATGATAAGGAAGGTATTGTGGTGCCCCTGGGTCCTCTTGAGGCGGGAAAATTGTCGCGGCTTGTGCTTGACAACCTTCCGCTTTCTTATGTGACTCACACAGACGAGCATGGTTTCCCGGCAGGGACGACGTTTGACACTTATATTTATCAGAGCGGGGAGCCGATTTCTTCCAAGGCGGTGCTAGCAGGCTACCTCATGTTGTGGCTCAAACATATCGTCGTCCCCGCCGGCAGCTTTGATTCATTAGGACCTGATGTGATTTTCCCTGCTGTTTGCTTAGCACACGGGCGTCAGTATGCACTTCTTCCTGCCATGATTGCCCGTATCCATTACGGATTGCGGCGTCTTTGCTATACCTTACGCCATGGGCTGAGAACCCAAGGGTGGAATTACCATGCGCCTATCTTATGGCGTGGTTAGTCATCTGCGCCCTACTCTCATGGGTACACCTACGCTCCTATAGAAGGACAAATCACTCCTTTCATCGGAGGCTAGAAGCGTCGATTGGACCAAACATTACATGGCTTCGGTCGCGGCGCTCTCAGGGACTATAAGAGTTATTCTTTTAACGGTGCCTTCCTCATTTTCCTGGAGTCAGCTATGGACAAGCTTTGGTGGATGAACCTAATGCTCAGGGTTATACCACTTTGTCACTTGGCTATTTCCTATGGCTCATGAGCATCCGTAGGGTATTTTATCTTCGTTTAGGTCCTATATGCGTATTGGAGCCTTATCTACCACAATAAGCAGCGTCGGTTTGGGTATGATCAAGCATGCGTTGGTAATCGGTTCTCAATTACTGATCCGGCGGTACGCGGCTTAGTCGTGGGAGCGGGGCTTGATGCTTGGACCGTTCTTTGGCGGCAGGTGCTCGTTTTCTCTTCATAATGAGACCCTCAATCCGGACGGCGTTAGCGTATTGCAAGTGGCATTGCATGGCAAGCGCCGAAATTCGAGCTTCAACATCAACTCTTACGGGCTCACGATTGATTGGGGCGTTATAGGAAGGCGGACTTCAGCGAGGAGCGCATTAGGGACTAAAGAGTATTTGCCGCGAAGCGGATCTTTGGGCTGCTAAACCCCAAGTTGGTGTGGAGCCCTCCGCCAATCCGACCCTCATGGGACTCAAGAGCCATCCGTCAATCCGGCCCACATGAGACCCGGTAGGATATAGATGAGGCTCTAGATGAGTATGGTAGCAACATCTCTTCTTCTGCTGGTTTTGAAGAAACTCAGGAGTGAACACATGTCGAGAGGCACGGAGATTTTGCTCCTTTTGGAGAACCATCGAACACATTCGAAGATCCTCTTGAAAGCTCTACCTTGCCCAGCCAGTCTGTTGGAGCTGTGCCTCAAGAAGCCACCCCCACTTCGGAGACTGGAGGAAGTCAAGCCTTGGTGCCAGCAGATCAAGGATCTAAAGACCGGGGCCCCTCGGTCCAGCGTGTAGTCAGCGGGTGAGGAGAGAAGTCTTGATTGAAGGCTGCCGCCCGGCTTGAGCCCCATTCTTGAAGGCCCTCGATCTTTGCTAAGGGTATGCACAGTATCTTGGCGAGCCTCCGTGATCATTTGTTGTTCTGGTCGAACCCGGGACCGAGATGATGATTGGCGATCCACAGCGGTTGTGCCTGAGACCTCACTGGCTTTGACTGTCCTCACCACTCCTTCGATTGAAGTCCCGCCAATCCCGTCCTCGGCTTGTCCGTCGGGTTCAAATCCTTCTGCTGGTACCCCCTCTTCTTTTGATTTGTCAAAAGAATACGGGGTATCTATGATTCGCCATAATTTCCTCACCATCCTAAAAGAATCTCCTGCTCAAGTGTTAGAGCGTGGTGGGGACTTTGCTGGGATCAAAGCTGTATTGGAACCTCTCCTGGATGTGATGCAAAGCGACTAATGCTCTGACTCTGTTGCCTTATCGAACTTATCAGTACGGTGAGACCCTTTTCGACAAATGGCGAGCAGTGACCAGTCCCTTCGTTCCAGGATTGAGGACCGTGCTATGCAGCTTAGGAGAATAAGGGATGATACCCAATTTGAGCTCCAACGCCAACTACTTGAGAAGAAGCAGTCTATTGGCCAGCTCTTTGAAAAGGCCACATCTCTGTATGATGAAAAGAAAAGGGTTCTTTGGCGTCGAGCGTAACCAACAACTCCTGGTTGACTCTTACAAGGCTGCACTCGTCGATATTCAGGCAAAATTGGCGGAGGCAGAAAGTGGGCTAGCGGTACGCTATTGAGGAACATCGGACTTTGATAGCTCAATGTACTGACGCCGCGAGCCCATGATGCAAGCTGAATCTAATGACACGGAAGGGCTAAGCATTCTTGTGAGCGGATGCTGTACTTTCGGCGGCGATCTTTATAAGCGGCGGCGGAGGAGGTCAAGGTCGCCACAAGGAAACTATGGTCAAGATTGCTACGAAATCCGCCAAACCCTTGAGAACTTGTAACCCATGTACCCTTGATTTTGTTATAAAATTTAGCCTTTGGTGTCCATTTAATGTTTTCTTGTGCAATTTGCATTTGCAATTTGGAATTTTAGCAAATTCCGACTATCAGCGGACTTGGTATGTCTTTACCAGCTGCGTTTGAGTTGGACTAGCCATACTTTTCCCCTCGGTATGATGAGTTTTGAGGAGGTTCTTTTAGGCTTAATGCTAAAATCTCTCCTCTATTTACAAACAACTAGATTGTAAGCGAGCCTCAATTATGAGGATAGCGAGGTTAAAATATCGACACATCGCTTGGTAGGCGATGTTGGACAATAAACATAATATTGACACATCACTTGGTAGGTCAATATTGGACAATGAAGCGTCATTTATGAGAAATGGCGAACATTGAAAGGATGAAATGTTGACACATCACTTGGTAGGTCAATATTGGACAATGAGCGTCATTTATGAGAAATGACGAACATTGAAAGGATGAAATGTTGACACATCACTTGGTAGGTCATTATTAGGAATAAAATCATGTGGGGATGATCGAATCGTTCAGTGACGTAAAAGTATAACGATTGTGATCAAAGAGCAATCGAGTTGTTCAGTGACATGAAAGTATAACAACAGTGAAAACAGAATCATTTAAGGGAATGATCATGTGGGAGTAGTCAAGTCGTTCATTGACATGAGAGTATAACGACTATGATTGGAATAAAGGTAAATTGCATGGTAGGCTACTACCAGGAATAAGATAGTGTGAAGGTTGTGATCGAATCGTTCAGGGACATAACAGTATAACGATCGTGATCAGAAAGTAATCAAGTTGTTCAGTGACATGAAAGTATAACAACAATGGTTATGAACAAAGTCATTCAAGGAAATGACTCTGTGGGGTTAACTGAGTCGTTCAGTGACATAAGAGTATAACGACTACAATTGGAATAGGAGCACATCGCATAGTAGGCCACTATTCGGTGAGGGAGTTGATAGGGGTGTATCACTTGGTTAACCACTATCTAACATAAAGTCACTTTCGGACAAGAGGCGATATGGAAATGATCGAATCGTTGATGGCGTAAAAGTATAACGATCGTGATCAAAAGCAATCAAGTTGTTGATGACATGAAAGTATAACAACAATGGTTATGAACAAAGTCATTCAAGGAAATGACTACGTGGGGTTAGCGAGTGGATTCGGTGACATAAGAGTATAGCGACTACAATTGGAATAGGAGCACATCGCATAGTAGGCCACTATTAGGAATATAATCATGTGGGGATGATCGAATCGTTGATGGCGTAAAAGTATAGCGACTATAATTGGAATAGGAGCACATCGCATAGTAGGCCACTATTAGGAATATAATCATGTGGGGATGATCGAATCGTTCGATGGCGTAAAAGTATAGCGACTATAATTGGAATAGGAGCACATCGCATGGTAGGCCATCATGTGGAAATGATCGAATCGTTCGATGACATAAAAGTATAGCGACTATGATTGGAATAAAGGTAAATTGCATGGTAGGCTACTACGGGGAATAAGATAGTGTGAAGGTTGTGATCGAATCGTTCGATGACATAAAAGTATAACGATCGTGATCAAAAGCAATCAAGTTGTTGATGACATGAAAGTATAACAACAATGGTTATGAACAAAGTCATTCAAGGAAATGACTACGTGGGGTTAGCGAGTGGATTCGGTGACATAAGAGTATAGCGACTATAATTGGAATAGGAGCACATCGCATAGTAGGCCACTATTAGGAATATAATCATGTGGGGATGATCGAATCGTTCGATGGCGTAAAAGTATAGCGACTACAATTGGAATAGGAGCACATCGCATAGTAGGCCACTATTAGGAATATAATCATGTGGGGATGATCGAATCGTTCGATGGCGTAAAAGTATAGCGACTACAATTGGAATAGGAGCACATCGCATAGTAGGCCACTATTGGTGAGGGAGTTGATAGGGGTGTATCACTTGGTTAACCACTATCTAACATAAAGTCACTTTCGGACAAGAGGCGATATGGAAATGATCGAATCGTTCGATGACATAAAAGTATAGCGACTACAATTGGAATAGGAGCACATCGCATAGTAGGCCACTATTGGTGAGGGAGTTGATAGGGGTGTATCACTTGGTTAACCACTATCTAACATAAAGTCACTTTCGGACAAGAGGCGATATGGAAATGATCGAATCGTTCGATGACATAAAAGTATAGCGACTACAATTGGAATAGGAGCACATCGCATGGTAGGCCATCATGTGGAAATGATCGAATCGTTCGATGACATAAAAGTATAGCGACTACAATTGGAATAGGAGCACATCGCATAGTAGGCCACTATTGGTGAGGGAGTTGATAGGGGTGTATCACTTGGTTAACCACTATCTAACATAAAGTCACTTTCGGACAAGAGGCGATATGGAAATGATCGAATCGTTCGATGACATAAAAGTATAACGATCGTGATCAAAAGCAATCAAGTTGTTGATGACATGAAAGTATAACAACAATGGTTATGAACAAAGTCATTCAAGGAAATGACTACGTGGGGTTAAGCGAGTGGATTCGGTGACATAAGAGTATAGCGACTACAATTGGAATAGGAGCACATCGCATAGTAGGCCACTATTAGGAATATAATCATGTGGGGATGATCGAATCGTTCGATGACATAAAAGTATAGCGACTACAATTGGAATAGGAGCACATCGCATAGTAGGCCACTATTGGTGAGGGAGTTGATAGGGGTGTATCACTTGGTTAACCACTATCTAACATAAAGTCACTTTCGGACAAGAGGCGATATGGAAATGATCGAATCGTTCGATGACATAAAAGTATAACGATCGTGATCAAAAGCAATCAAGTTGTTGATGACATGAAAGTATAACAACAATGGTTATGAACAAAGTCATTCAAGGAAATGACTACGTGGGGTTAAGCGAGTGGATTCGGTGACATAAGAGTATAGCGACTATGATTGGAATAAAGGTAAATTGCATGGTAGGCCATCATGTGGAAATGATCGAATCGTTCGATGACATAAAAGTATAGCGACTACAATTGGAATAGGAGCACATCGCATAGTAGGCCACTATTGGTGAGGGAGTTGATAGGGGTGTATCACTTGGTTAACCACTATCTAACATAAAGTCACTTTCGGACAAGAGGCGATATGGAAATGATCGAATCGTTCGATGACATAAAAGTATAACGATCGTGATCAAAAGCAATCAAGTTGTTGATGACATGAAAGTATAACAACAATGGTTATGAACAAAGTCATTCAAGGAAATGACTACGTGGGGTTAAGCGAGTGGATTCGGTGACATAAGAGTATAGCGACTATGATTGGAATAAAGGTAAATTGCATGGTAGGCCATCATGTGGAAATGATCGAATCGTTCGATGACATAAAAGTATAGCGACTACAATTGGAATAGGAGCACATCGCATAGTAGGCCACTATTAGGAATATAATCATGTGGGGATGATCGAATCGTTCGATGACATAAAAGTATAACGATCGTGATCAAAAGCAATCAAGTTGTTGATGCGGATTCGGTTGAATTTATCGCGAGAATCAGCGTGAAAGTATGGTGACAAATTGTGGACCATTGTCGTGGACAATCTGTCTTGGCACACCATATCGGTATATGACGTGATGTTTGACAAATTTGATCACATCACTAGCCTTGACCATTCTCAATGGAATAGCCTCCGCCCATTTTGAGAAATAATCAGTTATCGCCAATATGAAGCGATGTCCTTTTGAAGAAGGTGGAGAAATTGGACCAACAATGTCCATTCCCCATGTTTCAAATGGCCAGGACGTGGCAGTAGGATGCAAGTGTTCCGGCGGTTGGTGAAGGTAATTAGCATGTATCTGGCATGCATGGCACCGTTTAGCGTAAGCCACGGCGTCTTTTATCATTGTTGGCCAATAATACCCAAGTCTACGTAGTCGGTCCCATAACTTAGGTCGGTGGTGTGCTCCACAAACACCGTCATGAGCTTCTTTCAAGACTTGCTCTGCTTCCTTAGTTGACGGACATCGAGCGGTAATCCATCATCGACCTTCTATATAAAGTGCGTGGTGGGAATCATAGTAAAATCTTGATGCTCGTCGGCGAATTGACTCTCTTTCTTTTATGTCTTGGTGATATCCCATGCAAGACATGTCGATGATTAGGAACCGCCGGTCTCGTGCTTCAAGTGACTTAGGTTAGTCTTATTTGCTTGGATCGTAATGCATATTTGGTCGAAATAGTTGCCGACTAGACACACTAACCTCTTTGAGTAGCATTCGGGTAGGGCTAAGCGTGGCTGCAAGAGCGCCGGCGCATGCATAAGTGTTACGCAAGCGGGGTACATGATCGATGTAAAAGCTTTCAAAGGAGTCGGCTAAAGCTATGGCGGTGCATGATGAGGATAAGGTCCTCGTGCGACTTCATATTCTCCTCTCAATTGTTTCACGATTAGGCTGTGAATCCCCAAATGCTTCAAGGTGTTTCACGCCTAAATGCTTGGCTATGTCGAGACCAATCAATAGCATTATACTGCCTTTCGTTATTGGTGCATGGTTCGATAGCGACCGCATTTCGTGGTATCCGTGGTTTTGTGGAGATATCAATACTACCCCACTCGGCTACAGCGGGGCGTCATGGGTCGCTCTGCGGCTCCGTCAAGAACAAGCTGCCATACACGTTCCTTAGAGACCGATTAGCTTCATAAGGTTCATCGGGCATGTCTTGATACAATTCGACTTTCCCTTTCAATGGATGGTTAGCCAAAGATCACACGGCTTGACCCTTCACGCCGAGGTTTGAAGTGAATGTCGTCTTGAGATAATAACAATGCCCATCTAGCCATTCGACCATTCAGCGTGCGGTGGGTCATGAATACCGTATAGGGTCAATTTTGGATATGACATGTATAGTGCGTCCCACGAGATAGTGCGCATCTTTTGGATGGCGAAGACCAAAGCCAAACATTCCTTGAATGGGAGGATATCGATATTGACCCCGACGGTGTCCTCTTGAGGTAATAGGCTGCTGTTCATGGCCATTGTCATCGTCTGTGCTAAAAGACACATAGCGCATACTCTGTAGCGGATGTAAATCGAAGGGTTTTCCGACTTAGGTGCAACTAACACGGGGATTAGAAAGATACGTTTTGATCTCTTGAATGCCTTAGGCAATCTTCATCCCAAGCGAGCGATACACCTTTCTTCATGAGCTTGAGAATGGTTGACATTTCCCGATAAATTGGAAATGAATCTGCGAATGTAAGCCAAATGCCCTTGGAGGCCACGAAGCTCCTAAGGCTCCTAGGAGGTGGAAGTTCTGGATAGCTTTGATCTTGTCGGGTCGAGGCGTATACCATCTGCTTTGTGACCACGAACCCTAGAAATTTGCCACTAGACATCCCGGAAAAGACTTAGTTGGGTTCATCTTGGTGATGAGCCGCATTATCTCAAATGTAGTCCTCAAGTCGTGTAAATGATCACTTTTGTGGCGACTCTTGACCACTAAATCGTCTACGTAGCATTCTCTTGTCTTAGTAAATGTTTTGGAAGATAGTGGTCATGTATTTGGTATGTAGCCCTGCGTTTTCAAGCGAAAGGCATAAGCGTATAACGATATATTCACGGCGGTGTTGGGCGGTGTGCTTTTCATCATCGGGGTGCATTTTGATTTGATTGTACCACGAAAAGCCATCCATAAAGACATCCTCGAATCCACATGTGTTGTCGATGATAATGTCCGTAATTGGTAGAAATCGTCTTTCGGACATGCGTATTTACGTCTCGGTAATCAGCGCCGCGGTCGGATCTGTCGTTTTCTTTACCACGGGTACTATATTTGCTACCGGTCGGGATCTTTGCACTTCGGATGAACCACGCCTTGATCGGCTTCTCGATTTCTTTCGATGGCTTTCATGACTGAGGGAAAATGCGTCGTTGTTGTTGTTTAACGGGTTTAGCTCGGCTTAATGTTAAAGCGATGCATGGCCACTTGAGGGTCTAAACCGGCATATCTTCATAACTCCATGCGAACATCGATATATTCTGTACCAAGCGATAAGGCTCTCCTTTTCTTGGTAGTCAAACTATAAACTTATGAATATGGGTTTTGGATTAGATTAGTCCCCATATTTATTTGGATTATTTTGTCATCGATGGGTGGTTCCGTTGTTCAAAGCGATGTTCCCATTGCATTCCCATTTCGACTCATTGGATCTTCCAATAGCGGTAAGAGATCATCTTCTTGGATCTCTATTGGATCGGTGAGGTCATATTGACCATCAAGGACTTAAATTCATGTCCTATCTTGGCGTCGAGAATCGGGAAGTTGCTTGAAGATGAGTGATCTAACTCATCCTCGGTCATAACATGCCATGATGCGGTGACTCATATCCTAACCCTTCACGAGTTTTATGATAGTAATCATCGGTGGCCTTAGGGACATAAGCGGTCGGATCGGCGTTTTGATACCTTTTAAGTTTAGTCCTTCTTTGTGGAAGAAGTCATACCCCATTTTCTTCATCAAATTTTGCTTGTTGAGAAATATGAAAATTGGGGTTCTTTCCTTTGCTTGGGGTTGTTCCACCTCGGCTTGCAATGGTTTGTTGACTGCCCAAAGATAATGTCTTCGACCATTATTAGGGGCGGTATCACAAAACAGCTTGTGAAGAATTAAAGTGCCTTTGAGTTGTCATAAATGGCGAATGGGCATGTGCAATGCAAGTTCGACATACAACCGTGGAAGAATTTACGACATCAAGTCGGTATGACTTTTAACACCGGTCGTAAGCTAAATCATAATTTTCATTAAAATCGACTATGTCGTCATCGGGATCATTGGATCGATTACAAAGGGTTTTACATCATTGAAAACAACACCTTGTTGGGACTCTATGTCGACTTCATTTCATTGTCATAGTCCTCGATCTGTGGTTCATCGGTTTGGCCTTCCTCAAGGTAGTGGGCGAGAATCAGTAAAATAATTCTCCACACCTTTGAATGGTTGCCTTTCGCGACCAATGTTTTAACCATCCCTTCTTCATCTACATACTTCATGCATTGATGCAGCGTAGATGGGGCGATCAAATTTTCATGGATCGAGTCGACCCAAGAGCAAATTGTAAGATGTATCCGCCGATGACATAGCGGTAACATCGTCTTCAAATCTCTATTTGGCATTTGAGTTTGATCTTGCCCAAGGGGCGAGAATTTGTAGCATTGAAGCGTAGATGGTAGTCGGTTGTTGCTAACGGTCGTGGTATCCCAAGATGTTGTATAATTCTCAATGGGATGATACTCAATGCGATCCGGGTCAACTTGAGCTCGGTTGATTGGACGAGATCCGATATAGCCGATGAAGTACAACGGCCTATCGTGCTTTGGGTTCTTCACTTGCATGTCCTCGATGAAAAAGTAATGCAAGGTATTGGCCCTTTGAAGACGATAACATTGGGCACAAACTACATTGTCCTTTACGGGAAATGGCGAGGCAGCTTCATTATCGCCGGTGCTTCTCATGAGCTTCTACGGTAGATTGAGAGAGCGCAAGAGCTCAAATAAAGTAATTCGTAGGGATGTTGGAGAGTTGGGCCAACACGTCGAGCTGGAAAGGAGCCTTGAAGTTTGGGCATGTCCTTCACGAGTGCTTTGTTGTAGCGGATCTCCCTTGTCTTGGACCCTGGCTGGCTCCTTTCTTTGCTACATCGAGGCGTTACCTCGGGGTACTCCCTTAGGAACTCTTTTCGCCTCGGGTGGCTGGCAATGCGGGATGTCGCGGCCGGGCGGTTTGTTGCTCGGTAGAGTCATTGACTTGCTCCTTTCCGTATGGCGAGGTGGCGTTACAAGACTTCCCTTTTGACTTTGAAGAAGTCCATTGTTCATCGATAACAAGTCGGGATGAACCCACATAATTCGCCTTCGGTAGTGTAAGGACCATACCTTGTGCTTCCGCGGCGGAGATCAAAGTTCACAACTTTGGCTTACGCTTGATGGATCGGTTTTACCGTCACGCGCGGAATTCATAAAATCGCCAAATTGGAGGCGACCATGTTTCTGAGACACCTTCTTTTGATCCTCCCTGAGTCATAACACACCTTCTAGCAAGACACGGATCTTGTCCTTCAATATGTAACATGACCCGTCGGATGGTGTACCATTCGATGGTACATCTGATATTTTGGATCATCCGTCCTTGAAGCTTCCTCAGGCTTCTTTATTTAGGAGCGTGATCTTGTTCATTTTAAGTAAAGTTTTGAGGATTGGGATAACTGGTCATCCTTAAAATCATACTTCTTCGAGGGCGGTTTGTCGAAGCGTTTGATTTACGCTTGAAGGATCTTGAAGTAGGTTGGGCTTCCATGACTAAAGTCTCCTTCCCCTTGATTGCTTTTGAGGAGTAAAATTATTACGGTTACCCCCTTTTTAGGGCCGAGAGTCACGAGGTTCCTCGCCTCGATCCTCTTAATCATGTTTTCAACTTGTTAGCCTTGCCTCACCAATTCTTTCCAAGAGTATGCCTCAAGCGCACCCATCTTAGAAAGTATGTTGATCGAGAGGTTGGCTCGCACATCCGATGAATGTAAGCCAGAGGCTGGTCGGGAGTGCAAAGACAGATTCGAATCGCTTGACAAGCGTCTTGGCGGACTCCGTCTTCTTTTGCTTTTCGACCCGACAAAGTGGCCATAGACACCTCGGTGTCATCATCAAAAATCGGGCCATAAAGAGCCTTTGCAGATCTTTCCAAGAGTTGATAGAACCGGGCTCTAACCCGGAACCACTCGGCGACTCCCTTAAGAGTGCTAATGAATAATCGGGTCATAATAGGATCATTACCGTTATATGCGGTTTGTGCTTGGAAGTAGTAGATGTGTTGTGGCGGAGAACTTTTACGTCAAAGCGCACTAAGTTAAGTGGCTTGAATTTGGAGGATATGGGACATCGTCCCATTCTATAGGATATGGCCTCGCCACCCCGGCTCCTTTGATTGCCCTTGGGTTTGAGCATCCGGTTGCTTTTGGAAATCCCGCAACACATGATCTTGCTCTTTTGTCGCGGATTGATTCGCTTCGATGACATTGAGTGGACATCATGATCCGCGTTATAGCCTTCTTGCTTGATTTGGATCCTCCTTCATCCATCTTCTTCTTGCCCACAAGTTTCTCCATCATCATTTCTAAGCTTGATGGATTCTTGTTGCGCAAGAATAGTAACTGTTGCTCTTCTATTCTTCGTGTCATCTCTTCCTCTCGTTCGGCCATGAGGACAGCGATCGAAGTCGATATTGAAGGTTGGGATGTAGCCATGCGAATTCTCAACTTCTTGAAGTACCCCGACCAATTGGCTATAGTCAAGTGGAATTGCCACTCCGTGCGAAGGCGGGTGCCGATAGGCATACAGTATTGATTAAAGCCTCTTAACCACAGGGAATACTGTCGGATGATTGGGACTGCCTATCGGGGTCTTGCTCCCGCTTCTCCCAACCATGTTGATAGTCACCCCATGACTATCGCGGGCCGTTCGCTTTTTAGGGTGGAACCGCCGATGCAGTTGGCGGGTCGGACAATCGCTCAAAAGCGAAGGCGTCGTTGATGAACATTGTGCATCGCGAGATGAGCTTCTCTAGCGGCAATGAGGCGCATTTGATTGGCGTCACGTTTGCGTGTGAGATAATCACGGAGATCAGAGGTGGGTGTTCCCCCAGTTGACTCTGAAAAACAAGCATCGTATGAGAGAGGCTCTCTGAATCGAGTTCGGCGACCCTGGCGGTTGCCGCCTCCTTTGGTTACGGCGGCGAGGTTATTTGCCTGCAGAGTTCATCTGTTTATAGGAGACCTCATCTTTGGCGAAGTTCATTGCTTGGGCGAGGTTCGTTCCCTCTAGAGGGACCTCGTGTTCTGGCGAGGTTAAGCCATTCAAGCGAGCTCGTCCTTCAAAGGGACCTCACTTTGCGGCGAGGTTAGCCACTTAGGCGAGCTCGTGCCTTCTTGAGGGACCTCACGTTGCGGCGAGGTTAAGCCATTCAAGCGAGCTCGTCCTTCAAAGGGACCTCACTTTGCGGCGAGGTTAGCCACTTGGACTAGGCTTCGCGGCAAAGAGGCGGCGTTAGTCTTGTAGACAAGGTTAGCAATCGGGCGACCGCCGTCTTGTTACGAATGAACCCCATGGTGATGGCGAGGTTCGTCAATTTTCTTCGGACGATAGTGGAATCCGTCCAGCGAGACCAAAGCTTCGAACGCGTCGGCGAGCTTGGTTACTGTCGGCGGCGTTATGCAGCGCGTCTCGAAAGTGGACCATTAGAAAGTCGGTCTTCTCATAAGCGGCGAGGCTCGCTGAAGCCAAACAGCTGGTATCAAAGTGGACTTGGATTGCTTAACAACCCATTTCTTAGCCCGGTTGACTTTTGGAGCCTCGTCTTTGAGAGACAGAGGTTGATTGTCGAGTTCACTCGAGAGGATTCAACAATAGCCACGGGCTGAAGTCTCATCTGAGACTTCGGCGACACTGCGTGTCTTCAGGGCTAGATGCCCGGAGGAAGAAACTCCTCGTACTTACTCTGTCGAATTCGATGACCAAGGTTTGAACCTCGGTTCCCCTGCAATCTTGTGCGATTGCGCCACCACCAATTCATCGGAATGAGCGGTTGCTCCCCTGTGGTAGCCATCTTACGTAGAGTCGAAAAAGCTTTGTATTGATTGAATTTGAAGAAGGATTACAATCACACTCTCTCGATTCTGAGAGGAAGAAGATTGATTTGACTTCTCTTTTATATGGGTTCTTGGTGGCGAAGAAGGCTTCACTCAATGCTCACGTAGAGATCGCTTTCGTTGTGATCGAGCAGCCTGATTGATGATTGATGAAGAACTTCGATCTTTCTTATGCATAGCTGAATTTTCAAAAGTCAAAGTTCTCCCCAAAGTCCCGGCCAATGGCTACTCACCGCCATTTATAGAGTGGAATTGTGAAGCGATGGGCTAAGCGGCATGGGCGTGGGTATAACCGATGTCCACTACTTAGCCCACGGATTGTCGTGGCTTCGTGGCCTTTGGGTCCGCTACGAGGGCGAAGCCGATAGATGACGAAGCCGCTTTTCCTTGGTCGGGTCAACCTTGATCGAATGGCGAAGTTAAGCTACTTGGGCAAGTTTCGGTTGGAGTAACGAGCTTATTGCGGGGCAAATCTCACCGGATGTGTTTATACATTTTGGTTGGATGGCGAGCTTAGCTATTATAGGCGAACCTCGGTTAAATGGCGAGGTTCACCGCTATAGGCTAACCTCGTTGAATGGCGCAGGTTCACCGCTATAGGCTAACCTCGTTGAATGGCGCAGGTTCACCGCTATAGGCTAACCTCGTTGAATGGCGCAGGTTCACCGCTATAGGCTAACCTCGTTGAATGGCGCAGGTTCACCGCTATAGGCTAACCTCGTTGAATGGCGCAGGTTCACCGCTATAGGCTAACCTCGTTGAATGGCGCAGGTTCACCGCCGTAGTTTAACCTCTGTTGAATGGCGAGGTTCACCGCTATAGGCTAACCTCGTTGAATGGCGCAGGTTCACCGCTATAGGCTAACCTCGTTGAATGGCGCAGGTTCACCGCTATAGGCTAACCTCGTTGAATGGCGCAGGTTCACCGCTATAGGCTAACCTCGTTGAATGGCGCAGGTTCACCGCTATAGGCTAACCTCGGTTGAAGGGCGGGGCTGTTGCTTGGCGAACCTCGTGCGAAGGAGAGCTTCACTACTTAGGTGAACCCGGTTGAATAAAGAGCTTTCTTTGCTTGGCGAACCTCGTTTGAATGAAGAGTTTAGCTACTTGGCGAACCTCGGTTGAATGGCGAGGTTCACCGCTATAGGCTAACCTCGTTGAATGGCGCAGGTTCACCGCCGTAGTTTAACCTCGTTGAATGGCGCAGGTTCACCGCCGTAGTTTAACCTCTGTTGAATGGCGCAGGTTCACCGCCGTAGTTTAACCTCTGTTGAATGGCGCAGGTTCACCGCCGTAGTTTAACCTCTGTTGAATGGCGCAGGTTCACCGCCGTAGTTTAACCTCTGTTGAATGGCGCAGGTTCACCGCCGTAGTTTAACCTCGTTGAATGGCGCAGGTTCACCGCCGTAGTTTAACCTCTGTTGAATGGCGCAGGTTCACCGCTATAGGCTAACCTCGTTGAATGGCGCAGGTTCACCGCCGTAGTTTAACCTCTGTTGAATGGCGCAGGTTCACCGCCGTAGTTTAACCTCTGTTGAATGGCGAGGTTCACCGCTATAGGCTAACCTCGTTGAATGGCGCAGGTTCACCGCCGTAGTTTAACCTCTGTTGAATGGCGCAGGTTCACCGCCGTAGTTTAACCTCTGTTGAATGGCGCAGGTTCACCGCCGTAGTTTAACCTCTGTTGAATGGCGCAGGTTCACCGCCGTAGTTTAACCTCTGTTGAATGGTGAGGTTCACCGCTATAGGCTAACCTCGTTGAATGGCGCAGGTTCACCGCTATAGGCTAACCTCGTTGAATGGCGCAGGTTCACCGCCGTAGTTTAACCTCTGTTGAATGGCGAGGTTCACCGCTATAGGCTTAACCTCTGTTGAATGGCGCAGGTTCACCGCCGTAGTTTAACCTCTGTTGAATGGCGCAGGTTCACCGCCGTAGTTTAACCTCTGTTGAATGGCGCAGGTTCACCGCCGTAGTTTAACCTCTGTTGAATGGCGCAGGTTCACCGCCGTAGTTTAACCTCTGTTGAATGGCGCAGGTTCACCGCTATAGGCTAACCTCGTTGAATGGCGCAGGTTCACCGCTATAGGCTTAACCTCTGTTGAATGGCGCAGGTTCACCGCCGTAGTTTAACCTCGTTGAATGGCGCAGGTTCACCGCCGTAGTTTAACCTCTGTTGAATGGCGCAGGTTCACCGCTATAGGCTAACCTCGTTGAATGGCGCAGGTTCACCGCCGTAGTTTAACCTCTGTTGAATGGCGCAGGTTCACCGCTATAGGCTAACCTCGTTGAATGGCGCAGGTTCACCGCCGTAGTTTAACCTCTGTTGAATGGCGCAGGTTCACCGCCGTAGTTTAACCTCTGTTGAATGGCGCAGGTTCACCGCCGTAGTTTAACCTCTGTTGAATGGCGCAGGTTCACCGCCGTAGTTTAACCTCTGTTGAATGGCGCAGGTTCACCGCCGTAGTTTAACCTCTGTTGAATGGCGAGGTTCACCGCTATAGGCTTAACCTCTGTTGAATGGCGCAGGTTCACCGCCGTAGTTTAACCTCGTTGAATGGCGCAGGTTCACCGCCGTAGTTTAACCTCTGTTGAATGGCGCAGGTTCACCGCCGTAGTTTAACCTCTGTTGAATGGCGCAGGTTCACCGCTATAGGCTTAACCTCTGTTGAATGGCGCAGGTTCACCGCCGTAGTTTAACCTCTGTTGAATGGCGAGGTTCACCGCTATAGGCTAACCTCGTTGAATGGCGCAGGTTCACCGCCGTAGTTTAACCTCTGTTGAATGGCGCAGGTTCACCGCCGTAGTTTAACCTCTGTTGAATGGCGCAGGTTCACCGCCGTAGTTTAACCTCTGTTGAATGGCGCAGGTTCACCGCCGTAGTTTAACCTCTGTTGAATGGCGCAGGTTCACCGCCGTAGTTTAACCTCGTTGAATGGCGCAGGTTCACCGCCGTAGTTTAACCTCTGTTGAATGGCGCAGGTTCACCGCTATAGGCTAACCTCGTTGAATGGCGCAGGTTCACCGCCGTAGTTTAACCTCTGTTGAATGGCGCAGGTTCACCGCCGTAGTTTAACCTCTGTTGAATGGCGCAGGTTCACCGCCGTAGTTTAACCTCGTTGAATGGCGCAGGTTCACCGCCGTAGTTTAACCTCTGTTGAATGGCGCAGGTTCACCGCTATAGGCTAACCTCGTTGAATGGCGCAGGTTCACCGCCGTAGTTTAACCTCTGTTGAATGGCGCAGGTTCACCGCCGTAGTTTAACCTCTGTTGAATGGCGCAGGTTCACCGCCGTAGTTTAACCTCGTTGAATGGCGCAGGTTCACCGCCGTAGTTTAACCTCTGTTGAATGGCGCAGGTTCACCGCCGTAGTTTAACCTCTGTTGAATGGCGCAGGTTCACCGCCGTAGTTTAACCTCTGTTGAATGGCGCAGGTTCACCGCCGTAGTTTAACCTCTGTTGAATGGCGCAGGTTCACCGCCGTAGTTTAACCTCTGTTGAATGGCGCAGGTTCACCGCCGTAGTTTAACCTCTGTTGAATGGCGCAGGTTCACCGCCGTAGTTTAACCTCTGTTGAATGGCGAGGTTCACCGCTATAGGCTAACCTCGTTGAATGGCGCAGGTTCACCGCTATAGGCTAACCTCGTTGAATGGCGCAGGTTCACCGCCGTAGTTTAACCTCTGTTGAATGGCGCAGGTTCACCGCCGTAGTCAATTAAGGGACAAGCCATCTGCGATCTTTTGGCGACCAACCCAACAAAGGATACGGTGAACTATTTGATGATCTACGGATGAGACCCGCGAGGTTAACACAACTCTGCACCAGCGGGTGTGGCATTTATATTTTGATGGGCGTCGAGCTACCAGCGTGGCGGCGCCCGGATGTTCTAAGATCTCCGCGGTCGGAGTAGTCTTAGTTTCCGGGAAGCATGTCATGCCTCGGGCTTATTCAGCGGCCGAGCCTGCTCTAACAATGTCGCAGAGTACAACGCTCCTCATTGGACTTAGCTTCGCTAAAGAGCTGGGGTAGAATATCTCGAAGCCGGGGATTCCCAACTCATTGTCAAGCAGACTCGCGGGGACTATGAGGTCGAGGAACCCGATTTAATCCCATACCATCGCCGCTATCGAAGTTAGCGGACTCGTTTGAAGGATTCTTCATCGAGTACATTCAGCGCCTCGAATGCGTATCTGAATCTTGTTGGCGGCATTAGCGGTGTCTTTGGCGCAACCTCAGAGGCGAGCAAATGGTCACGGTGAGGACCCACCGCTTATTCATTCCTATTTATGACAGGCGTAAAATGACGAAAGGGTAGTCACTAAGGAAGTGTATGCAACCCAAGTCCGACTTGAGCCCCGAGATTGGCTTCCTATTATTGACTACGTCTTGCGGCATCTGCCGAGAAGATATGAAGGGCGTGAATCAGTCCGTAGAAGCGCCAAGGTTCTTCTACAATACGGAAACCAGGCGGCTCTATCGGCGTGGGTATAGCGGTTTGCTACTCGGCGCCTTTCAAACAAAGAGGCGAGGAAGTTCTCCAAGAAGCACACGGAGGAGAATGCGGTGCGCACTACCAGTCCTAAGCTCTATGATCGGATCGAAGGATGGGGTACTCTTGGCCTACTATGGTCAATGATGCGGTCGCATATGCTCGGAAGTGTCACGTGTGCCAAATACCGCGAACTACGCATCAACCTCCCGAGCAACTTCACCCGTCGGCCACATCTTGGCCATTCGAGACATGGGGCATGGATGTGGTAGGCCCAATCTTTCCTCTGTCGGCCAAAGGTGATCGGTTTATCTGGCGATCACCGATTACTTCTCAAGTGGGCGATTCCCCTCAAGGAGGTAAAAGCCGACAATGTAATTCGGTTCATCAAGCACCACGCCATCTATCGACACGGTGTACCAAGGCGGATCATTACATGATAGCGGTCCCGGTTCATTAGCAATGCCTTCATTCGGTTTTCGCGAGAAATTTAAGATCGGGGCGTCTCCTCAGCTGCGTACAATCCGCGCAAGCGGATTGGCGGAGGCCTTCAACAAAGCGATCATTAAAATTCTCAAGAAGCCGGTGAAAAATAACAAACGCGACCGATGATAAACTTCGGAGAAACTACATTGTCGCCTGACGGTCGCACACCGACCGGGCTACCCCGCACTTTGGTATATGGGTGTGAAGCGATCCGCCCTTGGAGGTTGATTCCATCTCTCCGCATTGCTCGCAACCGAGATGACGCAGAGGAGCTACATCAAAAGCGCCTCGAAGAACTTCGAGATGCTAGATGAAAAGCACTTGGAAGCTCAACGGCACATTGAGTTTTACCAAGCAAGGATGTCGGGGCCTTCAACAAGAAAGTCCGACAAAGGAGCTTCAAGGAGGAGACTTGGTCCTCATTTGCTCGGCGACAGATAATTCGACTCAAGAGGAAGGGTAAGTTTGAACCCAAGTGGGAAGGGCCGTTTGTGATTGAAGCGGTCTATTCAATGGCATATCGCCTTATCACCCAGAAGGCGATAGGCAATTAATGCCGATCAATGGGAAGTTCTGAAGAAGTACTATCCTTAGTACCTTCAGATAACCCGCTTTGGAGGAAGTTCTTGGGAAATACTTTCCTGAGATAACCCTAATCCTTTCCTCGAGAATTCCCCACCGATCAAACTCATTGGCGGTGGGTCCACAAAATCTTTTGATCCTCTATCAAAATCTCCTCTTGATTCCTTTCAATGAACAAGAGGTCCACTCAAATTCGGAGATCACTTTCGATGAGCAGAAAGCCTCCATCATTCCATTTCACCACGCCTCCCATGGCGGTAGTACTAAAATTAGAGCGCTCTCGATAAGCGAGACCTTGGATCGGTGGCGAATCCTATAAAAGTGAAAACTACGTATCTCTTCGATTCTCGGTGGAGATCCCACTCTTAGTTTCACCTTAAGAGATTCTCGAAGTGGAGATCCCACTCTTAGTTTCACCTTAAGAGATTCTCGAAGTGGAGATCCCACTCTTAGTTTCACCTTAAGAGATTCTCGAAGTGGAGATCCCACTCTTAGTTTCACCTTAAGAGATTCTCGAAGTGGAGATCCCACTCTTAGTTTCACCTTAAGAGATTCTCGAAGTGGAGATCCCACTTTTAGTTTCCCTTTCTTGGAGATAGGATATAAAATCCTTCCTCTCCATCTTCCGGAGATAGAATATAAAATTCTTCCTCTCAAGACTAAGAAACAGATATAAAATCCTTCTTTTCTTATGTGCACTTGGGGTTTGTCTCTACCGGACAAAGGAGACACGGAAATAGAATATAAAATTCTTTCTTTCCAAAGACTTGGAGACAGGATATAAAATCCTTCCTCTCCATCTTAGGAGATAGAATATAAAATTCTTCCTCTCCAAGACTAAGAAACAGGATATAAAATCCTTCTTTTCTTATGTTCACTTGGGGTTCGTCTCTACCCAGACAAAAGGAGACCTGGAAATAGAATATAAAATTCTTTCTTTCCAGCACTTGGAGACAGGATATAAAATCCTTCCTCTCCGACATCGGGAAACAGAATATAAAATTCTTCCTTTCCCACAATCAATTCCATTCACCGATTCGATCCGATTGGTCATTCTCGGACAAAGAAGACACCAAGATTCATCTTGGGGCATTTTATCCCGAAGCCTAAGAAGGGATGAAGCCAACGCCTACCACGCGTTGCCGGGTGGTCTCTTGCCCGTAAAAGAGTACGAAGCCTACGTATTCAACATCGTAGCATTAAGTCTAAGAGAGTCTCATTCTTTTAGCACAACGTCATGTGCGGAGCGGATCGGATAATCCGCATGCTAGCGGTTCAAGCGGTGATCGGTAAAGGCCAATCAAATCCGTTGAAGGTGAGGGTTTGCCAAGAATTCTATGAATCTTTGTGGCGGTGAAAATGACAAATCGCAAGTCACAACAACAATGGAACTACCGCCGACGACCGATAATTCTCGACTCCAAGAGGAAGGGTAAGTTTGAACCCAAGTGGGAAGGGCCGTTTGTGATTGAAGCGGTCTATTCAATGGCATATCGCCTTATCACCCAGAAGGCGATAGGCAATTAATGCCGATCAATGGGAAGTTCACGAAGAAGTACTATCCTTAGTACCTTCAGATAACCCGCTTTGGAGGAAGTTCTTGGGAAATACTTTCCTGAGATAACCCTAATCCTTTCCTCGAGAATTCCCCACCGATCAAACTCATTGGCGGTGGGTCCACAAAATCTTTTGATCCTCTATCAAAATCTCCTCTTGATTCCTTTCAATGAACAAGAGGTCCACTTTCAAATTCGGAGATCACTTTCGATGAGCAGAAAGCCTCCATCATTCCATTTCACCACGCCTCCCATGGCGGTAGTACTAAAATTAGAACGCCTCGATAAACCAGACCTTCAGATCGTGGCTAATCCTATAAAAGTGAAAACTACGTATCTCTTCGATTCTCGGTGGAGATCCCACTCTTAGTTTCACCTTAAGAGATTCTCAAGTGGAGATCCCACTCTTAGTTTCACCTTAAGAGATTCTCAAGTGGAGATCCCACTCTTAGTTTCACCTTAAGAGATTCTCAAGTGGAGATCCCACTCTTAGTTTCACCTTAAGAGATTCTCAAGTGGAGATCCCACTCTTAGTTTCACCTTAAGAGATTCTCGAAGTGGAGATCCCACTCTTAGTTTCACCTTAAGAGATTCTCAAGTGGAGATCCCACTCTTAGTTTCACCTTAAGAGATTCTCAAGTGGAGATCCCACTTTTAGTTTCCTTTCTTGGAGATAGGATATAAAATCCTTCCTCTCCATCTTAGGAGATAGAATATAAAATTCTTCCTCTCCAAGACTAAGAAACAGATATAAAATCCTTCCTCTCCATCTTAGGAGATAGAATATAAAATTCTTCCTCTCCAAGACTAAGAAACAGATATAAAATCCTTCCTCTCCATCTTAGGAGATAGAATATAAAATTCTTTCTTTCCAAAGACTTGGAGACAGGATATAAAATCCTTCTTTTCTTATGTGCACTTGGGGTTTGTCTCTACCGGACAAAGGAGACACGAAGCCTCGTATTCAACATCGTAGCATTAAGTCTAAGAGAGTCTCATTCTTTTAGCACAACGCCATGTGCGGAACGGATCCAGATAATCCGCATGCTAGCGGTTCAAGCGGTGATCGGTAAAGGCCAATCAAATCCGTTGAAGGTGAGGGTTTGCCAAGAATTCTATGAATCTTTGTGGCGGTGAAAATGACAAATCGCAAGTCACAACAACAATGGAACTACCGCCGACGACCGACTTCCGCAGCTGGTCCTCTACAGCCCTTTGGGCATAGTAACCACCGCTATACCTAGCTTTGGAGGAACATCTTACCCATAGAAAAGAATTCATCAAGACCGCCAAATTGAGGATGAACTAGCTAACAAGACTAGTCCCTCAATTAAACGGAATGAAGACTCAAGTGTTCCAGGCGGGCTATCATAGAGAGCCGACCTCATTGCACCAAGAAATGGGATATGTCAACCTAGATGCATGGAGTCAATCGGGGATGTACACAAGGGTCAATCATTACTCCTACGTGGTCGGATTCATCAGATCTCCCCTGGGAGAGGGTAGGGTCACAGGCGCACCATGCACCGGCTTCTTTCATTTCGTGACGGGAGCCCTATCGCGAGGCACCTCCTCAAAGGAGATTTTAAATGCGGTCCCCGCAAGAAAAACTCCCACTGAGGCACTGATAGTATACAAGTGAGCCTTGATCTCCTCAAGCAGCATATTGATCTCCAAAGGGGAAAGAGGCGTCGATTTGCAGTCTCGCCCTCTCCAGGTTGTCCTCTAGAAGTTTGAACAAGGAACTGACAAGTTACTTCATGGTCACCCGCAGTTCCAACCACCTGACCAACGGATCAACTTGCGTCAGGACAATGAATGCAACCCATGAAGGGTTCCCTTTCGGTAGGATCGATGAAATCCCCATGATGGTGAACCCACGAATACTCAGATAAGGAACATGAGTATAAACTGTTCCCTAATTTATTGGAAAGTTCCTGGAGGATAACCTAATTCTATTCCAACAAAGAGTAGGATTCTCCCACCGCGATACTCCAACTAGGTATACGAGTCTAGACTATTTCCTATTTTGTCGAGAAGTTCCTGGAGAATAGTTTTATATTCTTAAGGATAATTCGACAATCCCCAATTGCTTCCACGGGTTCACCTTATGGCGGACAATTAGTTGTGATGAAAAATCGCCAATTGGAGGTTGAATTCCAAGAGAAAAATTTTGATGTCGGACAACGCGTCACATCTCGAGAAAATCCCTCACGCTGTGGTCAGTCCTGCAACGAGCATCACAGTAAGAGTTCACCAATCAAAGGATGAATCTTCAATATCCTCCCAGGGTTAGTCTTATGCCAAGCCATGCGGTGGAGATTTCAGCGATTCAAAGCTAAGTCTCCGCGAATTGGATGAGCGATTCGGCGACAACTCACGATCCGCGAGCTAAAATAAGAAAATTCGTGCATCGGCCATCGAGTCAAGATTTCGACACGGTCGACAATAAATGCAGCACAGCGACACTTTTAGTTATCCTACAAAGCACCGGATAGTCCGAAAGAATCGGAGAGATCAAGATTTGAAGCCGCTGTGTCCTATTACACCGGCGAAGGTGCGGGCCTATCACATCAAAGTATTTGGCTTCTTCTATAAAAGAGCAAGACCGAAACACTTTGGAGAATATCTGTAAGCGTTGAAAATTGCCTATAAGTCCCGAGCATAGCTCGTGATGACGAGGATAATCGACAAGTCATCAGATGAAGTAATGGCAAACCGCTGACGATACAACAAGTGAACGCAACGCAAACGCTCTCCTCAAGGCGCCCTGAGTTTTGGCGGTCCCGCTAGCCGGTTAGCGGTGAAGTCAAGGGGCAGCGGCCCCTTCGGAGTCAGACGGCGCCACAGAATTTTGAAAAGAGCTCTCTCCTTTACGGTGGTGATTCGGAACCTTGATGAACTGATGCGCCATGAGTGCGAGCGAAGGATAAACCCGACTTTGAAGCCTCAAATTAAGCTCGGAGGACAAGTCGATCGAGCCAAATCAAGCTTCGGAAAATCAGCGAGAGAAAGCACGCGGCCTTCGGTCAAAACCGACACCAAAGCGTCGCCCGGCGAGACACCCAGAGGTGTCTCGCCCGGCGAGACACCAAGGCGAATGGGCTTTTGCCCGCCACCAAGATCCGCCGCCGCACCTATAAATGTGACGGCTAGGGTTTCATTTTCGTGGGTGGGCGAGATAAAAAGAGGAGATAGCCGAACTCTTGTGTGTGTCTAGGGTTAGAGAATTTTCAAGGGAGAGGAGATCAAGATCTAGACTTGCGCTGGGGATTTGCGATTCGAGATCCAAAGTTTTGAGATCGGATCTACAACAACAAACCATCCTTTGGATCAAGCTTGGCCTTGATCCGAAGAAGAGTGACGGGTTCGCTTGGCGATCTCGTTCACTCGTTGATTAGTTCCTTGGCGAATTAATCTTCAGATTCGCTTAGATCTCGATCCGATCGATCTAAGAATTCCCGTAAAAAGGAGGGATTTTTAGATCTAGATCCGCATCCGCATCTCGCTTGATCAACACTTGGGAAAGGAATCGCGGTGGTCCACGGAACACATCCCGACGAGCAAAGAATCCCATAGCGAGGATCCGATAAACGGATCCCGCTTGTTCACAAGGAGGAAAGTTATAATTTTATCTTTTTCATTGTAAAAAGCCTTATAAAAAGGTGATTTTTATTTGAAACTCATTTGTAATCCCATCAAGGTAGAATGATTTCACCGATGAAAAAGATAATGACTTTTCCCGAGAACAGAGCTGCTTCACTTGTTAGAAGCGATGTATCTAATTGTTGATGTCTGAAAAGTTGAGGCGTGATTTAGGGGAGTTAAATTTGATTTCTGGGTCTCTTAATCGCCTTTGATGGTTAATCTTCAATTGAGGGTCTTGATCTATACTTTGCTACACAAATAACAGAGGTTAGAGGCATCGGAGGTTGTTTCCTCCAGTGTGCCCTCCGACGCTCAAGTCAGTGACTATTTCTAGTTAATCCGAAGAGAAAACATAGTATAGTCTTATTGACTTTTTGTATGCAAAATTGCGTACCTTGGTTCGGTGGAAATCACCATTGTTTATAGAGGGTTTACGGGGGCACGTTGGTAATTTTGGCCGAGTGTGCAGTTTCGGTTCAGACCCTACTTTGCACGTGCTGGCAATTGATTAGTCGAGTTACCTTTGCACAGTAATGAGACTGTTGGAATAATGGCGTGTCCGAGAAGCTTTGAAGGCTCTGGCTCGAAAGGTCATTATGACGCTGACGCCGCATTAATTATTGATGGCGGCAGGGCGGCGAAGTGCGAACGCTAATTGTACATTCATTAAATACAGCGTGACTTTTGATGATGCTTGTCAGGCTATTCCACTATTCGAGACCCGCTGGTCGGGTTCGAGTGGGTCATCCAGCAAAATCCGGGTCAGAAACGTCTTTCGTCTCGGATTTGGATCGCGAGGCGGGCCGGTTGGCTTGTCACTCGGGTTATACTTATAGGTTCTTTGGGAGTTGGCCGGTTAGTTACTACGTGGCCACTCTTATTAGGCTCAGTAATTTCCAGGGTATAACACTAATCAACTACAATCTTTAAGAAATCTCAATTCATGGCTAAGAGCATTCTCTTTGGGTGGGCATTTGTTATTTGGATTCAGGATTATTCCACAATTATGCACATTTCATGGCATAAATTATTCTTTTGGTTGTGCACCAATCTAGAAAGCCATGAATCCATCTCTATATGAAAAAACAACTGACAACAAAGTGTTGAAACACTTTATATTGCAGGAGCCAGTTTGAATCTCACATACTTTATTTCTGAGTGAAACGTTCTGCTTCGCCAATAAGGTCTTAACGAAAAACTTAAAAAATAAAAATAAAAAAGGTCTTAACGAAACAACCCAAATGAAATACAAGTATAAAGAACCGAAAAAGTAGCAAAAGCTACAAAGACAATACAACAAAGCACAATCACAAAATGCTAGGAACTATGTAATCACAAGATGTTACGCACAGTAATTCTATGAAAAATATTCACTTATGTCGTGACTGTTGTAACCGAAGAATCAAATAGACTGGAACATGATCATTCCACACTCAGCACTCAACACAAAACAACAACATATAAGTTGAAACTGTTGTATCTGGATAAAGTTTTGGCCCACATGATATGTTATGATATTTGAATTTCTTATCCTATAAAGAGTTGCAGTGGAATGAGATAAGATCATATCTAGATAGTTTCTCTGATGGATGGAAATTTATCTTTTAAGAAGTCTTATCTTTTAAGAATTCTAGTTATAACAGAAGGATCCTAAACTAGCCTATAAATACAGTCATAGTTCCTCCATCATATTCAAGCTATTCAGTAAGGCATAGGCTAGAAACTCTTTCTGTATTTACTTCCTTTATTCTAAAGGTGATCTAATTTTGTTCTTTGTTTCCATATATGCTCAGATTATCTCTAGTTTTGATCTAATTTTCTGAGTTACATATCGTTCTAGACAACAATGGCTGGAAGTATCTTTTAATTTATTTTATTTTCACTGCGTGCTCTGTTTTTATTTAGATAAATAATTATTACAGAAACACAAGTTGCTTATTTGACATTGTGAAAAGAATCGATGATGGCATCAGCGAGGTAATCGCACTTGGCCAGAGCCAGCCCAGGCAAAGAGAACCTACCATCCTTGGTCATGTAGACATGCCATTTCTTTGTCATGTTCTCACTCTGGTGATGAAATAAAGAAACAAAAGTCAAAAAACACATGAAAAGGAGCGAAAAATAGTATATATGCATCAAACTGATACTGGACAAATCTTTAAGTGTAAATTTCACAAATTCCCCCAGTAAGTTTGGGTGTTTTTCACTTTGACCCTAAAAATTTGATTTTTACCTAACGCCCAATGAGTTTTGTCAGAAAACCTCCAAAACTAAAGCTATTAGTTCTGTTGTGTTACACGCAAATAACGTGATGTCGGTGGTGGGGGGTTGGGGGGAGTGAAAAAAATAAAACGTTTTGGGGGTTTTCTGGATTTCCTAAACTTTTTTGGGGTTAAGTGCAAAATGCCCAAACTTATTGGGGGATTTTGTGAAATGTACACAATCTTAAATTCTAAAGGGTTAATTACAAAAAACCACCCTCAACTAATCACTAAAGTCAAATAATCTCCCCCGGTTTTCTAATTCATCAATTTACCCCCGCCCCTCTCCCCCAATGTTTAATTCCTATTTATTGGGCTGGCAAGTTATTAATGGTGTTAATTACAAATATTTTAATGACTCTTTTGCCCCCATCACAACTAACAGAAGAAGATTATTGCCATATACACTATAAAAAAAAGGGCATTTTAGTCAAAAATTATATTATTTTTTCATCAAAACTAACAGAAGAAGAATGGATGTGATAAAAAGTTATAATTATAGGGGGGTTTGGTTATGAATTGGAAAATTGGGGGGAGGTTATTTGACTTCAATCATAAGTTGAGGGGGTTTTCTAAAATTAACCCAATTCTAAAAGATAATAAGTTGTGTTAGTTACCTGTGCCTCATTCAAGCCCGTATAAGAGAAGAGGCCAATCTGTTTGGGGAGAAAAGACCAATCCTTTCCACTCTTGTCTTTCTCAGAGAGGATGTCGAAGAGTGTCTGTCTCAAATTATTCAAGCGCCCTGCCATTACTTTCATCTCTTCTTTCCACTCTTTCAAAAGAATCGGGTCTCCCGCAACATTAGCAACTATCCTAGCGCCATGAACAGGAGGATTCGAGTACATTGCTCGGGCAAGCCTTTTCAGCTGGCTCTTGACCCTGAATAACCAAAAGTATAATTAGGGGAAGTATTTTCAATAAAAAGGTTAATTGCGGACAGACCCCCCGTACTATGGTGGATAGTTTCCCTGCAGTTCTATTGTTGCAAATAGACTCCCTGACTCAGGGATCTATCTGCAACAATAGAACTGCATGTCTTTCACAACTAGGTGATAGTATAGGGGTCTATATATCTTCAATTAACCCTTGGAAAAAGATAGTTTGAATGAAAAAACAAATGAACTTTCAAGCGCAAAATTTTACCTAGTTGCAGCGTTTGAGGATGAGCAAACGACATTGAGGGCTCCAATCCTTTCAGCTTGCAACCCCATGTTTTTACTGTATGTTTGGGCAACAAGAAGCTGGATACCACGAGCAACAAATGCTCTAACGGAGGACGCATCATCATCAAGGCTTCCACTACCAAATCCCTGGTATTTGTTTCTCATTAGAGCGAGAAAAAGGCGACGGAATTGAAGAAGCAACGTCATTCAAAAACCTGTTACCTGGTATGCCACGTCGAAGAAAGGAATGTGATTTTTTTCTTCAATAACATCGGCAACTTTTTCCCACTGTTCAGGAGTTGGGTCTATGCCGGTCGGATTATGAGCACAGCCTTGTAAAAGCACAAACGATCCATCTGGTGCCGCCTAAAGGAGTGCATTTGCTCATTAAAACACTATTATTAGAGACAACTCATTTCTTTCCTAATTAAAAGTTAACTCTGTTGTAAAATACTAATTAAAAGCAATGAGGGGTAGAGCAAGTAAAAAATACAACCCGGTTGTAGAAGAATCCGATGCGGTTAAAAGTTAGTCAGAAATGTTGATGACTTACAAGGGGTTAAAAGATCAAAAGAATATTTCGTAAGTTTCTTGAACAATAGGAAAGTTGGCTCATTTATAATCATTTGCACTCGCACTAAAATCCCTGAGAGCTAATAGCAACGATAAATGTAGGATGGACTAAAAGATAGGCACAATATCAAAATTCAAACCTTTATATCTGCTATCATTCCATCAAAATCCAAACCAACAGTTTTTGGATCAAAGTATCGGTACTCAGACCAAGGCAGCCTGACATCATTGAAAATATTCTTGTGATTACCTGTTGAAAATGTGGAAAAACTTTGGTCACAAGAATTCAAAATCTCTTGCAAAATGGTAGTTTGGCCAATAAAAGTTCAAGCAATTTACATGCTTACCCCAAGTCGGAGATGAAATCAAAAGTTTTGCATCAGGTACAAATCTTTTTATAAATGTTGCACCAAGGTAAAGAGCCCCAGTCCCGGAAAGACTTTGAATAGTAGCAACCTAATAATGGAAGCGTACTCAATTAAACAGAAGGAACAAAACCTGATTTTGCTTGTGTTTGCACTGTATAAATAATAAACTTGAAATAAAATAAAGGAAAGTATTTCTCACTCTTCCTTGTTGCAGTGCTGCATTGTCAGCTCCTAACAAAAACTCTGCAGTAACCTTATTAAATACATCCAACCCTTCAATAGGTAAATACTACAAAACAGAAAAAGATTTTTTAAGTTAGAAGAGGTTTTACGTGCAGGTATAGCTCACAAATTTAGTCGGTCTTTTTGAAGAACCTCTTTGTTTTCTCCTTTCTTCAATATAAGATTTTCTGCCTGCATGAAAATAATCATGAATTAATAGTCAATATTCAAAATTTCTTCTTGTCTTCTTAACATAATAATGTGGGGTTAATTGCGGATAGACCTCTTGAGTGAAATTATTTTTGATTCTTTTACACTCAAGAAGTCTATTTGTCAAAAGAAACGATTCTCTTTCTTAGAGGGTAAAAGAGGCAAAAAAAATTCACATAGGCGGTCTATCCACACTTAAACCTCTTGTGTAAATACGTGATATGCTATGTACCTTCTTAACAACATTTAGCACATAAGGCTCGAGTTCTTCAGTTCTGTAAGCTCTCAATGCAAGATTGATCTTTCTGTTATCTGGGTCTGCTTCAAATGCTTCAGTAATCGGAACAATTGGTTCTGGTGGAGCCAAAGCCAATCCCTCAAAAGGAGACACATTAGTTGCAAGAGCCATACGTGCTCTTCCAACAGACTGAAACAAGAATATAGCTAAATTCATATTTTGAATGTTAAGGTCAGTGGCAAAGCTACATAGTGTTCAGTGGGGTCACAGGTCTCTAATAGATTCTCTACTTTAAAGTTGCAAAATTGCCAATGTAGATTTTAAATACGACCATGATAAATTATATGGTGACACCACTTGGTCAAAATCCTACAGGATTCCCTAGTTTAAAGTTATAAAATTGTGAATGCAGATTTTAAATACGACCATGATAAATGATATGGTGACACCACTTGGTCAAAATCCTAGCTACGCCACTGGTTAAGGTTATATATAATTTGGAGCTACAACGACTCATTAGTGTTGGGGTGAAAACCAGGTCCAATTAGAGTTGATGGGCCTTAAATAGAGGCTAAGAACTAATTTTAACTCAAAAGCTATAGCTACTAGGTGTTAGCCCAAATTTCTATTTTAAACTCAACACTCTTTTTTATTCTATGCAATGTGGAACTATACTCACATATTAATAATCTCAACAATTAATCAATGATAACAATTTTGAAAAACAAAGGCAGCACAATTGAGCTCATTAATCAATGATAAAACTCTAGATAATATTGGGAGTTTGGCAAAGTGAAAGTGGACTTTAATGTGTGGGAGTCAATTTGTTTTACTTGTGTGAGATGCAGCTACGTTAACATGCAACTGAAATATTGTTTGTCTGCAAACAAATTATTTTTAAACATAGAAAAAGAGAGCTCATGTGGCAATATTTAGTTATCTACTTATTTGTTACCATATTAGTGACATCAGCTATTTGTATATATATATATATAGCAAGGCTCCTATGAACTTAAGTTCATAATGAATAGTGGTGCACCAACTTTTCTAACCACTCATCTTGCTTTGGGATCCGTGAAAGATATAAAGCCCACTTTGAGATTTGTGCATCACAAATCTCAAGACAAGATGAGTGGGTAAAAAGTTGGTGCACCACTATTCATTATGAACTTAAGTTTATAGAGCTTATATATATATATATATATATATATATATATATATATATATATATATATATATATATATATATATATATATATATATATATATATATATATATATATATATATATATATATATATATATATATATATATATATATATATATATACATATATGGGCGGATCAAATGAGAACCCCTTACAAATATGAGAACTAAGAACTCCATCTCTACCATTAGATTTTTAACCAATCAATGGTTGTGATTAATCATTAATAAATTCTAAAAGTTAACATAAGGGCACGCTTGTCATTTTCGTTTCATAGTCAGTTACATTATAGGCAATTTTTCCTTGCCTAATTAACCGCTCATTTAAGTTACAGAATCAATTACATTATAGGCAGTTTTTTTGCCGAATTAACCGTAATTAATTGTAACAATAAATACGAGATTCTTTTAGTAGTTACATGCCATTGAATGATTCTGTTATTTATACTAAGAGATTTTGTAACAATGATGACGTGATTCCGTAGGTTATAATGTGCGATTCTGTAAGTTGATGAAGGGGATTCTGTTATTTATACTAAAAGATTCTGTAACAATGATGACGTGATTCTATAGGTTATAATGTGCAATTCTGTAAGTTGGTGAAGGCGATTATGTAAGTTGATGAAGGGGATTCTGTTATTTATACTAAGAGATTTTGTAACAATGATAACGTGATACAAAAGCAACTAAGAGATTCTGTAACCATGATATTGAGATTCTGTTAAAAACACTGAATGATTCTGTTGATATCTACATGATATAACTATTTTTTCTAAACTTACAGGAGGACATTTAAATAAGCGTAAAGGGAATTCTGTTATTTATACTAAGAGATTCTGTAACCATGATATTGGGATTCTGTTAAAAACACTGAATGATTCTGGTTATGTATACATGACCTTACTATTTTTAACAGATATGATTGTAAATCTATCCAAAGACCAAAAGGAATAACGTGCTGGTTTTGGACGTGGGGAGCAGTTAAAAGGATTAGTTTGAGTTTTGAATGGAATATATATTTGGAACGTGGGGAATCTAAAACCGAATTTAGTTTCTTTGTCAGTTTTTTCCTTTTATGCCTCTAGGATTTTTACGCGTTTACCCTTTATTTCAGTTTGTAAAGTCTATTTAATTATAATTCTATCACCTTAATTTTAGCAGAATCTCAGCCTTTGCTTTTGTATCATGAATGGTTGATATTTAGTTTTTAGTTCTCATATTTATTTGGGTTCTCATTAGAATATATATATATATATATATATATATATATATATATATATATATATATATATATATATATATATATATATATATATATATAGAGAGAGAGAGAGAGAGAGAGAGAGAGAGAGAGAGAGAGAGTAAAGCACTTGTCCACCAAACTTTTATTCTTTCATTATGCTTTGAGATTTGTGCTACACATCAAAGCTATCTTTGAATTTGTGCATTTATTTTTATTACATGTGAGTACAAATATCAATGCAAAATTAATGGATAAAAAGTTGATAGACAAAGGGCTCCTATTCACTTAAGTTTATAGGAGCTTTACTATATATATATATATATATATATATATATATATATATATATATATATATATATATATATATATATATATATAGGAAAAAAAAAAGAATATGAGGTGGCTCATTTAGTAAAATGAGCTACCCACTAATGGGAATAGTCTTTAGGCCCACCTAGTTGTCACATCCATTGAGTGTGGGGTATGGTGTAAGTGAGTGGTAGCTCACTTTACTAAATGAGTGCTAGCTCATATTCCTTAATCCCATATATATATATATATATATATATATATATATATATATATATATATATATATATATATATATATATATATAATGATAAAATTTTCTTCTACTTGATTAGTCAATTTTGATAACTAGTATTAATCTCATGCTAAGCACGGCCTAGTGTTTAAATAAGTTTGAAACAATCAAATAATAAGATACAACTTCCACCCAATTTTACTATAGAGTGAAAAGTGCTTTTAAGTACCACATTTTTATTGTAAGCGTAAACATTGTTTTAAAGATTCAAATTTTACTATAGCATAAGCAGTGTTTTGGAGATCTGAAGTTTTCTTGTAGTATTAACAGTGATTTAATGTTGCATGAACAGTGAATTTTAAGATTTTTCTTTTATATTTAAAATAGTAGATGTGTTTATTAAATTATTAATTTTATAAATTATCTTTTAAATATAGAACAATTTAATAAATTACAATAATATAAATAATAATATGTTTTCACTTGAAAATTTCTTAGATTTTATCTTTTGCCAAAATGAAAATAAAGAAAGATGGATCACAAATTTTATTTAATTTTGGCCCTCCACTTTTCATTTTCTGTGACTTCAAAGAAAACTCACTCTCGTACTTTCAACTACCACTTTCATCTAATTAAACGATAGGTGTCCATCCGTCTGCCTCAGTGTTTCAAGGTTCTACCTGCATCTCGAACCAAGGGTGGCCGTGGTCTAAGCACTTCTGGCCGCACCTGCTAACCCCTTTTCTCTTCTTTTCTTTTTGCCTTTTTCTTCAAAAATTTGTAGTTATTTGTTAAAAATCACTAAGAACTTTTACGAAAAGATGTAACTTATAAGTATTATAAGTATATACTTACATATAAGTATATAAATATATATTATATATACAAGTATCACATATTCACATATATGTATATACTTATATATATAATATAAGTATACTTATAAGTATATAATTATTAATTATATACTTATAACTTATAAGTATATATACGATATAATATAGGTATTAAGTAGTTATATTGATACTTATATCCTTATATGTATACAGTAATATATATATATACTTATATGCTTATGTGGTATACTTAAAGTATACACTTATAAGTATATAAATATACTTATATATATATATATATATATATATATATATATATATATATATATATATATATATATATATATATATATATATAAATCTCCTATAAACTTAAGTTTATAGGGAATAGTCATACACCAACTTTTCTATCCATTGATGTTGCCTTGGGATCCATGAAAGATATGAAGCCCATTTTGAGATTTGTGCATCTCTTGATGACAAAAATTTAAAAGCAACATCAATGGATAAAAAAGTTAGTGATACTATTCCCTATAAACTTAAGTTTATAGAAGTTTTATATATATATATATATATATATATATATATATATATATATATATATATATATATATATATATATATATATATATATATATATATAAATCTCCTATAAACTTAAGTGGATAGGGAATAGTCATACACCAACTTTTCTATTCATTGATGTTGCCTTGGGATCCATGAAGATATAAAGCCCACTTTGAGATTTGTGCATCTTTTGATTTCACGGATCCCAAGGCAACATCAATGGATAAAAGACAGTGCATTCCCTATAAACTTAAGTTTATAGAAGTTTTATATATATATATATATATATATATATATATATATATATATATATATATATATATATATATATATATATATATATATATAAATCTCCTATAAACTTAAGTTTATAGGGAATAGTCATACACCAACTTTTCTATCCATTGATGTTGCCTTGGGATCCATGAAAGATATGAAGCCCATTTTGAGATTTGTGCATCTCTTGATGACAAAAATTTAAAAGCAACATCAATGGATAAAAATCTTATTCTATAAACTTAAGTTTATAGAAGTTTTATATATATATATATATATATATATATATATATATATATATATATATATATATATATATATATATATATATATATATATAAATCTCTATAAACTTAAGTGGATAGGGAATAGTCATACACCAACTTTTCTATTCATTGATGTTGCCTTGGGATCCATGAAAGATATAAAGCCCACTTTGAGATTTGTGCATCTTTTGATTTCACGGATCCCAAGGCAACATCAATGGATACAAAAGTTGGTGTATCTATTCCCTATCAACTTAAGTTTATAGGGAATAGTCATACACCAACTTTTCTATCCATTGATGTTGCCTTGGGATCCATGAAAGATATGAAGCCCATTTTGAGATTTGTGCATCTCTTGATGACAAAAATTTAAAAGCAACATCAATGGATAAAAATCTTATTCTATAAACTTAAGTTTATAGAAGTTTTATATATATATATATATATATATATATATATATATATATATATATATATATATATATATATATATATATATATATATAGCAAATCTCCTATAAACTTAAGTGGATAGGGAATAGTCATACACCAACTTTTCTATTCATTGATGTTGCCTTGGGATCCATGAAAGATATAAAGCCCACTTTGAGATTTGTGCATCTTTTGATTTCACGGATCCCAAGGCAACATCAATGGATACAAAAGTTGGTGTATCTATTCCCTATCAACTTAAGTTTATAGGAGCTTTACTTTATATATATATATATATCGGTAGGACGGGCAGGGAACCCGGTGACCAATTTCCTAGCTTTGCTTTGCCGGCGAAAATCGGTAGGGTTTGGCCGTGTGCTTTTTGGACAGCCCTAGAAACACAACACCAAACTACATGAAATTACTTTATTTTTTTAGATTTAATAAAATAATTCAACAGATTACAAGAAAGTGACTTTATTTTTTAGATTTAATAAAATAATTCAACAGATTACAAGTAACTTACACACACAAAGAAGCCTTTACAACTAACATCACAAATGAAGGAAAAATAACAAAAAGACCAGCTGAATGACAACTTGTAAAGAAATTGGTACTTTTACCTTCCCCTTTAGAAAGAGCCCGCCGGTCGTTTTCCTCCCAAGCCCAATCTTCTTTTAAAATTACAAAACTCTCATCATTTCCAACACCAAATTAAGATCCAAATTCAAAACTATAAAACCGGAAGGAATTTTTTTTTACAAAAAGAACAAGTTGATACCTTGGGATTCTCTCGGAGAACAGACACTGGCGAAGTGAGACCAAGCGAGATCATGGAAGCCATGATTTCTCAACTCCTCAATCCGAAAAAAATCCAACTATAAACCAAATGAATGATAAAATTAGAAAGGCTTATTATCCTGCTTTCATTCAAAAACTTTGCACTGTTTAAATAGATAACTGGGGCAGCCCTCAAGATGATGATGTATGTGGCATCTCCGACAATATCAAATCTGGGTCCTTTTCAAATATTTAGAATACTGCATTTAATTCACAGTAGGTTGTATTTCCTTTTGAGCGTGCACTTCTTACTTGGATTTTACCCTGGGAATATTTGAACTCACAAGTTACAACTTAACTGGATGCCTGTGTTCTAAGACTAGACCATCTGCATGCATTTTGCTAAATATAGAAACATCCCCATGTTAACCACTTATAAGGAATTACCACTGGAACTTATCTGAGTATATGTGGATTTGCCATTGGTAACTTGCTAGATGCAAACCACCAGTCAAATATAATTTATTTGAGGATTAATTGCACGTAGACTGTTTGTACTATCATGTTTTGGCACTTATTACTTCTTAATTTTGATATTAAGAGATAGAATTAGAAAGGCTTATTAGAGATAGAATTAGAAAGGCTTATTATCCTCCTTTCATTCAAAAACTTTGCACTGTTTAAATAGATGACTGGGGCTGGGGCAACCCTCAAGATGACGCTGTATGTGGTATCTTCGACGAAATCATTTCTGGGTCCTTTTCAAATCTTTAGAATACTGCATTTAATTCATGGTCGGTAGTATTTCCTTTGGAGTGTGCATTTGCTATTTGGATTCAGGGTCCTCGAAACTTAATTGGATGCCGATGTGTTCTAAGACTACTTAGACTAGACAATCTTTTTGTACTTCCTTCGGCTGGTAGGTGGTGTTTCCTTTCATTCAAAATTTTTTTTTTTTTTTGTATAGTTGTTTAAGTTTCTGTCATTTATCAAGAAGAGAAGCATAATGATCTAAGAAGGAATAGTTGCATTGATAGGTATTTAGTTAGTTAATCACGGCATTCATTGGACTTGAGAACCAGTTTCATATTGATTTCATTGGTGGGCGGAAGAAGCGTACGGGTGTCAATCGGGTATCGTTTCCATACAGAAGAGCTATGCGCCCGGTTCGGAGGGGAATTGCAATCAAAATTTATGGTTGCTTTTGCTAGCCACATCTTAAACCACTTGAAAGCTGGACCAACCCTTTTTATGCTAAAATTGTGTCAGGACCAAACCCACATTTTTTGAGTGGTTGCCGAACAGAATTAGTCCTATGATTTTTCTATGCGACAGATGTTTAGAGATACCATGTAGAAAAACCATAAGAATGGTTATGAGAGAATCTAGACTCCTATTTTTTTTACTTTAATACTATACTACTAACTTTTGGGAAGCTATTTATTGGGCGGGCAAGTTATTAACAGTGTTAATTATAAATATTTTAATGACTCTTTTGCCCCGTCACAAATTAGACCAAAATTACTAAAACCTAATTCTTATTCATTCTCTAGTTATCACCGTCTTTCTCCTCTAAACTCAAAAAAAAATTAATAACAAAATTAAATAAAATCCAAAGTGGGATTGTTGTCCCCAGCCAAGAGCCTTTTCAAACACTCGATATAATCCTCGCGGCTTCCAATTGACATATGTTTGATCATGAACCTTGCTGTATGGATACTATTGATTTCTTATTTTGCATACTAAATGTTCTTTTTTTTTCCTTTTTCTTTTTTTGGTTGGATCATGTTTAATTATGAAGTCGCCACATGGAGATGAATTGATTATGAAGCTGATATAAGGAGAGTTTTAATCATCATGACATGTCAGATTGGCATACATAGTACTTGTATATATTACCCGATTGAAAATATAACGCAATCGTCTGCCACAAGCTTCTATATGCAGTAAAGAACAAAATGATCATGAAGCTGCTATTTTGGAAATTAATTGATCCAAATAAACATCACAAAGAAGGGGGTTTTATGGTGCCTGACGATCAATGAGATGATCACAATAAGGATGAATAAGATCATGAAAAGGAGGAAAACAAGTTCTCCTCTTTGCACAACTTTTGTAAGCTAATCTGAAAAAATGGAGTAAGAACTAGAAAACAAAGTTCCACTCACCTATTACTAGCATAAAAGATTGCCATATACACTATAAAACAAGGGCATTTTAGTCAAAAAATTATATTATTTTTTCATCAAAACTAACAGAAGAAGAATGGATGTGATAAAAAGTTATAATTATAGGGGGGGTTAGTGATGAATTGGAAATTTGTGGGTGTTGTGCTATGAGAAATTTCTAAAGACTTCCAACAATGGCCACAACAAGAGAGCTAGATCGCATAAGAATTCCCGTCTCACCAAGGAAACAAGAATCAAGCAAATATCTCAACAAAGTGGGATATTTACTCTTCCTCTCATCGCTTCTAGGACCGACTGTCGAGGAACCTAAAAGCTATTACAAATTAAATTAACAAAGAAAACACCAATTTTACGTGGTTCGGCAAGTTGCCTACGTCCACGGGGCAATGAGGAGGAGATCTACTATTAGAGAGAAAGAAAATACAAATAGGGTACAAATCTCACACCAAAACCCTAAAACAAAACTCTCTAAACCCTCACAAATATCTCCCTCAAATGACGGCTCAAAACCCTAACCTCAGCCCTGATTTTCGGCCACAGATCAAACCCTAGTTATAGGGTATTTATAGGGTAAAAAACGGGTTCAAACGGGTTCAAAACAGTGTGAGGAATGAGAAAAATTAGAAAACGGTTCACGTGGCCCCCTGATAGCGTTTCACGAACGCGTAAACACGTTCTCGTGAACGCGTGGGGTGGTCCCCACACCACGTGAACCAACAATTCTCCACCTCGGCGAATGTTTTTCCTCAAAACTGAGCCGACACCAAACAACCAAATGTCCCACTTGTTGCGTCCAGGACGAAGTGGAATAAATCCACGACAACGGACTCAATCCACAACAAGTCAGGAACCCAAATGAGAGTTCAAATAATATCCTCCCCATTAAAAAAAAAATCAACACCGGCTGCATCATAAAGACTGCCTACGTATCCTCTTGCCCAAGGAATCAAGCCTCACGTAGTTCACCCAAATGGCCGCCAACGGCCTCAACAATCACGAATGTGCAACAAGTCTCTGCAATGATCAAACTTGTTGCTCGGAACCACCTTCGTGAGCATATCTGCCGGATTATCCTTCGTGTGGACCTTCACAATCTCCACATCACCATCTTCAAGAACATCACGAACGAAGTGATAACGAACGTCAATGTGCTTCGTCCTCGCATGAAGAGCCTGGTTCTTCGCCAAATAGATAGCACTCATGCTATCACAATGAATGGTGACGGACTGTTGCGATATACCAAGTTCCTCCAAAAGTCCTCGAAGCCAAATCGCCTCCTTCACAGCCTCCGTAATTGCCATATACTCTGCCTCCGTCGTAGACAAAGCAACCGTAGATTGCAAGGTGCATCTCCAACACACCGGCGCACGAGTCAAAGTGAACACATAACCCGTCGTAGACCGGCGTTTATCCAAATCCCCGGCATAATCCGAATCAACATAACCAACGCACAACTGCCCACCAGAGGTCCCGGCTCATAAACCAAACCAACATTGGCGTACCTCGAATGTACCTCAAAATCCATTTCACGGCGTTCCAATGACCCACTCTGGATAGTGCATGTATCTGAAACCATGCTCACCGCTGTGGCAAATCGATCTCATTACATACCATTGCGTACATCAAGCTTCCAAGCTGCTGCATATGGAGTCTTCGACATCAACTCTCGATCTTCAAGCTGTCTTGGTGAAAGGTCAGTGAAAGCTTCAAATGGGCTCCTAATGGTACACCGACCGCTTCAGATCCATGCTAACATAGAACCATTTGTAGAACCTTCTTCAAATAAGCCATCTATGTCAAACAAATTTTGCCCTTCTTCTTGTCTCTGCCGATCTCCATCCCCAAAATGCGCTTAGCCTCACCCAAATCCTTCATCTCGAACTCTTTTGAAAGCTGTGCCTTCAATTCATTTATAGCAGACCTGGAAATAGAGGCAACCAACATGTCATCGACATATAATAACAAATAGATATATGCACCTCCTTTCAACTTGCGAAAATATACGCAAGGATCAAACTGGCTCCGAGTGTATGAATGACCAAGCATAAAACCATCGAATCGCTTATACCACTTTGTCGAGGCGCTTCAAACCATATAGCGATTTCTTTAGTCTGCAAACTAACTTTTCTTTCCCTGCAGCTCGGAATCCCAATGGCTGAGTCATATAGATTTCTTCATCAAGATCACCATGAAAAAATACTGTCTTCACATCCAACTGATCTAATTCCAAACCATACTGTGCCACCAATGCTAGCAAAATCCGAATCGACGAATGCTTCACCAGGAGAAGACCTCATTATAATCAATACCTTCCTCCTGTGCATAGCCCTTCGCAACTAACCTAGCTTTGAACCTCAATGGAGTGCCTTCAATGCCCTCCTTCTTAGTGTATACCCACTTGCAACCAATTGCCTTCCGTTCCTTTGGAAGCTCAACAAGCTCCCATGTATCGTTCTTGTGAAGAGACTCCATCTCTTCCTGCATAGCTACCTGCCACGAATCAGCCTCCGAACTCTGCTCGGCCTCTCTGAATGTAGTAGGTATCATTTCATCGATACTCTCTGGAAGTGCATATGCAACTGTGGTCGCATACCGTGGCGGCATATGTATGTTTCTCCTCGTCTCCGAACCGCAATAGAATCACGAACTCGAGCCGTCGGTCCACGATCCTGCACATCGTACTCATATCCTCCGTGTCACCGTCGTGCTTTCGCTGGCGTCACCTCGATCGGCACTCTAATGGATATTGTATCATCACGGACAATGTGGGCTGCATCGATCTCCACCACCTGCGATATCTCCTTCGTCGGGTCGCTCTCCACCTGATGAGAGTTGGGAAGCTTCAAGATAGAAGCATCATCGAATGTGACGTCTCTACTCAGCACAATCTTCTTATCAACTGGATCCCATAGCTTGTATCCTTTGACACCACGCTTGAATCCTACAAATATGGCCTTCCTAGCTCGCGGTTCCAATTTATCTGTTCTCACATGATAAAATGCAGGGCACCCAAATACCTTGAGCTGGTCATAATCTCGTGATGGCTCTCCTGACCACTTCTCCATAGGGGTCTTTCCCCCAATCGTAGATGAAGGCAGCCTGTTGATGAGGTGGCTCGCATATGTAAGTGCCTCAGCCCAAAAGATCTTCTCCAAACCACTATGCGCCAATAAACATCGAATCTTCTTCAGCAAAGACCGATTCAATCTCTCTGCCACCCCATTTTGCTGCGGTGTATGACTAACCGTGAAGTATCTCTCTATGCCCTCGTCTCGACATAGCTGCTGAAAGGGGTCTAAAATATACTCACCACCGTTGTCGGATCTCAACGTCTTGATCTTTCTCCCAGTCTGCAGTTCTAATCTCTTCTTCCACTCCACGAATATATCTAGGACTTCACTCTTCTTCGTCATGGTGTACACCCAACATCGCCTAGAATAGTCATCAACAAGCGTGTGAAACCAATGTCTACCACCAAGTGATGCCGTCTTGGTAGGACCCCAAACGCTCGGTGCACGTAGTCCGTAATACCCTTCGTCGATGGATGGGCGTTCGAACTTCACCTTTGTGCGCTTGCCAAGAACACAATGCTCACGAACTCAATTTTTCCACTCTTGGCTCCTTTAATAGCCCACAGCATAGCGCTGCGGTGACCTTTCACTGTGTGCCTAACCTATAGTGCCAAAGCACGCTCTGTCGCCTCTGAAACAAGCGAGCAGCGTGGCCAATCTCGGTGCTCCCATTCGGATAGTATAAATTTCGATTGCGGACTCCTTCATCACCACCAAAGATCCTTTAGTAACCTTCCCTACACCGTTTTTGAAAGTCACATTGAATCCCTTAGCCTCCAAAGCTCCAACCGAGATAAGATTTTTCTTCACCGAGGAACAAATCTCACCTCCTTCAACTCACGGACTACTCCATCGTGCATCCCGATCCACGGTACCTATCCCACAAATGCCACGGGGTTGATCATTTTCCATGACAACAACACCCGTCGACTTTCTCAAAGATGCAAACCGGTCTGCCTAGGGGTCACATGATAAGTAGCGCCGAATCAAGCATCCAATCTGATGCTTCCACATGATTCACCTCGGGTAATCAATAGAGAATAGCACGAATCGTCGGAATCATCGCCTTTAGCAATATTCACCTCATTGGCCTTGGGCCCTTTTTCTTGCCATTTTCTTTCTCCTTAAGCTTTGGACAATCTCTCTTCCAATGTCCACGCTCTTTGCGAGAATCGCATTGGTTCTTTGACAATTGGTGGCCTTCTTGACTTTGACCTCCCTCTATTGCCACCTTTCGGATATGGGCTTTTACCTCGTCGACAAGGCCTCGCTGAAGTACTCGCGAGAAGTCTCCTTGTCCTTCCTCCTCAAATCATGGTTGGTCAATCGTTAGTAACTTCACTATAGGCGATAGAAATGCGTCCGTTCAACAAAGTGAGTACAAAGGTGTCATACTCCTCATCGGGTAAGGAGCCCAATAAAATAAGCGCCTTGTACTCATCCGTTATCTTCTCATCAATATTTGCCAAGTCGGACAACAACTTAGTATAGTTGTTCACATGAGTACTAGTGAGGTGCTCGGACATCACGAAACACGAAGAGTCTTAGCGGCAAGTGCAACTTGTTCTCAACACTCTTCGCGAGATACTTATTGTTGAGAATTTTCCACATCTTCATTGCGAGGCGTCACTCCAATCACATCATATTTCAGCTCTGTTCCAAGCGGGACCTGATCACCCACAGCGTTCCTATTCATCTTATCCCATACCTCCTCTTCATATTTAGGTGGCCTCTCTTGGACCATGATGGTCTCCTCCAAATTTTGAGCATTGGCGCATCACATGCGTCGCTCATCCACAAACCAAAGTTGATTTTGCCGTCGTACTTCACCACATTAATTTTGGTGTTCGAAAACCAACTTGCATTTGTATTGTACTTTCGCCATTGACTTGTCGCTTTCACCTTCTTCTCCCATTGCAAACTAACTCCAAATTGTAGAGAAAGAATGACTTTGATAAGATTAAAGAATCACCCAACTGAACCCTAGATGGATTCCAAATAGATTTCCTAACCACACGAGGAAAGCGAAATCTCCAACGGCAACTCTAATGCTATCTCCACCGGCCGAGAACTCCAAGAACTAAGCTTCACACAAGAATCTTCCTCCACCAAACTTCAAAACCCTAGATCACGAAATCGGGCTCGATACCACTTGTTGTGCCTGTGAAAAATTTTGGCGACACCTCTGTAGAACAATGGCCACAACAAGAGAGCTAGATCGCAATAAGAATTCCGTCTCACCAAGGAAACAAGAATCAAGCAAATATCTCAACAAAGTGGGATATTTACTCTTCCTCTCATCGGTTCTAGGGTGACTGTCGAGGAACCTAAAAGCTATTACAAATTAAATTAACAGCAAAAACACCAATTTTACGTGGTTCGGCAAGTTGCCTACGTCCACGGGGCAAGGAGGAGGAGATCTACTATTAGAGAGAAAGAAAATACAAATAGGGTACAAATCTCACACCAAAACCCTAAAACAAAACTCTCTAAACCCTCACAAATATCTCCCTCAAATGACGGCTCAAAACCCTAACTCTCGACGCCACATGACAAACCCTAGTTATAGGGTATTTATAGGGTCAAAAACGGGTTCAAACGGGTTCAAAACAGTGTGAGGAATGAGAAAAATTAGAAAACGGTTCACGTGGGCCCCCCCATGAAAACGCGTTCACGAGAACGCATAAACACGTTCTCGTGAACGCGTGGGGTGGTCCCCACACCACGTGAACCAACAGTGGGGAGGTTGTTTGACTTCAATCATAAGTTGAAGGGGTTTTCTAAAATTAACCAAATTCTAAAAGATAATAAGTTGCATTAGTTACCTGTGCCTCATTCAAGCCCGTATAAGAGAAGAGGCCAATCTGTTTGGGGAGAAAAGACCAATCTTTTCCACTCTTGTCTTTCTCAGAGAGGATGTCGAAGAGTGTCTGTCTCATATTATTCAAGCGCCCTGCCATTACTTTCATCTCTACTTTCCATTCTTTCAAAAGAATCGGGTCTCCTGCAACATTAGCAACTATCCTAGCGCCATGAACAGGAGGATTCGAGTACATTGCTCGGGCAACCCTTTTCAGCTGGCTCTTGACCCTGAATAACCAAAAGTATTAGGGGAAGTATTTTCAATAAAAAGGTTAATTGCAGACAGACCCCCTGTACTATTGCGGATAGTCCCCCTGCAGTTCTAACATTGTTGCAAATAGACTCCCTGACTCAGATGTCTATCTGCATCAATAGAACTACAGGTCTTTCACCACTAAGTAGTAGTGCAGAGGTCTATCTTCAATTAACCTTTGGAAAAGGATAGTCTGAAAGAAAAAAACAAGTGAACTTTCAAGCACAAATTTTACCTAGTTGCAGCATCTGAGGATGAGCAAATGACATTGAGGGCTCCAATCCTTTCAGCCTGTAACCCCATGTTTTTACTATATGTTTGGGCAACAAGAAGCTGGATACCACGAGCAACAAATGCTCTAACGGAGGACGCATCATCATCAAGGCTTCCACTACCAAATCCCTGGTATTTGTTTCTCATTAGAGCGAGAAAAAGGCAACGGAAATGAAGAAGCAACGTCTTTCAAAAACCTGTTACCTGGTATGCCACGTCGAAGAAAGGAATGTGCTTCTGTTCTTCAATAACATCCGCAATTTTCTCCCACTGTTCAGGAGTTGGGTCTATGCCAGTTGGATTATGAGCACAGCCTTGTAAGAGAATAAACGATCCATCTGGTGCAGCCTAAAGGAATGCATTTGCTTATTTAAAACACTATTATTAGAGGCAACTCATTTCCTTCCTAATTAAAGGTTAACTCAGTTGTAAAATCCTAATTAAAAGTAATGAGGGGTAGAGCAAGTAAAAAATACAACCCAGTTGTAGAAGAATCTGATGCAGTTAAATGTCTGTCAGAAATGTTGATGACTTATAAGGGGTTAAAACTTAAATGATCAAAAGAAAATTTCGTAACTTTCTTGAACAATAGGAAAGTTGGCTAATTTATAATCATTTGCACTCTTACTAAAAGCCCTAAGAGCTTATAGTAACGATAAATGTAGGATGGACTAAAAGATAGGCACAATATCAAAATTCAAATCTTTATATCTGCTATCATTCCATCAAAATCCAAACCAACAGTTTTTGGATCAAAGTATCGGTACTCAGACCAAGGCAGCCTGACATCATTGAAAATATTCTTGTGATTACCTGTTGAAAATGTGGAAAAACTTTGGTCACAAGAATTCAAAATCTCTTTCCAAATGGTAGTTTGGCCAATAAAAGTTCAAGCAATTTACATGCTTACCCCAAGTCGGAGATGAAATCAAAAGTTTTGCATCAGGTACAAATCTTTTTATAAATGTTGCACCCTAATAATGGAAGCATACTCAATTAAGCAGAAGGAACAAAACTAGATTTTGCTTGTGTTAGCACTGTATAAATAATAAACTTCTAATAAATCAAAGGAAAGTAATTCTCACTCTTCCTTGTTGCAGTGCTGCATTGTCAGCTCCTAATAAAAACTCTGCAGTAACCTTATTAAATACATCCAACCCTTCAATAGGTAAATACAACAAAATAGAATAAGATTTTTAAGTTAGAAGATGTTTTACATGCAGGTATAGCTCATAAATTTAGTCGTTCTTTTTGAAGTACCTCTTTGTTTTCTCCTTTCTTCAATATAAGATTTTCTGCCTGCATGAAAGTAATCATGAATTAATAGTCAATATTCAAAATTTCTTCTTGTCTTCTTAACATATATAATAATGTGGGGTTAATTCGGATAGACCTCTTGAGTGAATTTATTTTGATTCTTTTACCCTCAAGAGGTCTATTTGTCAAAAGAAATGATTCTCTTTCTCAGAGGGTAAAAGAGGCAAAAAAAAATTCACATAGGGGGTCTATCCACACTTAAACCTCTTGTGTAAATACGTGATATGCTATGTACCTTCTTAACAACATTTAGCACATAAGGCTAGAGTTCTTCAGTTCTGTAAGCTCTCAATGCAAGATTGATCTTTCTGTTATCTGGGTCTGCTTCAAATGCTTCAGTAATCGGAACAATTGGTTCTGGTGGAGCCAAAGCCAATCCCTCAAAAGGAGACACATTAGTTGCAAGAGCCATACGTGCTCTTCCAACAGACTGAAATAAGAATAGCTAAATTCATATTTTGAATGTTAAGGTCAGTGGCAACGCTACATAGTATTCAGTGGGGTCACAGGACTCCAATGGATTCCCTACTAAGTTACAAAATTGCCAATGCAAATTTTAAATACGACCATGATAAATTATATGGTGACACCACTTGGTCAAAATCCTACAGGATTCCCTAGTTTAAAGTTGTAAAATTGTGAATGCAGATTTTAAATACGACCATGATAAATTATATGGTGATACCTCTTGGTCAAAATCCTAGCTACGCCACTGGTTAAGGTTATGAATAATTTTGAGCTACAACGACTCATTACTCATTAGTGTTGGGGTGAAAATCAGGCCCAATTAGAGTGATGGGCCTTAAATAGAGGCTAAGAATTAATTTTAACTCAAAAGTTATAGCTACTAGGTATTAGCCCAAATTTCTATTTTAAACTCAACACTCTTTCTTATTCTATCCAATGTGGAACTATACTCACATATTAATAATGTCAAAATTTAATCAATGATAACAATTTTGAAAAACAAAGGCAGCACAATTGAGCTCATTAATCAATGATAAAACTCAAGATAATATTGGGTGTTTGGCAAAGTGAAAGTGGACTTTAATGTGTGGGAGTCAATTTTTTTTACTTGTGTGAGATGCATCTACGTTAACATGCAACTGAAATATTGTTTGTCTGCAAACAAATTATTTTTAAACATAGAAAAAAGAGCTCATGTGGCAATATTTAGTTATCTACTTATTTGTTATCATATTAGTGACATCAGCTATTTGGCAATATATATATATATATATATATATATATATATATATATATATATATATATATATATATATATATATATATATATATATATACACACACACAGAGAGAGAGAGAGAGAGAGAGAGCTGAGCTATGATCCACTTAAGTGGATAACAAACATCATCCTCCCAACTTTTTAACCACACATATTCCCTTTAGATTTGTGTTATCAAGAAGCCCACAAATCTCAAAGATAGGCCTCATATCTTTCATGGATCCCAAAGCATATCTAATGGAGAAAAAGTTAGGAGAATGGATTTCCTTATCCACTTAAGTGGATTCTAGTTCACTTCAATATATATATATATATATATATATATATATATATATATATATATATATATATATATATACATACTTGTATTTGTATATACTTATTAGTATATTGTATATAAGTATATCCTTATAAGTCTGCTTTTGTGTGTGTGTGTGTGTGTGTATATATATACATACTTGTATTTGTATATACTTATTAGTATATTGTATATAAGTATATCCTTATAAGTCTGCTTTTGTGTGTGTGTGTATATATATACATACTTGTATTTGTATATACTTATTAGTATATTGTATATAAGTATATCCTTATAAGTCTGCTTTTGTGTGTGTGTGTATATATATACATACTTGTATTTGTATATACTTATTAGTATATTGTATATAAGTATATCCTTATAAGTCTGCTTTTGTGTGTGTGTGTGTGTGTGTATATATATACATACTTGTATTTGTATATACTTATTAGTATATTGTATATAAGTATATCCTTATAAGTCTGCTTTTGTGTGTGTGTGTATATATATACATACTTGTATTTGTATATACTTATTAGTATATTGTATATAAGTATATCCTTATAAGTCTGCTTTTGTGTGTGTGTGTGTATATATATACATACTTGTATTTGTATATACTTATTAGTATATTGTATATAAGTATATCCTTATAAGTCTGCTTTTGTGTGTGTGTGTATATATATACATACTTGTATTTGTATATACTTATTAGTATATTGTATATAAGTATATCCTTATAAGTCTGCTTTTGTGTGTGTGTGTATATATATACATACTTGTATTTGTATATACTTATTAGTATATTGTATATAAGTATATCCTTATAAGTCTGCTTTTGTGTGTGTGTGTATATATATACATACTTGTATTTGTATATACTTATTAGTATATTGTATATAAGTATATCCTTATAAGTCTGCTTTTGTGTGTGTGTGTGTGTGTGTATATATATACATACTTGTATTTGTATATACTTATTAGTATATTGTATATAAGTATATCCTTATAAGTCTGCTTTTGTGTGTGTGTGTATATATATACATACTTGTATTTGTATATACTTATTAGTATATTGTATATAAGTATATCCTTATAAGTCTGCTTTTGTGTGTGTGTGTGTGTGTGTGTGTGTGTGTGTGTGTGTGTGTGTGTGTGTGTGTGTATATATATACATACTTGTATTTGTATATACTTATTAGTATATTGTATATAAGTATATCCTTATAAGTCTGCTTTTGTGTGTGTGTGTATATATATACATACTTGTATTTGTATATACTTATTAGTATATTGTATATAAGTATATCCTTATAAGTCTGCTTTTGTGTGTGTGTGTGTG